>CM071935.1:34678587-35904520 GCA_016081115.2 Rehmannia glutinosa | reverse complement strand
GAAGTCTCAACTCCGTGGATTGCACTTTCATTGCCCAGAGTGTTAACTCCCAGGGCAGATCCATCCTGTGCCTCGACTGCGTCAGCAGTGTCCTCAGCCTGCAGAGCAGTTGGCACTTCAGCTGAGACAGTCTCAACTGTCCGAGCTTCGTCAGTGACAACTTGATGTGTTTCTGTTTGTTTTTCCTTTTCTATTTCGCCTCCTAGATTCGTTGTGGAGTCATCTGCACCAACCTCCGACCTAGCTGCAGTAGAGGGAGTTTCCCCCTTAGCTGGCACACCAGCTGAGTGACTTGGATTGGGGTCACTCTTCTCCAAACTTCCGGCTATTTCCTGTGAGTGTTCAGCCGTTGGGGCAGGTGGTAAGACACCTTCAATAGGGGTTGACTCGACTTGGGTCCCCAAGTTCCCAGTTTCATCGCCAGGTCCCCTAGACCCATCCTCTGAGTGAGCTGGGGAAATGGTTGCAGCAATGACAGTTGCAATCTGCTGCACCACTCCCAATGGATCAATCTCCAGCTGGGATTTGGAAGACTCTCCTGGTCCTTCCATCAGCTGTTGCTCATGCATTATCCTGGATTCCCTAATGGCTTGCTGCATTTCCAACTCCTCTGTAGCAGCAGCTGGGTCCAAGTCTTCATGACTTCCTGAAAAGGCATCGAAGTGAGGGTGGGAGTGATCAGTAGTTCCAGTGAAAGGACATATATTGGCCTTCTCACGAGCTTCAGCTTCCTCGGCCAATCTCTCTTTCTCCTTTTCCTTGAATATATTTAGGATATCCAAGCAATTCTCTTCATCAAGTGCTTGGACTACTGTGGTCAGCCCAAGGAATCTCATCAATTCTTTCTCTTCTTCTATGAACTCAGGTCTCTGGAATTGTTCCCTTGCGTGACTTAGCTTCCATTTCCTCCATTCTCGCAGACGATTTTGGATGTCTGGGTATGGTGGAGATAGCATGATCACATCATCATCATCATCTTCCTGCTGTACTTCTTTCTCAGGAATGGAAGGCAATATACTCTGCTGCTCAACGTCTGCAGCAGCATCGGGGGCAGGTGGAGACACAGTCTTGTCAGCAGAGGATATTAATGTCTCTGCTGCTTCTTGTTCCTCAGCAGTCCTGTCCACAGCTGGGTCTTCGACTTGCCTCTGCTGATCGGCCTTAACAGACTTGGCTATTTCATCCATAATTTCTGGAGACTCTACTTCTCCAATTGTCTCAGCGATCTGTTCTAGCTGAGTGGAAGACTCAGCTGTTTTCTCAAGCTCTGAACGCTTGAAGATTCTTTTTCTTCTTTTGGTTTTCACCAGAGGAACGTCTGGTTCTACTTCCTCCGGTTCCTCGACGGTAAAGGCCTTTGAGGTTGCCTTAGAGGCAGCTGCCTTTCTCGTCTTGGTAGTCCTCTTCTTCTTCATTCCTGGAGAAGGTACTAAGGATTCTTTCTTCACCGCGGCTGCAGGGGCAGGAGACACGGTTGCAGGGGCAGGTGACTCGGCTACAGGGGCAGGTGCGGTTTTTTCTTTCTTTTGCAGGGCAATGATCTTCTTTGCGGTGCTGCAGGGCTTTCTTCTTGGGAGGGGAGACAACAGTTGTTTCCTCAGGGTCAGCTGATTCCCCCTCACTGGTGTCCGCTCTCTAGGTATAAGCTCTCTTTTGAGCTCCCAAGAGATTCGATCGGAACATTTTCTTGTTGACATGGAACGCCTTTCCATGTCGGAGTGGAACACCCTTCACCTCCATCAACCGGCCAACTACAAGGCCATACCCTAGAGATCCTCCAAACGACCCATCGTCCTTGAAGGACTTATTTCCAACATTCTGGCAGAGTCTGTTGTAGACGAATTCTACCCAGTTTACTTTCTCCTCCTCAATGATCGCAGCCATCACGATCAGCTTGGTTTTGGACAGCTGATTTAAAGCTTCCAAATTTTATGTCTACACACTTGGCAACAAAGTCCAACATCTTATGGTAATCTTCCTTCAGCAGCTTTTTATCAGCTGTGTAGACAACCTTAGCAACACATTCAGGTTTGGCCACTTCCTTCCATGCAGCAGCCAAGTTTACATCAGCTTCGAAAATTTCCGGTATACCTTCCGACTGCAGCAAGCAATGCTCCGCTAGATCCTCAGCAGTGATCGTAAGCTCCTTTCCGTGAATAGACGACTTGATGCCTTCGTCATGAACTTCAGTGTTCACGTAGAACTGCGCGACCTCTTCAACGTAGGTCATCTGAAACTCCATTGTTAGAAAGGGTTTCAGTCCAGACTTCTCGATTTTGTCGGCTATCTTCTTCACGAGGGTTTAATCAAAACCCTATTTGATCATCCCTTCGAAATCCATGGTAGAACCAGTGTGGATTTGCTTTCCCAACTTAGTGAAATCATAAGTAGTTGCCATTTCAGTGATTTACCGAACGAACTTATGAAACTTGCTTTGAAGATTTGTAGGGTTTTGAGAGAAAAACACTTTCTTTGCTTTTGGAGAGATGAACAGTTTGAGTAATGTGAGAGAGAAAATGGACGAAATGGTATATGTATGGGTTATGAAAGGACGTGCATACGGTTTTTGAAATTTGATCGAGATCAACGGTTCAGATTTAGCACGCTGATTAGCATTTAATTTCTCGCATTTAATGCGGCAGCATTTATATCCAATCATATGCTTTGTCGTGCAACTTTTGAGTGTACCTGTCATTATTACGCTGACATCATCCTTAAAACATTCCCGCTTATTAAAAACGACTGCGTTTTTGTCACTTAGCTCATAAATGACTCAGCTTACTCCTTAGCTGATTCAACTCTTCTTCTCCCTATTTACATAGTGACTCAGCTGTCAGCTAACTCGATACAGCTAACTTTCCGATATGGCTGATTCACTTAGCTGATTCAAACGCTCTGCTTTATTTTCATCTTTTCACATTCCATCTCTTCTCCTTGAGTCTTCTGAGTGTCAACTCAGCTCAATTAACCCTAGCTCATGCTTGAGTTCTTCAAATCTTGATTCACATAATGGCTTTGTGAATATGTCAGCTAACTGTTTATAAGTTGAGATGTATTCCAAGGTGATGTCTTTCTTTTCAACATATCTCTTATGAAATGATATCTGACATCAATGTGCTTTGTTCTTGAGTGCAACACAGGATTTTGAGTGATTGCAATAGCACTTGTGTTATCGCACATAATTGGAATCTCTTTTTCTTCAACATCATAATCTCAGCTGTTGTCTCATCCATATGTCTTGGGCACAACAGCTGCCCGTAGCTATGTACTCAACTTCAGTTGTGGATGTGGCTATTGAGTTTGCTTCTTGCTAAACCAGGAAACCAATCTGTTTCCAAGCATTTGACATGTGCCTGAAGTGCTCTTCCTGTCAACTCTACATCCAGCATAGTCAGAGTCTGAGTAACCAATAAGTTTGAATCCACATTCCTTTGGATACCATAAGCCGACTTCCTGGCATCCCTTCAAATATCTTAGGATTCTCTTAGCTGCAGTCATATGGCTTTCCTTTGGAGCAGATTGGAATCTTGCATATACACCTAGAGCAAAGGTGATGTCTGGCCTACTCCACAGGCTTGCCATCTGCATCCATATCCACCTTGACTGATGTATTCATTGGTATTTTCACAGAAGACTTCTCTTCCATACCAAATTTCTTCATTAAATCTCTGGTATACTTTGTTTGACTTATGAAGGTTCCATCCTTCAGTTGTTTAACTTGAAGTCCTAGAAAGAATGTCAGCTCTCCCATCATGCTCATCTCAAATTTGCCTTGCATGAGGTTTGAGAACTTATCACACATCTCTTTGTTTGTGGATCCAAAAATAATGTCATCCCCATATATTTGAACAAGCAGTATACTCTCTCCATCTTGAATTCTGAAGAGTGTTCTGTCCATTTTGCCTTTGGTGAATCCATTATCTATTAGGAATTGAGATAATGTATCATACCATGCTCTTGGTGCCTGTTACAATCCATATAGAGCTTTCTTGAGCTTGTACACCTTATCTCCAATGGCCTTCTGCTCAAAGCCTGGAGGTTGTTCAACATAGACTTCTTCTTCTAATAGTCCATTTAAAAATGCACTTTTCACACCCATTTGATATACAGTGAAGTTCTTGTGTGCAACATAGGCAAGAAACATCCTTATTGCTTCTAATCTTGCAACAGGAGCAAAGGTTTCATCAAAATCTATCCCTTCTTCCTGGCAATACCCTTTGGCTACCAATCTTGCTTTGTTTCTTACCACAGAACCTTCTTCATTCATCTTATTTCTGAAAACCCATTTTATGCCAATAACATTTTAATGGGTTTGTCTTTGAACCAATTCCATACTTTGTTTCTTTCAAACTGATTCGGCTCTTCTTGCATGGCCTGAATCCAATGTGTGTCATCCAATGCTTGGGGCATATCTTTTGGCTCTATTTGGGAAATAAAACAAGTGAATATTGCTTCTTGTTGAGCACTGGATCTGGTTCTTACACCATCTCTTACATCTCCAATGACTAGCTCTGGTGGATGGTCTCTCAGCCATCTCACATCAGGTTGGAGTAAGTCGGTGGGTTCGATCGTCTTTTGTTTGTGTTATCTTGAGCGACTCTCTCATCATCACTTAGCTGCGAGAATTTCCAGTTGTCTTTGAGATTCAGCTATCTCATCTTCACCTTGATTAATTACTCGACTTGGCTTCAACATAGGGACTCTTCGCATAGTTGGTGATTCGACTTATCGCCTAACTCCTCAATGTCTTCTCCATTTACATTAGGTTCATCAAAAACCACATGGATAAACTCTTCGTGACCATAGTCCTTTTGTTCAAGACTCTATAGGCTTTGCTTTTTTGAGTATCCCAAGAAGATACCTTCACCGACTTTAGCATCAAAAGCCTTTAGATTATCCTTGCCATTGTTGTGGATGAAGCATTTACATCCAAATATTCTAAATAAATATGCAACATTTGGCTTTCTCCTGTCCAAATCTCATAGGGAGTCTTTGTCATTTGTCTATTTATCATGCATCTATTTTGAGTATAGCATGCGTATTGATAGCTTCAACCCAAAATCTTTTAGCAAAGATCGTTTGCTTGACTAACATGGTCCTTGCTTTGCTTCCTTGAGAGTTCTATTTCTTTTTTTCGCAACTCCATTCTCGCTCCGGAGTCCTTTCCGCATATAATTCGTGAGCAATACCATTTTCAACACAAATCGAGTTATTATTCCATTGACAAACTCAGTTCCTCTATCAGATCTTATCTTTATAATGGTTTGACTCTTCTCATTTTGAACTCTTTTCATCAGCTGCGGTAACTTCTGCAAAGTTTCCTTCTTTTTACACATGAAGATTGTCCATGTATATCTTGAATAATCATCCACCACTACTAGAGTGTATTTCTTTCCACTTATGCTAGCTGGCTCAACTGGACCAAATAAGTCCATATGCAATAGATGCAATATCCTTGTTGAAGATGGACTTGACTTCTCTTTGAATGATGTTTTGATCTACTTTCCCATCTGGCATGCATCACAAACACTTTCCTTCTTGTACACTGAGTCTGGGAGTCATTCTACAAGATTACTCCTTGCCAGCTTGTTAATTGTCTTGAAATTCAGGTGACTCAGCTTCTTGTGCCACAGCCAACTTGATTCGGCTGTACTTTTTGCTAGCAGACAAGTGCTTGGTGCGGCAGTCGACCAATCTACCACATACATGTTCTTTTGTCTTGATCCTTGCAACACTACTTCATTTGATTCAGTGTCTTTGATTTGGCACACTCCCATATTGAATCCAACATTATAGCCCTTGTCACAAAGTTGGAGTGATGCTTAACAGGTTGAAGTTGAGGCCTTCAACGTATGCAACATCTGTGATTTCTAATCCATTTTTCTTGATGGATCCAGTGCCTCTTATTTCCCCTGGAGCTTCATTTCCTCCAAATATGACTATTGCACCTCTAATCTCCTTAAACTTTGACAGATTTTTCTTGTTTCCTGTCATGTGTCTGGAACAACCACTATCCATATACCAGGTTCCTTGGCACTCAGCTGATCCTTAAACCTGCAATCAAGGAAATCAGTTTTTAGGTACCCATATTTGTCTGGGTCCTGAGGGATTAATACTGTAAGATGAACCAACCAACCTATAGCCAAATGATTTGACTCTAAGAGGTTGCCATCTATCTGTGCCATAATCATAATTCACATTGGCAAATTGCTTGGGGGCTTTGGGTTCATACATGCTGTCCCTTTTGTCTGTATGCTTTTGTCTGTATGCCTGTGTGTGTGTTTTAGCAATTGCCTTCTTTGGGTAATAGTGATATCTCTGAGTGTAGTGCTTCGGTGCATATGTGTGCTGATGATAGCTCTTTTGCCTTTGGAATGACCTTTGTTGAGTTCTAGGCCTTTGCCATTTTGGCATGTATTCCATAGGTCTTTGCTGATATTTCACATTATTCTAATCAGCTTGACTTGGGTAGTTTCTACCATTTCCATCATTTGTGTTCCTTTGATAGAACTTCTGGGGTTTTTTGTAGCTCTGTTTCTTCTTCACAGAGTACTTCCTATTTGGAGTTTGCTGAGGAACTCTGCTGGATTTCTTCTCAGCTGTCCTCTCAGCATACTAAACAGGCTATTTTCTTTTTCCTTTATATCCAAGGCTAGTTTGTTTGTGATTGTGCTTCGGAATGAATGTGTGTGTAACATTTGGTGTCTTGGATTTTTGAGATGCTTCATTACTTGAAGATCCTTTTTCCAAGATCACTCTTGGAGTTTGACTATGCACAATGAAATTGAATCCTAATCTGTCTTGTCTCCACATTCTTTTTGGCTCATGTAAGGTCATACAATGATTTAGATGCCTTTGTTAATGAAGCAATCACATTTTTGAGATCATTTTCTCTCTTTTCTATAGCAGTTATCTCTGCTATTAGTTTAGCATTCTCAGCCTCCAGCTCTTTGTTCTCATCAGCTATGTGACTTAGAGTACTCAGCTCCTTAGTCAGCTGTGAGTTTTGGCTTTTGAGCTGGCTGTTTTCCTCATTTAATAGTGTGTGTGAGGATTTCATGTGCTCAAAGTCTTTCATCATTTTGCCAATGAATCATAAAGATCAGTGGGTGATGAAGTGTGTGTCTCACAATCACTATCACTAGAATCTGAGTGAGATGAGTTAGAATGTACCTCATCTTCTTGGTCAGGATGATCTTGTTCTTTAGCCATTAGACAAATTAAAGCTTCTTCTTCAGAGTCACTTGAGTAGTCAGCTTCACTACTCTCTGAGTCTGTTGTGTCCTTTGACTTAGCTGTTTCAGCAGTTTCAGTAGCCAACATTGCTCTTTTCTTTTCTTGCCTTCTTTCTCTGAAGACTTTTCTTTCTTCTTCATTCATGTATTTATTGACTACAAGATATGAACAGTCAATAGCAAAGTGTCCTGGTTGTCTACACAGGTTTTCAACTTTTTGATCAGCTCTCTCATTTCTTGGGTTGTCAGCTCTTTGATATTTGACCTTTTGATACTCTGCTCTTTTCGGTGGCCTATCTTCCCTTGACTTGGAGGGAGCAGAATGTCTTCTGGAGGATTCACCTTTGTTTCTTTTGTAGTTCTTGTTGAAGAACTTGTTGAATCTTTTAACCATCAAGGCAATTTTCTCCTGGTCAATGACTTCTTTGGTCTCAGCTCTCTTCCCTTCCTTAACTATGAGTGCAATTGTTTTGTGTACAACTATCTCCTCTTGATCCTTTCTTCCCAGCCTAAACTCATAAGCTTTGAGGTCTGAGAATAGTTCACGATTGGATGTTTTTGATAGGTCCATCGAGTGCCTTAAAGTCATGACCTTCATTTCCCACTCAGCTGGGAGGCTCCTTAGTATCTTCATGCACATCTCCTTCTATGTGTATTCTTTCCCAAGTGCTGAGAGCTCATTTGTAATTTCAGTGAATCTAGCATCCAGCTGGTCCATCGTTTCACCTGCAAGCATTTTAAAGTTTTCAAATTTTTGAACAACAACAGATAATTTGTTTTCCTTATTTGCACAGATCCTTCACAAATTAAGGTTAATTTATCCCAAATTTCTTTGGCTGTCTTGCAAGATTTGACTTTGTTGAACATGGCTTTGTCCAAACTCTTGTTAAGTATATCCTTGGCCACATTGTCAAGGTTGTATCTTTTTCTATCATCCTTTGTCCATTCAGCTCTTGGTTTTTCAACCATAGCTGGTCTAGGGGGAGCAACCTCCTCTCCTTCAGCTGCAGTTGCTCTCCTTGCAGCTGTGTTCACCTTCATTATTTGCAGTGGCCCATCCTCTATCACTATCCACATCTCATCATGTAAAGCTGATAGATGAGCTTGCATACGTATTTTCCAGTCATCAAATTCCTCAATGGTAAACATAGGGATGCGTGTCAAATTTGCTTCCATGATAATAACTTTGTTGTTTTAAAAATGGCTTTTGAAAGAACAAGTGTTAAAGACTTCTTTGAAAGATTGGAGATCTAGTTCAGTAACCAGTGCGGAAGGCTCAATGAACCAACCGCTATGATACCACTTGTAGGTCCCAAGGGGTGTGAGTAAGGTTTAGAAGGGGGGGTTGAATAAACCTTACCAATTCTTCGATTTTAGTCCTTTTAAATAATACAGAGTTAAATACACAGCTAAGTCCTTGAGAGACAACTAAGTTAGTTAACCAGCAGAGTTAGCCACTCAACAGACTCGATCGAACTGTTGATAGAATAACTCAGCTGTTTAGTCTAAACCTTAACTTGGGTGTGATGAGATTTTCAGCGGAAGACTTAACACCCTTGAATTTGGTTTAAGTTTGTTTCAACACTTGGTTTTAGCACTTTGTTAATTATCAGTTGGGATGCAAATTATAGCAGATATAAGGTAATATGCAGAAATAAAATGCTGAAATATAAATGACACAATAAATTTTTATAGAGGTTCGAAGATGGGGTAATTCTTCTACTCCTCTCTTCTCCAACTCCTAGAGGAATCCACTAAGTAATGATCAGAGTACAAAGTGGTTATCAATCCAGATACAAGTCTTGATCACACGGTGACTTGATCCTTTGGGACTCAAACGGAGATGCCTTGGTCACACGGTGGCTTCTCGTCCGACTAAACTTCTTCGGGACGGCTCCCTTGCTACTTTAGCTCACTTGCTCAAGCTTCTTGGATTTGATCACGAAGCCCTCCAATAACTTGAGACTGGTTCTACCTTGAACCTTTCTACAATCCTCCTTGGAATGTAGACCCCTTTTGATTCTTCAAAAGTTTCCTCTTCAACAGTTTGAAGTTGTCTTTCCTTCACAGCTTGTTGTTGGATCGATTTCCTTCGAAGTTTAGGCTTGAGGTTTTGCTTGAATAACTTGAGAATATTTTGCAGGTTACAGTTCGAATAATAGCTTGAATGTTCGTGGTTCAGGTAACCTTCTCTCAAAGTGATTCATCAGCCTTTTATAGCGAACTTTCAAAAATCTTCCCGTTGAAGAGATAGGCTGATTTTCAAAAGTCACTGGTGTCCGTTGGCTTGTCTTGTTGCAGTCCTTGATGTTGACATTTCCTCGTATTAAATGTCTTGCAGCCTTCCAGGTTCTGACACAAGGTGCAGTGCTTCCCATTGGTTTATCCCTTTTAGACGCTTCTGGGACTGAGCACTTTAAGACATGGCACCATGGAAGTATTACTTGTTTAGGTATTATCCTTGACTTCTGTGCAACGGATTCTTTTCAGTTGTCTTGACTTGACTGTCTTTTCCCCAGGTGACTTGAGTCTGCTCCAATGATTGAGAGACTCATCTGTCACTTCAACTTGAGATTTGGCTTCTAGAGTTGACTTGACTGACACTTCACACAATGTATCCCAGCTAATACTTCTTCGGTCGAGTTCTTGACTTCTCCTCCTTGCCATACTCAGCTGTTTCACAGCGGAGTCTTCATCTCAGTCCTTCAGTTGACTTCTTGTATATCCAGGCATAGCTAACTTGACTCAGCTCGTACAACCCTATCTATTACAATGCAAATTACAAGGAAAATGGGGTGCCAACTTTCTAGTCTAAGTTTTACATGGCATTCATCAAAATCTAATAAATAAATTTCCCAACAACCGTGAAACGAATCGGTTTAGGGCGGCTAGTCGGCCTGTTAAGCTTTGTACTCTTTTGACATAATTTGGGGGTTTAAGATCAATTATGGCTTTTATTTTATCGAGTTGGCCTCGATTCCCCTTTGACTAACCATATACCCCAGAAACTTTCCCGAGCCGACCCCGAAGGTGCACTTTTTCGGGTTTAGCATCATTTTATACTCTCGCAAAATGGCAAACATTTTATTGAGATCATTAGGATGATCAGATATGTACAAGGATTTCACCAACATGTCATCCACATAAACCTCCATGGTATGACCTATCAACTCCTCAAACATTTTATTAACTAACCTTTGGTAGGTCGCCCCGACATTCTCCAGCCCAAACGGCATCATCTTGTAGCAGTACACCCCACGAGTGGAGAAGAATGATGTGTTCTCCTCGTCATCCAGATGCATCCGAATTTGATTATAGCCTGAGTATGCATCCATAAAACTCATAAGTTCATGCCTAGCCGTTGCAACCACCATATAGTCGATGTTGGGCAAGGGGTAGCCGTCCTTTGGGCACACCTTGTTGAGGTCGGTGAAGTCCACACAAAGGCGCCACAAACCATTTCTCTTCTTTACTAACACAGGGTTGGCCACCCATCGAGGGTAAAGGGCCTCCCTGATAAACTTATTATCGAGCAATTTATTGACCTCGGCCTCTAGGGCGACCTGCCTGTCGGGGCCGAGCTTGCGTCTTTTTTGGATCATCGGTCAGAATGTAAGGTATATGTTGAGGCGATGGCAAGCGTGCTTGGGATCGATCCCCGGGATACCAGAGTGCGTCCATGCAAAGATGTCAAGGTTATTTTCAAGGAATTCGATCAATTCCGACCGGAATGGTTCTTGGAGGTCGTGGCCAATACGTATTTGGCGTCCCCCATGTTGTTTGTCGACATCAATTGTGTTGACCTGTTCCAACGACTCCGCGTGTTTTCTTTTCTTGCTCTGCCCTTCCTTTTTCTGTAGAGGCATCTCCTCTTTGATTGCCGGTCTACTCTCCGGCTCAACTTTGGTCGACTCTCCCCATCTCCAATCATTTGGTTCTTTTCGGGTCGTGCGTGGACTATTTCTCGAAACAACAATCTCCTCCCGCTCGGGCTCGCCTTTTTCCCCTGGGTCGCCGTTCACTGTCCCACTAGTTTCTCCCCTTTCTACCACGTTAATCTCTGCGGGTCGAAGCTTAAGAGAGCACTCCCGCGATTCCCTCTGATTCCCTTTGTGGATGGCTTCTCCATCTGGGGTTGGGAACTTCACACAAAAATGATATATGGAAACTGCTGCTTTTAGATGGTAAAGCAACGACCTCCCAATAATCGCGTTGTACTCCGAGTCAGCGTTGATAATTTTAAACGTGGTGATGATAGTCCGCTTATGCAATCCCTGTCCCATCTGGATGGGCATGTCGACTTCCCCGAGCGGGATAATCCTTCCTCCTCCAAAACCCAAAATACTATCGTTACATGGTCGAATATAGCTGTCGTCCACGTTCAACCTTCTGAAATCCCGGACATAAATGACCGACAAATAGCTTCCGAGTCAATAAGAATTACGTGCGGAATGCCCGAGAATAGGTCTTTGTGATGACCAGGGGGGTCGGAATGAGGGTGGACCACCTGGTCGGCATGAATGTCCGAGAAGACAAATCGACCTGTCAGTTGGCCTTCCCTAATCTCCGCCACCCGGACTTGTCTTTCTACGTGGTCAGCTTGCCTAACATCAACTTTTCTTTTTCGAATAGAGCGGTTGCCCTCGACCGCATTAGTGTTGATTCTGTTAACTTTGGACATCAATAAAATTTCCTTCCTTGAATCTCGTCGCGTGGCAACAATAGGTGAGTTGGATTTGGTAATCGCTCGGATTTACACCGGGGGCGCTGGTGGTGGCGGTAACTCGTGAATGTACCTCTTTAGGCCGCCCCTCTGCACGATGCACATTATTTCTATAATGAGGTCCCAACACTCATCCGTGTCATGGCCTATTGATTTATGATAGGCACAGTACCTTCGTGCATCCAACTTTGCAGGCTCCAGCCTCAATGGCTGAGCCGGTGGTAATAAATTAAGACCCTGTATCTCGTTCCATATCGCTGAAGGAGTGTGGGTCAGAGCACTCCTTAGCGCAGCAACCTCGGCTTGCACTTCCTGGCATGCCTTATATCCTGTGGTTGGGTTCTCCGAAAAAGGCCTGAAACTCGACCCCGATCCTGAAGCGAACTCCTTCTTTCCATCTTTCTTCACGCCCCCTGCTTTCTGCTCGGGACGTTGACTGGCCATGGCTTCTTCTGCACAGATATGGCGCTCTGCGCGGATAAGAAATTCCTGATATAATGTCTGCCCCGATTCGTGGATAGAATAATTGAACCATGTTTCGGGAGCGAGGCCGGCCATGGCCGCAATCAAATAGCATCATCCGAGACCAGCTCCATTTCTCGGACCTACTTGTTAAACCGGGCGATGTAGCTTTTCAAAGGCTCATCTTTTCCCTACTTAATATTTACAAGGGAATCTTTCGGTGTGACTCGGATTTTGGAAGTAAGAAAATGTGTTGTTAATGCGGGCGCCAGGTTACCCCAGGATCGGATGGACCCCTGCGGCAGGGTCCGGAACCAACGGTGGGCTCAGTCGCCCAGCGTTAATGGGAACACCCTGCATAAAATCGCGTCGCTGGGGCTGTAGAGTTCCATCCACGCTAAGTATTTGTGGACGTGTGTCGTTGGGTCGGTCTCTCCATTGTATAGACCGACTTGTGGAATTTTGAGCTTTGGCAGCAAAAGAGTTGACAAGATACTGGGAACGAATGGTGATAGAACACAGGGCTGACTTGTTGCCTGGCGCTGCCTTTGGTACTGAACTTATTCGGGACCATCCTCCAATTCATCTAGACGGCGGCAAAGACGCAGGATTTCCGCCTCTCCTTCCTTCAGCGGGCTAGGCCCCTGGGTTTGGTTGGCCCTACTCGGCTCCCTTTCATCCGAAAACCGGAGCCTGGAACTTATCGATCGAGTAGGGTGAAGGGGATCAAGTCCCAGCCGTCCCGCGAGCACTGAGCGGACATGTCGCGGTTGTATGTACGCCGATGGCCACCCGGCTTTGCTCTTCTACGTCATTGCGTGGCCGCCTTTTGTCACAGCAACCCTGCTGTTCATTTCGAGAATTGGCCTCTTGGCCTTCATCGCGAGGAGACGCGGGGGTTGAGGATTAATGTTGACATTTAACGGGGGATTAAGTGGGTGAGTATTTACAGGGGGTGGAGGTTGTACTTGCGAAGGAATAGTGGCAAGTGTTTGGGAGATGAGCTGATTCATCTGCTGAACAAAAGTGGGGTTTGCAATAGGTTGAGCAAAAGGAAATAGAGCAGTGCTCCATGCTTCGGTCAAGGGCACATTCTGGCCATTGGTAGTTTGGCCGGTTTGATTATTTACGGGCGTATCCTCAGTTACACTTGCATTTCGAAACAACTGACTCATTTTGTCCTCTTCAAGGGAGTTAATATTAGATTTACCTAAATTCACGTGGCTTGATTAATCGAAAATTTGATCGACCTAGACGCGCCCTGCTTCTAGCGCCAATTTGTTGACGCACGTTTTGGTCAACAAGCAAAAATATACAGAAATGTAATACGCGGAAATGAGAATAGACTCTAATTCAGGGCTAATTCTGCCTTTTTATAAAATACCAAGCTGAAAGCTTCTGGTCGGTTTTTTTTTACAGTTGTACTTTTACAAGCGTTTTTCTCTATTATTTCTCTCCTGTCATTTTCCTCATAAATGAGGCTTATTTATACCCATTTCATTAGTGGGTTTTTAATAATCACCATTACACATAATAATAACACAAAAGGGACACGTGTCCTTCCCTAAGCACGCATGTTAGCCAAGTATTTGCCATTTGTTGACTCATCTTATTATTATGCTGACAAGTGGCAACTTCCTGTGCTAATGGGGCACTTAGCTTAATTGGATGGTTATCCTTTAAATTTCCCGCCATAAATCTCCCGCCAAAGTCGAGCTCGGACCAAGCCAAGCCCAACTCATGCCACATCATCAGATCAGCTACTGACGTCACCAGCTCGGTCTATGCTGTCCCGTGGGTCCCACATATACATGTGCTGAATGGCCACGTGGACTGATTTGCTTCCAGCTCAGCTCGGGTGTCATCACAATCAGGTCAACTAATTGGCATTTCTCATTATAAGTATGACACTACTACTTGCTTAAGCCTCTAATATGTTTGCAGCATTCACTAAAAAAGCTACAACATCTTATGAGTACTATCCACGATTTTCTCAGCAATTTCTCTTCAACTGGTTATAATAGTTCAGGCAATAAGGAGAAATGATGGAATAAACACAATGGTGTTTTACCACATCACCAAATCCTATAACTTCAATCCGCTACCATTTTTTTTTTGGGGGTGGGGGGGGAAGAAATTAATCACTCTAAGCATTAATGAATTAACCAGAAAGATTTCCTCATCTAAAAGAGAAATGGCAAGCGTGCTTGGGATCGATCCCCGGGATACCAAAGTGCGTCCATGCAAAGATGTCAAGGTTATTTTCAAGGAATTCGATCAATTCCGACCGGAATGGTTCTTGGAGGTCATGGCCAATACGTAATTGGCGTCCCCCATGTTGTTTGTCGACATCAATTGTGTTGACCTATTCCACCGACTCCGCGTGTTTTCTTTTCTTGCTTTGCCCTTCCTTTTTCTGTAGAGGCATCTCCTCTTTGATTGTCGGTCTACTCTCCGGCTCAACTTTGGTCACTGACTCTCCCCCATCTCCAATCACTGGTTCTTTTCCAGGTCGTCTGCGTGGACTATTCTCTGAAACAACAATCTCCTCCCGCTCGGGCTCGCCTTTTTCCCCTGGGTCGCCGTTCACTGTCCCACTAGTTTCTCCCCTTTCTACCACGTTAATCTCTGCGGGTCGAAGCTTAAGAGAGCACTCCCGCGATTCCCTCTGATTCCCTTTGTGGATGGCTTCTCCATCTGGGGTTGGGAACTTCACACAAAAATGATATATGGAAACTGCTGCTTTTAGATGGTAAAGCAACGACCTCCCAATAATCGCGTTGTACTCCGAGTCAGCGTTGATAATTTTAAACGTGGTGATGATAGTCCGCTTATGCAATCCCTGTCCCATCTGGATGGGCATGTCGACTTCCCCGAGCGGGATAATCCTTCCTCCTCCAAAACCCAAAATACTATCGTTACATGGTCGAATATAGCTGTCGTCCACGTTCAACCTTCTGAAATCCCGGACATAAATGACCGACAAATAGCTTCCTGAGTCAATAAGAATTCTGTGCACCGGAATGCCCAGAATAGGTGCTGTGATGACCAGGGGGTCGGAATGAGGGTGGACCACCTGGTCGGCATGAATGTCCGAGAAGACAAATCGACCTGTCAGTTGGCCTTCCCTAATCTCCGCCACCCGGACTTGTCTTTCTACGTGGGCAGCTTGCCTAACATCAACTTTTCTTTTTCGAATAGAGCAACTGTCCTCGACCGCATTAGTGTTGATTCTGTTAACACTGGACATCAATAAAATTTCCCTTCCTTGAATCTCGTTCTGTGGCAACAATAGGTGAGTTGGATTTGGTAATCGCTCCGGATTTACACCCGGGGGCGCGCTGGTGGTGGCGGTAACTCGTGAATGTACCTCTTTAGGCCGCCCCTCTGCACGATGCACATTATTTCTATAATGAGGTCCCAACACTCATCCGTGTCATGTCCTATTGATTTATGATAGGCACAGTACCTTCGTGCATCCAACTTTGCAGGCTCCAGCCTCAATGGCCGAGCCGGTGGTAATAAATTAAGACCCTGTATCTCATTCCATATCGCTGAAGGAGTGTGGGTCAGAGCACTCCTTAGCGCAGCAACCTCGGCTCGCACTTCCTGGCACGCCTTATATCCTGTGGTTGGGTTCTCCGAAAAAGGCCTGAAACTCGACCCCGATCCTGAAGCGAACTCCTTCTTTCCATCTTTCTTCACGCCCCGCCGCGCTCGGGACGTTGGTAGCCATGGCTTCTTCTCGCATGAGATATGGCGCTCTGCGCGGATAAGAAATTCCTGATATAATGTCTGCCCCGATTCGTGGATAGAATAATTGAACCATGTTTCGGGAGCGAGGCCGGCCATGGCCGCAATCAAATGGCATCATCCGAGACCAGCTCCATTTCTCGGACCTACTTGTTAAACCGGGCGATGTAGCTTTTCAAAGGCTCATCTTTTCCCTACTTAATATTTACAAGGGAATCTTTCGGTGTGACTCGGATTTTGGAAGTAAGAAAATGTGTTGTTAATGCGGGCGCCAGGTTACCCCAGGATCGGATGGACCCCTGCGGCAGGGTCCGGAACCAACGGTGGGCTCAGTCGCCCAGCGTTAATGGGAACGCCCTGCATAAAATCGCGTCGCTTGGGCTGTAGAGTTCCATCCACGCTAAGTATTTGTGGACGTGTGTCGTTGGGTCGGTCTCTCCATTGTATAGACCGACTTGTGGAATTTTGAGCTTTGGCAGCAAAAGAGTTGACAAGATACTGGGAACGAATGGTGATAGAAACATGGTGACTTGTTGCTGGCGCGCCTTTTTGTATGAACTTATTCGGGACCATCCTCCAATTCATCTAGACGGCGGCAAAGACGCAGGATTTCCGCCTCTCGTTCCTTCAGCGGGCTAGGCCCCTGGGTTTGGTTGGCCCTACTCGGCTCCCTTTCATCCGAAAACCGGAGCCTGGAACTTATCGATCGAGTAGGATGAAGGGGATCAAGTCCCAGCCGTCCCGCGAGCACTGAGCGGACATGTCGCGGTTGTATGTATGCCGGTGGCCACCCGGCTTTGCTCTTCTACGTCATTGCGTGGCCGCCTTTTGTCACAGCAACCCTGCTGTTCATTTCGAGAATTGGCCTCTTGGCCTTCATCGCGAGGAGACGCGGGGGTTGAGGATTAATGTTGACATTTAAGGGGGGATTAAGTGGGTGAGTATTTACAGGGGGTGGAGGTTGTACTTGCGAAGGAATAGTGGCAAGTGTTTGGGAGATGAGCTGATTCATCTGCTGAACAAAAGTGGGGTTTGCAATAGGTTGAGCAAAAGGAAATAGAGCAGTGCTCCATGCTTCGGTCAAGGGCACATTCTGGCCATTGGTAGTTTGGCCGGTTTGATTATTTACGGGCGTATCCTCAGTTACACTTGCATTTCGAAACAACTGACTCATTTTGTCCTCTTCAAGGGAGTTAATATTAGATTTACCTAAATTCACGTGGCTTGATTAACTGAAAATTCGGACTGGACCTAGACGCGCCCTGCTTCTAGCGCCAATTTGTTGACGCACGTTTTGGTCAACAAGCAAAAATATACAGAAATGTAATACGCGGAAATGAGAATAGACTCTAATTCAGGGCTAATTCTGCCTTTTTATAAAATACCGAGCTGAAAGCTTCTGGTCGGTTTTTTTTTACAGTTGTACTTTTACAAGCGTTTTTCTCTATTATTTCTCTCCTGTCATTTTCCTCATAAATGAGGCTTATTTATACCCATTTCATTAGTGGGTTTTTAATAATCACCATTACACATAATAATAACACAAAAGGGACATGTGTCCTTCCCTAAGCACGCATGTTAGCCAAGTATTTGCCATTTGTTGACTCATCTTATTATTATCCGACAAGTGGCAACTTCCTCTGTGCTAATGGGGCACTTAGCTTAATTGGATGGTTATCCTTTAAATTTCCCGCCATAAATCTCCCGCCAAAGTCGAGCTCGGACCAAGCCAAGCCCAACTCATGCCACATCATCGGATCGACATCGGCGTCACCGGCTCGGTCTATCTTTGTCCGTGGGTCCCACATATACATGTGCTGAATGGCCACGTGGAGTGATTTGCTTCCAGCTCAGCTCGGGTGTCATCACAATCAGGTCAACTAATTGGCATTTCTCATTATAAGTATGACACTACTACTTGCTTAAGCCTCTAATATGTTTGCAGCATTCACTAAAAAAGCTACAACATCTTATGAGTACTATCCACGATTTTCTCAAAGAATTTCTCTTCAAGCTGGTTATAATAGTTCGTGCAATAAGGAGAAATGATGGAATAAACACAATGGTGTTTTACCACATCACCAAATCCTATAACTTCAATCCGCTACCATTTTTTTTTTTTGGGGGTGGGGGGGAAGAAATTAATCACTCTAAGCATTAATGAATTAACCAGAAAGATTTCCTCATCTAAAAGAGAAATGGCAAGCGTGCTTGGGATCGATCCCCGGGATACCAAAGTGCGTCCATGCAAAGATGTCAAGGTTATTTTCAAGGAATTCGATCAATTCCGACCGGAATGGTTCTTGGAGGTCGTGGCCAATACGTAATTGGCGTCCCCCATGTTGTTTGTCGACATCAATTGTGTTGACCTATTCCACCGACTCCGCGTGTTTTCTTTTCTTGCTTTGCCCTTCCTTTTTCTGTAGAGGCATCTCCTCTTTGATTGCCGGTCTACTCTCCGGCTCAACTTTGGTCACTGACTCTCCCCCATCTCCAATCACTGGTTCTTTTCCAGGTCGTCTGCGTGGACTATTCTCTGAAACAACAATCTCCTCCCGCTCGGGCTCGCCTTTTTCCCCTGGGTCGCCGTTCACTGTCCCACTAGTTTCTCCCCTTTCTACCACGTTAATCTCTGCGGGTCGAAGCTTAAGAGAGCACTCCCGCGATTCCCTCTGATTCCCTTTGTGGATGGCTTCTCCATCTGGGGTTGGGAACTTCACACAAAAATGATATATGGAAACTGCTGCTTTTAGATGGTAAAGCAACGACCTCCCAATAATCGCGTTGTACTCCGAGTCAGCGTTGATAATTTTAAACGTGGTGATGATAGTCCGCTTATGCAATCCCTGTCCCATCTGGATGGGCATGTCGACTTCCCCGAGCGGGATAATCCTTCCTCCTCCAAAACCTAAAATACTATCGTTACATGGTCGAATATAGATGTCGTCCACGTTCAACCTTCTGAAATCCCGGACATAAATGACCGACAAATAGCTTCCTGAGTCAATAAGAATTCTGTGCACCGGAATGCCCAGAATAGGTGCTATGATGACCAGGGGGTCGGAATGAGGGTGGACCACCTGGTCGGCATGAATGTCCGAGAAGAAAAATCGACCTGTCAGTTGGCCTTCCCTAATCTCCGCCACTCGGACTTGTCTTTCTACGTGGGCAGCTTGCCTAACATCAACTTTTCTTTTTCGAATAGAGCAGCTGTCCTCGACCGCATTAGTGTTGATTCTGTTAACACTGGACATCAATAAAATTTCCCTTCCTTGAATCTCGTTCTGTGGCAACAATAGGTGAGTTGGATTTGGTAATCGCTCCGGATTTACACCCGGGGGCGCGCTGGTGGTGGCGGTAACTCGTGAATGTACCTCTTTAGGCCGCCCCTCTGCACGATGCACATTATTTCTATAATGAGGTCCCAACACTCATCCGTGTCATGGCCTATCGATTTATGATAGGCACAGTACCTTCGTGCATCCAACTTTGCAGGCTCCAGCCTCAAAGGCCGAGCCGGTGGTAATAAATTAAGACCCTGTATCTCGTTCCATATCGCTGAAGGAGTGTGGGTCAGAGCACTCCTTAGCGCAGCAACCTCGGCTCGCACTTCCTGGCACGCCTTATATCCTGTGGTTGGGTTCTCCGAAAAAGGCCTGAAACCCGACCCCGATCCTGAAACGAACTCCTTCTTTCCATCTTTCTTCACGCCCTCTGCTTTCTGCTCGGGACGTTGACTGGCCATGGCTTCTTCCGCACAGATATGGCGCTCTGCGCGGATAAGAAATTCCTGATATAATGTCTGCCCCGATTCGTGGATAGAATAATTGAACCATGCTTCGGGAGCGAGGCCGGCCATGGCCGCAATCAAATGGCATCATCCAAGACCAGCTCCATTTCTCGGACCTACTTGTTAAACCGGGCGATGTAGCTTTTCAAAGGCTCATCTTTTCCCTACTTAATATTTACAAGGGAATCTTTCGGTGTGACTCGGATTTTGGAAGTAAGAAAATGTGTTGTTAATGCGGGCGCCAGGTTACCCCAGGATCGAATGGACCCCTACGGCAGGGTCCGGAACCAACGGTGGGCTCAGTCGCCCAGCGTTAATGGGAACGCCCTGCATAAAATCGCGTCGATGGGGCTGTAGAGTTCCATCCACGCTAAGTATTTGTGGGCGTGTGTCGTTGGGTCGGTCTCTCCATTGTATAGACCGACTTGTGGAATTTTGAGCTTTGGCAGCAAAAGAGTTGACAAGATACTGGGAACGAATGGTGATAGAACACAGGGCTGACTTGTTGCCTGGCGCTGCCTTTGGTACTGAACTTATTCGGGACCATCCTCCAATTCATCTAGACGGCGGCAAAGACGCAGGATTTCCGCCTCTCGTTCCTTCAGCGGGCTAGGCCCCTGGGTTTGGTTGGCCCTACTCGGCTCCCTTTCATCCGAAAACCGGAGCCTGGAACTTATCGATCGAGTAGGGTGAAGGGGATCAAGTCCCAGCCGTCCCGCGAGCACTGAGCGGACATGTCGCGGTTGTATGTACGCCGGTGGCCACCCGGCTTTGCTCTTCTACGTCATTGCATGGCCGCCTTTTGTCACAGCAACCCTGCTGTTCATTTCGAGAATTGGCCTCTTGGCCTTCATCGCGAGGAGACGCGGGGGTTGAGGATTAATGTTGACATTTAACGGGGGATTAAGTGGGTGAGTATTTACAGGGGGTGGAGGTTGTACTTGCGAAGGAATAGTGGCAAGTGTTTGGGAGATGAGCTGATTCATCTGCTGAACAAAAGTGGGGTTTGCAATAAGTTGAGCAAAAGGAAATAGAGCAGTGCTCCATGCTTCGGTCAAGGGCACATTCTGGCCATTGGTAGTTTGGCCGGTTTGATTATTTACGGGCGTATCCTCAGTTACACTTGCATTTCGAAACAACTGACTCATTTTGTCCTCTTCAAGGGAGTTAATATTAGATTTACCTAAATTCACGTGGCTTGATTAACTGAAAATTCGGACTGGACCTAGACGCGCCCTCCTTCTAGCGCCAATTTGTTGACGCATGTTTTGGTCAACAAGCAAAAATATACAGAAATGTAATACGCGGAAATGAGAATAGACTCTAATTCAGGGCTAATTCTGCCTTTTTATAAAATACCGAGCTGAAAGCTTCTGGTGGGTTTTTTTTACAGTTGTACTTTTACAAGCATTTTTCTCTATTATTTCTCTCCTGTCCTTTTCCTCATAAATGAGGCTTATTTATACCCATTTCATTAGTGGGTTTTTAATAATCACCATTACACATAATAATAACACAAAAGGGACACGTGTCCTTCCCTAAGCACGCATGTTAGCCAAGTATTTGCCATTTGTTGACTCATCTTATTATTATGCTGACAAGTGGCAACTTCCTGTGCTAATGGGGCACTTAGCTTAATTGGATGGTTATCCTTTAAATTTCCCGCCATAAATCTCCCGCCAAAGTCGAGCTCGGACCAAGCCAAGCCCAACTCATGCCACATCATCAGATCGGCCATCACGGCGTCACCAGCTCGGTCTATGCTGTCCCGTGGGTCCCACATATACATGTGCTGAATGGCCACGTGGACTGATTTGCTTCCAGCTCAGCTCGGGTGTCATCACAATCAGGTCAACTAATTGGCATTTCTCATTATAAGTATGACACTACTACTTGCTTAAGCCTCTAATATGTTTGCAGCATTCACTAAAAAAGCTACAACATCTTATGAGTACTATCCACGATTTTCTCAGCAATTTCTCTTCAACTGGTTATAATAGTTCAGGCAATAAGGAGAAATGAAGCAATAAACACAATGGTGTTTTACCACATCACCAAATCCTATAACTTCAATCCGCTACCATTTTTTTTGGGGGGTGGGGGGGGGAAGAAATTAATCACTCTAAGCATTAATGAATTAACCAGAAAGATTTCCTCATCTAAAAGAGAAATGGCAAAATAGGAGCAGCAGTGGTTCACCATGCTCAAAATACTGTTCAATTCAACTATCACTTTCATTACCCAGCCACAACATGTAAGGCTGATACTAATAGTAACATAATCTAACATTGTCATAATTAGCATAAGTGTTAAAACCAATTGATGTTTGTGGGTTGGATAAGTTTACTTTTCAATAGACATCTAGTAGCAAATTTATTTCCACATTAGTATCTGTTTAAGTTATACATAGCTCAGAATACGAAAATACTACAACAAAACTGAAAGATACCTTCTTTATCCTGTTTTCCTTGGCAAGCATCCCTAAACAAAAGCAATCTAATAGTATCAACAAATCCCTTGTAAGTAGCCCTGTTCAGAAGCAAGAGAAGATCACACCATGTCTGTTACTCAAGAATGCATAGGTCAATGCATTCATATAAGAACACTTGCACAAACATCATACTAGAAAGCCACAATCAGTTATTGATCTTCACTTTAGTAAATAATATTCAATCAGAAAACGAAAAGACACAACAAACTTGCATTCTTTAGCACTGAACACGGGTATGACTCTGTTTGAAAGCAACTGAGCAATTTGTGTCAATTAATCAAGAAAGCAACGCATTCAGATAAAAGAACAATACAATAGACATTGCCCGTAAACAAATAGATTTGAAAGGCAAGCATTCTTGTAGACTGAAATTCATTCACGACACATTTGAAAGGTGCATTTGAAAAAATTAAAAATAAATAAATAAAGCACAGTTAACCAGATATTCACATGTTCTTTCCTTTATTCTTCTTAAACAGCTGAAACTTCACCCTAGAAAAATAACAATAAGATTACACACATACCAACACATAAACTTTAAGTTGGAGGAAGAAAAAAAAAACGTGATACATGTGAATGGTACCGATTCGTTTGAATCAAAAAATCTCATAATAGAAGTAAGCCAGAGGGGTAAAGTATGTATCCAAAAATAATGAAAGAATTGGAATTTATTTCAGGACCAGATGAATGATATTTTTAAAAACCTACAGATACAATTCCTTTCAGAACAAAAGAAAGAAGGAAAAACCAAGATCGGATCATGATCTTCAGAAATGTCAAATATTTGAACCAGAATTCATTGCAGAATTTAATTCTGCAGAGAATCATATACTTTTCATTCTAATGGATCTATAACAGTAACTAAGTTAACAGGCTTCACACACTAAAGTGTTGTATAATTAATATTCCAAAGCATATAGCCCGAAGACTACTACACAATATCAACTATCCCATAGGTAATTGAATCCTACAATATCAACTATCCCATAGCTAACTGAATCCTACAATATCAACTATCCCATAGCAACTATTCAGATGATATAATTTTGACACTGAAGAACAAATCCAACAAGTTTTCATGCTCAGCTAAAGTTAGATACATAGATACGTAGCTATCTACTCCGTAGCATATGAATGTACCAAATGACAGCACCAAGATAAATGAGATACAAGAAAGACATCTAGATTTGAATTCATTCAATGTATCACATAATAAAAGACAAACTCATAACTATTTTGATATGGTCAAATTGATGTGTTTTCAAACTTATGGACAATTGTTATCATGCCTAATAAGTTTTTCATTCAAAAACCAAAACATTACACACATGCTCATGTTATTCAAGAAGGACACAACTTGATTTTTATATTATTTATCTTTTGCAACATTATCAAAAGAGTCTCAGTCACGTGAGTCCGAATACACAAGTAAAAACTCATAAACTAAACAAATTGATGCATATGCAAAACACATAATCATGCACGAAATGCTCAACGTATAATCTAGATAAGTCTCATTTCTTCTACCTCTTTGTTCCTTTAAGTGATGGACTACTAGAAGAATGTAAGATAACTCGAAGAATGAAATGTGCAAAAGCACATAGCTGCGTCTTTCTAAAACTTTGCCTCACCAACTAGTGTTTATAGGCATCTCGACGTTCTAGACTCTGTTTCATTGCATTTTAATCATAAAAATTGATCCCATTTATATATTTTCACTTGATCATGTTTTGCTTAAGTCATTAGTCTCCTCACTATTTCTATAGGAAGTGATTGGTTTTTGATAGACAGAAAAAATTTGTACACAAGCATTTTTTCTATGGTTATTGTCAACCTCTGTAGTAAATCATAAATTAAAAGTGCATAATTAAAATATACTTGTAAGTATTAAATTTGTTTCTGCAATATCATAGAATTCAGATTACCATTATATAAAAGGCACCAGAATGTACAGTGAAAGGAATAACTCCCAAACTCACTATGTTTACCTTGAGAAGGGAAAAGTAAGATCTAAAAACTGAAAGGATCTATCTAAACCATCTCTTTAGCTGTTGACCTTTTTCATTGCTTGCAACTACAAATCTAATGAACCTTCATTGGTGCACTTCCTACTCCTGTTGATGAACTATGAACATAAGAAGATTGAGAAGAGATAGTGGAAGATGATAAAGATAAGGAGCAATTACAGAGAAATGTGGAAAGAAAAGTCAATGTGCATCTAAAGTCTACACAAGAGTGAAGTTTACAATTAAACAATAATTTATGATATAGAAGAATTTAATTATGAAAAACAAACAGAAATAATAAAAACGAGGAAGTAAAAACCTATAGCCTATCGGTCAATATGCAAATGCTAAACCACATATTTCCAAATAATAGCAAATGAAAGAAAAATATTTTTCGCTTAGGTATAAGTTTCATGCTTCGTAACAACCAAAAAACGAAAAAGACTAGCAGAAATCAACTCCAGATCGAGATAGAAGTATAAACAATACCATATGAACATCATCTTCTTGCCCTAAGTGATGCCATCTGACCACTGTGGGTTTCTTTCACCTGCTCAAAAACTCCAAAATCGGGACAAATTAAGCATCTGAACCGGGCCCGATTAACAATCTAGCACCATATTTAACCCTCGTAAACCCTAAAAGCAACAATCCCCACACAGAAAGACTAGATAAAAACCAAAATAAATAATTTTTTAAAAAAAAAACAATAACAATAACTGACCGTGTGCGAGGACGAGAGTAAGAAACTGAAGGCACTGATGGATCCAAAATTTAAGCACCTGAAATTGTACCTACACAATTCTCCTCAAACACGACAACGAAGAGAAAGCCAACACCTGTAGGCTGTAATACAATGTTGCCGTACCACGTCTGGGGCATAAAAGTTGTACCAGAAATGAGAAGAAATTCTACGTGCCCTAAAGAGAATGAAGAGAGAGAGAGAAACACGAGAGTGACTCAGTGTGTGTTTGTGTGTGTTTCATGGTGGGGGACATGAAAAATTGTAAACCTAACTCGGGTTGATGTAGACGGAGAGACACAGGAACCGGACTCCATAAAAAAAATGGGGAGAGGTGAGAGACGGCGGGGCGCGCGCAGGGGAGATTGGATACAGGAGAAAGGATTAACTCAATTAAGACTTTCACTGTGATCTAATTAGTTAGGGGCCTAACGACACCGGTTGTAGAACCGGTGTCTAAAGATTTGGTGTTAAAAAATAAAGACACCGGTTCTATAACCGGTGTCAAAAAATATGATGTCTAATATAAATTAATTTATACAAATAGACACCGGTTTCGAAATCTGATGCCAAACCGGTGTATATCTGGGAATTGTTTTTACAATAGACACTGGTTCTAGGAAACCGGTGTTGTTTATCAAACGACAACACTAATTAGACACCGGTTTCTTACAAAACCGGTGTTAAAAAGGAAAAGAGACCAGTAAAGTCATAAAACCGGTGTCTTTTTGGTGGTGTCTATCAGCAGTTTTCTTGTAGTGATAATATTATATATTCAAATTAAAATATTGAAAGTGGACCCCACCACTATCAACTTTTCATATTATTATATACATAAAATAATATTTCAAAACTACTTAACCAAATACAATTTCATTTTCAACCCTACATAAAACACATTCCAATTTATTCATCCAAACATAATTTCAATTTCCACACGAAAACCAATAAATTCTTAAAATTCAATTTCCAACACTAGAAAACTGGAAATGGACCATGGAAATGTAAACAAACAAGGCCATAGTTTTCTAAGCATCAACAAATTTCCTAACATAAGAGACACAAGAGAAAAACTAAGCAAGCAAGAAAAAAAATCTCTTTCTAGATGCTAATTTAATAATTGAAGAGGAGCACGTTTGAAGAACTGAAAAGTGGTTCACATTTCTTGAAGGATTTGTGATAAGGTTCAGGATTGAACCGTTATAGAGTTGCAAGAGGGTGGTTGTGATCAAATCTTGCAGTGTATGTGAGCTGAAATAACTAGAAGGTTGTGTGATCAATTCTAGTGAAGGGCTGAATCCAGGCAGTGGGCTTTTGTGATCAAAGCTGTTAGGATTGTTGTAAACTTTGTATCTAAAGTTACATGATACTTAGTGGATACCTCCTGCGAAGGAGAAGAGTGGATGTATAGAAATTACCTCATCCTCGAACCACTCTAAATCTGTGCCTCATTTACTTTGTTGCTCTTTACATTCTTGCAATTTATTTTTCTATTATTGCTTGCCAAATAACTCTATAAAACACTGTGTTGATTGCTAAAAATTGGAAAAGGTGCAAGTCTTCCGCTGTACTTAACTGAAAACAGATTTAGTGTAAGTTGTAATTTTTCATCTGAGTTACTCTATCAACGGCTCTGTCAAGAGATATGTTGAGTGGTTTAGGATGCGATTGGATATGGAAGAAAGTCCATTTTCGTTCCGCTAGAGATTTTTTTAATAAAAAATATAAGCCTGTGATTGGATATGAGTGGATTTCCATTTTCGTTCCGCTAGAGAATTTTTTTTAACCAAATATACAAATGTTTATGATTTTTTTTAGAAAATATACTATTATCACACTTTCACGTTTTCTCATTTTTTTCTTACCAATCACATCTGCACATTGTTTCACAAAAAACTAATTATTTTTACACATTCTCCCACAAATTTTACTATTCACCCACTCACACATTTCTAATTACCAATCATATTCAATCATTATTTTACTATTTTTAAACTAAATCAACTTTTATCATTACTTTTTCATTACACATCCAATCACACTGTCAAAATTCATATTTTTTCTTCCAAATTATTTTATTACCACTATTCTCTAGCAAAAGTAAAATTTCAAAATGAAAGCATATCCAATTGCACCCTAATTGTTTATGAAACAATTCAGATAACATACTATTCTCTCACTTTCACTTTTTCTCATTTTTTCTCTTACCAATCACATCCACACATTTTTTCACAAAACCTAATCAATATTACACATTCTCCCACAAATTTCTCTATTCACTCACTCACAAATTCTAACTACCAATCATATCCAATCATTATTTTACTATTTTTAAATTAAATCAACTTTCATCATTACTTTTTCATATCACATCCAATCACACTCTAAAATTTCATCTTTTTTCTTACAAATTTTTTTTGCCACTATTTTCTAGCAAAAGGAAAACTTTCAAAATGAAAACATATCCAATTGCACCCTTATTCTCCTGCTGAATTTCAACTTAACTGTCACTAAAAGACTTAACTATTTTAAACTCCGATTTTAAGAATTATAATCAAAATCAAAAAATTATAAAGTCTATCTATCCCTCCCTCTAGACTTTACCTTGACACACTTGGGACCTACAAATCCATCACTTGAAGATTTAGCCGATGAAGAACAAAAATATGGTGATGAATTATATCAAGGCTTGGCATTGGAAATAATGTGGATGGAGGTATGAATGAAATTGAAAATAGTCTAAGTGGTGAAAGCTTAAGTTTTGAAAATATTGATAATATCAATCATGGAGGATTTAACGGTCATGATAATGTTGGTCAAGATCATGTTGATGGTGATGGAGATGACATTATTCACTTTTTTTTTCTGAATAAATTCGAATATATAGATAAAAAAGGAAAAAAGAGTTGTCCTGATCACAGGCTGATTATGTAACCAAAAGTAAGCCTGAAAACAATGTCAGAAATAAAATGAAATGGTCACAAGCCGACCAGATGGTTGAATGGTTGGGGCCTCGTTAAAACCTCCCAAGGTAAAACCCACCCTTGTGGGAAAAACCCTTGGAAGGAAAAAGAGTACCTCCCATGAGTAAAAGCGTGCGAAACAATACAGCCAGAAAAACCAGACGCATTAACTAACAAACCTATAATTGGACTGGCCAACATAATCCTCTGTAAGAGACGATACGATATCCGCTGGAGGCACTCTCTACCAAGACGCAGAGTGCGATCTCTTGCTAAGTATGTCTGCCACCCGATTGCCCTCCCGAAAAATGTGCGAGACCACCAAATCCATCTGAGAAAGAAGGTGCATAGTGTAACACCACTTGCTAAGATGGCGCCAAGGCACCCCCTCCGATCTCTTCTGGAGAAACTCCACCACATAAGCTAAATCTGACTCCAGCCAAAGTTGAGTCCAGCCCTTCGCAAAAGCATAATGAATCACCCACATAGCCGCCACCAATTATGCCTTAAAAGCAAAACCCGAACCACAACGTTGCACAAAACAACCGAAAGAAGCCTCTGCAGTTCCGAAAGACCCCAGAAGCTTAAAGGCGTCTAGGTGCCCCCAAAGCATTGTCGTCCGTGTTGACTTTGATCCAGCCCGGGTGGGGTTTTTGCCAGTTAACCTGCAGAGTCTTCGGGGCCTGTCTGTTGATCATTATGAATGCAACCTCGGTCATGTTGATCATTATGAATGCAACCTCGGTCAAAGAAAGAAGATTCCAGAATGAGTACGCGAAGGCGGAGGATGGCCGCATCCACTGTCCAAGTTTTGTCATTGAAAGTCAAGTCGTTTTGGATCTGCCAGATGAGCCAAATACAGGATAGCACTGCCACGCGCCATAAGAAAGCCACCTGCTCACTAAAATGGAAACTCGTTAAATGCACCAGGAATTCATTAAAGCTATAAGCCACAAAATCCCGGACGTCAAAAGAGTCAAAGATCCACCGCCAAAAGGCCCCTGCAAAAACACAAGAGACGAACAAATGATCAACAGATTCAGCAGCTGCACAACAAAGACCGCAAGCCAAGGGGCCAATGAAGGAACCCCTAGGACGCAGTAAATCCAATACCACCAGTCGATTGAGGATAGCTCTCCATGCCACAATCGATCGCCATTCCGGAATATGAGGTGACCAAATCCAGGAACCCCAATGGACCACCGGAGAGTGGGGGCGCAAATGAGAGTAAGCCGACTTCGAAATGATAATCCCATTATTAGAATGCATCCAAACGTGCGTATCTTTTGAAGTTGGAGTGATGGGGACTCGAACAATATCCCGGACCAGATCCAAGTAAGCCTCAAGGAACGAGAAGGTGAAGTGCCAAGACCTATCATAGAAGTAATCCGAGATGCGATGCCGAAATAAATATATGTATTTCTGCGGGATACCAATCCTATCGGTAATGGTGTAACCCAACCAGTTGTCAAGCCAAAATAAGACTACAGAATTACACCCGGGGATCCAACGAGAGTCCTCCAAAAAACTCGTAATGCAAGGCCAAATCCCGGTCCAGATGGATGAGGGGATGAACAAATGACGGAGAGAGCCATCCGAGGTCAAAAAATGTTTTCTGAGGGTATTGTAAATCAAAGAGTTTGAAGTCATAACCTTCCAAACCAGCTTCATCAGGAACGCATTGTTAGCAACCACAATAGAACGGACGCCCAGTCCCTCTTTGGCCTGGGGCATACAACAACGATTCCAATTAACCACCACCAAACCCTTGGAGTTGACATCACCATTCCAGATAAAATTACGCATGGCCTTTTCCATTTGCAGTAACAATGTTCGAGGCCACTTATAAACCATCATCGTGTGCACAATGGGGCTGGTAATCACCGAATTCACTAGGCAGACTCGACCATCAATAGATAAAGATGTCCCTTTCCACCTTTTGAACTTGACAATTACCTTGTCAAAAATGGGTTGTAAATCCGCCACCTTGGGAGCGCATTTGAAAATGGGGGCGCCTAAGTAGACCGTTGGGAAGGCCCCAACATGAATACCCGTAATCGTCTGAATACGGCCACACACATGATTAGAGATCCGGTTGCCAAAATAAACTTTGGATTTGCGAGGATTGAAGGCCTGACCCGAGATATCTGCATATAACGTAAGGATCTGAAGAAGAGTGCGTGCATTCGCAGAAGAGGCCCCGCACATAATCACAATATAATCTGCGAACATAATAGATGAAGGAAAAATGATCTTCTTAGGCACCAGTAAAGGCTGAAGCTGATTCCGGGTAACTGCATCATCAATAAATCTGCCCAGCACTTCTTCCGCAATGCAAAAGAGTAATGGAGATAAAGGATTGCCTTGTCTAACCCCTCAAAAACTAGAGAAATAACCCACATGTGACCCATTCAATAAGACAAAAATTCTGAATGATTGAAGGATAATTTCAATCCAGTGAACGAATACCTCTAAATACCCAAAGCGACACAAAACATGTATCAGAAAATTTCAATTAACAGTATCAAACGCCTTGTAGATATCAATTTCCAAAATCATGTTGGCATCATTCTGACCCTGCAAAACATTGAAGCCTTCCGAAACCAAAGCTATACAATCGTGAATCTGCCTGCCCGGGATAAATCCAAATTGTGTAGGAGACAAGAGTCGCCAAAATCTTGGTAATGATCTTAAAAAGAAAATTACTCATAACAATCGGCCTAAAGTTCTCAATCACGTTAGCATCCTTAGTCTTCGGAATGAGCGCCATAAAGCTAGCGTTCAACCCTACAGGAAAAGACGCATTAACGAAGAAATAACGGACCGCGGACACCACATCCTCTGAAATATCGTCCCAAAAGTGCTGATAAAACCTCCCGTTGAAACCGTCCGGCCCTGGAGAACTGTCCGAACCCATATCAAAAGCTACATCTTTAATCTCCGACTCCGAGGGAATAGCTGTCAAAAACGCGTTATCCGCCGTACCAACCCTGGATCAACCAAAGTATAGTCCGAACTGGTGTGTCTTGTGTCTGCAAAGAGCTCCGTTTAGAATGAAATGATGTGATTCCCAAGAACAACCGGATCATCTGAGTAGCTACCATCGACCATCAGACCATGGATCCCCAAGCATCCACTACGAATCTGACAATGACGATGGAAAAACGCCGTGTTATGATCACCATCCTTTAGCCAAGCCGAGCGGGCTTTTTGCTTCGGGAATTCAGATTATAATAATAGCGTGTGAGACAAAGCATTTTGAACATCAAGTTCCATGTCACGACGCACCGCAGTGAAACCCTCAGACTCAATATCTGCATGAATCTGACGAACTTTCTCCATCTGGTTTTCACCTAATGATTAACATCCCCAAAGACGTCTTTATTCTAAACCTTAGTAGTCTGTCTCAACCTCTTGAGCTTCCACATTACACGCACCATACGGTTGGGCGACGCGCACGGGAGGGCCCAAGAAGCAGTAACAATGTTCCAAAAAGAATCATGATAAATCCACATGCGCTGGAAACGGAATGGGGCCGACCCTCTAAGGACAGAGAAAGAGCAAGAAACCAAAATGGGATGGTGATCCGAGGCAATTCGAGGAAGAACCAAGCCCTTAACAACTTGCCAAAGAGAGAAAAATCGACACTTTGCTAAGGCTCGATCCAATTTCGCTTGGAGAAGGGAAAGAGACGTACGTGGGGAGCACCAAGTGAATGACTTTCCCGTAGTCAGCACAGGGAACAACCCAACGTCCTCTAAAAAATCCCTGAAATCTTGACAAGAGGCCTGGGATAGAATAGCACTGCCCGAGCGCTCATGATGACCCAAAACAGCGTTAAAGTCCCCAATAAGCAACAGATCACCAAGACCCAAATTCCTCAAATCCAACCAAAGCGTACGCCGAGCAATATGATCACATAAACCATGAGTAAAACCAATATAAAAAACCATAGAACCCAATTGAACTTGCAGAACAATACATTGAGAAGAAGACCAAACCTGATTAAGGACAGAAATACCAGCATCACGGAAGACCCAAATATCAGCCCGACCGTTTGCCCAAAAGTTCTGAGTCATTAAACTCAAACCCAAACTACTCCAATAAGAATCCAAAATCGAGGAAATATCCACCTTAGGCTCACAAATAGCTAAAATGAAGGTTTATGTTTCTGACATAAAACCTTAAGAACATTACGAGAAGCAATGTTCCCAATCCGCCGGATGTTCCAGAAGATGCAATTCATTGAGATGGTGGGGGAGGAGGTGCCGCCCATGTCGAACGCACGGTGAAAATAAGAGTATGGTGTGCTGCAGAATTCAACGATTGAGCATTAGCCACTTCATTTGTGTAATCTGCCCATCTCTTTGAAGCTGCAAAATCTAACTCATTCGGCCCTGGGCAATCCGGTTCAATTGTAATATCATGAATAGCAGGCAATGGACCCTCAGTGACGTTCCGAAGTAATCTGGATTGAGCTGAGTCAAGGGAGCTATCTTGGAATGCATGTCTAAGAGCACATATAGGTTTCTCCAATGGATGCTGAACCATAAGAGGCAGAATAGTGGAGAAGGAGCTAGTGTTGGAAGGAGGAGCCTTGGGGACCGGCTCCCTAGTTGGAAAATCTGTCTGAGAATCCGCAGATGGTTGGTCGGGGGTGTCATCTAAAGCAAGAGCCTCAAAAGTATCACCAAGGTGTATATCAGTAGGCCAAGTGACTATTGCACAGGAAGGGGAGCCTGCCCGCATAGCCAAACCCATATTTCTCATTGAGTCATCAACGGCCTTGCCCTTCTCCTGCTGCATAAGACGATAAACTCTACGAACTCTAGAGTGTCCTCGTTGAATTGAATTCGGACGTACTGCTGAAGCACTAGAACGTCCATTGTCAAGAGTGGCACACCTTTCTGTAGCTGAGGTTCCCGCGTGAGTAAGAGGGCAAGAAGCCGTCGAGTGTCCCGTAACATTACACTTCGAACAAAACTCTGGGAGTTTCTCATAACTAACTGACACAAAGGAACACTGGCCAACTCGTTCCACCATAATGTGATCCTCCAATGGTTTTGCGAGATCAATATTAACCATCACACGAATGAAATGTCCTAAAAAACTATCAAGCGGTCGTTGATCAATTTGTATCGGGTTTCCAATAGCACTGGCGATCCCCAGGATGGTATTAGGATCCCAGTATTCCAAACTGAGCTCGAAGATGTGGACCCAAACGCTGGCCACAGAAGTGTGCACCTTGTACGTATTGAAATCTGGACTCTAGAGAGAGTCGAATAGTACCCGGATTAAGCGCCCAATTGATACGTAGTTGAGCACGAGCTCGATCTTGCGCATGAAAAAAATTGACACAAAAGTATCCCTTGCCCAAGGGAATTAGTTTCCAATCATTCTTAATACCCCATAGCCCGGATAGTCTTTTATGCAATAGCATAGTAGGCGATGGCTTGTTACCTTTACCCAAAATAACCCGTCCGATCAAGGAATAAGAAAACTCGGCAAGGTATTGTTGGTAAACATTTTCGTCAATAGTAACAGAATAATAATCCCCTTTCCTAACTGGTTTAGGGATGGATTGCATTTTACTAGTAACCATATTAGAAAATGAAGCAATATTACCTGGGGCCTGAGGATAAGTAGAATCCAACGGATGGGTATTACCTGAAACCATTTCGCAAAAGAATTATCCAAGTTAATGTTAGGATTATTGTTATGAGCCGAAAGTCGAGGGTTCGATACATGGGGGAGCCCATGGTTGAGCAGCATTCGTGGGAGGGCATACAGGAGGATTGCTCTGAGGATGACGGATTGTGGCCCAGGGGTCATCACCCTCCTGGGAGGGGGCGACCCTAGGAGGGAGAGTGGCCGCCAACCCCTCATTAGAACACATATAGGGGCCGCCCCCCCATGGTGATGGGCAGCCATGGGGGTAAAAGAAGTCCCCCCAACGGCTGCATCAAGACAAGGAGATGGGGCTCCCCTTGATCCTTCCACAATTGGAGTCTTCGCATGGTGAGTTGGCGCGTGCAGGTATAACTTCTGCGGAATCAGGCCTGCAGCAGCGTATGAAGAAGGGGACGGGCAAGAGGTGGACTTGGATGGCACGAATTTGGAAGGTAAGCCATAGCAAGAGAACGCAACAGACGAGTGATTCTCCTCGCCATGACGAGCGACACTGTGCACAGGTGATGATCTACGGACGTGGGCTGAGATCTTGCATGAAACGACATGAAGTTAGAAGGTAATCCAGAAAAAGATTCCGACGAAGCCATAAGAGAGACGACCGTCGACGGTACCGTGTAGTTAAATGGGGCGGTTGGACGGAAAATAGGAGAGAAAAGAGAGCATTAGGGTTCTCTAGTGAATGAAGAACCAACTTCATCAATTCCATTTGACATCTTTGATCCAATAAATTGAGAGAATTTAGATTTTAAATGGAATGGTTAGTTAGCGGAAATAGATCTAATAAGAGATGTATTAATAGGAAAGGTCCCAAAGATGGAGCAAAAGACATTTTTTTTTCAGACTTCTGCACCCGCATTTTACCTAATGTTAATAAAATACCATAGAGATTGGTTAGTGTATTCAAAAGCACTTAACAAAGCACTTTGCTTTGGTTGCGAGTTGTTTAAAAAAGCACCTCAACCTAGTCAGTTAGGAAATAAGGGATATTGTGATTGGAGGCATCTTGGTATTAGATTTAAAAAACATGAAACAAGTATAGAGCATGTCAAAAGCTACAGTAGTCGGATTGAGTTGTGTATACTATTACATAAGGCTAAAATAATTGATCATGATTTTCAAGATCAAATCAAGAAAGCAAATGTGCATTGGATGTTGGTAACGATTAATTTCATTTGTGAGATTTCTGGCTAAACAGAACTTGGCATTTTGTGGTATTAATGCGAAAGTATATGAAGATAGTATTTTATATCTATGATTGAGATGATTGTTGAATAGGATCCTATAATGAAAGAGAATCTTTAAAATAAGGTACATCATTATTATCTCAGGCATAAAATTCAAAATGCATTGATATATATATATGCTAGCTTCTGAAATCAAGGGTTCTATTCTTAAAAAGATTAAAGAAGTTAAGATCTTTTCTGTGACACATGATTGCACTCATAATGTTTATAAACAAGAGTAAATGTCTTTGGTTATAAGATGCATTTATGTTTCTATAAGTTTAATGAAAGCAGAAGAATATTTTTTTGGGGATTTATAAAAGTTGATAATACATCATACATCCAACAACGGTTGTTTGAAGAGCTGTAAAATGTGTTGAATAGTCTTAGTATTGATATTGGCAATGCGAGAGGGCAAGGATATGATAATGACGCGAATATGAAAGCAAGATACCAAGGTGCAAATTAAAAGAAAATTTTGGATATGAATCGTTGAACATTGTTTACTCCATGTGGTTGTCATTGTTTGAACTTTTTATTTTGTGATATTTCAAATTTAGGTAAAAAGCAAAAGACTTCTTTGGAGTGATACAATTTATATTATTTTCTCATTCTACAAAGAGGTGAAACATTTTGGTACATAATGTAATGGATAAAGGTTTAATTATTAAGCCACTGTCAAACATTAGATGGAAAAATTGCATTGAAAATGTGAAAACAATAGTTCTTCAAGCTCAATCAACTAGAGAAACTTTATTCAACATGCCAAAGAAAGATAACTCCAAAAATTAGATGTGAAGCTAAGTAAGTCACTGGTAACATTTGAATTTGAAAACATTGAGTTCTTAGTGGACATGGTTATTTAGTATGACATAATAGGTAAAATTAAATATTGTAAGTAATATTGTAAGCAAATACTTATAATTTGAGGACATACTTATTTATGTTGCTATAGTCAAAGTTAAGGGATTAATTTCTCCTTTTAAACAGTATAGAGATACCAAATTCAATCAAGCAATCAATACCGCAAAATAAATTGCTTAATCAATGGAGAATGATCCTATTTTTTCTGAAAGAGACAAATATATAGAAATCGATATTTTGATGAGCTCTTATATGAGTCTTCCCATATGCCTCGAGAATATGCCGAAGAAGCTTTAAGGGTTGATTAATTTTATACATAGTTGGTCATATAATTGAGTAATTGAAGAAAACGTTGAGCATTATGAGGAGTACACAAATCTTCTTGGATTCCTTTTCCAGAACTGATAAGTTGAATTCATTGGTTGATAAGGACTTGAAGGCGCATTGTATATGATGTTTCATATTTGGATGTTGATAATCTTGTTAGGAATATTTATGTTTAGATTTTGATGATACCATGTAAAACATAGAATAGAAAGTTGGCACCCCATTTTCTTTGTAATTCAACTTGTAATAGATAAGACTGCACGAGCTGAGTTGGAGTCAACTAAGTTGAAGATTACAAGAGTCGACTGAAAATTGAAGAGAAGATCCAACCGTGTGTCAGCTGTGTGAAGCAAAGTGAAGGATCAATCAAGTGATAGAAAGGCTGTCTCAATCAACTAACTGACAGCTAAGTCATTCCAAAATGATTGAAACTGAATGTCAAGGGGTTTGCAACAGATAAAACTTGAAGAAAGTTGATAGAGATCTGTTGTCAACACAAGTCAAGGTTTTGTTGGAAATAGGCTTCTGTGTCAGGCTACCAACAATAAGGCTGTTTTGCTGAAAGAGGGCAAAAAGCAAGAAACCAATAGGATGTACCTGAAATCTACAGAGACGAAGGAAAGGCTACAGAAAATTAAAATCATGGTATGATCCTCATTAATGCTGCAACGACAAGACATGCCAACAACCTATGAGTGGAATTTGAAATATATGTCTCTCTCTTCAATGGGCATATTTTCGAATCTTCACTATAAACGGCTGAGGAAGCAAGTGAGATAAAGTTACCAATTACAAATTTTATAAGACAATCAAGCATTCAAGCAAACAAGGAGAAGTAGTAAGGTGCTAGTTAGAACCAGAAGCTTTGGGCTTGTTGGAAGGTTGTGTGATCAACTCCAAGAGTTCGAGGGAGCTGAAGTAGCAAGATAGTTGTTTTGTGAAGAAGCTGAGTCCCAGGAGCAGCAAGTTGTGTGATCAAGTCTTACTCGGATTATTGACTACTTTGTAACTAAGATCTGTTACTTAGTGGATTCCTCCAAGAGTTGGAGAAGAGTGGATTAGAGGAATTACCATATCCTCGAACCACTATAAAATTGCTTGTGTCTTATTTACTTACAACACTTTAGTTTCTTGCATATTATTTATATTTGCTACTAAGTTATATCTGTTGAACTAAACTGACAATAACCTTTGCTAAAAACAGTGTTGAAAAACAAGTTCAAAATATTAAAGGTGAAAAGTCTTCCGCTCAACAAAAAACCAAATCAACTGTAAATCTAAATGTTAGTTGATACCAACTGAGTGATACTATCAACAGCTCAGTCGAGTCTATTAAGTGGGTAACTTTGCTGAAGTAAGCCAACCTAGTTTTCCCTCAAGGACTTAGCTGATTTGAGTTAACTCTGGAAATATATTTAAAAGGACTAAATCAAAAATTTGGTAAGGTTTATTCAACCCCCCCTTCTAAACCTTACTACTCACCCCTTGGACCTACAAGTGGTATCAGAGTGGTTGGTTCATTGAGCCTTCCGCATTAGTTACTGAATTAGATCTCAGTCTTTTCAAAAGAAGCAATAATTGAGTTTTTAAAGCTTTTATTTCAAAAGAAAAGTTATTGTCATGGAAGCAAATCTAACTCGCATTCCCATGTTCACTTGGGAAGAGTTTGATGACTTGAAAATTCGTATGCAAGCTCATTTATCAGCTCTGCATGATGAGATGTGGCTAGTGATAGAGGATGGGCCACTGCCAATTCTAAAGGTCAATAGTACTATAAGAAGAGCACCTCCAGCTGAAGGAGAGGATGTTGCAGCAGAGCCCAGACCTGCTATGGTTGAAAAGCCTCATTGTGAATGGACCAACGAAGACAGAAGATGATACAACTCAAAGAAAATTAATTAACTGTTGCAGTCCAAAAAATTTACAGAAATCAAAGAAAATTAATTAACTGTTGCAGTCCAAAAAATTTAAAACTTTAAAATGATTGCAGGTGAAAGTCTGGATCAGCTGGATGCCAGATTTACAGAAATCACTAATGAGCTGTCAGCTCTGGGAAAGGAGTACACATAAAGGAAAGGTGTATGAAGATCCTAAGATCTTTCCCAACGGAGTGGGAAATGAAGGTCATGGCCCTGAGACATTCCATGGACCTCTAAAAAACATCAAATCATGAGCTATTCTCAGACCTCAAGGCATATGAGTTTGAACTGGGAAGAAAGGAACAAGAAGAGAAAGTTGTGCCCAAGACAGCTGCACTGATGGCCAGTGAAGGGAAGAAAGCTGAGCCAAAGGAAACAATAGACTAGGAGGAAATTTCCCTAATGGTAAAAAGGATCAACAAGTTCTTCAATAAGAACTACAAAAGGAACAAGGTTGAATCCTCAAGAAGACAATCAGCACTCTCCAAAGCAAGGGAAGACAGGCCACCCAAGAGAGTTGAACATCAAAGAACTGCATATCATAGAGCTGATAATCAGAGGACATAGAGAGTTGACTTGCAGAGAGCTGAGAACCTGTGTCAGAACTGCAAATAACCAGGGCATTTTTCTATTGACTGTTCTTACCATCGGTCGACAAATATAGAAATGAAGAGGATAGAAGAATCTTCAGAGAAAGAACACAAGAAAAGAGGTTGGCTGCTGAGACTGCTGAAATAACCAAGTGCAAGGAACCAACAGACTCAGATAGTAGTGAAGCATACTACCCAGTGGTACTGAGGATGAGGCTATGATCTGCCTCATGGCCAAAGAACAAGATCCAAGAGATCAAGAAGATGGTACACTCGGACTCATCTCATTCAGATTCTAGTGATAGTGATTTGTCACAAACACTTCATCACCCACAAATCTTTATGATTCAATTGGCAAAATGATGAAAGACTTTGAGCTCATGAAAACCTCACACACACTATTAAATGAGAAAAACAACAATCTTAAATGCCAAAACTCACAGCTAACTAAAGAGCTGAGTACTCTAAGTTACATAGCTGATGAGAATACAAAGCTGAAGGCTGAAATTGCCAAGATCCAAGCAGAGTTAGCTACTACAAAAAAGAGGAAAAATGATCTTAAAAATGCATTTGCTTCATTTACAAAGGCATCCAAATCATTGAATGAACTTATAATGACTCAAAAAGAGTGTGGAGATAAGACATGCATATGACTCAATTCCTGTGTGCATGGTTAAGTTCCTAGAATGACTTTGGAAAAAGGATCCTCATGTAATGAAGGAGTCCAAAACTCTAAAACACCAAATGTTACACTAACACCCACACAAAAACACAATCACAATCATACTGACCTTGGATATAAGGGTAAAGGCAAGAAGCTTGATGAGAGTATCTTTGAAAGGACAACAAATCAAATTGAGAAAAGTCCATCAAAGTAAGTAAAACACTCTGTGAAAGCTAAACAGAGCTACCAACAGCCCCAGAGATTTCAACAAAGAAAATCATATGATGGGAATGGTAGAAACTATCCGAACCAAGCTGATTGGAATAACCAAGTGAGATATCAGCCAAGACCTATGGGATACAAGCCAAAATTGCAATGACCTCAACCTCAACATAGGTCATTCCCAAGGCAAAAAAGCTATCATCAGGACACATATGCCCCCAGGCACAAACCCATCAAGCACAAAAAATCCACTATTACCCCAAGAAAGCAAATGCTCAAACAAATACACAGGCATATAGACAAAAGAGATAGATGTATGATCTTAAAACCCCGAGCAATTTGCTAATGTGCACTATGATTAGGGAACTGATAGATGGCAACCTCTTAGAGTCAGATCATCTAGCTATAGGTTAGTTGGAACATCTTATAGCACTAACCCCTCAGGACCCAGGCAAGTATGGGTACCTAAAAATTAATTTCCTTGATTGCATGTTCAAGAAGCAGCTGAGTGCCAAGGAACCTGGTACATGGATAGTGGTTGTTCCAGACGTATGACAGGAAACAAGAGAAATTTGTCAAAGTTCAAGGAAATCAAAGGTTCAAAAGTTATATTTGGAGTAAATGAAGCTCTAAGGAAAATCAAAGGCACATGATCCATAAAGAAAAATGGATCGGAGATCACAGATGTTGCGTATGTTGACATCCTCAACTTTAATCTGCTGAGCATCAGCCAACTCTGTGACAAAGGCTACAATATGGGACCCAACATAGGAGTTTGCCAAATCCAAGATGCTGATCAAATGAAATTGTGCTTCAAGGGACAAGACATAAGAACATGTATGTAGTGGACTGGTCAACTGCTACACCAAGCACATGTCTGTAGCAAACAGTACAGCCGAATCAAGTTGGTTGTGGCACAAAAAGTTGAGTCACCTGAACTTCAAGATAATTAATAAGCTTGCAAGGAGCCATCTTTTGGAATGATTGTATGACTCAGTGTACAAGAAAGAAAGCATTTGTGATATATGCCAGATGAGAAAGCAAATCCAATCATCCTTCAAGGACAAGCCAAGTTCTTCTTCAACAAGGATATTACATTTGTTGTACATGGACTTTTGGTCCAGTTGAGCCAGTCAACATCAGTGGAATGAAATACACCTTAGTGGTGGTGGATGACTATTTAAGATATACATGGACTATTTTCATGTGCAAAAAGAAGGAAACACTGCAGAAATTGCCTCAGCTGATGAGAAGAGTTAAAAATGAGAAGAGCCAAACCATTATTAAGATAAGATTTGATAGGGGAACTGAATTTGTCAATGGGATTATAACTCAGTATTGTGTTGAAAATGGTATTGCTCATGAGTTGTCAGCTGCAAGAACTCCACAACAGAATGGAGTAGCTGAAAGAAGAAACAGAACTCTCACGGAAGCTGCAAGGACAATGTTATCTGAAGCTGGATTGCCTAAGAGATTTTGGGCTAAAACTATCAATACTGCTTGTTACACTCAGAATAGATGCATGATCAACAGGCAATTGACTAAAACCCCTTATAAAATTTGGACAGGGAGGAAGCCTAATGTTGGATATTTCAAGATCTTTAGATGTAAATGTTTCATCCACAATAAAGGTAAGGACAAATTAAAAGCTTTTGATGCGAAAGCTGATTAAGGTATCTTTTTCAGATACTCAGTTGTATGTAAAGCTTTTAGAGTGCTGAACAAAAGGATTATGGTCACAAAAGAGTTTATCCATGTAGTGTTTGATGAACCTAATGTGAGTGGAGAAGACATAGACGAGTTAGCTGAGAAGAAGAATCAGCCATCTATGCAGAAGTGTCCCTATGTTGATGCAGATGTATGAGCACTCAATCCTGAAGAAGATGAGATAGCTGAATCTCAGAGAAAGTTGGGAGGTCTGCAGCTGAATGATGATGAAGAAGCTTTTCAAGACAACTTAGCTGCGAGACAGCTGAATCCAACAGACTTACTTCAACCAGATGTGAGATGACTAAGAGACCATCCAACTGAGCTGATCATTGGAAATGTTGGAGATGGAGTAAGAACTAGATCCAGAGCTCAACATGAATCAATGTTTACTTGTTTCATTTCCCAGATAGACCCAAAGATGTGTCTCAAGCATTGGATGAAACACATTGAATTCAGGCTATGCAGGAAGAGCTGAATCAGTTTGAAAGGAACAAAGTTTGGGAATTGATTCAAAGGCCAACCCACCAAATGTTATTGGTACTAAGTGAGTATTCAGGAATAAGATGAATGAGGAAGGATCTGTAGTAAGGAACAAAGCAAGATTAGTGGCCAAAGGGTATTGCCAAGAAAAAGGAATAGATTTTGATGAAACCTTTGCTCCTATTGCTAGATTGGAAGCAATAAGGATGTTTATTGCTTATGCTGCACACAAGAACTTCACTGTATGTCAAATGTATGTGAAGAGTGCCGGACTTTTGAAAGAAGAAGTCTATGTTGAGCAACCTCCAGATTTTGAGCAGAAACTATTGGAGATAAAGACTACAAGCTCAAGAAAGCACTGTATGGGTTAAAATAAGCACCAAGAGCCTGGTATGACACATTGTCGCAATTTCTAATTGACAATGGATTCACCCAAGGCAAGGTTGATAGAACACTCTTCAGAATTCAAGATGAGGAGAGTATATTGCTTGTTCAAATATATGTGAATGATATCATCTTTGGATCCACAAACAAAGAGCTGTGTGACAAGTTCTCAAACCTCATGCAAGGGAAATTTGAGATGAGCATGATGGGAGAGCTGACTTTCTTCTTAGGACTTCAAGTCAAGCAATTGAAGGATGGAACCTTCATAAGCCAAACCAAGTATACAAGAGATTTAATGAAGAAATTTGGTATGGAAGAGAGGTCATCAGTGAAAATTCCTATGAATACATCAGTCAAGATGGACATGGATGCAGATGGCAAAGGTGTTGATCAAACTAGATATAGAGCCCTCATTGGATCTTTGCTCTATTTAACAGCAAGCGGGCCAGACATCACCTTTGTTGTAGGTGTATGTGCTAGATTTCAATCTGCACCAAAATAGAGTCACATGACTGTAGCTAAGAGAATCCTAAGGTATTTTAAGGGATGCTAAGAAGTTGGCTTATGGTATCCAAAGGAAGGAGGATTCAAGCTGGTAGGATACTCAGACTCATATTATGCTGGATGTAGAGTTGACAGGAAGAGTACATCAGGTACATGTCACATGCTTGGAAACAGATTGGTTTCTTGGTTAACAAGAAACAAAATTCGATAGCTACATCCACATCTGAAGCAGAGTACATAGCTGCAGCCCAAGTTCTATGGATGAGGCAACAACTGAGAGATTATGATATAGAAGAAAAAGAAATTCTAATCATGTGTGATAACACAAGTGCTATTGCAATCACTCAGAACCAGTATAACATTTAAGAACAAAGCACATTGATGTCAAATATCATTTTATAAGAGATCATGTTGAAAATAAGAACATCGCGTTGGAATATATCTCAACTGATAAGCAGTTAGTTGACATATTCCCTAATCCATTATGTGAATCAAGATTTGAAGAGCTTAAGAATGAGATAGGTTTGATTGAGCTGAGTTGGAGACTTACAAGACTCAATGAGCTGAGTCAAAGAAGAGAGAAAATAAGCAAAGTTTCACTTTCCAGCCAAGTGAAACAGCCAAGACGGGAAATCAGCCGTATTGAGTTAGCTGACAGCTGAGTGATCATCATGTGAAGAGAGAAGCAGAGTATAGTCACTTTTGGAAGATAGCTAAGTTATTTATGAGCTAATTAACAAAACGCAGTTCTTTTCTGCAAGCGGGAATGTTTTTGGGCATTACGTTAGCGTAATTATTGTGTCAGAATAAAGTATGCACACATTTAGCCTATGATTAGATATTAATGCTGTTGCATTTAATGCAGTTTCAAATGTTTAATCTTGACCGTTGATCTTGATCAAGCTTTTCAAATTCCAAAAAATGTCTCTCACGTCCCTTATATACCAAAATTCAAATTCTCTCACTCCTCAAAACACTCTCTTCTCCTGCAAGCAAGTTCAAGTTTTTCTCTGCAAACCAGTGAAACCCTAGTTCTCAAAGCGTCAGTTTTACAAGTTTCTCACCAATTATTTTTGATAAAACGGCTGCGAACTACGATATCACCAAAATGGTTGAGAAGATCCACTCTAGCTCAACAGTGGATTTTGAAGGAATGGTGAAACAAGGAGTCGACAAGGCCCTAGCTTAGAAAATTGTTCCAAAATTAGAGAAATCTGGTCTCAAAGGATTTCTCACCATGGAATACTCAAACACTTATCTCGAAGAAGTTGCTATGTTCTACGTGAACGCTGAGGTTCACGATGGAGAGATCAGGTCACCAGTGCACAACAAGGACATCAAAATCACTATTACGGACTTACCTGAACACTGCCACCTGCCTTCGGAACGAATGAATGAGATAGCTGAGAAGGACATGAACCTGGCTGCGGCATGGAAGGAGATTGCCAAGCCAGAGTCAGCTGCTAAGGCTGTTTACACAACCAAGAAGTCATCAATCAAGGACGATTATCATAAGTTGATAGATATTGTGTCCAAATGCATGGACCTGAAATTCGGCAGCTTCAATCAGCTGTCTCGGACAAAGTTGACAGTCATGGCTGTGATAATGGAGGAGAAAAAGGTAAATCAAATCTTCCAAAATGTTCTGAACTAGACCATAACTGATGATGGTCTGTTTGTAAGCTCACTAGGGTATGGCCTGGTCGTTGGCCATCTCATGGAGGTGAAAGGGATTGCACTTAGATATGGGAAGCAACTCCATGTCAACAAGAAAATGTTCAAAGATAATTTATCCTGTGCTCAGAGGCAAGCACATGCACGCAGAGCTGACACCAGCGAAGGTGAGTTAGTTGATCCTGTCCCTGAGGACACTGCTGCAACCGTCCCAGCTCCTTCTTCAAAACTAGTTAAGATGAAGAAGAGAGCTGCTGCAGCTAAGCATGCACCTGCCCCTGCAGTCAATCCTAAACAAGCACATGCCCCTGCATTCGTCCTAGAAGTTGCACCTGCCCCAGCAGCTGAGATGGAGAAGGATACAACTGCATCTTCTTTGGTCATGAAGAAAAAGCGCTCAGTTATGCCTTGCACGCTAGCTGTAGCCAAAAAGATAAAGATGGTGGAGCCAGAAGCCATCAAGGAAGCTGAAGAGGAAGAAATTCCTCTTGTTCAAACAAAAATAAGGCTATTGGTTAAGAGATCGGCCTTTGAGAAGCCAGTTGATTCTGGCATTGAACCAATGAAAAAGACTATTGAAGCTCAAGAAGAGAAGTCTAAAGAAGTTGAAGGTGGTGAAGTAATCACGACGGAAGTTGAGAAGACTACTAATGTAGATCAACAAACTGAACAAGACGCAGCTATTCGAGAAACAACTGAGGAACACAGAGCAGACGCAGCTCACTAGTCTGAGGAGTTAGTTGTTCAGTCCCCTCAAATCGATGCTCGAACACTTGAGGAGGAACATGCTCCGCTTGCGCCCATTCAGGAGGAGGATGACGACCTCAAAATGTTGTCTATTGCCTACCCTGACATTCAGAAACGACTTAGGATCTAGAGGCATTGGAAGCTGAGCTATGCCAGACATCAATTCCAGAGGCTTGAGTTTGTAGAGGAAGAAGAAGAGCTTCTGAGCTTCCTGGGAATTATATCAGTTAGCTCCGATCTTAACCCTATCTGTGCACAACCATCCTTTATGAAAGAAGGACGTTGAGAAGTTGAAAGCTATTGAAAAGGCTAAGACTGCCGAAGAGTCGAAGAAGCCTCATTCATGTGCCTTCACAGATGCACCTGAACTTGCCCTAGAATCATCTAACAGTAGTGATAGTGATATTGAGGAGATCGAACCTGCTGTTGCAGCCGAGAAAGCTGAGTTCCGGCAAGCAATAAAGGAATCCATGGAGATGCATAAGCAACAAATGAACATGGGCCCTGGGGAATCATCATCTGTCATGATTACCCCTAGCCCTTATATAATGGAGATGGTGAAAAATATTCAAGCTACCACATCTCCTGTGCACTCTGAGGAAGACAATTCCAGGAAGATTGGTGATGAAGCTAAGGAAAGTGATGAAGCGGGCACTTTAGCCAAGCCACTCCCTGCAGAAGGTGTTGTGACACTTGCTCTAACGGCTGAACACTCAATCGGACAAATAGTCGGGTCTCAGGTTTTGAGTAACTCCATTTCTCAAAACTCATCTGGTACGCCAGCTGAGGGGGAAACTCAAAAAACCATAGCTTGGCCGGAGGAAGCTGTGGGAGACCAACCACAAGAGGAGTTAGGTTGCGATGGTGAGAATGTTACAGTTCAGCAGACTGAGGTTGATGAAGCTCAAATGGTTCAGACTGTCTCAGCTGAAACATCAGCTGCCATGTAGGTCAATGACACTGCTGATGCAGCTAAGACAAAGGATGGAAGTGAGGCCAATGGGGAGATACTTGGCCCTGAAAGTGCAATTCTAGGAGTTGAGACTTGGAAGGATGCCACTGAAGACCTTAAAGCAGCTCTCCGTCTACTGAAGGGATAACTGTTGAAGACCCTGCTACAGTTGAGACCGCAAAGGGAATGTACCCATCAACGGTTGAGACTGCTGAGGGTAGTGAAGGCCTGGAGGAGGTTAAGACTTCCCTAGGTAAGAAAACAGTTGAAGATGTGCCTGCTCCTCATGAAGAAGTACATGAAGAAGAGGAGATCATCAGTACTCCTCATGATTCCCAGGAGAACGTTGATACTGAGTTCTTGGAATCTGAAAATGAAGCTGAGTCCAGTCCCGTTGATAAATCAAATGAGGACACAACTGCAGATGAGGAACATGCAAGAAGGAAGCAAGCTAGTGATAAGGCTACTTCTATGAATTTCAGCATGGTTGATGGCCCACCCCAATGATGACATCACCCTCTAATGAAGTTGATAAGTCAGCCGAGGACTAGACTACTCAACAAGAAGAAAAACCTGATACCGAGGAAGATGTTAAGACAACTGAGGATTAGTCAGCTCAATAGGCTAACACAACTGCTCAAACTGCCGATGACGCTGAAACAACTGAGGCACATAGAGCTGAAGCAATTTTGAAAGAGAAGGGAAAAGCTCCCAGGTCGAGGACATGGAGATTCCCATTTTCCCTAAGGAATTATTTGCTGAATATTTTCCGTTTGAAGCTCACATACCCTTCGAAGTTGAGTCACCCACGGAACGTGCCAAATATAATGTCCAAGTCTCTCCAGAAGAAATTGGAACTCCAGGTGAGACCACTATGGTGTCGATTGGATTCGACTTCAATGTTGTATGGCTAGAGGAATAGTCCGCTGATGCAACCGACTTTCGTAAAGCCTTTAAAGCCATTTATGCTGAAATAGAAAATATGGAGCATGGTTTTGCAGCATTAGACCAATGGCTAGACAACCGAGATGCCACTATCACTAGAGATATACGAGGAACAATGTTGCGAATCAGGGAGTGGATTGGACAGATAAAGGCATTAAGGCGTGAGCAGGTCATCTACTTCAATTCTCTATTCGCAAAATGGTGATCTGGAGCTCAGACGATGCTAAGTTCCAGCAACGACAAAGGGACCACATGTTTAGGATGGATCAATTGCATAAGAATGACATGGAGTTGCTCAAGGCTCAGCACAAATCAAAAATTCAAAGAATGGAAGCCAATGTTGAACAACAGATAAAGGTGCTCCAGACTGAGATGAAGCTGATGGAAAATGAGACCATGGATTTGAGGTCTAAATTCATAACAAAATACTCCAAGATTCAGGATAGGCATGACATGACAAATAATAAGATTGATCTACTCCTCAGTGGAATATTCCCTAACTTGTCTCTACCCCTTGGTGATGATGCCAAAAAGGGGAAGAGGAAATGAAAGAAGAGCTGCAGAGAGATAAGGAAGGAGTGAAAGGGGAAGCAAGCAATGGGGAAGGCAGTTCTGTGAAGAAGCTACCCTTGAAAATCAGCTGTGTGAAGCCAAGTGAAGGAACAATCAATTGACAGAAAAGCGGTCTCAGTCAGCTGACTGACAGCTAAGTCATTCCAAAATGATTGGAATCGAATGTCAAAGGGGGTTTGTAGCAGACAAGACTTGAAGAAAGTTGATAGAGATCTGTTGTCAACACAAGTCAAGGTTATGCTGGAAATAAGCCTGTGTCAGGCTACCATCAATAAAGATGTTTTGTGGAAAGAGTGCAAAAATCAAGGAACCAATAGGATGTACCTGAAAATCTGCAGAGACGAAGGAAAGGGCTCCAGAGCATTAAAATCATGGTACGATCCTCATTAATGCTGCAAGGACAAGACCTGCCAACAACTACGAGTGGGATTTGAAATATATGTCTATCTCTTCAATAGACACATTTTCGAATCTTCACTATAAAAGGTTGAGGATGCAAGTGAGAGAAAGTTGCCAATTACAAATTTTATAAGACAATCAAGCATTCAAGCAAGCAAAACCTGCAAATACTCTCAAGCTTTCACAAATAATCCTCAATCCTAAAATCGAATGAACTCAATCCAACACACTCAGTGAAGGAAAGATTACTTCATCAAGTTGAAGAGGAAAATTGTTTGAAGAACAAAAGGGGTCTACTCTCCAAGGTTGAAGGAGAAGTAGTAAGGTTCTAGTTCGAACTAGAAGCTTTGGGCTCGTTGAAAGGTTGTGTGATCAATTCCAAGAGTTCGAGGGAGCTGAAGTAGCAAGACAGCTATTTTGTGAAGAAGTTGAGTCCCAGGTGCAACCAGCTATGTGATCAAGGATGACTCGGACTGTTGACTACTTTGTAACCAAGATCTATTACTTAGTGGATTAGAGGAATTACCCCATCCTCGAACAACTATAAAATTGCTTGTTTCTTATTTACTTACAACACTTTAATTTCTTGCATATTATTTATATCTGCTACTAAGTTATATATGTTGAACTCAACTGATAATAACCTTTGCTAAAAACAAGTGTTGAAAAACAAGTTTAAAACATTAAGGGTGAAAAGTCTTCCGCTGAATAAAAAACCAAATCAACTATAAATCTAAGTGTTAGTTGATACCAGCTGAGTTACACTATCAACATCTCATTCGAGTCTGTTGAGTGGGTAACTTCGCTAAAGTAAGCCAACCTAGCTGTCCCTCAAGGACTTAACTGATTTGAGTTAACTCTGAAAATATATTTAAAAGGACTAAATCAAAAATTTGGTAAGGTTTATTCAACCCCCCACCTCCTCTAAACCTTACTACTAACCCCTTGGGACCTACAAATCTATGTCAAGAATTGAAGATTATGTGACACGTTATACGTCATGAAGCAAAGACAATTAGTGCAATAGTGAACTCATTGAAAAGAATGAATTATTTTTACAGTTCATTCATTGCATACAAGATATTGTTAACAATTCCACTGACTAAGAGAAGTATTTCAAGATTGAAGTTGTTAAAATCTTGTTTGAGATTAACCACGATCGATACAAGATTGAATGCATTATCTTTAATTCAATTGAGGGTGAATCTCTAGACAAACTTGATTATAAAAGACTAATTGATGACTTTGCATATAAAAATAAGGAGATCAATTTTATATAGGGGCGTCAATTTGTGACACGACACGATAACCCGATACGAACCTAACACGAATTTAGCAGGTACAGGTACAACCCTTAATAGGTTTGGGTCAAAATCAGGTCGGACACGGTTAACACGAGAAATAAATAGGTCAGGTCGGGTCGACCCGCGGGTCGACACGGTTGACCTATGTAACCCGTTTAATTTTATTGTGATATATTATTTTAATATTTTGTAATGTTTTAGTTGGTTATATGATGATGGAAAAATTATTATATGCATTTTTTAATAAATTTTAATATTAAATGTATTTTTTATTTGTAATTTTAATTTTTCTGATTTTTTTAATATTTTTTTTCGTGTCAAATTTAAATTATACAGGTTTTTCGTGTCGTGTCGGGTTACCCGTGTTATACACGGGTCGTGTTCGAGTCGTGTATCTTGACACGAATAATTAAACAGGTCGGGTTCGGGTTCGTGTCAGACCTGTAATACCTGTGTAAAAACACGACCCGCGAACACGAAATACGACACGATTGACACCCCTAATTTTATATGCCTTCTGTATTTGTAGGTTTTTTCTCTAAATATATGGTGTAATAACATTGAAATATCTCTTTTGTAGCATTAAAAGTTTTATGATATTTCCCTTTTAATGAAACTGGAAATATTGAAATTGAAATCTAATATTTTCTTATTTTACATTTATTTTTTGTTTAGACGAATGAAATTATTTTTTGCGACATTAATTAATTATATGAATACAGAGAGCCCTATTTTGTTTCTCCCACATTGGACCTTAAAGCATAGGAATGACTTTGGTTACAAATGAATTGAGCCATGAAATTTGGGAGGTAAGAGTTGGGGTTCGCTATATCATGGGTGAATTTATCAATATTGAAGATTTTTCAATTAATAATAATTTGCATCAACTTCGATTCCGCAATCACTTTAATGTCGCCCGTATTATACAAGCAAGTTATATAAAGAAATAACAAAGTAAGTTTTTTTTTATACCTCAACATCACTTCTATTGATTAAGATGGTTTGAATGACTCAAGTCATGGCACCATGTGGATTAGTTCTCCAAATATATCCAATTGCCTTCTATCTGATGGTATCCACACGATGAAAATTGTTCGCCAAAATAATTTGGTTCATACAACTGCAAGTGTACAGTGTAGTTTACAGGATAATGGCAAGCAAGGTCGTATTCCTCAGGGATTGAATCGCGAAACACTTAGACTATAATAACATCGTATTCCAATTTTATTGAAGTGACCGAAAATCAAATTATTTTTACTAAAATTGAAAATAAATAAAAAATAAATAAAGTAAATTTGTGAACCCCACGAGTATTTTCAACATTTTTAGGAGCAACCTTAGGCACATATCTCAACATGCTTGTTCAATATTAAATGCGAATAAAGTTTTAAAAATAAATTCATGCAATTCTATGGGTTCAAATTCCTAAATTCATTTACTCCCCTGGTCAGATGGTGCGTAAATAGTTGATTAATAACAATTGTAGTCTGGTTAGATCGTTACAATTCTTATTAACTCCAAAAAGATTTGTAAATTGAATGACTCCCCACAAACACGCCTGTCACACATGTTTCATGTCTGAATTTGATTTTCGTCTTACTAGAACTCACCTGTCGGATTATGGACTAGAAGTATGACATGCAAATTATTGGCCAAATAAAAAAAATCATAAAATAAGCACTCGAGGTCATAAAATAGAACGCATGAATTAATTAAGAAAACAAGTAATCATATTTAATACAAATCCACAGTTTTGATTATGCCCCTAAGATCCGAAAAATATGCCAAACATTGATTACAAACTCATAGAAAAATTTGAATCAATATTTACACATCATATAAGCACATACAAGAGTTCTTAGACATAGAAAGAAAATCCCTTCTTGTCAGGATGGATTCTCCTTCCAAGCCCTCGAAGCTCTTGTGCTCCCTAGATGCGAAAGCCTTATGGTGCTCTTCACGACCTAGCCTCTTGCTCTCAGAAGCTCTTCGATTCCTTCGTTCCTGTGTTATTTGATGTGTTTTCTATGTAGAGAGTGATGTATTTCATTCAATACTTGGTCCTTTTTATATAGGTGCTTGGAGAGGTCACTTGTAAAGTTTGAACGGGATAAGAACTCCGAAAAACGCATCTGGCAGCATCCCACACGGCCTGGCCGTGTGGTTTTTCGGCCTTTTCCACATGCCCATGTGGGCTTCACACAATCTGGTTGTGCGGGCCTGGTTCAGTCCCCTGTTTTCTTCCCTTCTTCACACGATTGTGTCACTTTCATACCGGCATTTTCACACGGCCATGTGATACCACATGGTCCGTTCGTTTGACGTGTTGTTGTCCATGTTATTATCCGAACTTGCTCCTGGGGTCTTCATTAAAGTTGTAGCTCTTTCCCTTAGTTTTCCATAGGCACTTGAATCACCATAATAGCAATTTTGTAGAGAAAGTTATGGTGACAATAATAAACCCTGCCAGTGTCGGAAACTATTAGCGCATTTGGACGTTTTGGAAGGGAATTCCATTTTGTTCGATCTTCCGTGCTTCTCTCCTTCACATATTTGCTTGTATATTAGCTCTTGACCTATACTTTGGAACGTGATATCTCTTTTTATCAATTTAGCTCCATTTCCTATAAGAAGTTACAAGAATACGCAGTATCACGCCCAACAAAGGAAACCAACCAAAACACACTGAGTATGCGTGCAAATGCATCAAATATATATCATTTTAAGCCCTCAAATGCACGTATATTTTACACTCATCAGAATCACCCAAACTTAAAGTATTGCTTGTCCTCGAGCAATTTTAGAAAAAAAAAATACAAGGGGTAAAAACGAAAGAACACCCAAGAACACTATAAACATTAAATAGCACTCGACTCCATACTCAAGGAAATTATGTAACTCATCATCATGAAGTCGTTATTCATAAAATCGGCATCATTAATACTCTTTTGGGTACTTGTCACCGCGACTCACAAGTAAATAAATTCAATTCAGTGAAAGTAGAACTACCATAGACTTGCAACTCGTCTAACATCTCTACCACTTTTGTGTGCACAATCTAAGAATCAAAAAGGACTTTTATTAGGTTGTAATGCAGGCTCTTTGGTAGGGTAGGAAAATTTGGATTAAGTGACTTGACTTAAGCAAATAAAATTTAAACATAGATTTGCAATTCACCAACCCAAATTCATCATAATATCAATTTTTATTTTTCAACTCAATTCCATGCTTATTTCTCCTTTTTTTTCTTTGACCTTTTTGCCTTCTTTTCTTTTTCTTTAGCCTCAAGCTCCCATTTTTTCATAATTTTCAGAATTTGTTTCTTTTTTGCTTTGCTCGATTTTTCTCTTCTTTTTTTCAGAGATATTTCTTTCTCTTTCGAGCTTCAAGTATTTTTTTTCATTTACCCAGATACTGTTCATCCCTCTTTCTTTTGCCAACTTCTCTTTTGTCATAAATTTTCACCACATCTCCCCCAAACTTATTCATTTCCTATAAGCTCAAGAAATTTCAGGGATAAAAACATCTAAATTTTAAAGATCAATGTGGCTCAGAATAAAAGTTTTGGCTCAAAATTGGCTAACTAGGGAATCATGAGTTCATAGGTAGGCTCTTTAGGCTAACAAAGATGGCCTTTAATCATTTTCAAAAATTGCACACACACATGACTTCAATGAAGATACCAGAGCAAGTTCTAGAGTTCTACCAATCATGAATGACACACTCAATAAAAAATAAGTTTGCATAATGTAAAGCAGTTTTCAAGCACAAAAGCTCACAGGCTTATTTTTCGCCAACATGCTCAAATACTCAATTTTCTTAACACATGGCAAGCAAATAAATAACTTTTCTCCCAAAAATTTATCACATTATTCCTCCAAGTATGTTATCATATGCCATAAAATATTCATAGTAAAATCATAGGGAGTTGCGCATACAAACTGAAATAAAAAAACACACAAAAGTAATTAAACGTGCGAAAGCGGTAAACGTGCTAAAACAAAAATAAACAGAAATTAACAGAAAATTCAATTTTTTTTTTCGAAAATTAAAATGCAAGTGCTTCTACATGTAGTCCTAGATGCAATGCAAAATATGCAACAGTACTAATTTACGCATTCTTGACAACCCCCGCAAACTTAAAATATGCTTCATCCCAAACATATGATGAAATTATCAAAGGAAAAGAGGAATGCATAAAGATTACTTACCTGGATTGTTTCGGTGAAGCCGGGAGCTTGTCCGTCAAATTTGAAACTAGAGGAGCAGATCACACATTCGAGTCGTGTACGTCCACACGCCCGTGCGCGTCTGATTTTTTTTTTGTTTTTTTTTTTTTTTTCATTTTTTTTTTGTTTTTGTTCCTGTTTTTTTACCCCCGGAGTTTGTCGCGATGTTTCTTGGGTTGCCTCCCACAAAGCGCTAAGTTTTATGTCTTCAGCCAGACTTCAGATTTCTAACAACACTGTCGTTGAACCGTGTCAGTTGAAATCCTTGAGCCCTTATATTTTGTACAATTCATCAAACGAATGGCTTTGCTCTGTTTTTTCGGATTAAGTATCACCTGGGAATTTGCCCTTTTGATGTTGGCCTCCCACTGCCGTTGCGATTTGGGCTTCTTGTATCTCAAACGATTTCAGTCTCGCACTCAACAAAAACGATGTTAGAAACGAAGAAGAGAAAAATAAAATAAAATAAAAAATCAAAAGAATGAAAAAATATTTACAAAAAATTCTTTAATTATGATTGAACTACTTATTACTATATCTAAGTAGAATCTAATCAATCCCCGGCAACGGCGCCAAAAACTTGTTCGCCAAAATATTTTGGTTCATACAACTGCAAGTGTACAATCTAGTTTACAGGATAATGGCAAGCAAGGTCGTATACCTCAGGGATTGAATCTCGAAACACTTAGGCTATAATAACATCGTATTCTAATTTTATTGAAGCGACCGAAATCAAGTTATTTTTACTAAAATCGAAAATAATGAAAATATAAATAAAGTAAATTTGTGAACCCCACAAGTATTTTCAACATCTTTAGGAGCAACCTTAGGCACATAATCTCAACATGATTTTTCAATATTAAATGTGAATAAAGTTTTAAAAACCAATTCATGCAATTCTATGGGTTCAAATTCCTAAATTCATTTACTCCCCCGGTCAGGTGGTGCGTAAACAGTTGATTAATAATAATTGTAGTCTGGTCAGATCGTTACAATTCTTATTAACTCCAAAAAGATTTGTGAATTGAATGACTCCCCACAAACACGCCTGTCACACATGTTTCATGTCTGAATTCGATTTTTGTCTTACTACAACTCACCTGTCGGATTATGGACTAGAAGTATGACATGCAAATTATTGGCCAAATAAAAAGCAATTATAAAATAAGCACTCGAATTCATAAAATAGAACGCATAAATTAATTAAGAAAATAAGTAATCATATTTAATACAAATCCACAGTTTCGATTATGCCCCTAAGATCCGAAAAATATGCCAAACATTGATTACAAACTCATAAACAAATTCGAATCAATATTTAGACATCATCTAAGCACAGACAAGAGTTCTTAAACATAGAAAGAAAATCCCTTCTTGTCAGGATGGATTCTTCTTCCAAGCCATCAAAGCTCTTGTGCTCCCTAGATGCGAAAGCCTTGTGGTGTTTTTCGCGTCCTAGCCTTTTGCTCTCAAAAACTCTTCGATTCCTTCGTTCTTGTGTTATTTAATGTGTTTTCTATGTAGAGAGTGATGTATTTTCATGCAAAACTTGGTCCCCTTTATATAGGTGCTTGGAGAGGTCACTTGTAGAGTTTGAACGGGATAAGAACTCAAAAAAACGGATCTGGCAGCGTCCCACACGGCCTAGCCGTGTGGTTTTTTGGCCTTTCCCACACGCCCTTGTGGGCTTCACACGGTCTGGCCGTGTGGGCCTGGTTCCGTCCCCTATTTTCTTCCCTTCTTCACACGGTTGTGTCACTTTCACACCGGCATTTTCACACAGTTGTATGATATCATACGGTCCGGCCGTGTGATGTATTGTTTTCCATTTTATTGTCCAAACTTGCTCCTGGGGTCTTCATGAACGTTGTATACCCTTCTCTTAGCTTTCCGTAGGCACTTGAATCACCTTAATAGCAATTTTGTAGAAACAGTTATGGCCAAAATACTAAACACTGCCAGTGTCGGAATCTGTTAGCACATTTGGACGTTTTGGAAAGGAATTCCATTTTGTTCGATCGTCCATGCTTCTCTCCTTCACATATTTCCTCGTATATTTTCTCTTGACCTATACTTTGGAACGTGATTTCTCTTTTTATCAATTTAGCTTCATTTCCTGTCAGAAGTTACAAGAATACGCAGTATCACGCCCAACAAAGGAAACCAACCAAAACACACTGAATATGCTTGCAAATGCATCAAATATATATCATTTTAGGCCCTCAAATGTACGTATATTTTACACTCATAAAAAATATCACAATTTGATTCTCCTGCTATCAAGTATCAGATCTTTGTTTCAAATATAGAGTTTTTGGAGTGTTAATATGCTAAAATGAACATTGTTGATAGTAGAATTAATCAAATGTAAGAAAAATACCTAGAGCCAATAATAATCTAATTTGGAAGAATGTAAGAGTAATAAAATATTTTTATTCCACACAAAAGGACTCGCTTTGATGGAGGCCATCCTGTAGTTACAACTCAAGGAAAGAAAGAACCAATGATGATTCATAGAGGTCCAATCATGAGATCAAGATCTAAACAAATCAAGCAAGCTTTAATGACTCTTGTTGCTGAAATTAAAGAAAATGTGTAAGGGAGCTCAATAGAAGGTCAAATAATGAATGTTCTTCAAGTTGTTGGGCCAAAATACATCTAATAAGTTGGGATCAAGCAGGGATTTGAATTGAAGACTTAATTTTGAGCTTATGGGCCATGATTTTTGTCCAGCACATCAAGCCCAATTGAAGTGATTTTTCATTTTCCTTAGAATTGTAAATATTCAACTTTTGTTAGTCAAATTGTCTTTAGTTATGTTAAGTTGGTCAAGAATGACTCTTCAATAAACTATCTCGTCCAAGAGTCATTTTCTAAGTCTAGTAAAGGTGACCTAGAGTGTCTCTTTAAATCCCACAAGAGTGTCCCTTCAAATTACATGAAAAGCCAAACTTGGGAAAGTCATTTTTTATCTTTTAAAACTAGTAAAAGTGGCCAAGAGTGTCTCTTGAAATCCCATGAAAAGTCAATTCAGGATTAACATTGAAGCATCATATTGTATCTATAAAATCATGGCAAACCTCGTTAGAAAATACAAGTGATTGATATATTGAAATTGTCATTTTCTTTTGTGAGTTAAAATTCTCTTTGTAGAGTTTTCAATCGTCCAAGAACTTATCAAGATACTTGAGCAATAACTTGTGGTGTTCACCATACCAAGGTTCTTGGCTGATCATATAGGCAACGGGTCAAGGTTATAAAGCTCTAGGTAATATCAAACTAGATCATCGATCTGGAATATTCGTTGCCTACTTGTATATGTTGGGTTCTTGAATCGATATATTCAATGGGTCATTCGTTCAATCCGTATCAGTTTAGTATCAGAAATCTGATATTGATATGATTTCTTATCCTTTTATCCTTATTCCATCTTTTAGTTTTCCCCAAAAAAATGAAAAAAAAAACCCTAAATTCCTTCTCCATATTGAATCTTGAGAAGTACATACAAAAACAAATTCTAGTCATTAGATCCTAAAGACTACACCAACAAAAAAAATTGTATCTTGTTTCTTAGAAAAAATACTTATTGTTCTTTTTGTACACGGGCATATCATTTGTTGAACGTGACTTGAAATTGCTTTTCTTGAATTGTTCTTATTCTTATTGAGCCTTCATACGATAATTTAAGTGGTAAAAGACACTGAGTGGTGAGATCATTAGAGGGGAGGTAAAAGCCAACAGAGTGAATTGTGTGGGTCATCTTGAGTGATACATGATTGTATTGTGAGAAATATATCATGGAAGAGACGTTAGGCAACAAGGTTGGAGAAAAAAATTTCATAATTGAGGCCATGCAACATCAATTTGAAAGATTTACAACGATTCTTGAAAAGATAAATGATCGTTTAGAGAGGCTTGAACAACCAACAGTTAGGAGGCGTGAGATTCCTCAACCAAATCAATAGAGACGTAATGAGGAATGGGAATCTGAGGAGGAAAAAATGGGAGCTACAACACAATGGAAATAGAGGAGGTGGGAGAAGACAAAATAATAAAGTTGATCGAGACTTAGGGAACATCAAAATGAATATCCCTACATTCCATGGAAGAAGTGATCCTGAAGTATATTTGGAGAGGGAGAGAAAAGATGGATAATATTTTCGAATGTCATAATTACTTCGAGGAAAAGAAGGTAAAGCTTGCTACAGTTGACTTCATCGACTATGCATTGGTTTGGTGGGATAAGTTAACCATAAATTGAATGTGTTACGGACAAAGATCGATTACTACTTGAGCTGAAGTAAAGACTACCATGCGTAGGAGAATTGCACCTTCTTATTATTTCCGTAAGTTGTATCAAAAACTCCAAACAATGAATCAAGTTAGTAGATCAGTGGATGAGTATTACAAGGAGATGGAGATTTCAATGATTAGGGCTAATGTTGATGAAGATAGGGAGGCTACCATGGCAAGATTGCTAAGCAGTCTGAATAGGGAAATTGCTAACATAGTGGAATCGCAACACTATGTGGATCTTGAAGACATGGTGCATACATCTATGAAGGTGGAAAGGCAACTCAAAAAGAAAAGTTCATTTCAAAAGAATTACATATCGAATTTCCAATGTACCAACAAGATGAAAGAAGGAACATTGAAGGCAAGTGTTGGGACAACCTCTAAAACTCAAACTGAGTAATTTAAAACCAAGTACAATGAGGTCCAAAAGGGAAATGCTCTCAACTCCAATTCTCGAAATCGAGATATCAAATGTTTTTGTTGTCAACGGTTTGGATATATTGCATATGAATTTCCAAACAAAAGACGGATGATCATGAAGGATAATGGATAGATGGAATTTGAAAGTCAGCATGAAGAGGAACAACTTGAAGAGACCATACCCTTTAACATGAAGAGCTTTTGGTGGTTAGAAGATCTCTAAATATTCAAACAAAGTTGGAAGAAGCTTAACAACAAAGGGATAACATCTTTCACACAAGATGTTTAGTTCAAGAGAAGGTGTGCATGTTAATTGTTGATTGAGGGAGTTGTGCTAATGTTTCTAGGAAATGGTTGAAAAACGGAATTTAGCTACCACGAAGAACCCCAATCCATACAAACTGCAATGATTTAATGATTGTGGAGAAATTCGTGTAACTAAACAAGTTTTGGTCAAGTGATGTGGTGCCAATGCATGCTAGTCATATTCTGTTAGGGAGACCATGGAAATTCGATAGGAGGGTGACGCATGATGGTTTTCTTAATCGATGCACACTCAAGCATCATAATAAAAAGATCCAGCTTGTTTCTTTGACTCCACAACAAGTACAAGAAGATCAAATCAGAATGTCCCAAGCAAGAAAATTGAGAGGATGAGAGGAAAAAAAGAGTAAGGAAAAGGGGTAAAATTCGAGTAAAAAAAAGTGGAGAGAATTATGAGAGAAATAAATTGAGTTTGAATAAGGGAGAAAAGATAGAGGGCAAAAAATGTTGAATTTCTATGCAAAAGCAAGTGGGTTAAAAAGGGCGTTAGTTGAAGAAAAGAGTGTTTTAGTAATGGTGTCTAAGGAGTCCTGTTGGAAACCTAACGAGCTAACCCCATCTTTGCCAAGTTCTTTTATTTCTCTTTTACAGGAGTATGATGATGTATTTCCGAAAGAAGAGCCAAGTGGATTGCCTCCACTAAGAGGAATTGAACATCAAATTGATTTCATCCCAGGGGCAGTACTTCCAAACCGACTAGCATATGGGGCCAACCTAGAAGAGACAAAATAAATTCAAAGGCAAGTGGAGGAGTTGTTGAAAAAGGATAAACATAGAGAACGCATGAGTCCACGTGCTGTACCAGTGATCGTGGTACCAAAAAAAGATGGAGCATGGAGAATGTGTACAAATTGTCGTGCCATCAATAAAATCACAATAAAGTATCGCTATACTATTCCTAAGTCAGATGATATGCTTGATCAATTGCATGGTGATGTCCTCTTCACTAAAATTTATTTAAAGAGTGGATATCATCAAATTCAAACTAAAGAATGAGATGAAAGGAAAATTGCCTTTAAAATAAAGTATGGTTTGTATTAGTGGTTTAATAATGCCTTTTGGTTTAACTAATGCACCAAGCACCTTTATGAGATTAATGAACCATGTTTTAGAGGAACATCTTGATCTTGTGCATGCAATGTTAAACACTTTAAGAAGAGAGTCTTTGCATGCTAATCTGAAAAAGTGTTCTTTTTGCATGGATAAAGTTAATTTTTTGGGATTTGTGGTAAGTGCTAATGGAATTGAAATGGAAAACGAAAAAAGTCGATGTTATTTTAGATTGGCCAATTCCTAAAAGCATTGATGAAGTGAGAAGTTCTCATGGTCTTGAAAGCTTCTATTGGAAGATTGTAAAGATTTAAGCACCATAGTTGTACCATTGAATGAAATAATAAAAAAAGTGGTTGGTTTTCATTGGGGAGAAAAACAACATCATACATTTGAACTCCTTAAAAAAAAACTAAATATTGCGCCCATTCTTGCATTGCCTAATTTTGATAAATCATTTGAGCTTGAATGTGATGCATCCAAGTGGGTGTAGGTGATGTTTTGATGTAGGAGGGAAGGTCAATTGCTTACTTTAGTGAGAAGTTGAAAGAAGCTCAATTGAACTATCCGACTTATGATAAAGAGCTCTATGCTTTGGTGGGAGCATTGAAAATTTGGCAGCACTACTTGTGGCCAAAGAAGTTTGTGATTCACACTGATCACAAATCTTCTAAATATCTCAAAGGCTAAGTTAAGCTGAACAAGAGACATATCAAATGGGTGGAGTTCATAGAATCATTTTCTTATGTGATTAAATATAAAAAGGAAAAAAAAAACATTGTAGTTGATGCCTTATCTCAGAGGCATGCGTTAATCACTATATTGGGTTCTAAGCTCCTTAGTTTTGAGTTAATAAAGGAAATGTATGATAATGATTCTGATTTTTCTTCTATTTATATAACTTGTGAGCATGCTGCATTTGGAAAATTCTATAAACATGAAGGGTACTTATTTCGTGAAAACAAACTTTGCATCCCAAAATGTTCTATTCGAGAGTTACTTATTAGAGAAGCGCATGTGGGAGGTTTAATGAGACACTTTGGTGTGCATAAAACCTTGGAAGTCTTACGTGACCATTTCTTTTGGCCTGGTATGCGTGCTGATATTGAAAGAATTTGCGAAAGGTGTATAACTTGTAAGCATGCTAAATCAGAATTTCAACCTCATGGAATGTATAAACCTTTACCTACTCCTAGTGATCCTCAGGTGAACAAAATGATGGACTTTGTTTTAGGTTCACCTAGAACAAGTAGGGGTGGAGATTTTGTGTTTGTGGTTGTTGATAGATTTTCTAAAATAGCACATTTCATTCTGTCTCATAACAGTGATGATGCTACACATGTTGTTGATTTGTTCTTTAGCGAAATTTTGCGTTTGCATGGAGTTCTAAGGACAATTGTGAGTGATAGAGATGCGAAATTTTTAAGTCACTTTTGGCGTATGTTATGGAGCAAATTGGGAACTTAACTTCTATTTTCTACTACTTGCCACCCACAAACTGATGGGTAAAACTGAAGTAGTTAATAGAATTTGTCTCAACTACTCCAAGCTTTGGTTCAAAAGAACTTAAAGAATTGGGAAGATTCTTTGCTATTTGCCCAGTTTGTATATCATAGGAGTAGACATTCTGCTACTAACTTTACTCCTTTTGAAATTGTCTGAGGATTAAATCTATTGAGTCCACTTGATATTTTTTGTATCCCTATTGAAGAGCAAACAAGTCTTGATGGAAAAGCTAAGGCAGAATTGGTTAAGAAGTTGCATGAAAAGATGAAACTCAATATTGAGAAGCAAACCGAGCGATATGTTAAACAAGCCAACAAGGGTGAAGATCAAGTAACCATTGAACTGGGAGATTGGGTTTGGCTGCACTTGAGAAAAGAACGGTTTCCAGCAAAGCGGAAGTCCAAGCTACAACAAAGGGGGGATGGGCCATTTCAAGCTATTACAGAGATCAATGAAAACACTTACAAGCTTGATCTTCCAGGTGAGTATAATGTGAGTGCTACTTTTAATGTGTCTGATTTATCTCCTTTTAATGCAGAATCAGACTCGAGGATGAATCCTTTTAAATAAGAAGGGAATGATGGAGGCCATATTGCGGTTACAACTTAAGGAAAGAAATAACAAATTATGATTCATGGAGGTACAATCACGAGAGCAAAAAGCTAAACAAATTAAGCGAGCTTTGATCACTCTTGTTGCTGAAATTAAAGAAAATCTGCACGGGAGCTCAATAGAAGACCAAATAATGAATGTTGTTCAAGTTGTTGGGCTAGAATGCATGTAATAAGTTGGGCTCAAGCATGAATCTGAATTGAAGACTTAATTTGGAGCTTCTGGGCCATGATTTTTGTCCAACACATCAAGCCCAATTGGAGTGAATTTTCATTTTGCTTAGAATTGTCAATTTTCAGCATTTTTTAGTCAAAGTGTCTTTAGTTAAGTTAATTTTGTCAAGAATGACTCGTCAATAAAGTATATAGTCTAAGAGTCATTTTCTACGTCTAGAAAGGTGGTCCAGAGTGTCTCTTCAAATCCCATGAAAGCCAAACTTGGGAGAGTCATTTTCTATCCTTTAAAACTTGTAAAAGTGGTCAAGTGTGCCTCTTCAAATCCCATGAAATGCTACGGGATTAACATTGAAGCATCATATTGTATCTATAAAAGCATGGCGGCCCTTGTAAGAAAACACAAGTGACTGATATATTGAAATTGGCATTTGCCTTTGTGAGTTGAAATTCTCTTTGTAGAGTTTTCAATTGTTCAAGAACTTATAAAGATACTTGAGCAATATCTTGTGGTGTTCACCATACCAAGGTTCTTGACTGATATAGCCCACGGGTCAATGTTATAAAGCTCTAGGTGTAGGTCCCAAGGGGTGTGGTATAAGGTTTAGATGGGGGGAAGGTTGAATAAAACTTATCAACTTTTCACAATTTAGTCATTTTAAAATATTTTAACAGAGTTGACTCAAATCAGCTAAGTCCTTGGGGGACAGCGAGGTTGGCTTACTTCAACAAAGTTACCCAATTAACAGACTCGACTGAGTTGTTGATAGTATAACTCAGCTGGGTCAGCTAATACTTAGCTTTTTAATTGATTTGGTTTTTATACAGCGGAAGACTTAACACCCTTGATAATTTTGAACTTGTTTATAACACTTGTTCTTAGCAATGTTATTATCAGCTGGGGTTAGTAATATAACTTAAACATCAGATATGAATATAAACAGGAAAATAAAATGATGTAAGTAAATGACACAAGCAAATTTTATAGTGGTTCGAGGATGGGGTAATTCCTCTAATCCTCTCTTTCTCCAAATCATGGAGGAATCCACTAAGTAAAAGTTCAGGTTACAAAGTAGTTCTCATTCCGACACAGCCTTGATCACACAGCTGGCTTCTCCGAGGACTCAGCTTCTTCACAAGACAGCTACCTTGCTACTTCAGCTCCCTTTGAACCCTTGGAATTGATCACATAGCCTTCCAACGAGCTCGAATCTTCTGGTTTGACCGTGAACCTTATAGCTCCTTCAACCTTGGAGAGTAGACCCCTTTAGTTCTTAAAACTGTTTCCTCTTCAACTAAATGAATTGTTCTTTCCTTCACAGAGTGTGTTGTATCGAGTTCCTTCGAATTTAGGCTTGAGGAATATCTTAGTAAGCTTGAGAGAATGTTTGCAGGTTTGCTTGCTTGTAAAATCTCTTAGAATTTGTGCTTGGTTGTTCGTTATGATTGGTTGTTCGTTAATCTCTCTCTTGCTTCCCCAGCCTTTTATAGTGCTAATTTGAAATTTTGCCCGTTGAAGAGATAGGCTATTTTCAAATGACACTTCTTGTTCGTTGGCTTATCTTTTCTTGACTTGCAGCTTGTGATGGTGACATTTCCTCGTATTAAATGATGTATGCAGCTTTTCAGAACCTGACACAAGCTTTAGTGATTCCCATTAGTTTATTCCTTTTGCACGCTTCTGTGATGAGCACTTTAAGACATGGCAGCATGGACGTATTACTATTTTAAGTAATATCCTTGACTTCCGTGCAACAGATTGATAACAGTCAACTTGACTTGACCACTGCCTTTACCCCTTTCACTTGAGTCAGCTCTAATCTTTCAGGAATGACTCAACTGGTAGACTCAACTCTTTACTAACTTGACTGTCACTTCTTCAACCATTACTCAGTTGTTCCTCACCTGGATCTCCTTCAGTCGAGTCTATGCCTTCTATCTTGACTACACTCAGCTAACACACAGATGGGTCTTCACTTCAGTCTTCAGTAGACTTCTTGCATTCTTCAACATAGCTGACTTCACTCAGCTCATGCAGTCCTATCTATTACAAAATAAAAATAAACAAAAAATAGGTTGCCATCTTCCTATTCTAAGTTTTACATGGTATCATCAAAATCTAATAATAAATTTCCTAACAATTTTCCCCTTTTTGATGATGCCAAAACTTTAAATAAAAATTACAGCAAACACAAGCACTGCAGTAACAGAATGTATGAGTTGAATATGTCAATTTTATTGATCATAACATTCTTGTCATTTACAAAGCTGTTTACATGGTATACTCTATACACTGTATTAGAGTTATACTACATTTGAATTTTAACAAGTATCAGAGCAAATCTATAAAATTTTACAATAGGTATCAGAGCTTTGTGAATTACAAAATACTTACAGCTGTGTATTTACAGTTAAGTAAAGTACATGAAGGGGTTACAACCGTCTTCAACGCCTCGGCTGCTTCCTTCTTCTCTCTTCATCTTCTGCTCTCCTTCTATCATCCTGTGCTCTTCTTCTCTTCTTCATCTTTCTTCTTCTTCTCATATGCGCATTTAGCAGCAGGGTCATCCCTATGCTGCCTTTCCTCACATTCACGCATAGCTCTTTCATTTTCTGCTTCTTGCCTCCTCACTACCTCCTCATTCTTGCGCTTCACTTCTAGATTTGCAAGATGGTCATACCCAACCCAATAATTGATTCCCTTTTTATGTGGATCAATGTACTTTATATCTTATGGTTTTGGCTGTGGTGGAGTGCCTCTACCTCTTCCACTGCTTCCAGACCTTCCCCTCCACCTTGTTGACTCAGCTCCTCCTCTGGGAGTGTACTATACTGGTGCCTTTCCAGCTAGATGACTGATGGAACTTTGCTGCTTATCAGCTAATTTGCACAAATCGAGACCATTCTCCCAGTACAAGTCCCACACCTAAGGTAGAGTCAAGTTCTTGAAATAACCTTCAGCGTCTAGAGTTTGAAACTCCTCTAGTGATCTTGGTTCAGATCCAGCATCAGGCATCGTGATTTCCCTTGGAGGTTTGATTGCTCGGGAATCCTTTAATAGTCAAGCTTGGGGGACATTGTACCTTGCCTTAATGTCCTTAATGTGCTCAGATTGCTTTTCAACTACATTCTCAAACTCAACTTCCATGGCTTTTCTCGATTCATTGACTGCCATTTTAGCTTTCTCTTCCACTATCAGCTCTTTAGGTAGTCTGCTGAGAAGCGAGGCTATAACTTCTCCTTGTTGTGGGGTTTTAGGAAACATAATTTTCAGTGGGTGTTTCTTCACTGAGCTTCCTCCCTCCTTGCTTGTTTCCCCTTTATTTTCCTCCTTATCACTCCCTTGCCCTTCTTTCAGTTCCCTCACAACTTCCTCTTCCCCCTTTTTGGAATCATCACCAAAAGGTAGGGTTAGGCTAGGGAACATGGCACTCAGGATGAAGTCGAGTATGTTGTTTGTAGAGTCATTTTTGTCATGTGACTTGGAGTATGTTGTTTGGAATTCAGACCTCATAGCTTTAGACTCAGTTGCCATCAACTTCATTTCTGTTTGGAGAGCCTTAATCTGCTGACTGATATTGGCCTCCAATCTGGTAATCTTATTTTTATGCTGCAGCTTGAGCAACTCCATGTCCGACTTGTGAGACTCGTCTATCCTGAAAATGTGGTCTCGTAGCCTCTGATGGAACTTGAGATTGTCGAGCTCCAGATCACCCTCTTAGAAAATAAGGACTTGAAATAGGTGACCTGCTCTCTTCTCAAAGCCTTCACTTGTCCGACCCATTCTCTGATCCGCAAAACTGTTCCTCTAATGTCTCTGGTGATCGCAACATCCCTGTTGTTGAGCTTCTGATCCAAAGATGCAAAGCCATGTTCCATTTTCTCGATCTCAGCACAAATGGCTTTTAAGGCTTTCCTGAAGTCCGTTGTCTCAGCCGACTGATCTTCTGGCCACACTGCATCAAAGTCGAACCCAATAGGCACAATTGCAGATTTGCCTAGAGCTCGGAGTTCTTCTGGGGGTACTTGGACATTGTAATGGGCTTGTTCTGCAGCAGATTTAGCCTCGAACGAAATATGGGCTTGGAACGGAAAATATTCCGCAAAAAGATCATCTGGAAAAATCGGAATACCCACGCCTTAAGTCTGTGGGACCTTTCCCTTTTCCTTCAAAATGTTCTCAGCTCTACGTGCCTCAGTAGTTTTAGCTTCATCGGCATCTTGAGCAGCTGTGTGAGCCTACTCAGCTAACTAATCCTCAGTTGTCTTAACAGTTTCCTCGGTATCAGTTGTTGCTTCCTTTTGAGTTGTCTGCTCTTCGGCTAACTTATCAGCGTCATCGGAGTGTGATGGTGCCATTGGGGTTAGCACATCAACAAATACCAATTGCATCGGAGCAGCTTTGTCACTAGCTTGACTCCGAGAGGCCTGAGTATCCTCATCAGCTGTGTCCTTTGTTGATGTATCAACGGGAGTAGACTCAGCTTTATCTTCTGATTCCAGGAATTCGGTATCAACATTTTCCTGCGAATCGTGAAGGGCGCTAATTTCTTCTTCTTCATCAGCAACCTCCACATAAAGAGTTGGCTAATTTTCAGTTCCTTTACCCAAGGAAGACTCAACCTCCTTTGGGCCTTCTACGCCCTCAGCAGTCTCAACCGCTGGTGGGCCTAGGACATCCCAGTGTGCAGTCTCAACCGCAGCAGGGTCTTGGACAGATATCCCTTCAGCAGATGAAGTTGCCTTGAGGTCTTTAGTGACATCCACCGGAGTCTCAACTCCAAGGATTGCACTTTAAGGGCCAGGAGTCTCAACTCCCATGGCCTCCTTTCCATCCTATGCCTTAGCTGCTTCAGCAGCGTCATCGGCCTTTAGTACACATGATGTCTCAGCTGAGATAGTATGAACCATCTGAGCTACGTCTGATGATCATTTTGATTCTCACCTTTGCCTCCAAACTTCATAGGTTAGTCTCCCACAACGTCCTCCGACCTAGCTATGGTGGTGAGAGTTTCCCCCTCAGCTAGCGCACCAGCTGAGTCATGAGTGGTGTGGTTATTCAGCACCTGAGACTCGGCTGTGATTCTTTTTGAGTGATCAGCCGTGGGGGCAGATGTCTCAACACCTTCTACAGGAGTTTTCTTGGCTAAGGTGCCCGCTTCATCACCATCCTTAGCTTCATCGCCAATAGTCCTGGTGCCATCTTCAGAGTGCACTAGGGATGTGGTAGCAACAATATCGACTGCTATGTTACGCACCACATCCATAACGTCAGGGACTAAGGAGATTGAGGAAGATTATCCTGGACCCTCTTGCATTCTCTGCTCGTGCATCTCTTTGGACTCTTTAATGGCTTGTCTGAATTCAGCTTTCTCAGCTGCAGCAGCAGGATCTACCTCTTCAACATCGTTGTCGCTGTTGTCAGTTGAGTCCATGGCATGTTTTGGTACATCAGAGAAAGGACAAGTATGGGGAATCTTTGCTTTTTCTATTGCTTTGGACTTCTCCAAGGCTCTCTCTTTCCCTTCGTCCCTCCTCTGAGAGAGAATGGTCATGCAAAAGTCAGGATCAAAGGCAGAACTAATGGATATGTTACCCAAGAAATCCATAAGCTTCTCTTCTTCTTCAATGAATTTTGTGCGCTGGAATTGATGGCTTGAGTAACTTAGCTTCCAGGTTCTCCTTACCCTCAATATCTCCTGAATGTCAGGATAGACAGGAGATAGCATCACAACATCGTCATCATCTCCTTCCTCCTGAATAGTAGTCAGGGGAGCATGTTCCTCCTCAGGTTCTCTAGCGTCGGTCTGAGGGGACTAGACATCTCTTTCCTCAGTGTGCTTGGTTGTCTCAGCTCCGTGTTCTTCCATAGTTGTTTCTCGAACAGTTGGGTTTTCGGTAGTCTGTTGATCGGCATCAGCAGTCTTCTCCTTTTCCATGGTAACTGCATCACCATCATCAGTTTCTTTCGACTGCTCTTCTTGGATTGCAACAATCTCTTTCACAGGCTGAGTGCCGGACTCAGCTTTCTCCAATTCAGACTTGCGAACAAGTCTTCGTCTTTTGGTCTTAACAAGAGGAATTTCTTCCTCTTCAACTTTTTCAATGGCTTCTGGTTACGCTATCTTTATCTTCTTCGTTGCAGCCGGCTTGCGAGGCACAGCTGAGCGTTTCTTCTTCATGATCAGAGAAGGTGCAGATGTATCCTTCTCGATCTCCACTGCAAGGGCATGTGTGACTTCTGACTCATCTGCAGGGACAGGTGCTTTAGTAAACTTGGTTGCAGTGGCAGGAGCTTTCTTGGCTATAGGGGCGGGTGCTGGCTAGCTGCATCAACTCTCTTCTTTTGAATCGGCTTAGGTGAGAGAGCTGGGGCGGTTGCAGCTGTGTCTTCTGGAGTAGGATCAACTAATTCCCCTCGCTGGTGTCAGCTCTTCATAAATGCGCTTTCCTCTGAGTGCCAGAAAGATTGGCCTTGAACATTTTCTTGTTGACATGGAAAGGCTTTCCATGCCTCAAGGCAATTCCCTTCAATTCGATGAGATGGGCAATCACTAGGCCATATCCTAACGAGCCTCAAAATAGACAATCTTCCTTAATAGTCTTGTTGATAACATTCTGGCATCACCACCAGCTTAGTTCGAGGCAGCTGATCAAAGCTGCCAAACTTCGTATCGACACATTTGGACACGATGTCCATCAGTTTGTGGTAATCCTCTTTGATCATAGTTTTCTTGGCTATGTAAAAAGCCTTCGCAGCTGACTCCAGCTTGGCGATTTCCTTCCAAGCAGCAGCTAAGTTGACGTCTTTCTCAGCTATTTCCTTCAATCCTGCTGAAGGCAGTTTGCAGTGCTCAACAAGGTCAGCAACAGTAATTTTAATGTCCTTGCCTTGGACAGATGATCGAATCTCATCGTCGTTCACATAGAACATGGCAACTTCTTCGTAGTAGGTATGAGAGTACTCCATCGTAAGAAATTTCTTCAGACCGGAGTTCTCAATCTTCTCCACAATCTTCTTGACCAAGGCCTTATCAACTCCATGTTTCATCATTCCTTCGAAGTCGACTGTTGATACCGAGTGGATCTTTTTGGACATCTTGACGAAAATATGAGGCGTCCATTTTCTTAGAAAATAATCGGTAAATGAATAGAAAAATCTTAGCTTTTAGAACTAGGGTTTCAGAACTTGCACAAAGAGAAATTTGCTTTGCTTATTGAAGATGAGAGTGTTTGTGAGGAGAGAGAAAATGTGTTTTTGGTTTTTAAAGGATGTGAGAGGATGGTTTTTAGAATTTGAAAAAGTTTGATCAAAATCAACGATCAAGATTGAACCTTTGAAACAACATTAATTTCCTCGCATTAAATGCAGCAGCATTTATATCCAATCATAGGCTAAACGTGTGCAACTTTTGTTCTAACATCAGAATTACGCTGACGTAATCCCAGAAACATTCTCGCTCGTAGAAAATGACTGAGTTTTGTCACATAGCTCATAAATAACTTAGCTATCATCCAATAGTGACTTAACTCTGCTTCTCTTTTCACATAAGATCACTCAGCTGTCAGCTAACTCGATACAGCTGAATTCTCATCTTGGATGTTTCACTTAGCTGAAAAATGAAACTTGCTTATTTTTATTTCTCTCTTCTTTGTCTCTCCTGATTGAGTCTTCTGAGTCTTCTAACTCAGCTCAATTAATCATAGCTCATTCTTAAGCTCTTTAAATCTTGATTCACATAAGGGCTTAGTGAATATATCAGCTAACTACTTATCAGTTGAGATGTATTCCAAAGTGATGTCTTTTTTTTCAACATGATCCCTTATAAAATGATATCTCACATCAATGTGTTTTTTTTCTTGAGTGCAACACTGGATTCTGAGTAATTGGAATAGCACTTGTATTATGATACAAAATAAGGATTTCTTTTTCTTCAATATCATAGTCTCTCAGCTGTTGTCTCATCCAGAGAACTTGTACACAACAGCTGCTCGCAACTATATACTCTGCTTCATCTGTGGATGTAGCTATTGAATTTTGTTTCTTGATGAACCAAGAAACCAATCTATTTCCAAGCATTTGATAGGTGTTTGATGTACTCTTCCTGTCCATTCTACATCCAGCATAGTCTGAGTAACTTACTAGCGTGAATCTTACATCCTTTGGATACCATAAGCCAACTTCTTGGCATCCCTTCAAATACCTTAGGATTCTCTTAGCTGCAGTCATGTGATTTTCTTTTGGTGCAGATTGAAATCTAGCACATACACCTACAACAAAGGTGATGTCTGGTCTGCTTGCTGTTAAATAGAGCATCTGTCTTGGGTACAGTTGTTTCCTCTTGCTCTTTCCTTCTCAGCTTAAACTCATAGGCTTTGAGGTCTGAGAATAGCTCATGATTAGATTTTCTTGAGAGGTCCATTGAATATCTCAGGGCCATGACCTTCATTTCCCATTCGGTTGGGAGGGCTCTTAGTATCTTCATGCACATCTCCTTCTGAGTGTACTCTTTCCCAAGAGCTGAAAGCTCATTTGTTATTCTCTGTGAATCTGGCATCTAGCTGATCCAGACTTTCATCTGTAAGCATTTTCAAATTTTCAAATTTTTGAACAACAACAGTTAATTTATTCTCTTTAATTTGTTCTGATCCTTCACAAATCAGGGTTAGCTTATCCCAGATTTATTTGGCTGATCTGCATGACTTGACTTTGTTGAACATTGCCTTGTCCCATGTCTTGTAGAGAATATCCTTGGCCACATTGTCCAGGTTATATCTCTTTCTATCTTCATTAGTCCATTCAGTGCGAGGTTTTTCAACTATGGCTGGTCTAGCCTCTGCAGCAGCATCCTCTTCTTCAGCTTGAGGTGCTCTTCTTACAGCAGTATTGACTTTGAGTATTTGCAATGGCCCATCCTCTATCACAAGCAACATTTCATCGTGTAAAGCTGATAGATGAGCCTGCATACGAATCTTCCAGTCATCAAACTCTTCCACAATAAACATAGGAATACAAGTTAGATTTGCTTCCATGATAACAAATTTGCTTTTAAAAATGAAAGACTTTGAAAACACAAGTGTTAAACCTTTCAAAAAACATTGAGATCTAGTTCAATAACCAGTGCGAGAGGCTCAATGAACCAACCGCTCTGATACCACCTCCAGTTCCCAAGGGGTGAGGTGTAAGGTTTAAAAGGGGGGGTTGAATAAACCTTACCAAATTTTAACTTTTTAGTCCTTTTAAAATATTCAACAGAGTTGACTCAAATCAGCTAAGTCCTTGGGGGACAGCTAGGTTGGCTTTCTTCAGCAAAGTTATCCACTCAACAGACTTGACTGAGCTGTTGATAGTATAACTTAGTTGCGTCAGCTAACACTTAACTTTTAGATGATTTGATTTTTAATAGCGGAAGACTTAACACCCTTTGTTAAGTTAAAACTGGTTTTTTAAAACTTGTTTTAGCACTTGTTATTATCAGTTAGATAGTAATATAACTTATCCATAGATATGAAAATATAAGCAAGAAAATAAATGTTGCAAGTAAATGACACAAGCAAATTTATAGTGGTTCGAGGAAGGGGTAATTCCTCTAATCCACTCTTCTCCAACTCTGGAGGAATCCACTAGGCAACAGATCAAGTTACAAAGTAGTTCTTAGTATAAAGACAAACTTGATCACACAGTTGGCTTCTCCAGCGACTCTGCTTCTTCACAAGACAGTTGCGTTGCTACTTCAGCTCCCTTCAAGTCTTTGGAATTGATCACTCAACCTTCCAACAAACTTGAAACTCCTGTTTCGACCTTGAACCTTTCTACAGCTTCTTCAACTTGAAGAGTAGACCCTTTTTTATTCTTTAAACTTTTCCTCTTCAACTGGTTGAAGTTTTCTTTCCTTCACAACGTGCGTTGGATCGAGTTGCTTTGAGTTTTAGGCTTGAGGAATTCTTTAATGAGCTTTGAGAATATTGCAGGTTATGCTTGCTTGAATATTGCTTGATTCATTCGTGCTTGGTTCACGTAACCTTTTCTCAAATGCTTCCTCAGCCTTTTATAGTGCTCATTTGAAAATTTGCCCGTTGAAGAGATAGGCTATTTTCAAATGACATTTCTTGTTCGTTGGCTTGTCTTTTCTTGGTTTGCAGCATTTGGGATATTGAAGCTTCCTCGTATTAAGTGGCTCTGCAGCTTTACAGGGTCTGACACATGCTCCAGTGTTTCCCATTGGTTTATTCATTTTGCATGTTTCTGGGCCAAACACTTTAAGACCGTGCAGCTTGGACTTACTACTATATCGAATAATAATTGTGACTTCCTTCCAACGGATCCATGTAAGTTGTCTTGACTTGACTGTCGCCTTTACCCCTTTGACTTGAGTCTGCTCCAATCATGGGAATAACTCAACTATCACTTCAACTGTTAGACTTGGCTCCTTTTACTGACTTGACTAATACTTTCTGATACTTCACACAACTATTCCTCAGCTGGCTCTCCTTCAGTCGAGTCCTTGTCTTTCATCTTGGCCATACCCAGCTGACACACAACGGAGTCCTCACTCTAGTCTGCAGTTGACTTATTGCATTATTTGACATAGCTGACTTCACTCAGCTCTTTCAGTCCTATCTATTACAACATAGAATTACAAGGGAAATAGGGTGCCAACTTCCTAGTCTAAGTTTTACATGGTATCATCAAAATCTTACAAATAAATTTCCCAACAGTTTGACTTGTGAAGGTTCCATCCTTCATTTGCTTGACATGAAGTCCTAAGAAGAAAGTCAACTCTCCCATCATGCTCATTTCAAACTTCCCTTGCATGAGGTTTAAGAACATATCACACAACTCTTTGTTTGTGGATCCAAATATGATATCATCCACATATATCTGAACAAGCAGTGTACTTTCTCCATCTTGAATTCTGAAGGGTGTTCTATCAATGTTTCCTTTGGTAAATCCATTATCAATTAGAAATTGTGACAATGTGTCATACCATGCTCTTGGTGCTTGTTTAAATCCATACAATGCCTTCTTGAGCTTGTATACTTTGTCTCCAATAGTTTTATGCTTAAAGCCTGGAGGTTGTTCAACATAGACTTATTCTTCTAAAAGTTCATTTAGAAATGCACTCTTCACATCCGTCTGATATACAGTGAAGTTCTTGGGTGCAGTATAAGCAAGAAACATCCCTATTGCTTCCAATTTGGCAACAGTAGCAAATGTTTCATCAGAATCTATACCTTCCTCTTGGCAATACCCTTTGGCTACCAATCTTTCTTTATTTCTAACTACAAATCCTTCCTCATTCATCTTGTTCCTGAATACCAACTTAGTACCAATGATATTTTGGTGAGTAGGCCTTTGAACTAATTCTCATACTTTGTTTTTCTCAAACTGTTTCAGCTCTTCTTGCATAGCCTGAATCCAATGTTGAACTATGGATCTGGTTCTTATGCCATCTCTGACATTTCCAATGATTAACTCAGGTGGATGGTCTCTCAGCCATTTCACATCTGGTTGGAGTAAGTCTGGTGGATTCGCCGTCTTGCAGCTAAGTTGTCTTGAATAGCTTTTTCATCATCATTCAGTTGCAGACCTTCCAGTTGTCTTTGAGAGTCAGCTATCTCATCATCTTTAGGGTTGAATGCACTCACATCTGCACCAACATAGGGACTCTTCGGCATAGTTGGCTGATTCTGCTTCTCAACTAACTCATCTATGTCTTCTCCATTTACATTTGGTTCATCAAATACCACATGGATAGACTCTTCTGTGACCATAGTCCTCTTGTTTAGCACTCTATAGACTTTACTTTCAGTTGATTATCCCAAAAAGATACCTTTATCAGCTTTAGCATCAAAAGCTTTCAAGTAGTCTTTGCCATTGTTGTGGATGAAGCACTTACATCTAAAAATTTTGATTTATCCAACATTTGGCTTTCTCCCTGTCCGAATCTCATAGGGAGTCTTGGTTAATTGCCTATTGATCATGCATCTATTCTGAGTATAGCATGTTGTATTTATGGCTTCAGCCCAAAATATCTTAGGCAATCCAACTTCAGCTAACATTTTCCTAGCAACTTCCTTGAGAGTTTTGTTCCTTCTTTCAGCTATTCCATTCTAATGTGGAGTTCTAGCAGCCGAAAACTCATGAGAAATACCATTTTCAACACAATACTGAGTTATAATCCCATTGACAAACTCAGTTCCCCTGTCAGATCTTATCTTTATAATGGTTTGGCTCTTCTCATTTTGAACTATTCTCATCAGCTGAGGCAATTTCTGCAGTGTTTCCTTTTTTTTACACATGAAAATTGTCCATGTATATCTTGAGTAATCATCCACCACCACTAAGGTGTATTTCTTTCCACTGATGCTAGCTGGTTCAACAGGACCAAACAAATCCATATGCAGCGGATGTAGTATCCTTGTTGAAGAAGGACTTGGCTTATCCTTGAAAGATGACTGGATTTGCTTTCCCATCTGGCATGAATCACATATGCTTTCATTCTTGTATACTGAGTCAGGTAATCCTTCTATAAGATGACTCCTTGCAAGCTTGTTGATTGCTTTGAAGTTCAAGTTTCTCAGCTTCTTGTGCCACAACCAACTTGATTCGGCTGTACTCTTGGCTAGCAGACATGTGCTTGGTGCAGCAGTTGACCAATCCACTACATACATGTTTTTCTGCCTTGTTCCTTGTAGCACTATTTCATTTGATTTAACATCTTTGATTTGACATACACTCATATTGAATCCCACATTGTAGCCTTTGTCATAGAGTTGGCTAATGCTTAGTAGATTGAAATTGAGACCTTCAACATATGCAACATCTGTGCTCTCCAGACCATTCTTTTTTATGGACCCTGTGCCTTTGATCTCCCCTGGAGCTTCATTTTCTCCAAATATGAGTTTTGCACCTTTGATTTCCTTGGACTTTGACAGATTTTTCTTGTTTCCTATCATATGTTTGGAACAACCACTATCCATGTATCAGGTTCCTTGGCACTCAACTGTTCCTTGAACCTACAATCACGGAAATTAATTTTTAGGTACCCATATGGGTCCTGGGGGTTAGTGCTATAAGATGCTCCAACTAACCTATAGCCAGATGATCTGACTCTAAGAGGTTGCCATCTATCAGTTCCATAATCATAATGCATATTAGTAAATGTCTTGGGGGTTTTAGGATCATACAACTGTCTCTTTTGTCTGTATGTCTGTGTATTTGTTTGAGCAATTGCTTTCTTGGGGTAATTGTGGGATTTGTGGGTGTTGTACCTAGGTGCATAAGTGTGCTGATTATAGCTCTTTTGCCTTAGGAATGACCTTTGTTGAGGTTGAGGTTTTTGCCATTTTGGCTTATATCCCATAGGTCTTTGATGATATTTCACTTGGTTATTCCAATCATCTTGGTTAGGATAGTTTCTACATTCCCATCATATGAATTTCTTTGATGAAATCTCTGGGGGTTTTGGTAGCTCTGTTTAGCTTTCACAGAGTATTTTTTGTTAGGAGTTTGCTAATAAACTTTTCTAAATTTCTTTTCAGTTGTCCTTTCAGCATACTCTACTGGCTTCTTTCCTTTACCTTTGTATCCACGACCAATATGATTTTGATTGTGTTTTAGTGTAGGTGTTGGTGCAACATATAATGTTTGGGCTTTTGGATTCCCTCATTGCTTGAGGATCCTTTCTCCAAAATCACTCTAGGAGTTTGACTATGCACAGAGGAATTGAATCATATGCCTGTCTTATCTTCACACTCTTTTTGACTCATTATTAGTTCATCCAAGGATTTGGATGCCTTTGTAAATGAGGCAATCACATTTTTGACATCTTTCTCTCTTTTCAGTAGCAACTAACTCTGCTTGAATCTTGGCATTTTAAGCCTTCAGCTTTGTATTCTCATCAGTTATTTGACTTAGAGTACTCAACTCCTTAGTCAGCTGTGAGTTTTGGCTTTTAAGCTGGCCATTTTCCTCATTTAAAAGGATGTGTGAGGTTTAATGTGCTCAAAGTCTCTCATCATTTTGCATAATGAATCATAAAGATATGTGGGTGAGGAAGTGTTTTTGTCACTATGACTATCACTTGAATCAGAATGAGATGAGTTAGAGTGTACCTCATCTTCTTGATATTGTTCTTTGGCCATGAGGCAGATCAAAACATTTTCCTTAGTGTCATTTGAGTAGTTAGCTTCACTGTTGTCCGAGTCTGTTGGTTCTTTGCACTTGGCTGGTTCAGCAGAGCAGTCAATAGCAAAGTGTCCTGGTTGTCTGCAATTCCAACACATGTTAACAGCTCTCTGTGCATATCAACTCTTTTAGCCCGCTGATTATCAGCTCTCTGATAGTCAGGTCTTTGATGTTCAGCTCTCTTGAGTGGCCTGTCCTCCCTTGCTTTGGAAGGTGTCGAATGTCTTCTGGAGGTTTCACCCTTGTTACTTTTATAGATCTTATTAAAGAACTTGTTCAACCTCTTTACCATGAGAGCAATCTCCTCTTGGTCAATTGTTTCTTTTGTGTCAGCTTTCTTTCCTTCACTGGTCATCAGTGCAGTTGTTTTGGGCACATCTGTCTCCTCTTGCTCTTTCCTTCTCAGCTCAAACTCATAAGCTTTAAGATCTGAGAACAGTTCATGATCTGAAGTTTTTGAGAGGTCCATGGAGTGTCTCACAACCATGACCTTCATTTCCCATTCAGTTGGGAGGGCTCTTAAAATCTTCATGCACATCTCCTTTTGAGTGTACTCCTTTCCAAGAGCTGAAAGCTCATTTGTGATTTCAGTGAATCTGGCATCCAGCTGATCTAAACTCTCACCTGCAAGCATTTTCAAATATTTGAACAACAACTGTTAGTTTATTTTCTTTTATTTGTTCAGATCCTTCACAAATCAGGGTTAGCTTATCCCAAATTTCTTTGGCTGATTTGCATGATTTGACTTTATTGAGCATAGCTTTGTCCAATGTTTTGTAGAGAATGTCCTTGGCAACGTTATCAAGATTGTATCTCTTCCTATCCTCATTAGTCCATTCACAACGAGGTTTTTCAACCATAGTTGGTCTAGGCTGTGCTGCAGCATCTTCTCCTTTGCCTGGAGGTGCTCTTCTCACAGCAATATTAACCTTCAATATTTGTAGTGGCTCATCTTCTATCACTAGCCACATTTCATCGTGTAAGGCTGATAGGTGAGCCTGCATGTGAATCTTCCAATCAACAAACTCTTCCACAGTGAACATGGGAATACGAGTTAGATTTGCCTCCATGATAATAACTTCGCTTTTGAAATGAAAGCTTTGAAAACACAAGTGTTATATCTTTTGAAAAAAGATTGAGATCTAGTTTAGTAACCAATGCGGAAGGCTCAATGAACCGACCGCTCTGATACCACTTGTAGGTCCCAAGGGGTGTGGTGTAAGGTTTAGAGGGGGGTTGAATAAACCTTACCAACTTTTAACAATTTAGTCCTCTTAAAATATTTTAACAGAGTTGACTCAAATCAGCTAAGTCCTTGGGGGACAGCTAGGTTGGCTTACTTCAACAAAGTTACCCACTCAATAGACTCGACTGAAATGTTGATAGTATAACTCAGCTGGTCAGCTAACACTTAACTTTTTAGTTGATTTGGTTTTTATACAACGGAAGACTTAACACCCTTAATAATTTTAATCTTGTTTTTAACACTTGTTCTTAGCAATGTTATTATCAGCTGGGTTTAGCAATATAACTTAAACAACAGAAATGAATATAAGCAGGAAAAATAAAATGAAAGTAAATGACACAAGCAAATTTTATAGTGGTTCGAGGATGGGGTAATTCCTCTAATCCACTCTTCTCCAACTTCTGAAGGAATCCACTAAGTAACAGATCAGGTTACAAAGTAGTTCTCAGTCCGAGACAGCCTTGATCACACAGCTGGCTTCTCCTGGGACTCAGCTTCTTCACCAGACAGTTGCATTGCTACTTCAGCTCCCTTCGAACCCTTAAAATTGATCACACAGCCTTCCAACGAGCTCGAATCTTCTCGTTCGACCTTGAACCTTACTATAGCTCGTTCAACCTTGGAGAGTAGACCCCTTTAGTTCTTAAAATTGTTTCCTCTTCAACTGAATGAAGTATTCTTTCTTTCACAGAGTGTGTTGGATCGAGTTCCTTCAAATTTAGGCTTGAGGAATATCTTAATAAGCTTGAGAGCATGTTTGCAGGTTTGCTTGCCTATAAAATCTCTTAGCATTTGTGTTTGGTTGTTCGTTATGCTTGGTCGTTCGTTCTTCTCTCTCCTACTTCCTCAGCGTTTTATAGTGCTCATTTGAAAATTTGCCCGTTGAAGAGATAAGTTATTTTCAAATGACACTTCTTGTTCGTTGGCTTGTCTTTTCTTGACTTGCAGCTTGTGATGGTGATATTTCCTCATATTAAATGATGTCTGCAGCTTTCAGAACCTGACACAAGCTTCAGTACTTCCCATTGGTTTATTCCTTTTGCACGCTTCTGGGATGAGCATTTTAAGACATGGCAGCATGGACATATTACAATTTTAAGTAATATCCTTGACTTCCGTACAACGGATTAATAATAGTCGACTTCACTTGACAACTGCCTTTACCCCTTTTACTAGAGTCATCTCCAATCTTTTAGGAATGACTCAACTGTCAGTTCAACTGGTAGACTCTGCTCTTTACTGACTTGACTGTCACTTCTTCAACCTTTACTCAGTTGTTCCTCAGCTCGATCTCTTTCAGTTGAGTTTGTGCCTTCTATCTTGACTACACTCAGTTGACACATAGTTGGGTCTTCACTTCAGTCTTCAGTTGACTTCTTCCATTCTTCAACATCGTTGACTTCACTCAACTCATGCAGTCCTATCTATTATAAAATAGAAATATAAATAAAATGGGGTGACAACTTCCTATTCTAAATTTTACGTGGTATCATCAAAATCTAATAATAAATTTCCTAACACTAGGTAACATCAAACTAGATCATCGATCCAGAATATTCGCAGCCTACTTGTATACATTGGGTTCTTGAATCGATATATTCAATGGGTCCTTCGTTCAATCTCTCTCTCTCTCTCTCTCTCTCTCTCTCTCTCTCTCTCTCTCTCTCTCTTCCCCCAATGTTTTTGGCCAATAGGTTAAGACTAATAAAATGTATTTAGGTCTCAAACCCTTTTAATTTCAATATCTCTCATAGTCCAAATCAAACACAAATATTGAATTAGTTTTTTATTAGTCCAAGCGGATGCGATGTAATTAGGTTACTGCATGATTTAAGTGTGGAGGAGGAATTTACTATTTTTGATGAAATGTGTTATATTTTGCATATGATTGGGGTCTATTGTGCTATATATAAATTATTAAGTATATTATTTACTTATAAACTCGTACTTTATTATTAATGTTTTTCTTCAAAATTGGAGTACTTTTATTTTTTGTGAATTTGGGAATTTACAATAAACATTCAAAGTCTCATTGATTTCTAAGAATACCAAGAAGTTGGGAGAAATAAGAAAACTCTCCTATATATTTTGCTAATTTGTTCACATCCTCTGAGAAAGCCACAAGGCATATAATATACATGAAACATAAAAGAATTAAAAGAAAAAAAATATAAAATGAAATCACAAAATAAAGAGAAATTACATAAAAGGTAACAAAAATATAATCGATATGGTCCTATTTATATGAAGTGGATAATTCCTTGATACGCTATAACATTCTCACCAGGGTGAAGAAAATTCGTTCTACATTTCTATGATGATCCTCTTCCACCGCTCCATTCATTCCCATAATTATGATGATTATGAAATCAAGGTTGAGTTTGGATAGCCAATAACAGAACAAACTGCTCATTTATATATATGTTTGTTGTTCAATCTGCATCATGCAGTCACGTCCATAGACTTCTGTTATGGGCATTTCTTTAGTTGGACATCTTCTTGACGACCTCATTATTAATAATGAACTGGCTCTGATGAGAAATATCAACACAAAAGAATGAAAGTGTAATACCCGACATTAGATTTTGAATCTCGAAAATTTAGAGTAATTTTTTTGCAAAATTAGGGATCTAGATTGTCAATTTTATTATTAGAGACTTTATAGTTAGTTAAGAATTTATTATCTCGAGAATATAGATTCAAATAAAAGACTTAAAATTAAATTATAGAGCTTTCTATTTATTTTAAAATCAAAAATTATTTTATTTCAAGCCAAATTAAAATATAATTGATCATCATTTTAGTACATATTTGACCCAAGTTATGAACTCATTCAAAAATCCCATCAACCCATATTACTGTAAATAATTCTTTTCCAAATTTAGAAATTTCCAAATTTAGAAACTTTCCTAAAATTTATAGGCATTCTCTCTCCCCAAAACTTTCCGGCAGACTTCCACTGCTGGGAACCATCACCTAGAGTTGTCAATGGCCCGAGCTGAACTAGCCCAGCCCTAACCAAGCGGGCGAAGTGAAAAAATCAAGCCAGCTCGAGTCAGGCCAAAATTTCATCAACCAGTATTTCTTGTGGCCTACCTAGCCCAACCCAACACATGAATTTTTTATTGGGCCAAAGTAAGCTCGATCGTTTTTCGACTATTAATAAGAAAACCCAGCCCAGTCCCATATGTGGGTTGGTCGGCCATCGAGCTAGGCCCATTTTGTCGGCCCTACCATCACTGCCATCGTGGGTCACTGGCCACCAGTGGTGGAACTCAGCAAATCATATATCATTCAAAATCTGAAGTGGGATTCTCGATACGAATCCCCGATCGTGGGTAAATCTCCGGTAAGATCTACATAGATCATACCATCCAATTTCTACACACCTTATACCATTGGAAATCCCATGCCCCGATGCTTCCAATGCCACTTCCCATGTCAAGATCAATGTCCGAGATCACTGCAAAATAGCCGATGAAGTTTCTATACTTCCGCCAAATCTGGCCGATGTTGTCAAATATTCGACGGTAGATTTTTGGCGATCCACGAATCTAAAATAAATGAGCCATATGTCATATTGTTCATCTCCTCATGGGCTTCAAAACTCCTCAATCAATATAGTTTGAAAATTTGGAAACGAGATCGAACCGGATAGATTATATATGCATCATGCACTATCATTATGCATGTCATTATGGTAGGATTTTTTTTTGAATAAATGCGAGAATATATATAAAAAATGAAAAAGAGTAGTCCTGATCACAGGCTGATCAGGTAACCAAAGTAGTAAAGCATGGGAACAAAGTTAAATAACATAACGAAATGGTCACAAGCCGACCAGATGGTTGAATGGTTGGGGCCTCTTTAAAACCTTCCAAGGTAAAATCCACCCTTGTGGGAAAAACCCTTGGAAGGAAAAAGAGTACTCCCCATGAGGAAATGCATCCAAAACAGAAGAAACTAGAAGACGAGACGCACTAGCTAACAAACCTATAGTTGGATTGGCCAACATAATCCTGAGTGAGGGTCGCGATTATCGCCACTGGGGGCGCTCCACACCACATAGCCTCGTGCGATGTCTTGCTAAGAATATCTGATGCCCGGTTGCCTTCCCTAAAGATGTGCGAAACCACAAAGTTCATCTGAGAGAGGAGGTGCAGAGTGTATCGCCACATGCTCAGATGGCGCCAAGGAACCTCTGTGGATCTCCTCCGTAGCAGTTCCACCACATAGACCGAGTCCAAATCCAGCCATATTTGATTCCAGCCCCTCGCAGAAGCGTAATGAATGGCCCGCATAGCTGCCATCAATTCTGCCTCAAAAGCAAAACCCAAACCACATCTTTCCACAAAACACCTGCGAAAGAACCCTCTGCAATTGCGAAAAACTCCAGAAGCAGTGAGACGCCCGGGCGAACCCATTGCGCTGCCATCGGTGTTAACTGTAATCCAGCCCGGCAAGGGTTTCGGCCAAGTAACCTGCACAAACTTCGGGGCCTGTCATGGGCGCCCAGGAACCCGAAGCCGGCAGAGAATGAGAAGGTCCCTTTGATCATTGTGCATGCAACCTCGGTCCAAGGAAGATGACTCAAGAATTAGAACACGAAGGCGTAGGATGGTCGCCTCTAGTGTCCAGATCTTGTCATGGAAGGTCAAGTCATTTCTGTTTTGCCAGATGAGCCAAATACTGGATAACACTGCAACCCGCCAAAGAATAATGACCTGCTCACTGAAATGAAAACTCATTAAACGCACCAGGAATTCATTGAAGCTATAAGCCCTAAAGTGGTGGATATCAAAAGAGTCGAAGATCCACTTCCATAGGGCCCCTGCAAAAACACATGAGACAAATAAATGATCAATAGATTCCGCGTCATCACAACAAAGAACAAAAACCGAGGGGCCTGTGAAAGAACCCCGTGGTCGTAGAACATCCAAAACCGCCAATCGATTATGAATGGCATGCCATGTCACAATCGAACGTCTTTCCGAGGATGTGAGGTGACCAAATCCAGGAACCCCATTGAACCACAGGGGAGTGAGGGCGCAGATTAGAGTAAGCCGCCTTCGATGTAACGATCCCATCATCAGAATGTAGCCATGTCCGCGTGTTCGACAAATCTGGGGCTATGGGGACTCTAACAATCTCTCAAACAATACCCAGATATGCCTCTATAAACGATAGAGTGAAGTGCCAAGTCCCATCGTAAAAGTAATCTAAAATGCGCTGCCGAAATAAATACATGTACTCCTGCGGGATACCAATCCTATCCGTGATGGTGTAACCCAGCCAATTGTCCAACCAGAAAAAAATGCCGGAGTTGCATCCTGGAATCCAGCGGCAGTCCTCCAAGAATCCTGAGATCCCAGGCTGAATCCTTATCCAGATGGAAGAGGGGATGTACGAACGGCGTGGAGATCCATCAGAAGTGAAAAAGTGCTTTCTGAGGGTGCTGTAAACCAAAGAGTTTGAAGTCATAATCTTCCAACCCATCTTCATAAGGAAGGCATTGTTGGTGACAACAATGGATCGGACGCCCAAGTCTCCTTCCGCTCGTGCCATACAACAACGACTCCAATTCACCACCACTGAGCCTTTAGAGTTCACATTACCAGTCCAGATGAAATTACGCATGGCTTTTCCATTTGCCGAAGCAATGTTCTAGGCCATTTGTACACCAGCATAGTATGCACGAAGGAGCTGGTAATCACCGAATTCACCAAACAAATGCGGCCAATAATAGACAAAGAGGACCCTTTCCACCTTCTGAACTTGAGAATAATCTTATCGAATACTGGCTGAAGGTCAGCCACTTTAGGCGCACCCTTGAAGATGGGGGCGCCTAGATAGACCGTAGGGAAGGCGCCTATATGCATCCCTGTAATCGCCTGAATACGTCCTCGCACATAATTAGAAACCTGGCTGCCAAAATAAATTTTAGATTTATTAGGGTTGAAAATTTGTCCCGAAATATCCGCATAGAGATTGAATATCTGGATGATGGTACGTGCATTGCTCGTGGAGGCCCCACACATAATCACAATATCGTCTGCATACATAATCGACGAGCGGAAGATCACCTATTGTAGGTCCCAAGGGGTGTAAGTAAGGTTTAGAAGGGGGGTTGAATAAACCTTACCAACTTTTCGATTTTAGTCCTTTTAAAATTATTACAGAGTTAATACACAACTAAGTCCTTCAGGGACAACTAAGTTAGTTAATCAGCAGAGTTAGCCACTCAACAGACTCGATAGTGCTGTTGATAGAATAACTCAGTTGTTTAGTCTAAACCTTAACTTGGTTGTGATAAGTTTTTCAGCGGAAGACTTAACACCCTTGAATTTGATTTAACTTTGTTTTAACACTTGATTTTAGCACTTAGTAATTTATCAGTTGGATAGCAAATTATCAGCATATATAAAATATGTGTGCTGGAATGTAAATATGCTGAAATGTAAATGACACAAGTAAATTTTATAGAGTTTCGAAGATGGGGTAATTCTTCTACTCCTCTCTTCTCCAACTCCTGGAGGAATCCACTAACTAATGATCAGTTTACAAAGTGGTTATCAGTCTAGAGACAAGTCTTGATCACGCAGCTGACTTGCTCCTTGGACTCAGTCTAAAGATGCCTTAGTCGCACAACTGGCTTCTCGTCCGACTCAACTTCTTCACAGGGCAGCTGCATTGCTACTTCAGCTCACTTTCTCAAACTTATTGGATTTGATCACGAAGCCCTCCAATAACTTGAGATTGGTTCGACCTTGAACCTTCCTACAATCCTCCTTGGAAAGTAGACCCCTTTTTGATTCTTCAAAAGTTTCCTCTACAACAGTTTGAAGTTGTCTTTCCTTCACAGCTTGGTGTTGGATCGATTTTCCTTCGAGATTTAGGCTTGAGGATTTTGCTTGAATAACTTGAGAATATTTTGCAGGTTATAGTTTGAATATTGCTTGCTCATTCGTGGTTCAGGTTACCTTTTCTCAATGAGATTCCTCAGCCTTCTATAGTGAACTTTTAAAAAATCTGCCCGTTGAAGAGATAGGCTGATTTTCAAAAGTCACTCGTGTTTGTTGGCTTGTCTTATTGCAGTCCTTGATGTTGACATTTCCTCGTATTTAATGTCTTGCAAAGATTGCGGCAGATATCGACATTTGGTGCAGTGCTTCCCATTGGTTTGTGCCTTTTGCACACAACTGGAACTAACACTTTATCTCTGACAACTTTAACAGGTTACTATTCTGAGTAACATTCTTGACTTTCATCAACGGATATCGTTCAGATGTCTTGACTTGACTGCAGTCTTTTATTCCCCAAGCGACTTTGAGTTAGCTTCCAATCAATGGATGACTCATCTGTCACTTCAACTTGAGACTTGGCTTATTTAGTTGACTTAACTAACTCTTCACACAGCTGTTTCACAGCCGATACTCCTTCAGTCGAGTTCTTGACATTTCTTCCTTGCCATACTCAGCTGCTCTACAGCGAAGTCTTCACTTTAGTCTTCAGTTGACTTCTTGTATATCCAGGCATAACTGACTTGACTCAGCTCATTCAGCCCTATCTACTACAATACAAATTACAAGGAAAATGGGGTGCCAACTTTCTAGTTTAAGTTTTACATGGAATTTATCAAAATCTAAACAATAAATTTCCCAACACCTGCTTAGGCGCCAGGAAGGACTGAAGCTGGTTTCTCTTGACCGCCTCCTCCACTAATCTACTCAGAACGTCTTTTGCGATGCAAAAGAGCAGGGGTGATAACGGATCCCCCTGTCTAACCCCTCGAAAACAAGAGAAATAGCCCACAGGCGACCCATTCAGAAGGACTGGAATTCTGGAAGAATGAAGGATAATCTGTATCCAGTGAATGAACACTTCAGAGAAACCAAAGCGACGCAACACGTGTATCAGAAAACCCCAATTAACCGTATCAAATGCATTGCGGATATCAATTTTTAAGATCATGTTGGTGTCATTCCGCCCCTGCAAGATATTAAACCCTTCTGAAACCAATGCGATACAGTCGTGAATCTGCCTGCCCGGGATAAAACCAAACTGAGTAGGAGATAAGTAAGCAGAAATGATGGAGCCCAAACGAGTTGCTAAAATCTTCCTGATAATCTTAAAAAGGAAGTTACTCATCACGATCAGTCTAAAATCCTCCACTGCATTAGCCTCCTTAGTCTTCGGGATGAGTGCCATGAAACTGGCGTTCAATCCCGCCAGAAATGATGCCGTGACGAAGAAATAATGGACGGTTGCCACCACTTCATCTAACACAACATCCCAGAAATGCTGATAGAATCTCCCACTAAAACCATCCGGCCCCGGAGCACTATCCAAACCCATATCAAACGCCGCCTCTTTAACCTCGGACTCAAAAGGAATAGCCATCAACAGTGCATTATCAGGCGTGCTAATAGTAGGGGAAATCAGCTGGTCGATCAAAGTGTAATCCGAGCTAGTTTTCCCCGTATCTATGAAAAGATCCGTATAAAATAAGATAATGTGGTTTCCGAGAACCGTTGGATCCTCTGTGTAGCTACCATCAACCATCAAACCCTGTATCCCTGAACGCCCATTTCTGATCTAGCAACGGCGATGGAAGAATGCTGTGTTGCGGTCCCTATCCTTTAACCAAGCTGAGCGGGCTTTCTGCTAAAGGAAATCAGACTGCATGAGAAACATGCGAGACTTCACTCTCTGCGCCTCAAATTCCATATCCCGGAGTGCCTCCGTGAAACCCTCAGATTCAATATCAGCTTGAATCTACCGGACCCTTTCCATCTGATGATCCACCTGAAGATTAACATCCCCAAATACTTCCTTATTCCAGATTTTAATCGTCTGCCTGAGCCCCTTAAGCTTCCACATGACGCGCTGCAAGGGATTGGGCGACGCGCACGGGAGCTCCCAAGAGGTAGTAACAATACTCCGGAAAGAATCATGATGTATCCACATGCGCTGAAACCGAAACGGAGACGGACCCCTTGCTAATGAAAGAAGAGCAAGAAACCAGAATGGGATGGTGGTCAGAACCAATGCGCGGAAGGTCTAAACCCTTAACAACTTGCCAAAAAGCAAAAAATTGACAAGTTGCTAGGGCTCGATCCAACTTAGCCTGAAGAAGAGATGGAGGCCTTCGGGGGGAGCACCAAGTAAATGAATTCCTCGTAGTCGGCCCAGCAAATAAACCTGCATCCTCCAAGAAGTCCCTGAAGTCTTTACAAGAAGCCTGGGATAAAGTACTCGTGCCAGAACGTTCGTGATGTCCCAACACAACATTGAAATCCCCAATAAGCAGCAGATCAGTAAAACCCGAATTCCTCATCTCCAACCAAAGGGCATGATGAGCGACATGATCACATAAACCATGAGCAAAACCAACATGGAAAACCATAGAACCAAATTGAACTTGCAAAATAAGATACTGAGAAGAAGACCAACCCTGGTTTTGAACAGCAATACTCGCGTCGCATAAGACCTAAATATCTAGGCGATCGTTCGTCCAGAAACTCTGAGCAGCGAATCTGAGCCCCAAGCTACTCCAATAAGAATCTGAAATGGATGAAATGTCCACCTTAGGTTCGCAAATGGCCAAAATAGAAGGTTTATGTTTATGACATAAAACCTTAAGAACATTACGAGAAGCAATGTTCCCAATCCCTCGGATATTCCAGAAGATGCAATTCATTGAGACGGCGGGGGAGGAGGCACCCGTGTCGATCGCACGGAAAAAACAGGCATGTGGGGTGTTGTGGAATCTGACGATTGAATATTACCAACTTCATCTGCATAATCTGCCCATCTCTTTGATGCCGCAATGTTCATTTCATGTGGCTCTGTACGCTCCTGCTCGATAGTAATACCATGGACCGGCATCAATGGACCCATCGCAACACTCCAGAGAATTCTAGATTTCGCCGAGTCCAAGGAGCTGTCCCGAAAGGCGCGGCTAAGAGCTCGAATTGGCTTTCCCAAAGGATACTGAACCGTAATAGGCAAAATGGTGGAAACCGTGCCATTGTTGGAAGCAGTGGCCTTAGGAGATAACTCCTTATCTGGATAATCGGTCTGGAAATCTGTGGATTGCTGATCCTGGGAGTCGACTGAACCAAGCGCCTCAAATGTGTTACCAAGGTGGATGTCCGTAGAGCAAGTGACTATTGCGCGGGGAGGAGATCCTGCGCGCATAGCCGAACCCGTATTTCCCATTGAGTCATCAACGACCTTGCCCTTGTCCTGCTGCACAGGATGGTAAACCTTACGAACCCTAGAACGCCCCCGTTGCACTGAATTAGGGCGAGTATCCGACGCCCGTGATCATCCCTGGACAGGTGATGCCTGCCTTTCCGTAGCCGAATTGCCCGCATTATTAAGACGGCAAGAAGTCATCGAGTATCCTGTAATGCCACACTTTGAACAAAACTCTGGGTGTTTTTCATAACTTACTGACACGAAGGAGCACTGGCCAGTGCTTTCCACCATGATGTGGTTCTCCAATGGTTTTGACATGTCAATGTCCACCAAAACCCGAACGAAATGGCCCAAAAAACCATCAAACGACCGCTGATCGATTTGTAGGGGATTTCCGATAGCGCTTGCGATCCCCAAGATGGTATTGGGGTCCCAGTATTCCAGACGGAGCTCGAAGATACGTACCCAACCACTGGCCACAGAGGTTTGTACCTTGTAAGGGTTGAAATCTAGCACCCAAGGAGATAGCCGAACAGTCCCCGGATTGAGTGCCCAGTTGGTATGTTGTTGCGCTCGAGAACGATCCTGCGCATTAAACAACTTAACACAAAAAAATTCCTTGCCCAAGGGAATTAGTTTCCAATTGTTTTTGATACCCCATAAATCGGAAAGGCGTTTATGCAATAACATAGTCGCCCATGGCTTGTTACCTTTTCCCAATATAACCCTTCCAATTAAAGAATAAGTAAATTCTGCAATGCGTTGTTGGTAAACATCTTCATCTATAGTAACGGAATAGTAATCTCCATTTCTGACAGGTTTAGGGATAGAGTTGGATTTACCAGAAACCATTTGGGAAAATGGGGTGAAGTTACCTGTGGCCTGCATAGTGGAACCCAAAGGATGTGTACCTGACACAATTTTAGCAAAATTATGTCCCAAATTGAGATTGGGAATATGAGCCGACTGTCGCAAGTTCGTTTCATAGTTGGGTGTCGGTGACGGAGAAGTTCCAGCAATCTGAGAAGAGATCTTGAGATCAGAAATAGGATGACATGCAGGAGGAATGCCCTGAGGATGGGAGACTGGGGCCCAGGGGTCATCACTCCCCTCGGGGGGACCACTCTAAAGGACAAAGTGGCCGTCGGCCCCTACTGTAGACTCCTAGAGGGGTCGGGCCCCCCATGGCCATTGGCAGCCATGGGGGTAAGAGGAGCGTCCCCCTTAACCGCTGCATGGGGGGGACCGCGCCCCATGGTGCCACTGTTACTTGTTTCTCCAGCCGGCGCGGCGCAGCATAGGTTTGCAAGTACTCTTCATGGGGGACTAAGCCGGCGAGAGTGATCGACGAAGAAGGAAGGCCTGAATGTTTGGTGGTTGGCGAGAAATTCGACGGGATGCCAAAATATCTGAACGGCAACACGCGAACAGCAGAGGGCCCATCGTGAAATTTTCATCGCTGCACCCATGCAGTAGCGCATCACCGGAGTGCGCGACCCCCTGAACTGCTACGTTGCCTGCTATCGACGAGGAAAAAGCTTACTACTTCTGAACTGAAGGAATGGAGTCCTTGGGATTTTTCATCGCCTGCATGCTAGAGTCCGCCGCGGCAGTTTGTGCGTTGTCGGAGTTGTGAGCGATGACGTTCATATGTTCCACGTAAGTCATTGTCGTTCGAGTTTGTTGTCTAGGGTGTGATGGAGGTGCGATACAGTCGGAGAAGATGACAGGAAAGAGACAACAAGGTTGTCGGTGATCGTGTTCGAAGAGGACGAAATTTTCTAGAGAGAGAAAATTAGAGTTTTTTCGTCATTATGGTAGGATTACCTTTACACTTAACATATACTATTTTTATTTTATGCAAGCTAATTGTTTAATTCATCATGATTAGTATATTTTGCATGTATATCATGTTACCTTTTATCGTACATATTACATATTTATGTGTTATGGTGACGATCACTTCACATTACGAGCTTGTACATATTACAAAGTGACGGCTTGTCCTTACAAATGCCACGCATGATACATCTCATCTATTTGTAATTAATTACCCAGTCACTTAAATGTATCCCCACTGAGTGTAATACATAACCATCACCCACTATTTAATATTTTCAGATATGAGCAGAGTATACGTCTGGGCTCCACTACTTCTTAATTATTGTAAAATCCCATTTTCCTTTATTTATGATATGTGAAGTTATTTTTTATGTTTAAATTAAGCACATGTTTATTTACATTTTGTAAAATGAATGTGTTGTCGAGTTGTGACTCGAAACTTATATTAAAATCATTTCTGTTGGTTATTTTTAATAAAACCGCATATGTAACTAGAGATGTTAAATGGGTTGGCCCTAGCCCTATAGGGTTAGCTCTAACGGGCTTCGGGCTAAACAGGCTTAGGGCTAAATAGACTACTATTAAATGGGCTATCATTTTGCGAACCTAACCCTAACCCTAGCGGACTTCGGGCTAGACGGGCCACTATCGGGCTACAAATCAAAAAAAAATATTTTTTTATTTAAATCTAAATTTTAAACTAAATCATGTACAAAAATATAACATTAAAACTAAATATGCAAAAAACTATATTACACAAATTCTTGATGTTGCATTACAAGGATAAAAGTCTTAAAATTCAAAATACAATTCAAGCATCATCATTATCGCCAAAGGCTTTGAGACTTTAATAGGATGCTTAATGCAATAAGTGTTAAAACAAAAATATGTGTAAGTAAAAGTCATTTTTAAAATGAGAATAGAAACAACAACCTACAATGTAGAATGATAAACACCCATATAATAAAAATTTGCTTAATACCTTTTGACTTTTGTCAAACAAATTAAATAAATGTAAAGAATGATAAAATGAGATTTTATGTTCAATATTTGTGCGTGAGAGAAGTTGAGATCTCAAAGTACAATAAATTCACCTTTATCATTATTTGCATAAGGTTTCAATTATTTGTCACATTTCAAGTCATGAAGTGTTTAAACTATTTAGACTATAGTGTTGTATTTTTCAGAGGGATTTAAATTATATAAAATTTTATGTCATCATAAATGATCACATTTTAAGTCACTATAAAAATATCTTTCTCAGGAAATGTTTGGTAAGTTTTGTTATCCCTTAATTCACCAATCCTCTAATTTGAAAAAAAAAATGCAAAAAAAAAGGGCCTCGGGAAAACCCAATTGGCCCGGCGGGCTGGCCAGTTTAGCCCGCAGGTTAACTGGTTCGGGCCAAAAGGCCCGGAAAGGTATGTACCTTTTCATGTGAAGACATCCATTGGGAAGAATTGCAATGAAGAGATGTAACCTTAAAGAATATTTATAACTTCCATTATTTGAGAAGGGATGCAACTTTTGATTGCAACCATTGGAAGTCTATAAATACTTCTAAAAATGATGAGATGAAAAGTGATGAAAAAGAGATGGAAAAACTATTCCATAAATTCCTACGAGATTTATTTCTTTCCTACTTTCTACTATTATTGTTTTAACTACATCTTGTGATTTATACTCCTGAAAAATTTTAAGAAGTGTAATCTTGGAAATTTTGTGAAATAGGTTTTGCATCCTGGAGGTTAATTCCTTGAGAACCATTTACACCATAGTGGGAGGAATTAATCTCTTAAAGAAAACATCTTTAAGATGTACCTAGCCTATACAAAATTTGATTTTCGTTTTCATAAACATTCTCCATTACCCACTATTCAAGAAATATATACAATAATTTTAAGGTATTAAATATCATATGATGGAGTTTGTTATTATGGAAGCATGAACACAAATTGGCTGATACAATAGGAAGAGATTGGGCATGACTGGCAAAAGAAAAAGAAAAGAACCGATTCCAAAAGTGCGAACCGGGAAAGCATTGATAAAAGGCTAGTAGACTGAACAAGGATTTAACCGAGATGATTTAAATCTATTTGTCCTTTACAGGTTCATTCAAACTTATTCTGGTACGTTTTCTGCATAATGGTCTTTAGTTGAATTATTGAGAATTTAATTCAATTTTTGATCAGTGATTATATATGGTATTACTGAGTCATGTGTTTTTTCATGGATTATGCGTTTTTTGGATTCTGCATTGTGTTATTAGTGATATGTTAAGTTTCAAATTTTTGATGTTTCATTCTGTGAGTATTGAAGAATTCAGAAAATTTGGAATTTGTGTGTCCATGTTGATTGCGGAATGATTCAGATTATAGATTAACCAAATTTTGGAAACCAATATCTGATTTAAAGGTTTTTTTTTGTTTACTGAAAAAAAAAAAGGGAATTGGGTACTTTTCGGATGCATTCAATTCAGAAGATCGATTTCAATGTTTCTGGATTTTGGTGTTGTCTTTTTGGTTAGCCATTACAGTTAATCAAAACAAAATTTGTTGATTATGAATAGTTAATAATACAAAAGAGAAAGATATTCAGTAAATCAAAATCGAAGCCCAAACTCTTCACCTTGTCTCTTCTCATTTTTCCGGCGATGAACCATCACCATAGGCGGCCTGGTGCAGACGAGTCCGTAAGGGGCTCTGATGCGTGGACAGGCTGCAATCGGTGGCTGCCGTCAGATGGTGCTGCAACGGTCGGCGAACATGAATTCCTCTTTGTGGTTTTTGTTGTGGAAGACGAAGGGAACTCCATTGTTGCCTCTGACCGGTAGTGTGATGGGAGGTGGTTAGTGTAGGCGACGAAAATGAGGTAGAGACGGTGACGAGATCAGACCATGTTTGAGAAGATAGATGGCTTTTTGGCACAAAATCTGGAAATTTGGGGTTAGTTTGTAATTTTTAAAAATTATGGGTTATGTTGTAATCAACTTTATTTTTGAGGAATTTATGGACCTGAAAATTCTGGCCTATCTAAAATTTCATAATTTATTTGAAATTTGTATGTGTTTAAACCATGATTGATTTTTGGTGTTTCTTTATAATAAATTGTTATCTAGACTTAAGTTGAATTTTTGGGTTAATTTTAATTTTAAGTCTAAATTTGGGTGTTTTGGACTTAATTAAAATTATATTTTGAGCCTAATTTAGTTTGTAGACTTTATTTCTAAATAAAGTTTACTAAAAGGTGTGCAAAGTTGTTCAACTAGTTTGATTTTAAGAGTAGCAAGAAAAATGTGTTTTTACTAAAGTTACTCTTAAAATGACCCGGATTTTTACTCCTTAATAAGAATTTTAATAATCATGTTATTTGTTTATTTTATGGAATAAAAATGGTGAATAATGAATTTATTAATTAACTAGTAGATAGTTAATTTGTTAAATTACGGATAATAAAAGATTATTTTTAATTAGACCGAGAATTTATTTAATTTGGGCCTTATAATGATAAGTGTTAGTCCAAGTGGCTACGATAATCTAGAGGGGGGTCAATAGAAAACTTTGAGACTTTAATAAGATGCTTAATTCAATAAGTGTTAAAACATAAATATGTGTAAGTAAAAGTCATTTTTAAAATGAGAATACAAACAACAAACTACAATGTATAATGATAAACGCCCATATAATAAAAATTTGCTTAATACCGTTTGACTTTTGTCAAACAAATTAAATAAATGTAAAGAATGATAAAATGTGATTTTATGTTCAATATTTGTGCGTGAGAGAAGTTGAAATCTCAATATACAAGAAATTCATCTTTATCATTATTTACATAAGATTTCAATTATTTGTCACATTTCAAGTCATGAACTGTTTAAACTATTTAGACTATAGTGTTGTATTTTTTAGAGGGATTTAAATTATATAATATTTTATGTCATCATAAATGATCACATTTTAAGTCACTATAAAAATATATTTCTCAGGAAATGTTTGGTAAGTTTGTTATCCCTTAATTCACTAATCCTCTATTTTGGAAAACAAAAAATGCAGAAAAACAATGGGCCTCGAGCCAACCCAATTGGCCCGGCGTGCGGGCAAGTTTGCCCGCAGGTTAACTGGTCCGGGCCAAAAGGCCCGGATTTAAACGGGCCAGAAAAAATTGGCCCTAGCCCTGCTAATTTTCCGAGTTAAACGGGCGGGCCACGGGCCCAAGCCCATTTAATATAATGACCCAGATTTTTACGCCTTAATAAGAATTTTAATAATCATGTTATTTGTTTATTTTATGGAATAAAAATGTTGAATTTGAAATTTATTAATTATTTAGTAGATAGTTAATTTCTTAAATTACGGATAATAAAATAGTATTTTTAATTAGACCGAGAATTAATTTAATTCGGGCCTTGTAAAGATAAATGTGTTTGTCCAAGCGACTATGATAATCTAGATGAGGGTGAATAGATCATCCCGATTTTCCGATTTCCGCCCTCCTTTTCGAATATGAGAATGATGACCAAAATAAAAGTGTGGAAATGTAAACAACACTCGACGATTTATAGAAGTTCAACCCACCTAGGGCCTAATCTTCAACCACCCGGTATGTACGGAATGGATTTCGAAAAAGGAAAAAGCTTATTACTAGATACCAAACTATTACAATATTTACCTTGAAAAGCACCAAACTCTTCTTACAACAACACATATGAAGATCACCACAAACTTCCAACTCGAAGAGCATCAAACTCTTTTACACCTCGATGAGCACCAAACTCTTCCAACTCGAAGAGCACCAAACTATTCAACACCTCGGATAGCACAAAATTCTTCAACACGAAAAGCACCAAGCTTTTCAATCAAATCAACCAAATGTGTTCTTGCCAAAATAACACTAACAATGATTTCTTATTAATGTTACAAATACAATCAAGATTACACTTTAAATGAAATATTACAACTCAAAAGTGCAAGTGTAATCAAGAAGGAAAGCCAAATAAGCAAGAGGTGAAAGTGATAAGCTTAGCTAATACATTAAGAATATTGAAAGTGAAGAACAAAATATTTGCAGAGACTTTTCTTGTTGTGTTGTCTTATTGTGTTGCTTCAAGCCTTCAACTATTTATAGGAGAGCCCTTGGATTTGAATCCCAACAATAGGCTCCTTCTTGGAGATTGAAATCTGTAAAAAAAAGTGCAAATCAAATGGAGAATATAGCTGTTAGAAATCAATCCCCTAATTTCATGTTGTGCAACGGATAGTTTGCTGATAAAACCTTAGGTCGACCGGTCGACCTCTAATATGAAAAAGACGTTTAAAATTTAAAATCACAGGTTAAATAGGGGGTTGTACTGGTCCGGGGTGGGGGTGGACCGGTCGACCATGGGTTCGACCAGTCGCCCAAGCCCTAGACAGGTCGCCCTCCACAAAATGTGAGTCAGAAATATTTTTGTACAATTTTTCACATGATACGTGTAAAATATACGTGCATTTAGAGGCTTAAAATGGTATATAATTGATACATTTTCATGTATATTTAGTGTGTTTTTACTTAATTTCCTTGGAAGGGCGTGATACTGCGTATTCGTGTACATTTTTATAAAAAACGGAGCTTAATTGAAGAAATATCAGTTGGAAGGCCCGGATAGGATTGACGAGTGCAAAGAGAAGATCGAAAAGATGAAGAAATTGGACAAAAACACGTCACATGGTCGGTCCGTGTGGGACCACACGGCCGTGTAACTTGCCCGTGTGAAGTTGGGAAGAAACAGGGGACGAAAACAAGCCGCACGACCAAACTGTGTGGGACCACACGGCCGTGTGGAGTGGCCTGTGAAACTGCACGGCCGGACCGTGTGATGCACTGTTTCAGATTTTTGTGTCCTTTTTCCACTCAAACTCTACAAGTGATCTCTCCAAGCACCTATATAAAGGACCCAAGGGCTACACGAAAATAACAACATTCATACACCATACAACACACCAAATTTCTCAGAAACACAAGATCAAAGGTCTTCTGAGAAAGGATGGCTAGATTGCGAAAGGCCTTTCACCTCTACGGAAGCACAAGAGCTTCGACGGCTTGGAAGGAGAATCCATCCTGACAAGAAGGTATTTTCTTTCTTAGTTTAGATCTCTTATCTGTGCTTAAACGATGTCACATTATTGATTTCAAGTTTGTCTATGAATTTGTTATCAATGTTTGGATAATCTTTCGGATCTTAGGGCATAATCAAAACTGTGGATTCATGTTAAATCTTGATTAATTGTTTTCTTAATTGATTTATGTGTTCTATTTTATGAATTCGAGTGCTTATTTAGAATTGCTTTTTATCTGATCAATAATTTGCATGTCATACTTGTTAGTCCATAATCCAAGAGGTGAGTTCTAACGATACGAAAATCGAATTTAGATATAAACAGGGTAATATATTGGGAGACTACTTCTGTTTGTGGGGAGTATTTCAATTCGAAGATCTTTTTGGAGTTAATAATAGTTGCGATGGATCGGGTTAATCTACTGTTAATGCGCCACCCGGGAGGGGTAAACTATTTTAGGAATTGAACGCATAGAATTGCATGAATTGGTTATTGAAACTTTAATTGGATTTAATATTGAAGAAACATGTTGAGATTATGTTCCTAAGTTTGCATTCGTGGTTGTTGAAAATACTTGTGGGGTTCGCAAATTTATTTATGTTTATTTTATTTTCGATTTTATAAAACTCTTGATATTCGGTCGATTCAATAAAATTGGAATGCGATGTTATTATAGCCTGAGTGTTTCGTAGTCAATCCCGGAGGAATGCGACCTTGCTTGCCATTATTATATAAATTACACTGTACACTTGCAGTATAGAGATCCAAAATAAAACATTTTTGGCGAACAAGTTTTTGGCGCCGTTGCCGAGGATTGAAAGATTCTACTTACATATAATAATAAGTAGTTCAATCTTAATTGAAGCATTTTTGTACATTTTTTTAATTTTTTATATTTTTCGATTTTTTTTATTTTTTATTTTTCTCTTTTTATGTTCTAACATTATTTTCGTTGAGTGCAGATAGTGCATTATCACGCATTCTAGGTCTATCAACCAATACACATTGATTTGGAAATCGAGAAAATAGTGAAACAACTAAGGAAAAGATCTAAAGCAATGGCGGAGGGGATAACTCAGAATGCCGTGAACAACATAATCAATGAGGAGCGCCCACCTGGGCAGACGCACAAGACCGAATAGTGGAAAGGCCCACGAGAATGGTAGTTAGGGACTACTTTCAGTCGGAGGTAAGTCGAACTTTTAGAAGAGTGGCCCATCTGACGATCAAAGCAAATAACTTTGAACTAAAACCTGCATTTATCCAGATGGTGTCACATAATCAGTTTGGGGGCAGAACCGTTTAGGATCCAAACACGCATTTGGTGCATTTTTGGGAAATCTGCGACGCTGTTAGGATGAATGGTATTTCTGAGGATATCATTCGATGATGCCTTTTCACATTCTCTCTGCACGATAAGGCTAAGGGATGGTTATGCTCTACAACACCACCAGCAGCATATTGGGCTAAACTAAGTCAGCGACTTTTAGCCAAATATTTTCCCCTAGTAACACACTGCAATTGAAATCCGAAATCGCCCAGTTTAGGCAATTAGATTCAGAGCCACTATATGAGGCATGGGATAGATTCCGAGAATTTCTAAGAAAGTGCCCTCGACATGGATATCCCGACTACCAATAGGCCCAGTATTTTATAATGGTTTGAGTGGCAACACGAGAACGATTATAGATGATGCATCTGGGGGTGCACTGCTAGGGAAATATCTAGACGAAGCACTAGAATTGTTAGAGGGAATGGCAAATAATAGTTATCTATGGCCATCGGAGAGATCAAATGTCCGATGTGTGGCAGAGGTTCAAGATGATAAAGTCACCATGCTCATAGAATAGGTATCCGTGCTAAATATGAAACTGGATGCGATGCAGCAAGTGACTCCAAGAGATCCTACTGTTGTTGAAGAAGAAGCGAACTTTGTGGGACAACAAAGAAACTTCAACAACAATTATAGAAATAATCAGACACCCAATTACTATCATTCGGGGTTGCGAAACCATGAAAATGTTTCTTATGCTACCAATAAAAATGTTTTGCAGCCACCTCCGGGATTTAATGTCGGTAATCAAGACTGAGCGGAGTCAAATGAAAAGAAAGCATCTGTAGAAGAGATGTTATCCTCGTTTATCGGAGAAACTAGGGCAAGATTGAACAAGGATGAAGCGAAGATAGACAGGATAGAGGAACATGTTACTCAGTTGAACACAAAACGTAAATGCAAGATTGAAATCTCTAGAAATACAAGTAGCCCGAATCCCAACTGCAGTGGGAGGCCAGAATCAAAAGGGCAAATTCCCAAGCGACAAGGAGTTGAATCCGAGAGAACAATGCAATGACATTCGTCTGATGGATGGTACAGACTTTGAGGGCTCACTGATTTCAACTGGCATGGTTCAGCGACACTGATTATAGAAATCTGAAGTCTGGCTGAAGACGTAAAACTTAGCGCTCTATGGGAGGTAACCCAACATATATCCTATTTTTATTATTTTTAGTTGCCTTCAATTTGTTTAAATTTTATTTTCAATTTTATTCTTTTAGTATTAACTTAAATTTTAGTTGTGTTTAGTTTTGTGAGTTGTTGTGTACGAAGCATCACGGCAAACTCCCGGTTAAAAAAACAAAAAAAAGGGAAAAATTGCATCACACGGCCGTGTGACGTCACACTACCATGTCGTGAAACACAGTGGTTTGGCAGAAAAAGAAACATAGCGCGCAGGGCCGAACAGCCTGGCCGGGCGAGACCATACGGGCCGTGTGGCCTGTCAGTCATGGATTTAATCCCTATTTCACCCCCAAAAATTAATTTTTCTACCACTTTCTCCTACCCAAACCCTACAGCTCGAAAATTCTCTCCCAAAATTCCAAACTCTTCTCCAAATCTCTTCAAATTTACTATAAATCTCACCCCAAAAAATACATATTCTTCAACTTCTCAAGAAACCCATCACCTAAAGCCTTCAAATTTTCAACTTCTTCATGTTCTACACGAAGTTTGGGGGTTTTCAAAGTTTCAAATTTTAGACTTTTTGACCTATAAATTTGGTTTTCATGGCTTCTAAGGGAGAAAGAGGAACAAGAAGGAACACGAGATGAAGAAGGGAACCAACTTCGGAGCCCAAACCCGAGCCACAACTGGAATACGCGACTGACGAACCGGAAGCCTCAAATGTCATCTTGCCGAATGAAACACACCGGGCTAGATGAGTGATACTCTATTATTAACCATGGATAAATACAAGGTATCCCGATAAACCTACTCTTGCTAATTTGAGTTTATTGGAAGATTTTTCGGCTGTGTGGTTGGGTGGATTGGCATGAATTATTGAATGGGCATTGGGCTACTTATTCTATTTATACACTTGAGTTCTTGAGTAGTTTCGAATTAGTAATTCAAAAATGAAATTTGTTGGGAATTTAGTTCTGGTTAGCGAATGAGCCAAGGGACTTGACTATTGATGATTTAAATCAAATATAGGGATAATTACAAAAAGTACCCCTGAGGTTTGACCTAATTACAAAAAAACCCAACTAAGTTGTCTTTAATAGCTTTTTCATCTGGTTGGAGTAAGTCTGCTAGATTCGCCGTCTTGCAGCTAAGTTGTCTTGAATAGCTTTTTCATCATCATTCAGCTACAGACCTTCCAGTTGTCTTTGAGAGTCAGCTATCTCATCATCTTCAGGGTTGAATGCACTCACATCTGCACCAACATAGGGACTCTTCTGCATAGTTGGCTGATTCTGCTTCTCAACTAACTCATCTATGTCTTCTCCATTTACATTTGGTTCATCAAATACCACATGGATAGACTCTTTTGTGACCATAGTCCTCTTGTTTAGCACTCTATAAGCTTTACTTTCAGTTGATTATCCCAAAAAGATACCTTCATCAGCTTTAGCATCCAAAGCTTTCAAGTAGTCTTTGCCATTGTTGTGGATGAAGCACTTACATCTAAAAATTTTGATTTATCGAACATTTGGCTTTCTCCCTGTCCAAATCTCATAGAGAGTCTTGGTTAATTGCCTATTGATCATGCATCTATTCTGAGTATAGCATGTTGTATTTATGGCTTCAGACCAAAATATCTTAGGCAATCCAGCTTCATCTAACATTTTCCTAGCAGCTTCCTTGAGAGTTTTGTTCCTTCTTTCAGCTATTCCATTCTAATATGGAGTTCTAGCAGCCGACAACTCATGAGAAATACCATTTCCAACACAATACTGAGTTATAATCCCATTGACAAACTTAGTTCCCCTGTCAGATCTTATCTTTATAATGGTTTGACTCTTCTCATTTTGAACTATTCTCATCAGCTGAGGCAATTTCTGCAGTGTTTCCTTTTTTTTACATATGAAAATTGTCCATGTATATCTTGAGTAATCATCCACCACCACTAAGGTGTATTTCTTTCCACTGATGCTAGTTAGTTCAACAGGACCAAACAAATCCATATGCAGCAGATGTAGTATCCTTGTTGAAGAAGGACTTGTGTAGGTCCCAAGGGGAGTAAGTGTAAGGTTTAGAAGGGGGGTTGAATAAACCTTACCAAATTTTCGATTTAGTCCTTTTAAATATACAGAGTTGATTCTTCACAGCTGTGTCCTTGATGGACAGTCGATTTAGTCAATCAGAGAGTTAGTCTCTCAACGGACTCAATCGATTTTGTTGATGGAATAACTCATTTGTTGACTCTAAATTAACTCATTTGTGGTTTTGTTTTTTGCGGAAGACTTAACACCCTTAAGTTTGATTAAATAAGAGTTTAGTCTTTGGGTTTAGTACTTGTATTATCAAATGGATAGCAAATTTATCAAAGATATATAAGCGAGTTAAAAATGCAGGAATTAAAATCTTTGAAATGTAAATGACAGTGAAATTTTTATAGAGGTTCGAAGATGGGGTAATTCTTCTACTCCTCTCTTCTCCAACTCCTGGAGGAATCCACTAGGTAATGATCAGTTTACAAAGTGGTAACAGTCCGGATACAAGTCTTGATCACACAGCTAACTTGATCCTTTGGGACTCGATCTGGAGATGCTTGATCACTCTCGGTGGCTTCTCGACGACTCGGCTTCTTCACAGGTTTTGCGCTTTGCTACTACTGACTCACTTGCTCAAGCTCTTTGGATTTGATCACGAAGCCCTCCAAAAGCTTAAGACTTGGTTCGACCTTGAACCTTCCTACAAACCTTCGTGGAATGTAGACCCCTTTTCTTCAAAAGTTTCCTCTTCAACTGATTGAAGTTCTCTTTCCTTCACAAAGGTTAGTGTTGGATTGATGTACTTCGTAATGTAGGCTTGAGGATTAATCTTGAATGATTTGAGAGTATTTCGGTTATAATTTTAATTGATTTCTTGAATGTTCGTGGTTCAGAGTAACCTTCTCTCGAGTCATTCCTCGGCCTTTTATAGTGATCTTTCAAAAATTTGCCCGTTGAAGAGATAGCTTATTTTTGAAAGTCACTTGCGATCGTTGGCTTGTCTTGTTGCGATCCTTGGAATTGCCATTTCCTCGTATGAATTGTTCTTTCACCTTTTCGGTTCGACACGGTGTAGTGCTTCCCATTGGTTCATTCCTTTTGCACGCTTCGGGACCGAGCACTCGAGAAAGGTGGTATGGAGATATTACTTGTTTAAGTAAATCTCTTGATTTTTCGGCAACGGATCTTTTACGATTATCTCGACTTGACTGCGTTTCCTTGCTTTCCCAGGTGACTTAGAGTCATCTTCCAATCATTGGATGACTCTTTGTCACTTCAACTTGAGAGTTGGCTTTTCTTGAGTTGACTTGACCGATACTCCACTTAGCCGCATCTCACCGCTTCTTGAGAGTTCCGTCTACTCTTCTTTGCCATACTCAATTTGTCTCACAAGAGAGTCTTCCTTCCAATCTTGATTGTCTTCTTGCATGTTAGGGCGTAGGCCGACTTAACTCGGCTTGGCCACTCTAATTGTTATAATGCATTTTACAAGAATTGGGGTGCCAACTTTCTATTCTAAGTTTTACATGGCATTCATCAAAATCTAAACAATAAAATTCCTAACAATTTCCCCCTTTTTGATGATGCCAAAACTTAAACCATTCAAAAATGCAAATAGCAAAGATACATACAGATAGTGTATTGACATAGAATGTATGCGTAGAATCAATTCTTTTATTGATCATATCATTCTTGTTCTTTTACACATCTGTTTACAAGGTGTATCAGAGTACATATTTGTCTACAAAAAAAAATAAAGAATTTACAGCTTTATTTCAGAAGACTTACATGGTATGTATTTACATTATAAAATACACGAAGGGGTGGACAACAACACTTCATCTCCTTCTTTGTCTCCTTCTTTCATCTTGTTCAAGATCTTCTTCTCTTCTTCTCTTTTTCTCATCGTCATTTTGCTTCTTTTTCTTTTCATATGCCTTCCTGGGCTTCATCTCTTCTTATTATTTCTGTCTTTCCTCCCATAGCTGAGTTTGTCTCTTGTTTTCTTCTTCTAATCTTTTTGCATACTCGGCGTTACTTTTAGCCACTTGCAAATTTGCCACTTGGTCAAGCCCCAAAGAGATCCCACCTTTCTTTCCGGATCTACGTATTCAATATTCTTGGCGGAGGCCTAGGTCCAAGCTTCTTCCTCCACCACCGCTTCTTCCTCTACCTCGGGCGTATCTTGTCTTGGGGTCTTCTTCTTTCCGGTGAGTGACCGGCGGAGTGACCAAAGAGAGTGATGCTAGGTGAGTCGTTTTGCTGTCGGCTTCTTCACATAACGTGAGGCCCTTTTCCCAAGACAAGTCCCAAGCTTGAGCCATAGACATTTTTGCAAAGTATCCTTGATTCGACCGTTTTAAATTCATCAATCGATCGTGGCTCTGTCCGACATCCGAAATGGCATAAGTGTCTCTTCTTTGGAATGCCTCCATGTTCTTTCAAGATGTTCATAACTCGGGCATCCATTCTTCCTTCCACTTCCTTCATCCTCGCTTCAATTGTTTTTCTCTTTTCACCATAGATACAACAGAGTGTTGGAGTGGCGAGTTCTGAGGAGTTTTTTCCGATAATGTCACCAATTTGTGACAGACCTGTTGAGGGGTTTGTGCAATCATCAAGGTCATATCTTTTGATCCTTCCCCTCGTGATTTTCCTTTCTTCTGCTTTTTTAACACTTCCTCGGTGATTTTCCCTTCGTTTTGCTCCTTCCTTCTCAACTTCGGATCCCCTTGCGCTTTAGGTATTCCTCTTCCCCCTTTTTGGCATCATCAAAGGAGAGAGGAACACTGGAAATAGACTTGCAAGCGAGGAAGTCGAGCCTGGCGATAGTTGAGAGTTTTGTCTCGAGTCCGCCTGCAGAGTATGCGCAGACGAAAGTCGGATCGAGTAGCGTTGGACTCTCTTTGAAATCGGCTTCATCTCACCATGAGAAGGCTGAATTTTGTATTCATGGTCTCTTCCAAACATTCGTAGATCACTCTTGTTTTGCTCACGCAGCAGCCTTAACCCCGGCAATGTGAGCTTCATGCATGTGCTCAATATGTTCTCTCAAACTTCGTTTTGCATCAAGCATTTTCAGCTCTCCATACCAATGACTTGTTGAACAATGTCCTGAAGTATCTCACTTGTTCCACACGCATTGTTTCTTCTTTGTTGCCACCATTCCCTTATTCTCGATGTTATGCCTCTCAAGTCGGCTACAAGGTTGGCATCTCTGTTGTCCGATCGCATGTCCAAAGAGGCTCGATGCCTCTCCATCCGTTCAACTTGACCAAATAGTGCCTTGAACACTTCTCGAACTTGGTGATTCTTCATTGCGGTGATGGCCATACAAACATCAAAATCATAATCAATTTGGAACAATGGTGCACGATTGAAAAACGGAGCTGGTCTGTGGTAGCGTGCTTGTTCGTTTTTCGACTCTTCATGGAGTTCCGGTATCTCCAGGGGAAAAAGGAAAAGATTCTACAAAAGATTCATCACCGCCAACCGGGATGCATTCGATGATGAGCGGTGCGCGTGAAGTTCTTTTGGGAATCGATCTGCTGCAGCTTGAGGAGCTTGCGAGATGGACTCAGTTAAGTCGGGTTTTGTTGTGAAGTGGTCGGTTCTTGAGCTCATTCACTGTCTCAACAACCGTTGGTCTCGATTGATTTTTCCAATTGAGTAGATGGTCCTCGGCCTTATCGGTAGCGTCATCGGACGATGATGAGATTTCCATTGGTGGCTCATCATCAAAATTAAAGGTTTGACGAGTAGTCTTGGGATCGACTTGCTCGTGCTTGGAACATCCGCGAATCGAGTCTTTTGGATCTGTCACGGGGGATGACTCGAACTTCTTCTTCGCCTTCGATCACAGAAAGGTTACATCAGATTATCCTGGGAATCATGAAGTGCGCCGATCTCCTTCTCAGATGGGCCGATGATAGCGAAGGGATGTTCTCTGACTACCTTACCCCGGGAAGTCTCAACCTCCCGTGGGCCTTCATTACCTCCCAGCAGTCTCTACTGCGGCGAGGCATTGGTCCTCCCTTTCAATGTGTCATTTGTCTTATGGTCTTCTGCGGTGGCATCCATTGGAGTCTCAACCCCATGGATTGCACTTTCATCGCCCAGTGTTAACTCCTGGGGCCGTTCCATCTCAGTGCCTCGATTGCCTCAGCGGCGTCATTAGCATTTTTAGAGCGATTGGCACCTCGGTGAGAGACAGTCTCAATCGCCCGAGCTTCGTTGATGGCAACTTGTTTGTTCTTCTTGTGTTTGTATTTTCTCTACTTCGCCTCCTTGATTCGTTGTGGAGTCATCTGCAGCATCCTCCAACCTTGCTGCGGTGGAGGATTTTTCCCCTCGGTGGCGCACCGGTGAGTGACTTGAATGGGGTCACTCGTCTCCAAACATCGGCTATTTCGATTGAATGTTCGGTAGTTGGGGCGGTGGTAAACCACCTTCAATAGGGGTTGGCTCGATGGGGTCCCCACTATCCCGTTTCATCGCCATGTCCCTTATTGCCTTCTTCCGAGTGAGTGGGGAAGTGGTAGCAGAAGAACAACAACAAGTGGCGATTTGTGAACCACTCCCATTGGATCAATTTCTAGCCGTGTTCGAGGACTCTCCTGGTCCCTCCATCGTCTTTTTGCTCGTGAAGGATTCTTGATTCGTGCAATGCTTGCTGCATTTGCAACTCTTACGGGCGCGAGCATTTTCTCGATCCTCATCACCGCCGAGAAGACATCAAGGAGAGGATGTGTGTGTTCGTGGTGCCGGAGATAGGACAGATCTTTGGCCTTCTCACGTGCCTCGGCCTTCCTCTCGCATGCTTTTCTTTCTCCTTGTCCTTGTAGATCTGCAGGATGTCACGTGCGATTGTCTTCATCCGATCTTTGGGAGTACATTGGTCGATCCAAGGAAGCTCAACAGTTCCTCTTCTTCTTCTATGAACTCGGCCGTTGAATTTCCCTGGATCGACTCAATTTCCATTTCCTCCACTCTCATGCAGATGATTTTGGATGTCCGGGTAAAGTGGGGATAGGATCATCACATCACTATCCGCTTTATCGCCTTCTTCTTGTGTTTCAATTTGTGTGGACTACGATTGTGTCTTCTCGGTTGCCTCTTTGATGACTTGGTTGTTTCATCAATTACATCCGGAGACTCTACTTCTCCAGCAGATCTCGTATCTGCTCGGTGAGTGGATTGACTTAGCGGTTTCTCAAGCTCGGAGTGCTTGACAATTCTTCTTCGTCTCCTAGTTTGTACCGGAGGGATTTCGGTTCGAGAGACGGTTTCTCTCGAGTCTTGGGCGGCGGGGGCGTCTTTGGTGTCTTTCTCTCGAGGAGTTGGCCGTTTTGGCTTCTCGGTTCTCCTCTTTTTGACGATCGGAGAAGGTATTTGTGAGTCCTTCTCGACCGCTGCTGCGGGCAGGGGGAGACACGGCTTTGGGCAGTGACTCTGCTGCAGGGGCGGGAGCATGTTTGGTTTTCTTTCTTTGCAGGGGCGTGATCTTTCTTAGCATTTGCAGGGGACTTTCTTCTTGGTTGGAGAGGAAAACATTTGTACTTGGGGTCGACTAATTCCCCCTCACTTGTGTCGCCTCTCTTGGCGTAAGCTCTCTTTTGTGCGCCGAGAGATTTGCTCGAACATCCTCTTGTTAACATGGAATGCTTTCCATGTCTAAGAGGCACTCCTTTCACCTCCATTAGCCGGCCAATCACTAGGCCATATCCTAGGGATCCTCCAAATGAGCCATCTTCCTTGAAGGATTTGTTCCCCACGTTCTGGCAGAGTCTGCTGTAGACAAACTCAGCCCAGTTTATCTTCTTTTCTGCGATGATTGCGGCCATTACAATCAGCTTTGCCTTTTGATTGGTCAAAGCCGCCAAATTTGATGTCGATACATTTGGCAACTATGTCCAACAGCTTGTGATAATCCTCCTTCAGCAGTCTCTTGTTTGTTGTGTATACTATTTTATCAGCACAGTCGGGCTTGGCTATTTCTTTCCAAGCATCAGCCAAGTTTACATCAGCTTCGTTAATCTCTGATGCTCCCTCTGCTGGTAGTGAGCAATGTTCGGCCAAATCCTTGGCAGAGATAGTCAGCTGCTTTCCGTGAACAGATGACTTTATTCCTTCATCGTGAATCTCAGCATTCACGTAGAATTGTGCGACCTCCTCCACATATGTCATCGGATATTCTAACGTCAGAAACGGTTTCAGCCCGGACATTTCCAACTTTTCAGCGATTTTCTTCACTAGGGTGTCGTCGGACCCCTGTTTCACCATACCGTCGAAATCCACCATAGAGCCGGTGTGGATTTGCTTTCCTAACTTGGTAAAGTCATAAGTTGGTGCCATTTTTCAGGATTATATCGAAGAAAAACTCAGAAATTGATTTGAAGATAGATAGGGTTTCGAGAGAATTTTGCCTTTGCTTTTGAGAGAAAGAAATGAACAGTTTTAGAAGTGTGAGAGAGAAACGGACGAAAATGGTTTAAATATGGTTTATGAAAGGACGTGCGGGTGGTTTTTGAAATGTGATCGAAATCAACGGCTTAGATTTTGCACGCCTATTTAGCCTTTAATGTCTCGTATTTAATGCGGCAACATTTATATCCAATCATAAGCTTGGTGTGCAGCTTTATGTCTGTACACATCATCATTATGCTGACGTATTCCTTAAAACATTCCCGCTTAGTCAAAACGACTGCGTTTTTGTCACTTTGCTCATAAGTGACTCAGCTTATCCTTTAGCTGATTTTAACTCTACTTCACACATTTCTCTTGGTGACTCAGCTATCAGCTGACTCGGTGTGGCTGTCTTTCCGATACAACTGATTTACTGAGCTGATTTGTGTGTTCAGCTCTTTTTCACTTTTTGTGTTCCATTTCTTTTCTTTGAGTCTTCTCAAGGTTAACTCAGCTCAATTAACCCTAACTCATGTTTGAGTTCTTCAAATCTTGACTCACATAATGGTTTTGTGAAGATGTCAGCTAGTTGTTTATCCGTTGAGATATATTCCAGGATGATGTCCTTCTTTTCAACGTGATCTCTTATGAAGTGATATCTGACATCAATATTCTTTTTTCTTGAGTGCAACACATGATTTTGAGTGATTGCTATTGCACTTGTGTTATCACACATGATTGGAATTTCTTTTTCCTCAACTTCATAGTCTCTCAGCTGATGTCTCATCCATAGGACTTGGGCATGACTTCCCGCTATATGTATTCTCGTCATTTGTAGAGGTGGCTATTGAATTTTGCTTCTTCTTGAACCAGAAATTAGCCTTTGTTTCTAGCATTTGACATGTGCTCAAGTGCTCTTCTGTCCACTCGCATCCAAAGATAGTCGAATCAATAGCCAATTAGCTTGAATCCACCTTCCTTTGGATACCATAAGCCAACTTCTTGGCTTCCTTTCAAGTATCTCAATATTCTCTTAGTCATTGGCATTCATCATATGGATCTCTTTTGGAGCAGATTGAAATCTTGCACATACACCTACGACAAAGGTGATGTCGGCACGCGCTTCTTTGTGAGATAGAGCAATGATCCAATAATCGCTCAGTATCTTGTTTGATCTCTGAGGCTTGCCATCCGCATCCATGTCCATTTTGATTGATGTGTTCATTGGTATTTTTACGAAGACTTCTCCTCCATACCAAACTTCTTCATTAAATCTCGGTGTATTTTGTTTGACTTATGAAGGTTCCATCCTTCATTTGTTTCACTTGGAGTCCAAGGAAGAATGTCAACTCTCCCATCATGCTCATTTCAAATTTACTTTGCATGAGGTTTGAAAATTTTTCACATGACTCTTTGTTTGTAGATCCAAAAATGATGTCATCCACATATATTTGAACAAGCAAAGATACTCTTTTTGTCTTGAATTCAAGAGTGTTCTATCTACTTTTCCTTTTGTGAATCCATTTTCGGTTAGGAATTGTGACAAAGTATCATACCATGCTCGGGTGCCTGTTTCAATCCATATAGAGCTTTCTTGAGTTTGTATACCTTATCTCCAAGAGTCTTCTCGCTCAAATCCTGGAGGTTGTTCAACATACACTTCTTCTTCCAATAAACCATTTAGGAATGCACTTTTTACATCCATCGATATACAATGAAGTCCTTGTGAGCAAAGCATAGGCAAGAAACATCCTTATAGCTTCCAATCTTGCTACGAGGGCAAATGTTTCATCAAAATCTATCCCTTCTTCTTGGCAATATCCTTTGGCTACTAGTCTTGCTTTGTTTCTTACCACGTAACCTTCCTTGTTCATCTTATTTCGAACACCCATTTGGTGCCAATAACATTTTGATGTATGGGTCTTTGCACTAATTCCCACATTTTATTTCTTTCAAACCGATTGACTCTTCTTGCATAGCTTGAATCCAATGTGTGTCGTCCAAAGCTTGTGACACGTCTTTGGGCTCTATTTGTGAGATGAAGCATGTGAACATGGCTTCTTGTTGAGTTCTCGATCTTGTTTTGACACCTTCTCTTATATCTCCAATGACAAGTTCGTGGATGATCTCTCGGCCATCTTACATCAGTTGGAGTAAGTTAGTTTGGATTGATCGACTTGTATTTGTGTTCTTTGGTCACTCTCTCGTAATCACTTAGCCGCAAATTTTCCATTGTTTTTGAGATTCAACAATCTCATCTTCTTTCAATTGATAATCCCAGCTTTAGCTTCAAAGATAGGGACTCTTCGTATGGTTGGATGATTCAAACTTATCATTTGACTCTTCAATGTCTTCTCCATTTACATTTGGCTCATCGAATACCACATGAATGGATTCTTTCGCAACCATAGTTCTTTTGTTGAGTACTGTGAGGCTTTGCTTTGGTGAGTATCCTAAGAAGATACCTTCATCGACTTTAGCATCAAAAGCCTTTAGATTGTCTTTGCCATTGTTGTGGATGAAGCATTTACATCCAAATATTCTCAAATATGCAACATTTGGTTTTCTTCCAGTCCAAATCTCATAGGGAGTCTTTGTCATTTGTCTATTTATCATACATCTGTTTTGGGTGTAGCAAGTTGTGTTGATTGCTTCAGCCCAAAATCTTTTTGGTAACTCGCTTCACTAACATGGTCCTTGCCGCTTCTTTGAGGGTTCTTCCTTCTTTCTCGCAACTCCATTTTGTGGAGTCCTTGCGGTGATAGTTCATGACCAATACCATTCTCAATACAATCGAGTTATTATTCCATTGACAAACTTAGTTCCTCTGTCGATCTTATTTTGATAATGGTTTGACTCTTTCGTTTTGAATCCTCTTCATCATTTGTGGTAGTTTTTGTAGAGTTTCTTTCTTCTTACACATGAATATTGTCCATGTATATCTTGAGTAGTCATCTACTACCACCAAGGTGTATTTCTTTCCACTTATCTTTGTTTGGTTCCTTTGGGCCAAATAGATCCATATGAAGCGGATGCAATATTCTTGTTGAAGATGGGCATGTCTTTTCTTTGAATGACGATTTGATTTGTTTTCCTTCGACATGCGTCACATATACTCTCCTTTTTGTATATCGAGTTGGTAGTCCTTCCACAAGATGACTTCTTGCCGCCTTGTTAATTGTTTTGAAATTCAGGTGACTCGGCTTTTTGTGCCACAACCAACTTGATTCAAATTGTGCTTTTTGCTAGTAGACAGTCTTTGGGTGTTGCGATTGACCAATCCACGACATACATATTCTTCTGTCTACATCCTTGCAAAGACAACTTCATTTGATTCAATATCCTTGATTTGGCATACACCCATGTTGAATCCAACATTGTAACCCTTGTCACAGAGTTGGATCGATGCTTAGCAGTTGAAGTTGAGTCCTTCAACATATGCAACGTCTGTGATTTCTAATCCATTCCTCTTGATGGTTCCAATGCCTCTTATTTCACCAGGAGCTTCATTTCCTCCAAATATGACTTTTGCTCCTTTAACTTCCTTGAATTTTGACAGATTTTTCTTGTTTCTGTCATGTGTCCGGGAATGACCACTATCCATGTACTAGGTTCCTTGGCACTCACTGTTCCTTGAACCGCAATCAAGGAAATTAGTTTTAGGTACCCAAACTTGTGCGGGTCCCGAGGGGTTAGAATTATAAGATGATCCAACCAACCTATAGCCAAATGATTTGACTCTAAGGGGTTGCCATCTATCAGTGCCATAATCATAATTAATCCTGGCAAATTGCTTGGGGATTCTAGGTTCATACAACTGTCTCTTTTGTCTGTATGCCTGCATATGTGTTTTAGCAATTGCCTTTCTTGGGTAATTGTGGTGTCTTTGAGTGTAGTGCCTAGGTGCATATGTGTCTTTGATGAAAGCTCTTGTACTTTTGGAATGGCCTTTGCTGAGTTCTAGGCCTTTGCCATTTGGGCTTATATTCCATAAGTTTATGCTGATAGTTTACATTATTCCAATCAGCTTGGCTTGGATATTTTCTACCATTCCCATCACATATATTTCTCTTATAGATTTTCTGGGATTTTTGGTAGCTCGCTTCTTCTTTACAGAGTAATTTTTGTTTGGAGTTTCTTTGAGGAACTCGGTGAATCTCTCTCTCATTTGTCCTTTCAGCGACTCACCGCTGGTTGTTTTTCCTTTTCCTTTATGACTAAGGCCAGTTTTCTTGTTATGGTGCCTTGGATTGAATGTGTGTGCAAAATTTAGAGTTTTGGATTTTTCAGATTCTTCATGGCTTGAAGATCCTTTTTCCAAAATTACTTTTGAGGTTTGACATAGCATAGGAATTAAATCCTAAGCTTTGTCTTGTCTCCACATTCTCTTTGACTCATAATAAGATCATCCAATGATTTAGATGCCTTAGTGAATGAGGCAATAACATTCTTGAGGTCATTCTCCTCTTTTCCATAGCAGCAATTTTCGCTATTAATTTAGCATTTTCAGCCTTTAAACTTTCATTCTCATTAGCTATTTGACTTAGAGTACTCGGCTCCTTAGTCGGCTTTGAGTTTTGACTTTTGAGTATTTGTTTTCCTCATTCAATAGTGTGTGTGAGGATTTAATGTGTTCAAAATCTTTCATCATTTTGCCTAATGAATCATAAAGATCGAGTGGGTGATGAAGTGTGTGTGTCACATACTCACTATCACTAGTGTACGAGTTTGTTGAGTTAGATTGTACCTCATCTTCTTGGTCGAGTTGATCTTGTTCTTTGGCCATCAAGCGGATCGGGCTTCTTCTTGAGTCACTTGAGTAGTCGCTTCACTTCTTGCTCTCTCGAATCACTGTCTCTCTTGACTTATTTGTCTCGGCATCGATCTCTGCATGACCATCATTGCCTTTTTCTTTTCTTGTCTTCTTTCTCTCAAGACCTTTCTTTTTCTTCTTCATTCCTGTATTTGTTGACTACAGGATATGAGCGATCAATGGCATAGTGACCTGGTTGTCTACTGAGTTCCAACATAGATATTCAGCCTTTTGATCAGCTCTTTCCATTCTTGGATTGTCGGCCCTTTGATACTCAACTTTTTGATGATCGTTCTCTTGGTTGGCCTATCTTCCCTTGATTTGGAGGGAGCCGAGTGTCTTCCGGAAGATTCACCCTTTCCTCTCTTGTAGTTCTTATTGAAGAACTTGTTGAACCTCTTAACCATCGGGCTATTTCTTCCGGGTCAATGACTTCTTTGACCTCACTCTCTTCACATTTTTAACAATTAGAGAGCAAATTTGTTTTGGGTACAAATTTTGTCTCTTCCTAGTCTTTTGTTCTCGGCTCAAACTCGTAGGCTTTGAGGTCCGAGAATAACTCATGGTTGGATGTCTTTGATAGGTCCATGGAATGTCTCAAAGTGCCATGACCTTCATTTCCCATTCATTTGGAAGACTTTTAGGATCTTCATACACATTTCTTTCGTGTATATTCCTTTCCAAGTGCATGACTCATTTGTGATTTACGTGAACCGAGCATCTAGTTGATCCAGGTTTTCTCCCGAGATCATTTTGAAGTTCTCAAATTTCAGACTGACCACCGATAATTTGTTTTCTTTGATTTGCTCGAGCCTTCAAAATCAATGTCACTTGTCCTGCATTTCTTTAGCCGTTTTGCATGATTTGACTTTATTGAACATGGCTTTGTCCAAGGTTTTGTAAAGGATGTCCTTGACTACATTGTCCAGGTTGTATCTTTTTGTCATCATTTGTCCACTCGGTTCTTGGTTTTTCAACCATGGTGGTGGGAGCAACATCTTCTTCTCCTTCACCGCAACTCTTCGCATAAGTTTGTGTTCACCTTTAAGATTTGCAGAGGCCCATCTTCTATCACTATCCACATCTCATCATGTAATGTTGATAGATGAGCATATACGAATTTTCCAATCATCAAATTCTTCAATAGTGAACATAGGGATGCGTGTCAAATTTGCTTCCATGATAATAACTTTTTAATGATAAAAAGAGTTTCGAGAGTTTAAGTACTAACGCAGACTTTGAAAAGTTTGGAGATCTAGTTTAGTAACCAGTGCGGAGGGTTCAATGAACCAACCGCTCTGATACCACTTGTAGGTCCCAAGGGGTGTAAGTGTAAGGTTTAGAAGGGGGGGTTGAATAAACCTTACCAAATTTTCGATTTAGTCCTTTTAAATATACGAGTTGATTCTTCACAATTTTGTGTCCTTGATGGACAATCGATTTAATCAATCGGTAGAGTTAGTCTCTCAATGAGACTCAACCGAGCCGTTGATGGAATAACTCGAGTTGTTGACTCTAAATTAACTCAATTGTGTGGTTTTGTTTTTTGGAAGACTTAACACCCTTAAGTTTGATTAAGTAAGAGTTTAGTCTTGGGTTTAGTACTTGTATTATCAAATGGATAGCAAATTTATCAAAGCATATATAAGCGATTAAAAATGCAGGAATTAAAATGCTTTGAAATGTAAATGACACAAGTGAAATTTTTATAGAGGTTCGAAGATGGGGTAATTCTTCTACTCCTCTCTTCTCCAACTCCTGGAGGAATCCACTAGGTAATGATCGGTTTACAAAGTGGTAACAATCCAGGATACAAGTCTTGATCACACAACTAACTTGATCCTTTGGGACTCGATCGAGACGCCTTGATCACTCGGTGGCTTCTCGACGACTCGGCTTCTTCACAGCAGGCGCTTTGCTACTACTGACTCACTTGCTCAAGCTCTTTGGATTTGATCACGAAGCCCTCCAAAAGCTTAAGACTTGGTTCGACCTTGAACCTTCCTACAAACCTTCGTGGAATGTAGACCCCTTTTCTTCAAAAGTTTTCTCTTCAACTGATTGAAGTTCTCTTTCCTTCACAGGTTAGTGTTGGATTGATGTACTTCGTAATGTAGGCTTGAGGATTAATCTTGAATGATTTGAGAGTATTTCTGGTTATAATTTTAATTGATTTCTTGAATGTTCGTGGTTCAGGTAACTTTCTCTCAGAGTCATTCCTCAGCCTTTTATAGTGATCTTTCAAAAATTTGCCCGTTGAAGAGATAGGCTTATTTTTTAAAGTCACTTGCGATCGTTGGCTTGTCTTGTTGCGATCCTTGGAATTGCCATTTCCTCGTATGAATTGTTCTTTCACCTTTGTGAGTCGACACGGTGTAGTGCTTCCCATTGGTTCATTCCTTTTGCACGCTTCGGGACCGAGCACTCGAGAAAGGTGGTATGGAGATAAATCTCTTGATTTCTATGCAACGGATCTTTTCTGATTATCTCGACTTGATGCGTTTCCTTGCTTTCCCCAGGTGACTTAGAGTCGACTTCCAATCATTGGATGACTCTTCGTCACTTCAACTTGAGAGTTGGCTTTTCTTGAGTTGACTTGATCGATACTCCACTTAGCCGCATCTCATTTGCTTCTTGATAGAGTTCCGTCTACTCTTCTTTGCCATACTCAAATTTGTCTCACACAGAGTCTTCCTTCCAATCTTGATTTGTCTTCTTGCATGTTAGGGCGTAGGCGACTTAACTCAGCTTGGACAGCTCTAATTGTTACAATGCATTTTACAGCAAGAATTGGGGTGCCAACTTTCTATTCTAAGTTTTACATGGCATTCATCAAAATCTAAACAATAAAATTCCTAACAACTTGGCTTATCCTTGAAAGATGACTGGATTTGCTTTTCCATCTGGCATGCATCACTTATGCTTTCATTCTTGTATACTGAGTCAGGTAATCCTTCTACAAGATGACTCCTTGCAAGCTTGTTGATTGCTTTGAAGTTCAAGTGACTCAGCTTCTTGTGCCACAGCCAACTTGATTCGGCTGTACTCTTGGCTAGCAGACATGTGCTTGGTGCAGCAGTTGACCAATCCACTACATACATGTTTTTCTGCCTTATAAGATGCTCCAACTATCCTATAGCCAGATGATCTGACTCTAAGAGGTTGCCATCTATCAGTTCCATAATCATAATGCATATTAGTAAATTGTCTGTATGCCTTTGTATTTGTTTGAGCAATTGCTTTCTTGGGGTAATTGTGGAATTTATGGGTGTTGTACCTAGGTGCATAAGTGTGTTGATTATAGCTCTTTTGCCTTGGGAATGACCTTTGTTGAGGTTGAGGTCTTTGCCATTTCGGCTTATATCCCATAGGTCTTTGATGATATTTCACTTGGTTATTCCAATCATCTTGGTTAGGATAGTTTCTACATTCCCATCATATGAATTTCTTTGATGAAATCTCTGGGGGTTTTGGTAGCTCTGTTTAGCTTTCACAGAGTATTTTCTGTTAGGAGTTTGCTAATGGACTTTTCTAAATTTCTTTTCAAGCTGTCCTTTCAGCATACTCTACTAGCTTCTTTCCTTTACCTTTGTATCCATGGCCAATATGATTTTGATTGTGTTTTAGTGTAGGTGTTGGTGCAACATATAATGTTTTGGGCTTTTGGATTCCCTCATTGCTTGAGGATCCTTTCTCCAAAATCACTCTAGGAGTTTGACTATTCACAGAGAAATTGAATCCTATGCCTGTCTTATCTTCACACTCTTTTTGACTCATTATTAGTTCATCCAAGGATTTGGATGCCTTTGTAAATGAGGCAATCACATTTTTGAGATCTTTCTCTCTTTTCAGTAGCAACTAACTCTGCTTGAATCTTGGCATTTTAAGCCTTCAGCTTTGTATTCTCATCAGTTATTTGACTTAGAGTACTCAACTCCTTAGTCAGCTGTGAGTTTTGGCTTTTAAGCTGGCCATTTTCCTCATTTAAAAGTGTGTGTGAGGTTTAATGTGCTCAAAGTCTCTCATCATTTTGCCTAATGAATCATAAAGATATGTGGGTGAGGAAGTGTTTTTGTCACTATCACTATCACTTGAATCAGAATGAGATTAGTTAGAGTGTACCTCATCTTCTTGATATTGTTCTTTGGCCATGAGGCAGATCAAAGCCTTTTCCTCAGTGTCATTTGAGTAGTTAACTTCACTGTTGTCCGAGTCTGCTGGTTCTTTGCACTTGGCTGGTTCAGCAGAGCAGTCAATAGCAAAGTGTCCTGGTTGTCTGCAATTCCAACAAAGGTTTTCAGCTCTCTGTGCATATCAACTCTTTTAGCCCGCTGATTATCAGCTCTCTCATAGTCAGGTCTTTGATGTTCAGCTCTCTTGAGTGGCCTGTCCTCCTTTGCTTTGGAAGGTGCCGAATGTCTTCTGGAGGTTTCACCCTTGTTACTTCTATAGATCTTATTAAAGAACTTGTTGAACATCTTTACCATGAGAGAATATCCTCTTTGTCAATTGTTTCTTTTGTCTCAGCTTTCTTTACTTCACTGGCCATCAGTGCAGTTGTTTTGCGCACATCTGTCTCCTTTTGCTCTTTCCTTCTCAGCTCAAACTCATAATCTTTATGGTCTGAGAACAGTTCATGATCTGAAGTTTTTGAGAGGTCCATGGAGTGTCTCACAGCCATGACCTTCATTTCCGATTCAATTGGGAGGGCTCTTAAAATCTTCATGCACATCTCCTTTTGAGTGTACTCATTTCCAAGAGCTGAAAGCTCATTTGCGATTTCAGTGAATCTGGCATCCAGCTGATCTAAACTCTCACCTGCAAGCATTTTCAAATATTTGAACAACAACTGTTAGTTTATTTTCTTTTATTTGTTCAGATCCTTCACAAATCAGGGTTAGCTTATCCCAAATTTCTTTGGCTGATTTGCATGATTTGACTTTATTGAACATAGCTTTGTCCAATGTTTTGTAGAGAATGTCCTTGGCAACGTTGTCAAGATTGTATCTCTTCCTATCCTCATTAGTACATTCACAACGAGGTTTTTCAACCATAGATGGTCTAGGCTCTACTGCAGCATCTTCTCCTTCGCCTGGAGGTGCTCTTCTCACAACAATATTAACCTTCAATATTTGTAGTGGCGCATCTTCTATCACTAGCCACATTTCATCGTGTAAGGCTGATAGGTGAGCCTGCATGCGAATTTTCCAATCAACAAACTCTTCCACAGTGAACATGGGAATACGAGTTAGATTTGCCTCCATGATAATAACTTCGCTTTTGAAATGAAAGCTTTGAAAACACAAGTGTTATATCTTTTGAAAAAAGATTGAGATCTAGTTTAGTAACCAGTGCGGAAGGCTCAATGAACCAACTGCTCTGATACCACTTGTAGGTCCCAAGAGGTGTGGTGTAAGCTTTAGAGGGGGGTTGAATAAACCTTACCAACTTTTCAAAATTTAGTACTTTTAAAATATTTTAACAGAGTTGACTCAAATTAGCTAAGTCCTTGGGGGACAGCTAGGTTGGCTTATTTCAGCAAAGTTACCCACTTAACAGACTCGACTGAGATGTTGATAGTATAACTCAGCTGGTCAGCTAACACTTAACTTTTTAGTTGATTTGGTTTTTATACAACGGAAGACTTAACACCCTTAATAATTTAAATCTTGTTTTTAACACTTGTTCTTTGCAATGTTATTATCAGGTGGGTTTAGCAATATAACTTAAACATCAGAAATGAATATAAGCAGGAAAAATAAAATGAAAGTAAATGACACAAGCAAATTTTATAGTGGTTCGAGGATGGGGTAATTCCTCTAATCCACTCTTCTCCAACTTCTGAAGGAATCCACTAAGTAACAGATCAGGTTACAAAGTAGTTCTCAGTCCGAGACAGCCTTGATCACACAGCTGGCTTCTCCTGGGACTCAACTTCTTCACCAGACAGCTGCCTTGCTACTTCAGCTCTCTTCAAACCCTTAAAATTGATCACACAGCCTTCCAACGAGCTCGAATCTTCTCGTTCGACCTTGAACCTTACTATAGCTCCTTCAACCTTGGAGAGTAGACCCCTTTAGTTCTTAAAATTGTTTCCTCTTCAACTGAATGAAGTATTCTTTCTTTCACAGAGTGTGTTGGATCGAGTTCCTTCAAATTTAGCCTTGAGGAATATCTTAATAAGCTTGAGAGCATGCTTGCAGGTTTGCTTGCCTATAAAATCTCTTAGCATTTGTGTTTGGTTGTTCGTTATGCTTGGTCGTTCGTTCTTCTCTCTCCTACTTCCTCAGCGTTTTATAGTGCTCATTTGAAAATTTGCCCATTGAAGAGATAAGTTATTTTCAAATGACACTTCTTGTTCGTTGGATTGTCTTTTCTTGACTTGCAGCTTGTGATGGTGATATTTCCTCGTATTAAATGATGTGTGCAGCTTTCAGAACCTGACACAAGCTTCAGTGCTTCCCATTGGTTTATTCCTTTTGCACACTTCTGGGATGAGCATTTTAAGACATGGCAGCATGGACATATTACAATTTTAAGTAATATCCTTGACTTCCGTACAACGGATTAATAATAGTCGACTTCACTTGACAACTGCCTTTACCCCTTTTACTTGAGTCATCTCCAATCTTTTAGGAATGACTCAACTGTCAGTTCAACTGGTAGACTCTGCTCTTTACTGACTTGACTGTCACTTCTTCAACCTTTACTCAGCTGTTCCTCAGCTGGATCTCCTTCAATCGAGTTTGTGCCTTCTATCTTGACTACACTCAGTTGACACATAGCTGGGTCTTCACTTCAGTCTTCAGTTGACTTCTTCCATTCTTCAACATAGTTGACTTCACTCAACTCATGCAGTCATATCTATTACAAAATAGAAATATAAATGAAATGGGGTGACAACTTCCTATTCTAAATTTTACATGGTATCATCAAAATCTAATAATAAATTTTCTAACACTAGGTAACATCAAACTAGATCATTGATCCGAAATATCCACAGCCTACTTGTATACATTGGGTTCTTGAATCGATATATTCAATGGGTCCTTCGTACAATCTCTCTCTCTCTCTCTCTCTCTCTCTCCCCAATGTTTTTGGCCAATAGGTTAAGACAAATATTGAATTAGTTTTTTATTAGTCCAAGCGGATGCGATGTAATTAGGTTACTGCATGATTTAAGTGTGGAAGAGGAATTTACTAGTTTTGATGAAATGTGTTATATTTTGCATATGATTGGGGTCTATTGTGCTATATATAAATTATTAAGTATATTATTTACTTATAAACTCGTACTTTATTATTAATGTTTTTCTTCAAAATTGGAGTACTTTTATTTTTTGTGAATTTGGGAATTTACAATAAACATTCAAAGTCTCGTTGATTTCTAAGAATACCAAGAAGTTGGGAGAAATAAGAGAAAACTCTCCTATATATTTTTCTAATTTGTTCACATCCTCTGAGAAAGCCACAAGGCATATAATATACATGAAACATAAAAATATTAAAAGAAAAACAATATAAAATGAAATCACAAAATAAAGAGAAATTACATAAAAGGTAACTAAAATATAATCGATATGGTCCTATTTATATGAAGTGGATAATTCCTTGATACGCTATAACATTCTCACCAGGATGAAGAAAATTCGTTTTACATTTCTATGATGATCCTCTTCCACCGCTCCATTCATTCCCATGATTATGATGATTACGATATCAAGGTTGAGTTTGGATAGCCAATAACAGAACAAACTGCTCATTTATATGTATGTTTGTTGTTCAATCTGCATCATCCAGTCACATTCATAGACTTTTGTTATGGGCATTTCGTTAGTTGGACATCTTCTTGATGACATCATTATTAATAATGAACTGGCTCTGATGAGAAATATCAACACAAAAGAATGAAAGTGTAATACCCGACATTAGATTTTGAATCTCGAAAATTTAGAGTAATTGTTTTGCAAACTTAGGGATCTAGATTGTCAATTTTATTATTAGAGACTTTATAGTTAGTTAAGAATTTATTATCTCGAGAATATAGATTCAAATAAAAGACTTAAAATTAAATTATAGAGCTTTCTATTTATTTTAAAATCAAAAATTATTTTATTTCAAGCCAAATTAAAATATAATTGATCATCATTTTAGTACATATTTGACCCAAGTTATGAACTCATTCAAAAATCCCATCAACCCATATTACTATAAATAATTCTTTTCCAAATTTAGAAATTTCCAAATTTAGAAACTTTCCTAAAATTTATAGGCATTCTCTCTCTGGGAACCATCACCTAGAGTTGTCAATGGCCCGAGCTGAACTAGCCCAGCCCTAACCAAGCGGGCGAAGTGAAAAAATCAAGCCAGCTCGAGTCAGGCCAAAATTTCATCAAGCTGTATTTCTTGTGGCCTACCCTAGCCCAACCCAACACATGAATTTTTTATTGGGCCAAAGTAGGCTCGATCATTTTTCGACTACTAATAAAAACCCAGCCCAGTCCCATATGTGGGTTGGTCGGCCATCGAGCTAGGCCCATTTTGCCGGCCCTACCATCATTGCCATCGTGGGTCACTGGCCACCAGTGGTGGAACTCAGCAAATCATATATCATTCAAAATCTAAAGTCGGATTCTCGATACGAATCCCCGATCGTGGGTAAATTGCCAGTAAGATCTACATAGATCCTACCATCCAATTTCTACACACCTTATACCGTTGGAAATCCCATGCCCCGATGCTTCCAATGCCACTTCCTATGTCAAGATCAAAGTCCAAGATCACTGCAAAATAGCCGATGAAGTTTCTATACTTCCGCCAAATCTGGCCGATGCTGTCAAATATTCGACAGTAGATTTTTGGTGATCCACGAATCTAAAATAAATGAACCATATGTCATATTGTTCATCTCCTCATGGGCTTCAAAACTCCTCAATCAATAGAGTTTAAAAATTTGGAAACGAGATCGAACCCGATAGATTATATATGCATCATGCGCTATCATTATGCATGTCATTATGGTAGGATTGTTTTTGAATAAATGTGAGAATATATATAAAAAATGAAGAAGAGTAGTCCTGATCACAGGCTGATCAGGTAACCAAAGTAGTAAAGCCTGGGAACAAAGTTAAATAACATAACGAAATGGTCACAAGCCGACCAGATGGCTGAATGGTTGGGGCCTCGTTAAAACCTTCCAAGGTAAAACCCGCCCTTGTGGGAAAAACCCTTGGAAGGAAAAAGAGTACCCCCCATGAGGAAATGCATCCAAAACAGAAGAAACTAGAAGACGAGATGCACTAGCTAACAAACCTATAGTTGGATTGGTCAACATAATCCTGAGTGAGGGTCGCGATTATGGCCGCTGGGGGCACTCCCCACCACGTAGCCTCGTGCGATGTCTTGCTAAGAATATCCGATGCCCGGTTGCCTTCCCTAAAGATGTGCGAAACCACCAAGTTCATCTGAGAGAGGAGGTGCAGAGTGTATCGCCACATGCTCAGATGGCGCCAAGGAACCTCTGTGGATCTCCTCCGCAGCAGTTCCACCACATAGACCGAGTCCGATTCCAACCATAGTTGATTCCAACCCCTCGCAGAAGCGTAATGAATGGCCCGCATAGCCACCATCAATTCCGCCTCAAAAGCAAAACCCAAACCACATCTTTCCACAAAGCACCCGCGAAAGAACCCTCTGCAATTGCGAAAAACTCCAAAAGCAATGAGACACCGGGCGAACCCATTGCGCTACCATCGGTGTTAACTATAAGCCAACCCGGCAAGGGTTTCTGCCAAGTAACCTGCACAATCTTCGGGGCCTGTCATGGGCGCCCAGGAACCCAAAGCTGACGGAGAATGAGAAGGTCCCTTTGATGATTGTGCATGCAACCTCGGTCCAAGGAAGATGACTCAAGAATTAGAACACGAAGGCGTAAGATGGTCGCCTCTAATGTCCAGATCTTGTCATGGAAGGTCAAGTCATTTCGATTTGCTAGATGAGCCAAATACCGGATAACACTGCAACCCACCAAAGAAATGTGCCCTGCTCACTGAAATGAAAACTCATTAAATGCACTAGGAATTCATTGAAGCTATAAGCCCTAAACTGGTGGATATCAAAAGAGTCGAAGATCCACTTCCAAAAACACATGACACAAATAAATGATCAACAGATTCCACGTCAGCATAACAAAGAACACAAACCGAGGGGCCTGTGAAGGAACCCCGTGGTCGTAGAACATCCAAAACCACCAGTCGATTATGAATGGCGTGCCATGTCACAATCGAACGTCTCTCCGGGATGTGAGGTGACCAAATCCAGGAACCCCATTGAACCACAGGGGCGTGAGGGCGCAAATAGGAGTAAGCCGCCTTCGATGTAACGATCCCATCATCAGAGTGTGGCCATGCCCGCATGTCCGACGAATCCGGGGCGATGGGGACTCTAACAATATCTCAAACCATATCCAGATACGCCTCTATAAATGATAGAGTGAAGTGCCAAGTCCCATCGTAAAAGTAATCCGAAATGCGCTACCAAAATAAATACCTGTACTCCTGTGGGATACCAATCCTATCCGTGATGGTGTAACCCAGCCAATTGTCCAACCAAAAAGAAATGCCAGAGTTGCATCCTGGAATCCAGCGATAGTCCTCCAACAATCCCGAGATCCCAGGCTGAACCCACGTCCAGATGGAAGAGGAGATGTACGAACGGCGTGGAGATCCATCAGAAGTGAAAAAGCGCTTTCTGAGGGTGCTGTAAACCAAAGAGCTTGAAGTCATAATCTTCCAACCCATCTTCATAAGGAAGGCAATGTTGGTGACAATGATGGATCGGACGCCCAAGCCTCCTTCCGCCCGTGGCATACAACAACGACTCAAATTCACCACCACTGAGCCTTTAGAGTTCACATTACCAGTCCAGATGAAATTACGCATGGCCTTTTCCATTTGCCGATGCAATGTTCTAGGCCATTTGTACACCATCATAGTATGCACGAAGGAGCTGGTAATCACCGAATTCACCAAACAAATGCGGCCAGCAATAGACAAAGAGGACCCTTTCCACTTTCTGAACTTGAGAATAATCTTATCGAATACTTGCTGAAGGTCAACCACTTCAGGCACACCCTTGAAGATGGGGGCGCCTAGATAGACCTTAGGGAAGGAGCCCATATGCATCCCTGTAATCGTCTCAATACGTCCTCGCACATAATTAGAAACCCAGCTGCCAAAATAAATTTTAGATTTATTAGGGTTGAAAATTTGTCCCGAAATATCCGCATAGAGATTGAGTATCTGGATGATGGTACGTGCATTGCTCGTGGAAGCCCCACACATAATCACAATATCGTCCGCATACATAATCGACGAGGGGAAGATCACCTGTTGTAGGTCCCAAGGGGTGTAAGTAAGGTTTAGAGGGGGGTTGAATAAACCTTACCAACTTTTCGATTTTAGTCCTTTTAAAATTATTACAGAGTTAATACACAGCTAAGTCTTGACGGATGACTAAGTTAGTTAATCCAGAGATAGCCACTCAACTGACTCGATAGAGCTGTTGATAGAATAACTCAGCTGTTTAGTCTAAACCTTAACTTGGTTGTGATAAGTTTTTCAGCCGAAGACTTAACACCCTTGAATTTGATTTAACTTTGTTTTAACACTTGATTTTAGCACTTAGTAATTTATCAGTTGGATAGAAAATTATCAGCAGATATAAAATATGTGTGCAAGAATGTTAATATGTTGAAATGTAATTGACACAAGTAAATTTTATAGAGGTTCAAAGATGGGGTAATTCTTCTACTCCTCTCTTCTCCAACTCCTGGAGGTATCCACTTAGTAATGCTCAGTTTACAAAGTGGTTATCAGTCTAGAGACAAGTCTTGATCACGCAGCTGACTTGCTCCTTGGACTCAGTCTAGAGATGCCTTTGTCACACAGCTGGCTTCTCGTCTGACTCAGCTTCTTCACAGGGCAGCTGCCTTGCTACTTCAGCTCACTTTCTCAAGCTTCTTGGATTTGATCACGAAGCCCTCCAATAACTTTAGATTGGTTCGACCTTGAACCTTCCTACAATCATCCTTGGAAAGTAGACCCCTTTTTGATTCTTCAAAAGTTTCCTCTTCAATAGTTTGAAGTTGTCTTTCCTTCACAGCTTGGTGTTGGATCGATTTCCTTCGAGATTTAGGCTTGAGGATTTTGCTTGAATAACTTGAGAATATTCTGCAGGTTATAGTTTGAATATTGCTTGCTCGTTCGTGGTTCAGGTTACCTTTTCTCAATGAGATTCCTCAGCCTTTTATAGTGAACTTTTAAAAAATCTACCCGTTGAAGAGATAGCCTGATTTTCAAAAGTCACTTGTGTTCGTTGGCTTGTCTTGTTGCAATCCTTGATGTTGACATTTCCTCGTATTTAATATCTTGCAGCATTGCAGCGTATATATCTGACATTTGGTGCAGTGCTTCCCATTGGTTTGTGCCTTTTGCACACAACTAGAACTAACACTTTATCTCTGACAACTTTAACAGGTTACTATTCTGAGTAACATTCTTGACTTTCATCAACGGATCTCGTTCAGTTGTCTTGACTTGACTGCAGTCTTTTATTCCCCAGGTGACTTTGAGTTGGCTTCCAATCAATGGATGACTCATATGTCACTTCAACTTGAGACTTGGCTTCTTGAGTTGACTTGACTGACTCTTCACACAGCTGTTTCACAGCCGATACTCCTTCAGTCGAGTTCTTGACATTTCTTCCTTGCCATACTCAGCTGCTCTACAGCGGAGTCTTCACTTTAGTCTTCAGTTGACTCTTGTATATCCAGGCATAAACGACTTGACTCCGCCTTCATTCGCCCTATCTATTACAATACAAATTACAAGGAAAATGGGGTGCCAACTTTCTAGTTTAAGTTTTACATGGCATTCATCAAAATCTAAATAATAAATTTCCCAACAATTTCCCCCTTTTTGGTGATGCCAAAACTTAAAAACATTAAATAAAATGTAAACAACACAGATACATACAGGCAATGCAGAAACGAAGAATGTATGTGTTGAATATATCATTTTATTGATCATATCAATATTGTCCTTTACACAGTTGTTTACAAGGTGTATTAGAGCATACTCATATCTAGCAAACTACACATATCTATGCCAGGATAAAATGCATGAAGGGTTCACAACAACTCTTCATCGCCTTCGCTGCCTCCTTTTTTCCTCTTCAGCTCTGTCATCATCCGCTCTCTTTCTTTTCTTTTCTTCTTCAGCTGCTTTCTTCTTTTCATAAGCTCTCTTCGCAGCATCGTCTTTTCACTTCCTTTCTTGCCTCTCTTGTCGTAGCTGATCTTGTCTTTTGTTCTCCTCTTTAATTCTCTTCACATATTCAGCATTCTTTCAAGCCACTTCCAGATTGGCTACTGCATCATACCCAGCCCAGTAGATCCTTCCCTTCTTGCCTGGATCTACGTATTCAATATTTTTGGGCAAAGGTCTAGGTCGAAAACCTCTTCCTCCACCACTTCTTCATTTTTCTTTGGGTGTATGTTGTACAGGAGTCTTTTGTTTACCAGCTGAATGGCTGCTGGTAGTCTGCTGCCTATCAACTTCTTCACATAACTTCAGACCCTTCTCCCAGTACAGATGCCAGGCTTGGGCTAATGACATGTTCTTGAAATAGCTTTCGGATTCGCGAGTTTGAAATTCTTCAACTGATCTTGGCTCGTTTCGTCATCTGGAATGGCATCTTGATCCTTTCCTACCAGAATGCCACCAAACTGTTTCAACATTTCTTCAACGCGGGCATCCATTCTCTTGTCGAACTCCTCCATCCCTGCTTCTACAATTTTTCTCTTCTCTGACATGGGCACATCAGAGTGTTGGATTGGCAGAGTCACTGGAAGTTTGCTGAATGTAGATGCTGTCACATGACCTTGCTGAGGGGTTTCAACAATCATCAGGGTCAAATCCTTTGACCTTTCCCCCTCAACAGTTTTTCCCTTCTCCTTCTCAACAGTTTTTTCATCCTTTTGCTTCTCAGTTGTTTCTTCCTTCAATTTCCTCAGGTATTCCTCTTCCCCCTTTTTGGCATCATCGAAGGAGAGAGGAACCCCAGGGAACATTTCTGTGAGCATAAAATCTAGTCGGCTGAGAGCTGAGGTCTGCTTAGAGTCTGCTGTGGCATGTGCGGTTCGAAATTCTGAGCGAGTGGCCTTCGATTCAGCTGCCACTAGTTTCATTTCAGCCATAAGAAGGTTGAACTTTGTATTCATGTTCTCTTCAACATGCAGAATTTCTTTTCAATGAAATTCATGCAGTAACTCCATTTCAGTTGTATGGGAGGCATGCAATCTCTCCATATAGGTCTGCATCCTCTACTTCATGTCAGCATTGTCAGCACTCTAGACCAGCATTCTGTTATATAGTGCCTTGAAGTAGCGAACTTGCTTGAGACGCATGGCACTCTGCTGTTGAGACCATTCCCATATCCTGACCACCACTCCTCTTAAGTCTGTTGTGAGAGTGGCATCTCTGTTGTCCAGGCGCATGTCGAGAGAGGCTTGGTGTCGTTCAATCTTCTCAATCTCTTCACAGATCTTCTTGAAGATTTCACGCATAACAGTTGTCTGACTTGAGTCAGTTGCCAACCACTCTGCATCGAAGTTGAAATTAGCTGGCAAAATTGAGTCAGTAGGAATTATGGGTTCTTCTTGGACAGTGTAGCGCTTCTGTTCTCTCGCAGTCTCTTCTTCTAGCACAAGCAACTCGAGAGAAAAGGGAAATACATCCTCAAATGCATCATCTCGCTCGTGAGAGATTGTGTGCGAGGTGGTCACTCCTACAGCTCTGGTAACCTGCGCAGTTGAAGTTGTTGCAGCTGGGACAGTTGATTGTTTTTGCCCAGGTGACTGAGCCTCAGCTGTCTTAACAGCTTCCTCGGCCTCAATAGGTTTTTCCATTTGAGTAGACTGGTCCTCGGCTGTATCATCAGCGTCATCGGATGATGATGAAACCTGGGGGCTTGGTTCATCATCAAATTTGAATGTCTGACGAGCAACTTTGAAACTCGACTTACTCATCTGCGGAAGAACATCCTTAGATGGGTCCTGTTGTTGTGCAGCAGGGGCGGATTCAGCTTCATCTTCAGATCCCAGAAATGATATATCAGGGTTGTCTTGGGAATCATGAAGTGCACTAATCTCCTTCTCAGATTCTTCGATGTGAACCGGAGGGATGTTCTGCATTTCTTTCTCTTTACCCAGGGAAGTCTCAACCTCCCTCGGGCCTTCAATACCTTTAGCAGTCTCAACTACAGAAAGGCCTTCTACATTCCCTTCGACAGACGCAGCTATCTTAGGGTCTTGGATAGTGGCATCCGAAGGAGTCTCAACCCCTTGGATTGCACTTTCAGTGCCCAGAGTGTTAACTCCCGGGGCTTTTCCAACCTAAGCCTCGACTGCACCAACAGCGTCCTCAGCTTGCAAGGCAGTTGACACTTCAGCTGGGACAAACTCAACTGTCCGAGCTTCATCAGTGACATTCTGCTGTGACTCTCTTTTCTTTTGCACTTCGCCTCCTTTCTGCAATGTGGAGTCATCTGCAAAGATCCTCCTCGACCTTGCTTTGCGGCGGAGTGAGTTTCCCCCTCGGCACACCACCGAGTGAGTATCGATGGTGGGGTCACTCTTCTCGGACTCTCATTTGCTTCCGTTGAGTGCTCAGCCGTGGGAGCAGGTGGTAAAACACCTTCAGTAGGGGTTGGCTCAATTTGGGTGCCCAAATTCCCAGTCTCATTTCCAAGTCCCTTGGACCCATCTTCTGAGTGTACTGGGGACGTGGTCGCAGCAATAATTGTGGCAATTTGCTGCACCACTCCCAACGGGTCTATCTCCAGAGGAGATTTTGAAGACTCTCCTGGTCCTTCCGTCAACTGCTGCTCATGTATTAGCCTGGATTCCCTTAGAGCTTGCTGCATATCAGACTTTTCTGTTGCAGCCATGGGATCCAAGTCTTCATTGGTGTCAGACAACACATCTAACTGAGGATGCGTAGGTTCCAGAGTTCCAGTAAGAGGGCATATACTGGCCTTCTCACGAGCTTCTGCTTCTTCAGCTGCTTTGGCTTGTTCATTCTCCTTGAAGATTTGTAAGATATTTAAGCAATTTTCTTCATCAAGGGCCTGAATCACCTTGGTGATGCCGAGAAATCCGAACAATTCCTCTTCCTCTTCTATGAACTCAGGGCATTCAAATTGCACCCTTGAGTGACTCAGTTTCCACGCCCTCCATTCGTGTAGACGGCGCTGGATGTCTGGGTATATTGGAGAATAAATGATGACATCATCATCGTCATCTTGTTCTTGTCCTTCTTTTTCTGGAATGGAAGGTAGCATGCTTTGTTGCTCTTCACCTTCAGTAGCATCCGGAGCAGGCGGAGAGACAACCTTTTCAATTGGAGATTCAGTCGTCTCAGCTGCTTCTTTATCCTCAGATGTCCTCTCCATAGTTGTGTCTTTTGGGGGCCTCTGCTGATCACCTTCAGCAGACTTGGCGGATTTCATCGATTATTTTGGGAGACTGTATTTCCTCAACATCAGCAGTCTTAGAGGTTTTCTCCAGCTGAGTGGAAGACTCAGCTGTCTTTTCAAGCTCTGACAGCTTGGAGATTCTCTTCCTTCTCTTGGTTTTAACTAGAGGAGTTTCTGGTTCTGATTCCTCTTGTTCAGGTTCCTTGGCAGCAGAGGTCGGAGCATCTTTCTTAGATGGAGCTACCTTTCTAGGCTTGGCAGTCCTCTTCTTTCTTATGGCTGGAGAAGGTATTTGGGCTTCCTTCTCTGCTGCGGGGGCAGGAGACACGGCTGCTCAGGCAGGTGACTTGGCTGCAGGGGCAGGGGTGTCCATTGACTTTGCTGCAAGGTCAGTCTTTTTCTTTGCAGCTTTCTTCTTGGGAGGGGAAGAAACAACTGTGTCCTCGGGGTCAGCTGATTCCCCCTCACTTGTATCCGCCCTCTTCGCATGGGCTCTCTTCTGGGCTCCTGAAAGGTTAGCCCTGAACATCTTCTTGTTTACATGGAAGGGCTTTCCATGTTGAAGGGGAATGCCCTTCACTTCCATCAAATGCCCAATAACTAGGCCATAGCCAAGTGATCCTCCAAAGGATCCATCTTCCTTGAAAGATTTGTTCACAACGTTCTGGCAGAGTCTGCTGTACACGAACTCAGCCCAGTTAACTTTCTTTCCGTGAATGATCACAGCCATGACGATCAGCTTAGTCTTTCATAGCTGGTTGAAGCTTCCGAACTTCATGTCCACACATTTTGAGACGATATCCATCAGCTTGTGATAGTCGTCCTTCAACAACTTCTTCTCAGCTGTGTAGACTACCTTCGGAGCACACTCAGGTTTGGCTACTTCTTTCCATGCAGCAGCCAAGTCCACATCAACTTCGTTTATTTCTGTCATGCCCTCAGACGGCAGCAAAACAGTGCTCCGCAAGGTCCTTAGCAGTAATCATGATGTCCTTGCGGTGGACGGAGGACTTGATACCTTCATCCTGCACCTCGGCATTCACATAGAACTGCGCCACCTCTTCCAGGTAGGTGTGCGAGTACTCCAAAGTAAGAAAAGTTCTGAGACCGGACTTTTCCAGCATATCAGCTATCTTCTTTACTAGGGTTTCATCAGAACCTTTCTTCACCATTTCTTCAAAATCCACAGTCGAACCAGAGTGGATTTGCTTCGATAACTTGACGAAATTAATCTTTGGTGCCATTTTTAGAAGTTTCTACCGATTAAATCTTGATGAACTTGCTTGTGAACTCGTAGGGTTTTTGAGAGAAAAGAACTTGCTTTCGAATGTTTGAAGATGAACAGTTTTAGGTGTGAGAGAGAAAACTGAAAGAAAGAGTATATAAGGGTTATGAAAGGACGTGTAAACCTTACCAACTTTTCGATTTTAGTCCTTTTAAAATTATTACAGAGTTAATACACAGCTAAGTCCTTGAGGGACAGCTAAGTTAGTTAATCAGCAGAGTTAGCCACTCAAGCGGACTCGATAGAATTTGTTGATAGAATAACTCAGCTGTTTAGTCTAAACCTTAACTTGGTTGTGATAAGTTTTTCAGCGGAAGACTTAACACCCTTGAATTTGATTTAACTTCATTTTAACACTTGATTTTAGCACTTAGTAATTTATCAGTTGGATAGCAAATTATCAGCAGATATAAAATATGTGTGCAAGAATGTAAATATGTTGAAATGTAAATGACACAACTAAATTTTATAGAGGTTCGAAGATGGGGTAATTCTTCTACTCCTCTCTTCTCCAACTCCTGGAGGAATCCACTAAGTAATGATCAATTTACAAAGTGGTTATCAGTCTAGAGACAAGTCTTGATCACGCAGCTGACTTGCTCCTTAGACTCAGTCTAGAGATGCCTTGGTCACACAGCTGGCTTCTCATCCGACTCAGCTTCTTCACAGGGCAGCTGTCTTGCTACTTCAGCTCACTTTCTCAAGCTTCTTGGATTTGATCACGAAGCCCTCCAATAACTTGAGATTGGTTCGATTTCCTTTGAGATTTAGGCTTGAGGATTTTGCTTGAATAACTTGAGAATATTTTGCAGGTTATACTTTAAATATTGCTTGCTCATTCGTGGTTCAGGTTACCTTTTCTCAATGAGATTCCTCAGCCTTTTATAGTGAACTTTTAAAAAATCTGCCCGTTCAAGAGATAGGCTGATTTTCAAAAGTCACTTGTGTTCGTTGGCTTGTCTTGTTGCAGTCCTTGATGTTGACATTTCCTCGTATTTAATATCTTGCAAAGATTGCGGCAGATATCGACATTTGGTGCGTGTCTTCCCATTGGTTTGTGCCTTTTGCACACAACTAGAACTAACACTTTATCTCTGACAACTTTAACAGGTTACTATTCTGAGTAACATTCTTGACTTTCATCAACGGATCTCGTTCAGTTGTCTTGACTTGACTGCAGTCTTTTATTTCCCAGGTGACTTTGAGTTAGCTTCCAATCAATGGATGACTCATATGTCACTTCAACTTGAGACTTGGCTTCTTTAGTTGACTTGACTGACTCTTCACACAGTTGTTTCACAGCCAATACTCCTTCAGTCGAGTTCTTGACATTTCTTCCTTGCCATACTCAGCTGCTCTATAGCGGAATCCTCACTTTAGTCTTCAGTTGACTTCTTGTATATCCAGGCATAGCTGAATTGACTCAGCTCATTCAGCTCCATCTATTACAATACAAATTACAAGGAAAATGGGGTGCCAACTTTCTAGTTTAAGTTTTACATGGCATTCATCAAAATCTAAACACTAAATTTCCCAACACCTGCTTAGGCGCCAGGAAGGCCTGAAGCTGGTTTCTCTTGACCGCCTCCTCCTCTAATCTACTCAGAACGTCTTCTGCGATGCAAAAGAGCAGGGGTGATAACGGATCCCCCTGTCTAACCCCTCGAAAACAAGAGAAATAGCCCACAGGCGACCCATTCAGAAGGACCGGAATTCTAGAAGAATGAATGATAATTTGTATCCAGTGAATGAACACTTCGGAGAAACCAAAGAGACACAACACGTGTATCAGAAAACCCCAATTAACCGTATCAAATGCCTTGCGGATATCAATTTTTAAGATCATGTTGGTGTCATTCCACCCCTGCAGGATATTAAACCCTTCTGAAACCAATGCGATACAGTCGTGAATCTGCCTGCCTGGGATAAAACCAAACTGAGTAGGAGGCAAGTAAGCAGAAATGATGGAGCCCAAACGAGTCGCCAAAATCTTTGTGATAATCTTAAAAAGAAGTTACTCATCACGATCAGTCTAAAATCCTCCACTGCATTAGCCTCCTTAGTCTTCGGGATGAGTGCCATGAAACTGGCGTTCAATCCCGCCAGAAAGGATGCCGTGACGAAGAAATAACGGACGGCTGCCACCACCTCATCTGACACAACATCCCAGAAATACGGATAGAATCTCCCACTGAAACCATCCAGACCCAGAGCACTATCCAAACCCACATCAAACGCCGCCTCTTTAACCTCGGACTCCGAAGGAATAGCCGTCAACAACGCGTTATCAGGCGTGCTAACAGTAGGGGAAATCAGCTGGTCGATCAAAGTGTAATCCGAGCTGGTTTTCCCCGTATCTGTGAAAAGATCCATATAAAATAAGATAGTGTGGTTTCCAAGAACCGTTGGATCCTCTGGGTAGCTACCATCAACCATCAAACCATGTATCCCTGAACGCCCATTTCTGATCTGGCAACGGCGATGGAAGAATGTTGTGTTGCGGTCCCTATCCTTTAACCAAGCTGAGCGGGCTTTCTGCTAAAGAAAATCAGACTGCATGAGCAACATGCGAGACATCACCCTCTGTGCCTCAAATTCCATATCCCAGAGTGCCTCCGTGAAACCCTCGGATTCAATATCAGCTTGAATCTGCCGGACCCTTTCCATCTGATGATCCACCTGGCGATTAACATCCCCAAATACTTCCTTATTCCAGAGTTTAATCGTCTTCCTGAGCCTCTTGAGCTTTCACATGATGCGCTGCAAGGGATTGGGCGACGCGCACGGGAGCTCCCAAGAGGTAGTAACAATACTCCGGAAAGAATCATGATGTATCCACATGCGCTGAAACCGAAACGGAGACGGATCCTTGCTAATGAAAGAAGAGCAAGAAACGAGAATGGGATGGTGGTCAGAACCAATGCGCGGAAGGGCTAAACCCTTAACAACTTGCTAAAAAGCGAAAAATTGACCAGTTGCTATGGCTCGATCCAACTTAGCCTGAAGAAGAGATAGAGGCCTTCGGGGGGAGCACCAAGTAAATGAATTCCCCGTAGTCAGCACACCAAATAAACCTGCATCCTCCAAGAAGTCCTGAAGTCTTTACAAGAAGCCTGGGATAAAGTACCTGTGCCAGAACGTTCATGATGTCCCAACACAGCATTAAAATCCCCAATAAGCAGCAGATCAGTAAAACCCAAATTCCTCAGCTCCAACCAAAGGGCACGACGAGCGACATAATCACACAAACCATGAGCAAAACCAACATGGAAAACCATATAACCAAATTGAACTTGCAAAATAAGACACTGAGAAGAAGACCAACCCTGGTTTTGAACAGCAATACTCGCATCGCATAAGACCCAAATATCTAGGCGAGCGTTCGCCCGGAAACTCTGAGCAAGCAAACTGAGCCCCAAGCTACTCCAATAAGAATCTGAAATGGATAAAATGTCCACCTTAGGTTCGCAAATGGCCAAAATAGAAGGTTTATATTTATGACATAAAACCTTAAGAACATTATGAGAAGTAATATTCCCAATCCCCCGGATATTCCAAAAGATGCAATTTATTGAGACGGCGGGGGAGGAGGCGCCCATGTCGATTGCACGGTAAAAACAGGCGTGTGGTGTGTTGCGAGAATCTAACAATTGAGAATTACCAACTTCATCTGCATAATCTGCCCATCTCTTTGATGCCGCAATGTTCATTTCATGTGGCTCTGTACGCTCCTGCTCGATAGTAATGCCATGGACCGGCGGCAATGGACCCGACGCAACACTCCGGAAAATTCTAGATTTCACCGAGTCCATGGAGCTGTCCCGAAAGGCACGGGTAAGAGCTTGAATTGGCTTTCCCAAGGGATACTGAACCGTAATAGGCATAATGGTGGAAACCGTGCCATTTTTGGAAGCAGTGGCCTTAGGAGATAACTCCCTATCTGGATAATCGGTCTGGAAATCTGTGGATTGCTGATCCTGGGAGTCGACTAAACCAAGTGCCTCAAATGTGTTACCAAGGTGGATGTCCGTAGAGCAAGTGACTATTGCGCGGAGAGGAGATCATGCGCGCATAGCCGAACCCGTATTTCCCATTGAGTCATCAACGGCCTTGCCCTTGTCCTGCTGCACAGGATGATAAACCTTACGAACCCTGGAACGCCCCCGTTGCACTAAATTAGGGCGAGTATCCAATGCCCGTGATCATCCCTGGGCAGGTGATGCCTGCCATTCCGTAGCCAGATTGCCCGCATTATTGAGACGGTAAGAAGTCGTCGAGTGTCCCGTAATGCCACACTTTGAACAAAACTTCGGGACTTTTTCATAACTGACTGACATGAAGGAGCACTGGCCAGTGCGTTCCATCGTGATGTGGTTCTCCAATGGTTTTGATAGGTCAATGTCCACCAAAACCCAAACGATATGGCCCAAAGAACCATCAAGCGACCGTTGATCGATTTGTAGGGGATTTCCGATAGCGCTTGTGATCCCCAAGATGGTATTAGGGTCCCAGTATTCTAAACTGAGCTCGAAGATGCGTACCCAACCACTGGCCACAGAGGTTTGCACCTTGTAAGGGTTGAAATCTGGCACCTAAGGAGATAGCCGAACAGTCCCCGAATTGAGTGCCCAGTTGGTATGTTGCCACGCTCGAGAATGATCCTGCGCATTAAACAACTTAACACAAAAAAATCCCTTGCCCAAGGGAATTAGTTTCCAATCGTTTTTGATACCCCATAAATCGGAAAGACGTTTATGCAATAGCATAGTCGCCCATGGCTTGTTATCTTTTCCCAATATAACCCTTCCAATTAAAGAATAAGTAAATTCTGCATTGCGTTGTTGGTAAACATTTTCATCTATAGTAACGGAATAGTAATCTCCCTTTCTGACAAGTTTAGGGATAGAGTTGGATTTACCAGAAACCATTTGGGAAAATGGGGTGAAGTTACCTATGGCCTGCATAGTGGAACCCAAAGGATGTGTACCTGACACAATTTTAGCAAAAGTATGTCCCAAATTGGGATTGGGAATATGAGTCGAATGTCGCAAGTTCGTTTCATAGTTGGGTGTCGGTGACGGAGAAGTTCTAGCAATCTGAGGAGAGATCTTGGGATCAAAAATAGGATGGCATGCAGGAGGAATGCCCTGAGGATGGGAGACTGGGGGGACCGTGCCCCCTGGTGCCGCTGTAACTTGTTTCTCCAGCCGAGGCGGCGCATCATAGGTTTGCAAGTACTCTTCTTCGGGGACTAAGCCGGCGAGAGTGATCGACGAAGAAGGAAGGCCTGAATGTTTGGTGGTTGGCGAGAAATTCGATGGGATGCCCAAATATACGAATGGCGACGCGCGAACAGCGGAGGGCCCATCATGAAATTTTTCGCCACTGCACCCATGCACTAGCGCGTCGCCGGAGTGCGTGACCCCATGAACTGCTACGTTGCTTGCTATCGACGAGGAAGAAGCTTGCTGCTTCTGAACTGAAGGAATGGAATCCTTGGGATTTTTCATCGCCTGCATGCTAGAGTCCGCCGCTGCAGTTTGTGCGTCGTCGGAGTTCATATGTTCCACGTAAGTCGTCGTCATTAGAGTTTGTTTTCTAGGGTGTGATGGAGGTGCGAAGTTCGAAGTATATCCGAACCAGGGAGGTTCCGCCATTGGAGCAATCGAAGAAGATGACCGGAAAGAGACAATAAGGTTGCCGGCGATCGTGTTCGAAGAGGACGAAATTTTCTATAGAGAGAAAATTAGAGTTTTTTCGTCATTATGGTAGGATTACCATTACACTTAACATATACTATTTCTATTTCATGCAATCTAATTGTTTAATTCATCATGATTAGTATATTTTGCATGTATATCATGTTACCTTTTATCGTACATATTACATATTTATGTGTTATGGTGATGATCACTTCACATTATGAGCTTGTACATATTACAAAGTGACGACTTGTCCTTACAAATGCCACGCATGATACATCTCTTCTATTTGTAATTAATTACCCAGTCACTTAAGTGTATCCCCACTGAGTGTAATACATAACCATCACCCCACTATTTAATATTTTCAGATATGAGCAGAATATACGTCTGGGCTCCACTATTTCTTAATTATTGTAAAATCCCATTTTCCTTTATTTATGATATGTGAAGTTATTTTTTATGTTTAAATTAAGCACATGTTTATTTACATTTTGTAAAATGAATGTGTTGTCGAGCTGTGACTCGAAACTTATATTAAAATCATTTGTGCTAGTTATTTTCAATAAAACCGCATATGTAACTAGAGATGTTAAATGGGCTAGCCCTATCCCTATAGGGTTAGCTCTAACGGGCTTCGGGCTAAACAGGCTTAGGGCTAAATAGACTACTATTAAATGGGCTAGCATTTTGCGAACTTAACCCTTATCCTAGCGAACATCGGGCTAGACGGGCCACTATCGGGCTACAAGCCAAAAAAAAATATTTTTTTATTTAAATCTAAATTTTAAACTAAATCATGTATAACAATATAACATTAAAACTAAATGTACAAAAAACTATATTACACAAATTCTTGATGTTGCATTACAAGGATAAAAGTCTTAAAATTCAAAATACAATTCAAGCATCATCATTATCGCCAAAGGCTTTGAGACTTTAATAAGATGCTTAATGCAATAAGTGTTAAAACAAAAATATGTGTAAGTAAAAGTCATTTTTAAAATGAGAATAGAAACAACAACCTACAATGTAAAATGATAAACACCCATATAATAAAAATTTGCTTAATACCTTTTGACTTTTGTCAAACAAATTAAATAAATGAAAAGAATGATAAAATGTGATTTTATGTTCAATATTTGTGCGTGAGAGAAGTTGAAATCTCAAAATACAATAAATTCATCTTTATCATTATATGCATAAGGTTTCAATTATTTGTCATATTTCAAGTCATGAAGTGTTTAAACTATTTAGACTATAGTGTTGTATTTTTCAGAGGGATTTAAATTATATAATATTTTATGTTATCATAAATGATCACATTTTAAGTCACTATAAAAATATCGTTCTCAGGAAATGTTTGGTAAGTTTTGATATCCCTTAATTCACCAATCCTCTAATTTAAAAAAATGCAAAAAAAAGGGCCTCGGGCCGCCGGGCCAGTTTAGCCCGCAAGTTAACTGGACCGGGCCAAAAAGGCCCGGATTTAAACGGGCCAGAAAAAACTGGCCCTAGCCCTGCTAGCTTTTCGGGTTAAACGGGCTGGCCCACGGGCCCGATCCCATTTAACATCTCTATATGTAATGACCCGGATTTTTACTCCTTAATAAGAATTTTAATAATCATGTAATTTGTTTATTTTATGGAATAAAAATGTTGAACAATGAATTTATTAATTAACTAGTAGATAGTTAATTTGTTAAATTACGGATAATAAAAGATTATTTTTAATTAGACCGAGAATTTATTTAATTTGGGCCTTATAATGATAAATGTGTTAGTCCAAGTGGCTACGATAATCTAGAGGGGGTCAATAGAAAACTTTGAGACTTTAATAAGATGCTTAATGCAATAAGTGTTAAAACAAAAATATGTATAAGTAAAAGTCATTTTTAAAATTAGAATACAAACAACAAACTACAATGTAGAATGATAAACGCCCATATAATAAAAATTTGCTTAATACCGTTTGACTTTTGTCAAACAAATTAAATAAATGTAAAGAATGATAAAATGTGATTTTATGTTCAATATTTGTGCGTGAGAGAAGTTGAAATCTCAATATACAAGAAATTCATCTTTATCATTATTTACATAAGAATTCAATTATTTGTCACATTTCAAGTCATGAAGTGTTTAAACTATTTAGACTATAGTGTTGTATTTTTTAGAGGGATTTAAATTATATAATATTTTATGTCATCATAAATGATCACATTTTAAGTCACTATAAAAATATATTTCTCAGGAAATGTTTGGTAAGTTTGTTATCCCTTATTTCACCAATCCTCTATTTTGGAAAACAAAAAATGCAGAAAAACAATGGGCCTCGGGCCAACCCAATTAGCCCGGCGGGCTGGCTAGTTTTGCCCGCAGGTTAACCGGTCCGAGCCAAAAGGCCAGGATTTAAACGGGCCAAAAAAAACTGGCCCTAGCCCTGCTAATTTTCTGGGTTAAACGGGTTGGCCCACGGGCCCGAGCCCATTTAACATCTCTATATGTAATGACCCAGATTTTTACGCCTTAATAAGAATTTTAGTAATCATGTTATTTGTTTATTTTATGGAATAAAAATGGTGAATTTGAAATTTATTAATTATTTAGTAGAGAGTTAATTTGTTAAATTACGGATAATAAAATAGTATTTTTAATTAGACCGAGAATTAATTTAATTCGGGCCTTATAAAGATAAATGTGTTAGTCCAAGCGGCTATGATAATCTAGAGGGGGGTGAATAGATCATCCCGATTTTCCGATTTCCACCCTTCTTTTCGAATATGAGAATGATGACCAAAATAAAAGTGTGGAAATGTAAACAACACTCGACGATTTATAGAAGTTCAACCCACCTAGGGCCTAATTTTCTACCACCCGGTATGTGCGGAATGGATTTCGAAAAAGGAAAAAGTTTATTACTAGATACCAAACTATTACAACATTTACCTTGAAAAGTACCAAACTCTTCTTACAACAACACATATGAAGATCACCACAAACTTCCAAATCGAAGAGCATCAAACTCTTTTACACCTCGATGAGCACCAAACTCTTCCAACTCGAAGAGCATCAAACTCTTCAACACCTCGGAGAGCACCAAATTCTTCAACACGAAAAGCACCAAGCTTTTCAATCAAATCAACCAAATGTGTTCATGCCAAATTAACACTAACAATGATTTCTTATTGATGTTACAAATATAATCAAGATTACACTTTAAATGAAATATTACAACTCAAAAGTGCAAGTGTAATCAAGAAGGAAAGCCTAATAAGCAAGAGGTGAAAGTGATAAGCTTAGCTAATACATTAAGAATATTGAAAGTGAAGAACAAAATATTTGCAGAGACTTTTCTTGTTGTGTTGTCTTATTGTGTTGCTTCAAGCCTTCAACTATTTATAGGAGAGCCCTTGAATTTGAATCCCAGCAATAGGCTCCTTCTTGGAGATTGAAATCTGTAAAAAAAATTGCAAATCAAATGGAGAATATAGTTGTTAGAAATCAATCCCCTAATTTCATGTCGTGCAACGGATAGTTTGCTGATAAAACCTTAGGTCGACCGGTCGACCTCTAATATGAAAAAGACGTTTAAAATTTAAAATCACAGGTTAAATAGGGGGTCGTACCGGTCCGGGGTCGGGGGTGGACCGATCGACCATGGGTTCGACCAGTCGCCAAAGCCCTGGACCGGTCACCCTCCACAAAATGTGAGTCAGAAATATTTTTGTACAATTTTTCACATGATATGTGTAAAATATACGTGCATTTAGAGGCTTAAAACGGTATATAATTGATACATCTACATGTATATTTAGTGTGTTTTTACTTGATTTCCTTAGAAGGGTGTGATACTGCGTATTCGTGTACATTTTTACAGGAAACGGAGCTAAGTTTTACGTCTTCAGCCAGCCTTCAGATTTCTATAATTAGTGTCGTTGAACCATGCCAGTTGAAATCAGTGAGCCCTCAAAGTCTTTACCATCCATCAGACGAATGGCATTGCATTGTTTTCTCGGATTCAGCTCCTTGTCGCTTGGGAATTTGCCTTTTTGATTCTGGCCTCCCACTGTAGTTGGGATTCGGGCTACTTGTATTTCTAGAGATTTCAATCTTGCATTTACGTTTGTGTTCAACGGAGTAATATGTTCCTCTATCCTGTCTATCTTCGCTTCATCCTTGTTCAATCTTGCCCTAGTTTCTCCGATAAACGAGGATAACATCTCTTCACGATGCTTTTTCTTTTCATTTCTTCTTTCGGTCTTGATTACGACATTAAATCCCGGAGGTGGCTGCAAAACGTTTTTATTGGTAGCATAAGAAACATTTTCATGGTTTCGCAACCCCGAATGATAGTAATTGGGTGTCTGATTATTTCTATAATTGTTGTTGAAGTTTCATTGTTGTCCCACAAAGTTCGCTTCTTCTTCAACAACAGTAGTATCTCTTAGAGTCTCTTGCTGCATCGCATCCAGTTTCATATTTAGCATGGATACCTGTTCTATGAGCATGGCGACTTTACCATCTTGAATCTATGCCACACATCGGACATTTGATCTCTCGGATGGCCATAGATAACTATTATTTGCCATCTCTTCTAACAATTCTAGTGCCTCCTCTGGATATTTCCCTAGCAGTGCACCCCCAGATGCATCATCTATAATCGTTCTCGTGTTGCCACTCAAACCATTATAAAAATACTGGACCTGTTGGTAGTCAGGATATCCATGTCGAGGGCACTTTCTTAGAAATTCTCGGAATCTATCCTATGCCTCATATAGTGGCTCTGAATCTAATTGCCTAGACTGGGCGATTTCAGATTTCAATTGCAGTGTGTTACTAGGGGGAAAATATTTGGCTAAAAACCGCTGACTTAGTTTAGCCCAATATGCTGCTGGTGGTGTTAGAGAGTATAACCATCCCTTAGCCTTATCGCGCAGAGAGAATGTGAAAAGGCGGCATCGAATGATATCCTCATAAACACCATTCATCTTAACATCGTCGCAGATTTCCAAAAATTGCACCAAATGCGTGTGTGGATCCTAAACGGTTCTGCCCCCAAACTGATTCTGTGACACCATCTGGATAAATACAGGTTTTAGTTCAAAGTTATTTGCATTGATCGTCAGATGGGCTACCCCTCCAAAAGTTCGACTTACCTCCGGCTGGAAGTAGTCCCTAACTACCATTTTCGTGGGCCTTTCCACTATTCGGTCTTGTGCGTCTGCCCCAGGTGGGCGCTCCTCATTGATTCTGTTGTTCACGGCATTCTGAGTTATCCCCTACGCCATTGCTTTAGATCTTTTCCTTAGTTGTTTCACTATTTTCTCGATTTCCAAATCAATGGGTATTGGTTGATAGATCTTGAAAGCGTGATAATGCACTATCTGCACTCAACGAAAACAATGTTAGAATAGAAAAAGAGAAAAATATAACAAAAAAATCGAAAAATAAAAAAAAATAAAAAAATGTACAAAAATGCTTTAATTAAGATTGAACTACTTATTATTATATGTAAGTAGAATCTTTCAATCCTCGGCAACGGCGCCAAAAACTTGTTCGCCAAAAATATTTTGTTCTGGATCTCTATACTGCAAGTGTACAGTGTAGTTTATAGAATAATGGCAAGCAAGGTCGTATTCCTCTGGGATTGACTACGAAACACTCAAGCTATAATAACATCGCATTCAAATTTTATTGAATCGGCCGAATATCAAGAGTTTTATAAAATCAAAAATAAAATAAAAATAAATAAATTTACGAACCCCACAAGTATTTTCAACAACCACAAAAGCAAACTTAGGAACATAATCTCAACATATTTCTTCAATATTAAATCCAATTAAAGTTTCAATAACCAATTCATGCAATTCTATGGGTTCAATTCCTAAAATAGTTTACCCCTCCCGGGTGGCGCATAAACAGTAGATTAACCCGATCCATTGCAACTATTATTAACTCCCAAAAGATCTTCGAATTGAAATACTCCCCACAAACAGAAGTAGTCTCCCAATACATTATCTTGTTTATATCTAAATTCGATTATCGTCTCGTTAGAACTCACCTCCTGGATTATGGACTAACAAGTATGACATGCAAATTATTGATTAGATAAAAAGCAATTCTAAATAAGCACTCGAATTCATAAAATAGAACACATAAATCAATTTAGAAAATAATTAATCAAGATTTAACATGAATCCACAGTTTTGATTATGCCCTAAGATCCGAAAGATTATCCAAACATTGATAACAAATTCACAGACAAACTTGAAATTAACAATGTGACATCGTTTAAGCACATATAAGAGATCTAAACTAAAAAAGAAAATACCTTCTTGTCAGGATGGATTCTCCTTCCAAGCCGTCGAAGCTCTTGTGCTTCCGTAGAGGCGAAAGGCCTTTCGCAATCTAACCCTCCTTTCTCAGAAGACCTTTGATCTTGTGTTTCTGTGAAATTTGGTGTGTTGTATGGTGTATGAATGTTGTTATTTTCGTGCAGCCCTTGGGTCCTTTATATAGGTGCTTGGAGAGATCACTTGTAGAGTTTGAGTGGGAAAAGGACACAAAAATCCGAAACAGTGCATCACACGGTCCGGCCTTGCAGTTTCAAAGGCCACTCCACACGGCCGTGTGGTCCCACACAGTCTGGCCGTGCGGCTTGTTTTCGTCCCCTGTTTCCTCCCAACTTCACACGGGCAAGTCACACGGCCTTGTGGTCCCACACGGACCGACCGTGTGACATGTTTTTGTCCGATTTTTTCATCTTTTCGATCTTCTCTTTGCACTCGTCAATCCGATCCGGGCCTTCCAACTGATTTTTCTTCAATTAACTTAGCGCTCTATGGGAGGTAACCCAACATATTTCATATTTTTATTATTTTTAGTTGCCTTCAATTTGTTTAAATTTTAATTTCAATTTTATTCTTTTAGTATTAACTTAAATTTTATTTGTGTTTAGTTTTGCGAGTTGTTGTGTACGAAGCATCACGGCAAACTCCCGTTTAAAAAAACAAAAAAAAGGGAAAAATTGCATCACATGGTCGTGTGACGTCACTATACCATGTCGTGCGACACAGTGGTTTGGCAGAAAAAGAAACATAGCGCGCAGGGTCGAACAGCCCGGCCGTGCAAGCCCACACGGGCCGTGTGGCCCGTCAGTCATGGATTTAATCCCTATTTCACCCTCAAAACTTTATTTTTCTACCACTTTCTCCTACCCAAACGCTACAGCTAGAAAATTCTCTCCCAAAATTCCAAATTCTTCTCCAAATCTCTTCAAATTTACTATAAATCTCACCCCAAAAAATACAAATTCTTCAACTTCTCAAGAAACCCATCACCTAAAGCCTTCAAATTTTCAACTTCTTCAAGTTCTACACGAAGTTTGGGGGTTTTCAAAGTTTCAAATTTTAGACTTTTTGACCCATAAATTTGGTTTTCATGGCTTCTAAGGGAGAAAGAGGAACAAGAAGGAACACGAGATGAAGAAGGGAACCAACTTTGGAGCCCAAACCCGAGCCACAACTGGAATACGCGACTGACGAACCGGAAGCCTCAAATGCCATCTTGCCGAATGAAACACACCGGGATAGATGAGCGATACTCTATTATTGACCATGGATAAATACAAGGTATCCCGATAAACCTACTCTTGCTAATTTGAGTTTATTGGAAGATTTTGGGCTATGTGTGGTCGGGTGGATTGGCATGAATTATTGAATGGGCATTGGGCTACTTATTCAATTTATACGCTTGAGTTCTTGAGTAGTTTCGAATTAGTAATTTGAAAACAAAATTTGATGGGAATTTGGTTCCGGATAGCGAATGAGCCAAGGGAGTTGACTATTGATGATTTAAATCAAATATAGGGATAATTACAAAAAGTACCCCTGAGGTTTGACCAAATTACAAAAAAACCCAACTAACTTTCAAAATTACAAAAAGTACCCCTGAGGTTTGATTCAGTGTTAAAATTAAGGGGTAAAATACAATGATTTTATAAATATGAAGGGGGATTTTGAAATATATTTTGGTTATAGAGGATTTGAATGTTAGTCAAAATAAAACCTCAGGGTATCTTTTGTAATTTTGAAAGTTAACTGGTTTTTTTTGTAATTAGGTCAAACCCAAGGGTACTTTTTGTAATTTACCCTTTAATATATAGAACTCCGTCTTATGGGGTTAAGGAGCATGAGGATTTTAATAAGGATAGATTTTAGAGGGAGATAACTGGTAAACGAATATACACGTCGGGTATCTCGAAGGCATCTAGCATTCGAAACCCTGTATTCCGCTATGTACAAAGAGCATTAGCGGAAATGATTTTTGCGAGGGAGGAAAGCAAAGGGGTCTTGCGAATAGATGAGTTATTTATTATTTGGTGAATGGCGTAGGGGACGGAGGTTGTACCGAATGTTGGGGCTATGATAGCGCGACAATTTGATAGAGTGAGAAAGTCAGATAGGGGAGGAATTTGTATTGGGATGACTACTCCTATTGCTGAATATTGTAATGTTAGCTTTGAAGGGTATGTGGAGGCCGCAGGGCCAAAACTGATTGATTTGACTGTTTTATCTGCTACAAAAATGATTCAATTCGATAGGCGTGATTACTGGCTAAATCAGGTGGATAGAACAAAAGTTAGGCTCCCTAACCCAGAAGCTACAACTATAGGAAAAAGGGGTAATTGGTTACTGAGAAGTGAACAGGGGGATGCTGCTCAAGAAGAGCAAGATGAGCCTATGAGAGATGCACCAGAATCCTCTAGATAAGGGGTAACCGACCATTTAGCATGAGTGATAGGATAGAAAGGGTGGAAGCCGATGTGGGCAAGTTGATAGATAATACTTATCAGTTGACGGCTACAGTTGATGAGTACCACTCGGAGTACTTACAACGGTTCGATGATATCACCCAGCAGCAGCAGTACATGTACAAGATGATGTCTCGTATGGATCAGTGACATATTTCACAAGGCCACTACACCCCACCTCCACCACCACAGTGATCCTTGTAAATACTTATTACGCACTCCTCTTTACTTTTGATAATTTCCACATATGTTTGGGACGAAGCATATTTTAAGTTTGGGGGGTTGTCAAGAATGCGTATTTAGTACTTTTTGCATTTTGCATTGCATTTAGGATTGAATGTAGAACATAAAAAGAAATATTTGCATAAAATTTTTCAATTTTTTATTACTATTTTTCAATTTTTTTATTTGATTTTTAGCACGTTTATCACTTTAGCACGTTTAATTGCTTTTGTGTATATTTTTAATCGAGATTTTTGAAAGAGCACAACTTCAGATCTGTATGCTTCTACTATGAGCATTTAATTTTATGTAATGACATATTTTTGTTAATAATGCGATGAGTGGTTAAGGAGATGTCTTTTATTTGTTTGGCATTAGTTAAGAAAATTGGGTGTTTGAGCATGTTGCGAAAAATAAGCCAGTGACATTTTGTGCCTTAAACTACTTTATCTTATGCAGCTTATTTGTTTTTTTGAGTGTGTCATTCATGATTGATAGAACTCTAGAACTTGCTCTGGTATCTTCATTGAAGCCACGTGTGTATGCAATTTTTGAAAATAATTTAAGGTCATCTTTGTTTAGCCTACTTAGCCTAAAAAGCCTATGAACTCATGATTCCCTAGTTAGCCAATTTTGAGCCAAAACTTTTTATTGTTAGCCACATTGATCTTTAAAATTGAAAAATAATTTTATCCCTGAAATTTCTGGAGCTTATCGAAAATAAACGAGTTTAGGGGAGATGTGGTGAAAATTTATGAAAATAAAGAGGAAGTAGGCAAAAGAAAGAGAGATGAGCAGTATCTAGGTGAATAAAAGAAGAATGAAGCTCGAAAAAGAAAAAAAATCTCTGAAAAAAAAAGAGAGAAAAAAAATCGAGCAAAGGAGAGAGAGAAAAAGACAAAATTCTGAAAATTGTGAAAAATTGAGATCTTGAGGCTAAAGAAAAATAGGCAAAACGGCCTAAGAATGGAAAAAAAAAGGAGGAAAATGGTGGAGTTGAGTCGAAAAAGAAAATATCTTGAGAATGCTTTTTAGATGAAATTGAGTTGGTGAATTGCAAGTCTATGTACTTAAATTCTATTTTCTCAAGTCAAGTCACTTAATCTAAATTTTCCCTACCCTTACCAAAGAGCTTACATTACAACCTAATGAAAGTCCTTTTTTGTTCTTAAACTGTGCACACAACAGTGGTCGAGATGTTAGACGATTTGCAAGCCTATGGTAGTTTTACATTCATTGAATTGATTTTGAGCGTAAACACTTACCATACACTTTGAGAGTCGAGTGATACACTACTTCTTGGGAGTCGCGATGTCGAGTATCCGAGATAGTATTAAATATGACAACTTATGAATGATGACTTCTTGATAATGAATTGCATGGTTTACTTAGATATGAAGTCAAATGAGATTAAATGTCCGTAGTGTTCTTGCGTGTTCTTTGTACCCCTCGATATTATTTTTCTTGAATTGACCGAGGACGAGCAATGCTTTAAGTTTGGGGAATTTTGATACATGTAAAATATACATGTATTTAGGGACTTAAAATGATATATAATTGATACATTTGCATTATATTTATTGTGTTTTTACTTGGTTTCCTTAAATTGGCATGATACTGCATATTCTTGTAACCTTTTACAGGAAACAGAGCTTAATTGAAGAAATATCAGTTGGAAGGCCCAGATAGGATTGACGAGTGCAAAGAGAAGATCAAAAAGACGAAGAAATTTGACAAAAACACGTCACACGGTCGGACCATGTGGAACCACACAGCCGTGTGACTTGCCGGTGTGATGAAGACATGTCCGTGTGAAGTTGGGAAAAAACAGGGGAAAAAAATGAGCTGCACGACCGGACCGTGTGGAGTGGCTGTGTAAAGCTGCACGGCTAGACTGTGTGATGCACTGTTTCGGATTTTTGTGTCCTTTTCTCACTCAAACTCTACAGATGATCTTTCCAAGCACTTATATAAAGGACCCAAGGGCTACACGAAAATAGCAACATTCATACAACATACAACACACCAAATTTCACGGGAACGCAAGTCTTCTGAGAGAGGAGGGCTAGGTTGCGAAGAACACCACAAGACCTTTCGTCTCAAGGGTAGCACAAGAGCTTCGAAGGCTTGGAAGAAGAATCCATTCTGACAAGAAGAGGATTTCTTTCTTAGTTTAGATCTCGTCTGTGCTTAAACGATGGCACAATCTTGATTTCAAGTTTGTCTATGAACTTGTTATCAATATTTGGCTAATCTTTCAGATCTTAGGGCATAATCAAAACTGTGCATTCATGTTAAATCTTGATTAATTATTTTCTTAATTGATTCATGTGTTCTATTTTATGAATTCGAGTGTTTATTTACAATTGCTTTTTATCTAATCAATAATTTGCATGTCATACTTGTTAGTCCATAATCCGGGAGGTGAGTTCTAATGAGACAAAAATCGAATTCATACATAAATAGGGTAATGTATTGGGAGACTACTTCTGTTTGTGGGGAGTATTTCAATTCAAAGATCTTTTGGGAGTTAATAATAGTTGTGATGGATGGGAGACCCCAATTATTATTAATATACTGTTTATGCGCCACCCGGGAGGGAGAATAAACTATTTTAGGAATAGAACCCATTGAATTGCGAGAATTGGTTATTGAAACTTTAATTGGATTTAATATTGAATAAACATGTTGAGATTATGTGCCTAAGGTTGCTTCCGTGGTTGTTGAAAATACTTGTGGGGTTCGCAAATTTATTTATTTTTATTTTATTTTTGATTTTATACAACTCTTGATATTCGGTCGTTTCAATAATTGGAATGCGATGTTATTATAGCCTAAGTATTTCATAGTCAATCCCTAAGGAATACGACCTTGTTTGCCATTATTCTATAAACAACACTGAACACTTGCAGTATAGAGATCCAAAACAAAATATTTTTGGCGAACATCACATTCAGACACGAGGTCGACCGGTTGACCACACCGGTCGACCCCCCAGGTCGACCTGTTGACCCCCCCAATTTCAGCAAACAGGTTATTCTCTGTTTTGACAAACTTTCAGTTACGGGTTACCCTCTAGGGCGACTGATTGACCTCAAAACAAAGGAGTTGTCCGATTTTTGTCAAACATAAAGTTCAAGAAATACTTCAAACTTCTGGTAAAAATCATTGAAAATGTTTTGAAGTATTAGGACAACATTTGGGGACATTGTTTTGGTATAAAACTCAATTATATTAAATCATCAAAGTTACGATAAAAATATTTATCTAACAAACTCCCCTTTTTTGATGATTACAAACCAAAATTATTTTAGGAGGTCGATTTTAAAACAAAATAAGTTTTTCCGTCAAAAACAACTATCCATTTTAGCGACACTTTTCATGATTAAAAATCATAAGAGTAGGAGCAAAGATTTTTCAAAAAATTATATAAAAGCTCCCCCTATCAGCATCCTAAACAATAATAGGCATAGAAGCAAATACTATGTAACACCCGGGAAAAAAAAAGAAGTGTATTTAATTAGTTAGATGGCCCATTAGTGAATTATTATTATTATTGGGTTTATTATCCAATTACTTGGCCCATGAGGAATCGTAAGGTGTTTGGGAAACTAGCTAGGGTAATTATATTAGGACTCTTTTATTATTAGGGTTTTATTATACAACATTAGAGGGGACCAAAAGAAAACACATTCCAGCTCTTTTTCTGCGCCACCAAAGCCCCATCGTCTACCATACAACCTCGACGAAGTTTTTCTTCAACGTCATGATCCCTCAATTGCCTTCCCTATTTCATCCTCAACTCCTAAGGTAATTCACTTACAAATTTCGAAATCTAAGTTATACTATTTCGAATTTTCCTAAATTTTAATATGTTATTCTACGTAATGATTTTATTGCACAGTTAAAATTTCATATTAATCCAATGAGTACTTTTGTAGTTATTGAATTTTCAAACTAAGATGCCAGAATTTATGTTGTCCCCTATTTTTGTTTTAGAAAATCCAAATCCCTACTTATACATATCCAAAATTCGTGATATTTTAATATGTTATGTTATCATATGTTTAAAATATTCAGTTAAAATTTCATATACTTTTGAGTTGTATTTTATTTTATATAAAATTCGCATTCACGCTTTACAAATCTTGAATATACTCTGTTGCTGATTTATAAATTCTATAAACCATGTATAAAGACCTTCCAAATATCTAAATTTTGGATATGTTATGTATTATTATAGTTTCTACCGTGTGGTAAACTATCAGCTCATTCGAATTTATATTTATTTAATTATTAATTAGTTTCCAAGACATTACAATTTTAGCAATGACAAAAGTTTCAGATTATAAAATTTAAAACATAAAGTTAACGAATTTAATATTTTATGATTTTTGGATATGTTATACTATGGTATATATATTATATGTCGTTAAAATGCGAGATCCTATAGTACTATATCTATTTAAATATGATTTTTCTCCCATAAATGTACAGGATTTAATGTTACAGCAATTTCAGTTTCACAAATTCCAAATCCATAGCTAAATATTTCTAATCTTCTTGAAATGTTTACATGATATCTTATTTTGAGTCTATTATCTACTGTAAAAATATTAAATAATTCCAGTAAACGGTTTATGAGAAAGTATTATTCGATCCCAACTACGCAGAGATTTAGTATTGTTCAAACCTACCAAGTTGAACCCTAAACCTTAGGAAAATACCGTGAGCTTCCACGAATGTTATTTTAGTGCTTCCGATATCGAGGTTAATAATTAAGTTTTGACTTATAGAACTAAGATGTATATATATCCATGTTAGGCGACGAGGACGGCGAGCTCTGAAGTTCAATAGGGATATTGCATCAAATCATTCACTATTTTTCAAGCAAAGTTTCGAGGTGGGGTTTGTTTTCTAAACTTTATTGTCCTTGTTAAATGCTTAGATTATTTTGCATGAATGTGTAGTACAGTTGCTTAGGCACTATTGAGCCAGGGACTCAAGAGGTCCGGGGTTGATGCATCCCTCAGGTGGAACCCCTGCAGTGCACCCATGTCTATGTCTATGGTTTCAAAAGATTTATGCTATGTCCTATTGGATTGTATTTGCATGTCTATGTGAGATATCTGTGTATTTAGCATGGACAATTTATACTCCACTGAGCTGTGTCGCTCACCCCACATATAACAAACTTTTCAGGTTAAGGAGTCGGCGATGGTTATTGGCGGTGGATAATGGATGGTCTATGAAACTACTGCAGTAATGTCTTTTTATTTTTAAGTGTTGTTTTCAATTAAATAAGAAATCATTGTACGAATTATGATTTTCCTATGCAACTATTAGAGTGATGTCTTTTTCTAAATGTTAATTTCCAATGAATAAGAAATTGTTAAAACAAATTATTATTTTCAAAGTATTTACCTACGATGCTAGACTTTGTGAGATAATTGATTTGTGTTGAGAACAAATGCCCAGTTTCTAGGAAATCTTCGAATTCAGGTAGTAAATGATGAATTATTATGATTTTTTTAAGTTTATGCAAATAGACTAAAAGGGATATTCTTTTTATAAATTAGTAAATGTGTGAATTTGTTAGAAATAAATGAATATTTAGATTTTCTATACTTTATAAATTATTTCCGCTGTTGCTATTGAATTTCAAATGAAATATATTTACAGGTCTATTTTCTCTTATAAATAAAAATATGTACGCTATTTTTCAAAGTCTTTCACTATCAAATGGCTTGTTGAGAATTATATGTGGATGTCAAATTTTATTCAAATTATTTTATGCGATTGTTTCCAATGTAATTACTGTTCTTTTGAAAATAAAATGGCTCGCTATAACGAGTTGTCTTTCTTATGTTAAAAACAAAGGTATTCGTCAAATGAATGCATGTGTATATTTTTATAGTAAAAAAATTCGGGGTGTTACAGGTGGTATCAGAGCATGTCTACCTTCCTGTAGATTTGCAAAAAAATAAATACATGTAGTTTTCGTGTGTGTACTCTGATAAATGAATAAGCAATTTTTTTTTAATATAAATGAAAAGAGTCTACGTATCCACCACCGCTATGCCACGCCAACTCCAACGCCAAGGTACGAAGTTAAATTTTCAAAAGTTCTATTGCTATTCCTACTGCTACCGCCATTGCTACTGCTACTGCTATTGCCATTTCTACTGCTACTGACAAATTACATGATTTCTATTGCGAAAGAAGAAAACATGATTTACTTTATTTATTGATGCAATACACATGTACCATAGAGCTATTGACTACGAGGTTTTGACACACTGTATGTGAATATGGAAAGGATAATATAAACTCTAGATGACTTGGAAGAGGACCCCTGTGATAGAATACATGAGATTCATTACGAATTTATAAGCGATCGAGAATGTCAGGATTGACTATGAGTAGATTACTAGCAACATAGATTATGGAGAGACTTTAGTGGCTTTTGAGTTGAATATTCATGATTTACGCCATGTTCAATTTTTTTAAAGTTAATGATAATACATTGATGTAGTTATGGTGTTAGTATATCATTTGGAAAGACAATAATTCTTGTTCGGATGTCTAAAGTCATGAAACTGAAGGTTAATGGAAATGATATAGAAGAGATTTTGATGAGATCTTAAGCATGTACTAACTTTATAAGAGTCAATAAAATACATAAGGAGATAATATTTCAATGCATGAGTTTATGGAACAAAGGCTAGTACAGTACCTCGAATTATGTCAGGAAAGAAGGGAAAGTTTAAGGAAAGAAATTGTCTGAAGTAATTGGATATTGATGTAAGCCACCAATATTTTAATTTGATAATGGTCAATGTGCTAATTATTCGAGAGTATGAAATATATTTTTAGAAACTTTTATTTGGGACTCCACTAGATAGACAAATACAATCCATTATTGACTTTTACTTGGGGCAGCACCGTATCAAATTCACACATAGGATGACCTTGAAGGAATTGGAGTATGCAATTACAAGAATTATTGGTTAAAGGACTTATCCGACTTAGAGTATCACCATGACGAGAGCCAATCATGTTTGTTAAGATACGATGGATATATGGAGTATATTGACTACATGAAGGATTTATTGGATTACAAAATAAGTACCCGTTGCTAAGGATAAATGATTCGTTTGATTATTTAAAGGAACTAGTGTCTTATTAAGGATCAATTTGAGGTCACGTATCACCAACTAAAGTTCAATAAGAATTTAAATTATGTTTAGGCTATGTGATATATTTTGGTCACATTGTTACCATATGAGGAATATAAGTTGACCTGGTTAAAGTTGAAGTTATTAATCAATGGAGTATAGTTAAGAGTTCAACACCACGGTCTAGAGTGACAAGAAAATGTGAAGTTTCAGTAGATGAAGAAGTGTGCGGAGAATTTCTAAGAACTTAAATAAGGAATGACCAGTTTACGAGTAGAATAAGAATACTTGGTGAGAGAGTTTGCTAAGTTGATAATCGAGTGTAACACCTTTTAGTGGATTGAAATCAATTACTGCAACAATGATGAACGACTTGTACTTAGAGATAAGATTTTTAAGGCACAAGTGACATATGAATTTTAGGAAAGATGCGAAACCATGATCTAATTGAAGACCTCAACGGATTTTTATAGTTGATAATGGTGTATTAGCCTACAATGGAATTTTGGTTGTACTTAGGAAAGAACTGTGATATTAGGTTAAGCACATTGTATATCGTACATCGTTCACCTATGAGCTACAAAGATTTATCGAGATATAGGAAATGTATTTTTGGTGGATGAAATGATAAGAAATATCAGAACTTTATGGATAGATGCATGACATGCCAACAAGTTAAGATCAAACACCAACGACTGTCAAGATATTTGTTAAGACATATGATATCCTCGAATAAAAATTGAAAGCATATATATTGACTTTATTGTAAGTTAGTCGCGACCAACAAAGAAAAATCACGAGATGGAATATTTTTGACCGATTGACCAAATCTACACACTTTTTCAGATGACATATGGTTTAGAGCAATTCGTCCAATTGTACATAAGAGAAATAGCGAGACTATCAGAGAGATACTAGTTAACTTTGAATGTTTGGAGAAACTTGCAACAATATAGGGGAATAAGATTAAATTTTAGTGGGCTACAACATCTATAGACGGATGGACAAACAGGAAGGACAATGGAATCCTAAGAGACATGTATTCCGGATTTTCTGAGTAATTTGGAGGCATATTTACTTTTAGCGGGTTTTTCTTATAACAATAGTTGAGATGGCCAGGACGAGGCAACTTGGGAATGAAAGGATGAGATTCTAGCAAGATATTTAGACGTTATTAGAGTTTGAATTAAGTTGACTAAATTTCGAGGACGAAATTTTTTAAGAAGGGGAGTTTGTAACACCCGAGAAAAAAAAAAGTGTATTTAATTAGTTAGATGGCCCGTTAGTGAATTATTATTATTATTGGGTTTATTATCCAATTACTTGGCCCATGAGGAATCCTAAGGTGTTTGGAAAACTAGCTAGGGTAATTATATTAGGACTCTTTTGTTATTAGGGTTTTATTATACCACATTAGAGGGGACCAAAAGAAAACACGTTCCAGCTCTTTCTCTGTGCCACCAAAGCCCCATCGTCTATTATAAAACCTCGACGAAGTTTTTCTTCAACGTCATGATCCCTCAATTGCCTTCTCTATTTCATCCTCAACTCCTAAGGTACTTCACTTAAAAATTTCGAAATCTAAGTTATACTATTCAGAAATTTCCTAAATTTTAATATGTTATTCTTCGTAGTGATGTTATCGCACAGTTAATATTTCATATTAATCCGATGAGCACTTTTGTAGTTATTAAATTTTCAAACTAAGATGCCAGAATTTATGTTGTCCCCTACTTTTGATTTAGAAACTCCAACACCCTACTTATGCATATCCAAATTTCGTGATATTTTAATATGTTATGTTATCTTATATTTAAAATATTCAGTTAAAATTTCATATACTTTTGAGTTGTATTTTATTTTATATGAAATTCGCATTCACATTTTCCAAATCTTGATTATACTCTATTGCTGATTTATAAATTCTAGACACCATGTATAAATACCTTCAAAATATCTGAATTTCAGATATGTTATGTATTATAATTGTTTCTACCGTGTGGTAAAATATCAGCTCATTCGAACTTATATTTATTTAGATATTAATTAGTTTCCAAGACGTTACAGTTTTAGCAATGACAAAAGGTTCAGTTTATAAAATTCAAAACATAAAGTTAACGAATTTAATATTTTATGATTTTTGGATATGTTATACTATGGTATATATATTATATGATAGTACTATATTTATTTAAATATGATATTTCTCCCATAAATGTACAAGATTTAATGTTACAGCAATTTCAGTTTCACAAATTCCAAATCCATAGCTAAATATTTCTAATCTTCCTGAAATTTTTACATGATATCTTATTTTGAGTCTATTATCTACTGTAAAAATATTAAATAATTCCAATAAACGGTTTCTGAGAAAGTATTATTCGATCCAAACCTACCAAGCTGAACCCTAAACCTTAGGAAAATACCGTGAGCTTCCACGAATGTTATTTTAGTGCTTCCGATATCGAGGTTAATAATTAAGTTTTGACATATAGAACTAAGATGTATATATATCCATGTTAGGCGACGAGGACGGCGAGCTCTGAAGTTCAATAGGGATATTGCATCAAATCATTCACTATTTTTCAAGCAAAGTTTCGAGGTAGGGTTTGTTTTCTAAACTTTATTGTCCTTGTTAAATGCTTAGATTATTTTGCATGAATGTGTAGTACAGTTGCTTAGGCACTATTGAGCCAGGGACTCAAGAGGTCCGGGGTCGATGAATCCCTCAGGTGGAACCCCTGCAGTGCACCCATGTCTATGTCTATGGTTTTTCAAAAGATCTATGCTATGTCCTATTGGATTGTATTTGCATGTCTATGTGAGATATCTGTGTATTTAGCTTGGACAATTTATACTCCACTGAACTGTGTCGCTCACCCCACATATAACAAACTTTTCAGGTTAAGGAGTCGGCGATGGTTATTGGCGGTGGATAATGGATGGTCTATGAAACTACTGCAGTAATGCCTTTTTATTTTTAAGTGTTGTTTTCAATTAAATAAGAAATCATTGTACGAATTATGATTTTCCTATGCAACTACTATAGTGATGTGTTTTTCTAAATGTTAATTTCCAAATGAATAAGAAATTGTTAAAACAAATTATTATTTTCAAAGTATTTACCTACGATGCTAGACTCTGTGAGGTAATTGATTTGTTTTGAGAACAAATGCCCAGTTTCTAGGAAATCTTCGAATTCAGGTAGTAAATGATGAATTATTATGATTTTTCTAAGTTTATGCAAATAGACTAAAATGGATATTCTTTTTATAAATTAGTAAATGTGTGAATTTGTTAGAAATAAATGAATATTTAGATTTTCTATACTTTATAAATTATTTCCGTTGTTGCTATTGAATTTCAAATGAAATATATTTACAGGCATATTTTCTCTTATAAATAAAAATATCTACGCTATTTTTCAAAGTCTTTCACTGTCAAATGGCTTGTTGAGAATTATATGTGGATGTCAAATTTTATTCAAATTATTTTATGCGATTGTTTCCACTGTAATTACTGTTCTTTTGAAAATAAAATGGCTCGCTATAACGAGTTGTCTTTCTTATGTTAAAAACAAAGGTATTCGTCAAATGAATGCATGTGTATATTTTTATAGTAAAACATTTTGGGGTGTTACATACTAAAAGCTAAAAGCCCAGTTTTTACAATTATAACTTGAAGTTCAAGAGCTTAAAAGCTCCCCCTATCAAAAATAATTCATTAGTAACAAATAAATGTACATTATGCATCCATTGGACTAAGTTTCATCCTCAGCTTTTGGCTTTTTATCCACAGCTTATAGCTTTTTTCGCGAGCTTTTTCTGGCTTCTTTGAACTTAACATAAGCTTATGAGATTATTTAATTTTTCACCCCCTTTGGAATCATCAAAAAGACGATTTTTCACCCCCTTTTGAATATAAAGCTTAAAATTCCAAATTGTAAAGGAAAATTTTGAGAAGAATGTTTGTAGAAGCTTATTTGATTGATAGAACATGATCTCTATAAACATGTAAGACATTAGAAAGCAAGATATTCATGTAAAGGATGAAGTTTTTACTGAGACATTTTATCGAACACTTGGCATGCGTAGAATAAAAACGAATTTGTATATAACAACTGTAAATGTAATCATGTCCAAAAATTCAACACCAATCACAATTCTACAATCTCAATTCATCAACATTCATAATTCCCAACACAATTTACAAAACTTTCACCAATTCAACAAGCAAAAGCACATTCTCAAGGGTTCAACACAATTGAAATTAAAGAGAGAGTTAAACTTACCAATTGTTCGGAGAAGATGAATAATATGGAAGATATACGCATTATGCAAGTCCAATAAAGTAGAATTTACAAGAAAAAATCATTTTGAGTGAATTGTGTGTGAAATGGGCGAAGGGGTGCGAAATAAGAAAAATAGACGAAGAAACCAAACTGCGAGGACAGAAACACTTTATCTCTGAAATGATCGCGGTCAACCGGTTAACCACTAGCTCAACCGGTCCAGGTCATGGTCAACTAGTCGACCACATAGGTCAACTGGTACGTGAAATGATGTCTAGTTTTTGTCCGAATTTTGAGTTAAAAATGCGATTTTCACCCCTAGGTTTTAAAAATGCACAAAATGTAATCATAGACCTTATTTGATATGCATTATGCCTAACGAGCTCGAATTGAAGTAAAAGACTCGGCGGTTAAAGATTTTGTGAAAATATCTGCGAGTTGATCTTAAGACGAAACAAAGCACATCTCAATATTTCGTTTAGAAACACAATCCCTTAGACAATGGTGTCGAATCTCAATATGTTTTGTTTGGTTATGATGAACCGGATTTTGAGCAATGTTTATAGTGGACGTATTGTCACAAAATCAGAAACATTTATGAAAGAACATTTGTAATCCGCTAAGGTTCGTTTCATCCAAAGAAGTTGAGTATAACAAAAGGCGGCGAAAATATATTCGGCTTCGGCCGTTGAAAAAGATACACAATTTCGTTTCTTTGAAAAAACAAGATACTAGGTAATTGCCCAAAAATTGACATGATCCGGAGTACTTTTACAATCATCAATATAATCCGAATCACTATATCCTTTTAAAGAGAAATTTTCATTCTTTGGATAAAACTAGCCATAAGAAATAGTGTCTTTCAAATATCGAAAAGTTCTTTTAACGGCACTTAAATGAGATTCTTTTGGGATTGCTTTGAAATCGAGCACATAGGCATACGGTATAAAGAATATCGAGTTTATGAGAGTAATAAAAGTTGATGAACATACCTCGATTATGTTTTCGTCAACCAATTCAAACTTAACTTGATGTAGATAACCATTGATATCTGTACGATAATTTGTCCTTTAATACCCAAGTATCTCCTACAAAATCTTAAGAAAAATTCTTGCACAAAAGTTTAGTAGTATCGGATAATATAAACCAATATAGAGATTAGGCAAGTAGCACATACTAAGCTTTTGTATTAATCCACAAGAGTTTGACAAAGCATGTAAGTTCTAATGTGCTTATAGAAAAGCTATATATGGTCTCTATTGAAATTTGAAAATATAGTTGAGACCTCATTTTTAAGAAACATTTTGAAAAAGAATTTTGACAATCAAGACAAGAATAAAGACATGAATATGTGCAATAATTAAATAAAATGCATAATTCAAGAAGAGGATAAGAGTTACAAATTTCTCTATTGCCAAGGGTTGTGTCTTTCCCATTATTGATTATATCTTCTTCTTGGAAAGTGATTTTGTTGATAATGTCTTTTCCTTTGATCAAATGGCGCGAACATTTGTTGTCTATTTGACGATTTGAATTTCCTTTAACTTTTATCTTGAGGTACCCTCAAATGTTTGGGTCCATTGGGATTATCTTTTAGACTTTTAGATCTCCAATAATAATTTGAGCTATTTCTAGTCCGACAAGTGTTTACCGTGCGACCACTTTTACCGCAATAAAAACATGTAATAGTTCTAGAAGAATGATGATTGACATAAACAAAGGTAGGTGCTTGATTCTTTTTCATATCAATGATAACATTTGGATTATAACCATGTCCTAGTTTCAAATGATCACAACGTTGAACATCAAGAGTTTTGGTCATTTTATCGGTACACAAGTTAACCTTCATCATATCCTTTTTCATGCAATCAATATCCTTAGCTAGAGATTCCTTTTCTTTTTCAAGGTTTCTAACCTTATCAAGTGTAGTAGTGTGAGCACAAGAAAGTGATTCATATGAAACAAGTAAACTATCCTTTTCATTTTTCAACGTGTTGAATTTCCTTTTTCAATTTTTTGTATTTAACAAGCATACTTTGGAATTCATTTTGAAGTTCATCATAATCATCTTGCAATTCATTAATAAAGGAGATAAAAGAGTTGGAGCGTATCTCATTGTCTTCTTCGATGCCCATTAGACATTGCTCGGCTTTCTCATCATCAGATATTGCAAGAAGCTCATCACATGTTTTTGGATTTGATATTATATCCAGTTGAGAAGTAGATGCTTTTGAATTACTCCTTTCATTTGTATATATTTCATAGATGAGAAGATTTCCAATAAGCTCATCAAAAATTAGAGTTTCCAAATTTTGAGCTTCCGAGATAGTAGTAATTTTTTCGGACCAAGAGGCGGGAAGAGCATTTAGAACTTTTGTGACCTTATCCTCTTCGGAAATAATTTTCCCAAGTGCAATAAGAGGATTTACAATGTTGTCAAGCCTTTCAACCATTTTGGAAATATTTTCTCCATCATTCATAGAGAAATTTTCGAACTCTTTGACCAACATGGTCTTTCGAGCATGTTTCACTTTCTTTATTCTTTCATAGATAACTTCCAATTTTTCCCTTACATCATGAGCAGATCGAATTCCTCTAATATGATTTACTCCGTAGCAGTAAGAGAACAATGAAGTATGTTAAGAGTTTTACCGTTTAAGGAGAATATTTTCTTGTCTTCATCATCGAACTCCTTGAGAGCTTTAGGAATTTGAGTTCTGTCTTCCTTTTTCTTCATCGGGATAGATACTCCATTTATAACCGTGTTCCAAATATCGAACCCGCAACCTTGTAAGAAACACCCCATTCTATATTTCCAAAATGCATAATTATTTGAGTGGAAGAGAGGTGGTCTATTGAATGAAGCACCGGTTGGAAGATAGCTCTCGTTCGTAGCCATGGATCTTTCCTTTTTACTCGCAATGAGAAACGAGCTTGTCAAAGCGTTTGGCTCTGATACCACTTGTTAGTCCAAGTGGCTATGATAATCTAGAGATGAGTGAATAGATTATCCCGATTTTTCGATTTTCGTCCTCCTTTTTGAATATGAGAATGATGACCAAAATAAAAGTGCAGAAATGTAAACAACACTCGATGATTTATAGAAGTTCAACCCATTGAAGGTCTAATCTTCTACCACCCAGTATGTCCGGAATGGATTTTGAAAAAGGAAAAAGTTTATTAATAGATACCAAACTATTACAACATTTACCTTGAAGAGTACCAAACTCTTCTTACAACAACACCTATGAAGATCACTTTATTAATAGATACCAAACTATTACAACCTTTACCTTGAAGAGTACCAAACTCTTCTTACAACAACACCTATGAAGATCACCACAATCTTCCCACTCGAAGATCACCAAACTCTTCCACCTCGAAGAGCACCAAATTCTTCAACACCTCGAAGAGCACCAAACTCTTCAACACGAAAAGCACTAAGTTTTTCAATCAAATCAACCAAACGTGTTCTTGCCAAAAGAACACTAACAATGGTTTTTTTTTTTGGATGATGTTACAAATACAATCAAGATTACACTTTAAATGAAATATTACAACTCAAAAGTGCAAGTGTAATCAGTAAGGAAAGCCTAATAAGCAAGATGTGAAAGTGATAGGCTTAAGTTAATACAACAAGAATGTTGAAAGTGAATAACAAAATATTTGCAGAGATTTTTCTTGTTGTGTTGTATTGTGTTGTCTTATTGTGTTGCTTCAAGCCTTCTATTATTATATGAGAGCTCTTGGATTTGAATCCCAGCAATAGGCTCCTCCTTTGAGATTGAAATCTTCAAAAAAATTCAAATCAAATGGAGAATATAGCTGTTAGAAATCAATCCCCTAATTTTATGAAAAGATGTCTGCTGTGCAACGGATAGTTTGCTGATAAAACCTTAAGTCGACCGGTCCACCTCTAATATGAAAAAGATGTTTAAAATTGAAAATCACAGGTTAAACAGGGGGTCAGACCGATCCGGGGTGGGAGTGGACCGATCGACCATGGGTTCGACCGGTCACCCTCCACAAAATGTGAATCAGAAATATTTTCGTACAATTTCTCACATTCAGACACTGGTCAACCTCTATGTCAACCGATTGACCACACTGGTCAACCCCCCAGGTGGACCGGTTGACCTCCCTAATTTCAGCAAACAGGTTGTTCTCTGTTTTGACAAACTTTTAGGTACGGGGTTTCCCTCTAGGGCGACCGGTTGACCTCAAAACAGATGAGTTGTCCATTTTTTGTCAAAAATAAAGTTCAAGAAATACTTCAAGCTCTTGGTAAAAATCAGTGAAAATGTTTTGAAGTATTAGGATAACATTTGAGGACATTGTTTTGGTATAATACTCAATTATATGAAATCATCCAAATCACGATAAAAATATTTATCTAACAAAATGGACCATTAATAGTTTAGAGTATTAATCAGGCCATATTGTTAGTAAGTTAATAATAAGCCCATGTATCCAAAACCTAGTCTAATTTGGAGTAGGCTAAAACACATATATAAGAAATTCAAAACATACACATTGAGAACACACAAAGAGAGAAAAGAAAGTTCACGAGAGAGAGAGAGAGAGGAGAAGAAAGAAATAGAGAAAAAGAATAAAAATAGTGATTTCCCCAACGCGGTTGATTTGATAGAGGCCTGAGAAGAATTTTGTTACCCATAATTTCAACAGGAGTGTAATTTCCTTTGTTTCACATAGATTTAAGTTTGTAATGTTGTTACATGATTTTCATTTTGTTAATTTTAAAGCATAATTGATTGCAAAGCTTGTTGTTTATCATGTTTGACTACGAGGATTGACTCTATGTGTATGTATTTGGCTTGCCACCAATTATGTTTCATTGTTTGAATGATTAGTTGAACGTTAGGTTTAATCTAATACTTGAATACTTGAATATAGAATTTTCTCTAACTAGTTGAATGTAGGTTTTCTCCCCATGAATCAAATGTAGGGATTTTCCTTGAATAAGTTTGAATAATTGAATGTAGAGTTTTTCAGATAATATATTTGATTAATTGAATATTGGAGGTTTTCCCAAATATGTTTGAATCTAGAGTTCACTAATTAATTGAAAGTAAGGTTTCTCTAATTAGTTGAACATAGATTTTATCACTCATTAATTGAATGAAGAGTTTGGCCTTAGCTAACTTAATGTAGGGCTTTCCCCTAAATTGTTTTGAATTATTGAATGTAGCGTTTTTCCTTAATAGTTGATTGTAGGGTTTTCCCTAATTAAATTGACTTATGTTCATCCGTAACTAATTGAATGTAATAGTTAATTGAATGCAATGCGTTTCCCAAATATGTTGGAACCTAGGGTTTCAATAATTTAATGAATGTAGAGTATTCCCCTAACTAACTGGACATGTGACTTTCCTCCTAAGATGTTGATTAATTAATGTAGGATTTAATGAATGTAGAGTATTCCCCTAACTAATTTAATTATTATGATTTATGCTTACGTTTATTCTTGTACTTAATGATAAGTCGCATCATTTAGGTTCATGGATCATGTTAATGTATGTTAATAGCATTTCACAAGCATCCAAACATTAAGTAAAGTCAAGTTTTAAAGTTTAGAATTAATAGTATTTTTTCAAAGAAGTGGGTGCACATTGTTCTATGATGCTAGAGTGAGTGGAAAATGGGCGCGGAGGACCGGGGTTCCGACAATGTGCTGCTTGCGGCTAATGTTAATGTTCATGAAAATGGGCCTTTGGGAAAAATATTCATCGGGTTCCAAATAACAAGCCCCACTGTAACCCTGATTAGAACAATGTGTTACCAAGTGAGCTCGCGTCCAATGAATGTTTTACGAAAAGAAAGTCAATGTTTTAAGTATGTATATGAAAGGTTTTTAAGTAAAGAAAATGTAAAGTTTTTCAATGTCATAAATGTTAAGATATTGCATTAGGCATGCATTCATGCATGAGATTACTTGTTGAGCTCCTTTAGCTCATTCCACGAATGTTAAATTTTTCAGATGAGAATATAGAAGAGGAAGGAGATGGTGTGGCGCAGTGACTCGGGGAACCGATGTCATTGGAATTCTTTTATTTTAAAAGTTTGACTTTTAGTTAATTAAACGTTGCATGTTATTGTGTTTTCAGTACGAATGTTTTGGACTATGACTTATTAGTATTATTTCCGCTGCAAAACTTTCGAACAAAGTAAAGTTTTTTAATATGACGTGATTTTAAATATTCTTTAAAGTTTTTCTATTTATCTATTATTTTCTGCATTAAAATTCAAGTAAGCTAGAAAGGGCGCTACATTTAGTGGTAACAGAGGCGATGCATTTTAAAATCAGTTATGTAGACTTTAAAACGTTTTTAATTTACAACAAGTCTAAAGTGAACGAGTCATGGGTTCTGAGTTGCGCTTCGAGCATCTCCCTCCGCAATATCATAAGCTTTACATATGATTATGCCCGTACAATTTTGTGTTTATGTGTTTTGCTTTAGACTGCAAATATGAATGTGTTTGAGATAGTATTGATTATTGTTTGATAAATGGTTTTATCATGATTTTGATGATTTTGTTTTTATACCAAAACAATGTTTTTAAAGGTTGTCCAAATACTCCTAAATAATTTAAAATGGTTTTAATATGTTCCGGAGTATTTCTTCAAGTTTATTTTGTGTCAATGGGTTTTTACATCGAAACTATGTTTCTAAATGTTGTCCTAATACTCCCGATCGGTCTAAAATGTTTTTACTATTTTTCGGAGTATTTCTTGAAGGTTATTTTCGATAAAATGTTGGACAACATTTTTGTCTCGTGTTCAACCGGACATTCCGTGTCTGAAAGATTGGTTTTGAAACAGAAACGAGACGTTTTGAAAAACCCTGGAGGTCGGCCGTCGCGCGCAGGGCGGGCTTACGGACCAAGAGATTACAGAACATCCTGTATCTCAAATTTGTTGAGGAGTGACCGGTCCCTATGGGGGGCGACCGGTCGGACCCATGGTCGACCGGTCGGACCCCCCCTGGACCGGTCAACCAGTGTAAATTTGCTATGTAATCTTTCTTTCTCTTATTAGTGCGCGACCGGTCGCCCTAATGTTTGACAGCAAAATTCTAACCGTTGTGCAGCAGACAGCTTTTCCCTAAATTGTGGGATTGATTTCTAACAGCTATAATCTTGATTTTACTATCAAGGATCAATCATCTCCTATAAATAGAGGAAGATTTGAAGCACAACAATAAGAGAGAACAATACAATACAACAAGAAATACTCAAGCAAACATTTGGTCTTATATTGCCATTATTCTTGTTGTAATTTGCCTAGTTTATCACTTTCACATTCTCGAGGTCTAGTCTTATCTCTTAATTACACTTGCACTCAAATTTGTATTATTCATTATCGAGTTGTAATCTTTAATTTGGGTTATCATTCAACACAAGATATCCTTGTGAGTGTTCTTGTGGTAAGAACACACTTGGATGATCTAGGTGATAGGTGTAAGAAGATTGTGGTGATCTTCTTATTGAGGTGTTGAAGAATTTGGTATTCTTCAAGGTTGAAGATTGTGGTAATCTTCACAAGGTGTCGTTGGAGATTGTGGTAATCTTCAAGAGAGATTGTGGTAATCTCAAATGTGGTGTTGTAGAAGAGTGTGGTGCTCTTCAAGGTGATGTTGTAAGGTGTTGTATTAATTTTGGTAATTAATAAAATCTTTTTTCTTTTTGAAATCCATCCCGGAGATACTGGGGTGGTAGAAATTAGGCCCTAGGTGGGTTGAACCTCTATAAATCGACGCATGTTGTTTACTTCCCGCACCTTTATTATTGTCTTGGCTTGTTTTAATCGAAAAAAAGGGCGAAATCGAAAAGATGGAGATAATCTATTCACCCCCCCTCTAGATTATCGTAGCCTCTTGGACTTACAAGTGGTATCAGAGCCAAACTCTTTGGCAAGCTCGTTCCACACCGCGAGTAAAGAGGAACGATCATCGGCTATAAATGAAATCTACCTTACCGGCGCCTCCACCACCAAGCCACCACTAATTGATTCCAAAAATTTTACATTTGGAAAGAAATAATGGAATGCTATCTACAAGGTTGCGGGTTCGATATTTGGAACACGGTCATTAATGAAGAATCCATTCCGATGATGGACACACCACACACCTCCAAAGGCTTCAAAGAGCTCAATGATGAAGAGAAGAAAATCATCTCATTAAATGGTAAAGCTCTTAATATTATTTATTGTTCACTTACCATTTTGGAATATGATCATCTTGTAGGAATTAAATCGGCTCATGAAGCATGGAGAAAATTAGAAGAAGTATATGCAAATAAAAGGAGTCACTCAAGAGCACCTACTTCTCAAATGGGTACAACCTCAAACCCAACAACATGGGATGAGCTTCCTACAACTTCCAACGATGATGAAAACGAGCATTGTCTTATGGGCTTCGAAGAAAACGAGGTAAGTTCTAAACCCTCTACTTCTTATGACAATGAATTGCAAAATGATTATAGTGATTTGCTCAATGATTATGATGAGCTTCAAAATGAATTCCAAAGCTTGCTTGTTAAATACAAAAATTTGAAAAAGGAATTCAATGCTTTGGAAAATGATAAGGATAGTTTATTTACCTCCTATGAATCACTATTATGTGCTCACACCACCACACTTGATAAGGTTAGAAACCTTGAAAAAGAAAATAGTACTCTTGTTGAGGATATTAATTGCATGAAAAAGGATTTATCAAAATCCAACTTGAGTACCGATAAAATGACCGATATTGTTGATGTTCATAGTTGTGATAAATTGAAACAAGGACTTGACCATAAGCCTAATGTTGTTAATTATATAAAAAATAGTCAAGTCTCTAAGCATGTTAGTCATTACACTTCTAGAATTATTACATGCTTCTATTGTGGTAAAAAGGGTCATACGGTAAATACTTGTCGGGCTAGAAATAGCTCTAATTATTGTTGGAGACCAAAAAGTCTCAAAGCTAATCCCAAAGGACCCAAACATTTGAGGGTACCACAAAGAAATGTCATATTAGGTACCCGGCAGAATCAAGGAAAATTCATACCGTCAAGAAGACATCAAATCCCATTTCATTTGATCAAAGGAGAACACATCACCATAATGAATTTCCAAGAGAAAGACATTATCAACAATGGGAAGGACATAATCCTTGGAGATGGAGCAATTGGAGAAGCTATCATCAACAAGATGATTTTCAAAGGGGAAGATATCATCAACAATGGAAACTACACAACACATGAAAATGGCGTAATTGGTAAATCGTATCTCCCTATTTAAATATGTATTTTATTATTATGCATGTTTTTATTTGTGTCATAATTGTAAAATGATTTTTCAAAATGAGTTTTAAAAATTTATTTTTAAAATTTAGGTCTTCAATATATTTGTGAGTTTCAAAATATTTTTGAAAAAAAAGACCTTGCATGATGTTTTTTGTCACGCCCCAAACGGGACGCGACGAACGATTCACAACTTAAATACAAATGGACTAACATTCCAGACAATACTAATGAGAACCCAATAAGACAGTCTAAATAAAATGAGGAAAGAAATAACAGATACAAGTTATCACTTAAAGTCTACATTCCAACATCCAAATTACAACCCGAAATTCAACAAGGTAGTAACTTAAAGTCAAGGGATCATACGCCCCTCAATTACAAACCCGAATTGATTAGGATACAAAAGTCCAACAAAAACATAATAAGAAAAGAGTCCGATCAACAACAAGATACGATAAATCCAACAAGCGTAGTACAAGGTCTCAATCGAGCGGTTCGGCAAAGATCCCCAAATGAAATCCTCATCTAAGGTTAGAAAACAAAGGGATGAGACAAAAATCTCGGTGGATGGGGTGATGGTAATGCGAGTGTGGCGTAATAGTTAATGTGAGAAAACTTGATTATACGAAAAACGCATGAGTATGATATGATGCATGGTTTCACACACGATTCAAGCGTCATGATAAATTATTTAAGTAATAATTATACGATTTAAAAAAGTTCATGGTCACACAGCACTATGTGATACTGATCAAGACAGTAGGATTGCGTGCGGAAGTGTAACGCCAATCCTATGCAAGGCAATTAATGGTTGCGTACGGACTTGTAGCGCCAACCAATGCAAAACAGGTAGCGGTTGCGCACGTGGAATGTAACGCCAACCAAAACGGGACGATAACTCAGAATCGTGTGGATCGGGCGATTCCTTCGTTCTACCTTGTAACCCGGTCAAGTATGGTCCAAGACCAGCACCTTATCGCTCCGTAGGCAAAGACAAAATCCCAAAGAGAGCCGGGCGAGGCTCGGATCTGTCATAATCATGATTATACCTCGAGACTACGACCCGCTTCCCTTGGACAAACTCCGTCCCTCGATTTGCGGGATTAGGACGATGGGGCGGAAGAGTGGAATAGCGGCCGAGCTGCCGGTTCCATCCCCGACGTATCCATTCCGATTTGTGAGCTCGACATACCAAGTTGACTCGGGCGGGAAAGTAATTACAATTACGGGTAGTCAACCAGCGCAATGAGTATTATTGATTTGGGAAGCGATTTAGGAAAATTTTTGGAAAACGCGAGTGGCAATTATGGCGTTGGTGGAGTTTTGGATGAAGATGATTATCGGAAGGATAAGCAACCTTCGATATCTTAAAAGATTGGGTGGAACATAAGTCCCGTTATAGAATCAATTAGCAAGGCGGGAAGTCGCTCGCGATCGGGTATTAATCGGTCAAATTGATCCGATAAGTTAGGGGGTTTTTTGGGGAGGTAAAATATTTAAATTAAATCTCAATTTCAGAGAGTCCAGGGCTATTTTAGTAAAAGAGAAAATAATTTGAGTTAGGTCCTTTATAAAAGAAAAATTGTAATTTAGCCCCGTTTTGTAAAAACCAACTCTTTTGGGGTTAAAAAATTGAATAATTAAATATCCCGACCTTGAAAAATTATGAGGTCAGTTCCTAAATTCTCCAAATTGTCCAGAGATTCAGGTTTTTAAAGTTTTATGGTCGAGTCTTTATAAAAATCTCATATTGGCCCCAAATTTGTAAATATTGTCAATTCGGACCTTAAGTTTTAAAAAATTCGGAACTCACAAACCGGAAGGGCTTTTAATGTGATTCCAGTTGGAAAATGTCACTAAGGTTTGTAGGATATTGGGACAAAAGCAGTTTTTAAAAGCATTATGTGTAGGTCCTTCAACTTTAGAAAATATCATTTTTGTCCCATTTTAAAATAATTGCCTTTAAGGCTTTTAGGGGTCCAATTGTTATGAAATTTGAACCTTGGGTCCAAAATATAATTAAGTTATAGTTAAGTTAGTATTTCCAGGTGCATGGGCTGCATAAGTCCTGGAAATTTCATTTGGGTCCTCAAGTTTAATATTTTCACATTAGTCCCTCATTTTTAGTAAAATTGTTTTCCAAGCCCTAACCACTTGGATTTTTGGAATACTTTTAAAATATGGGATTCCCAGTAACTTAAAAGTAAAAATTTCAATTTATAAAGTTTAGGTCTGGTACAGTTTTGAAAATTGCAAAATAGCCCTTAAACTTTCAAAATCTTACAATCTAGTCCTTGGGCTTTTAAAGGTTGATTTTATTTATCTTAAAATTATTAAAACATTATTAAAATGTCCAAAAGTCATTTTTGAACCTGAGTACAGTCCCAAATTTCGAAATTTGCAGAGGGGTCCTTTAACTTTTATTTTCTTGCAATTTAGTCCACCAACTTTCCATTTTTGCATTTTTAAGTCCAAAATTGAAATTTAATCAATTATGCTCGACTTTTCCAGGTTATAAGTCATCCAAAACATAGATTTTAAAGATCATACACATGCATGTCCAATACATACAAGAATTCATCAATTAAAGCATTAAAGTGTACATGCATGCACCTAAAATTCAATAAATAGTAATTTTAAGCAACTCTTGAGAATTTTTATGATTTGATATATAAAATTAACATGCAATACATAGATTAAATATATCTCAAGGCTCATGATCAAATTTTCTACATGCATTTTAATAAAACACCTAAAAGTTGGAAAAATAATTTTCCACCCACCTTAATTTTGGAAATTGTGAAATAAAAGGATAATTTCACAATTTTTGGATGAGGCTTCTTAGGTCAGCCCCTAAGTCAAGAAAATATCAAAATTTGGAGTTAGAAAAATGAGAGAAAAATTAAGGAGAAAAAGAAGGAATTAAGAAAATGAAAAGGACTACACTTTACCTTGTGTAGTAGATGTTTGGAGACTAGTTGAAGCTCAAAAATTGGAAATTTGGCTCAACTCCAAAAATCTCCTAAGGTCAGCCCCTATTTCTCAAAAATGAAAAAGGGGTGTTAAAATTTGAAAAAAATAGGAAGAGTAGGAAAGAAGAGGGGTCTAGTACACAATTCTTACCTTGTAGTCAAATTTTCTCTACTATTTTCTTCTTCAAGCTTGAGGTCCTTCTTCAAAATATTGTCAAGCTCTAACCTTCAAAGTCTTCTAAATGTACCTCCAAAACCAAATTTAAACTTAAGTTAAGAAGGTGAAAGAGATGAACAATGTGATATCCAAAAATGGATTGAAGCTAAAATTTCTTACCTTTTAGTATAGTGGTTCGATTTTTATGAAGGATAGGGAGGAAAATGTTGAATTTTTTTTCTAAGTATGGAAGAAGAAAGTAAGAAGAAGAATAGAGAGATGTTGGGAGTTTTAGAGAGAAGGAGGAGAAGGCTTTGAGTATTAGAATGTGTTGATGAGAATGAAATGAAAATTTTGTACAAAATTTGCCATAATGGCCGTGTAGTATGAGAGAGAGGGAGAGGAAATTTTGATCAAATTGTGTCTTGTAATTTGTCTCTTGCATGGAGACAAAAATGCAAGTCAAAGTGTGGGTCAATTTGAATTTGAGAGGAATAAGAAGAATGTTTGTTAAGTGGGAATAAGTTGGGGAAAATAGTAATAAAGAATTGGTGTATAAGATGATGTGTATAATGTTTGAATTAATGATATAATTATACACAAGATGACTAATATATGGTGTATGTGTACAAGAGTTGGATGATATTTTTATCCCAAAATCCATCATGGCCGTCCACTATGAGGGTAAAATGGTAATTCCATATATTTTTTTTTTTTTGTCCCAATTTTGATGATAATAGATGAAATATATCAATCTCCAAAATAATTAGTGATTCTCTTGATCACTTGTAAGTCTCATGATCACTTAAACTAAATTAAATTCTTAATTCTATAAGGTAAAAGTCTCCAAAATAAATAGTCTCTTAAAATTCTAAGGTGACTAATAAATACAAGAATAGTAATAGTGATCAATCAAGTGATCATAATTGAGGAATGGAATTAATGATGATCATGATCACAAGTAATTAAATAAAATAAAATAAAGTACAAAATGTATATATTATCAATACTTACCCGTCAAAATGGCGCGGTAAATTAGTCGATCAAAAGTATAAACAACAATAATGATCAATTATAAGCTCGGAAAAATCGGGGCTTCACATCCTCCCCTCCTTAAAAGAATTTGGTCCCCAAATTTCTCTTGAAATAGTTACGGATATTGATTCCTTATGTCATCTTCCATTTCCCACGTCGCGTCTTCGTCTCGGTTGTGGTTTTGCCACACCACTTTAACCATCGGAATTTCTCTCTTACGCAATTGTCGTATCTGCTGATCGATGATCCTGATTGGCCTCTCGGTGTAGGATAGATTTTCCATTAGAGGAGGAGTATCTCGAGTGATGATATGCTCGGGATCTGGTTGATACTTCTTCAATCTCGACACGTGGAATACATCGTGCATTCCCGCATATGGTCTTTGGTAACTCGAGCCTGTAGGCTAACTTCCCGATCCTCTGTAAAATCTTGTAAGGTCCAACATATCTCGGACTCAATTTGCCTCCTTTCTTCGGATTGATCAATCCTTTCCGTGGTGAGAGTCTAAGAAATACTTCATCACCGACTTCAAATTCCAAATCCTTTCTCCTCTTGTCCGCGTAACTCTTTTGGCGACTCTGAGCTGTGCGAATCCGCTCCTTGATCAGCTTGACCTTCTCCATGGCCTCCTGAACTAAGTCGACCTTTGGAATCGAGGGCGACTTTCGTTTCTCTTTCGGAGTCCATTGGTCATCAATCTCCCAATGTAGTGGGGATCTACATTTTCGCCCATACAATGCCTCATAGGGTGCCATCCCAATCGTGGCTTGATAGCTGTTATTGTAGGCAAACTCGGCTAATGGTAAGTGCGAATCCCAACTTCCTTGAAAGTCCAAGGTGCAGGCTCGCAACATATCTTCAAGGGTTTGAATTGTTCGCTCGGACTGTCCATCGGTTTGTGGATGTGCTGCTGTGCTGAAACTTAGTGAGGTACCCAATTCCTCGTGCAAGCACTTCCAAAATCTGGAGACAAACCTCGGGTCTCTGTCGGATACTATATCGACGGGTACTCCATGCAGTCGAATGATTTCTCGGATATAAATCTGTGCAAGTTTCTGCAAGCTATCGGTTTTCTTGATGGGTAAAAAGTGTGCAGATTTCGTGAGTCGGTCTACAACTACCCAGATAGCGTCCTGGCCTCTTCCGGTCCTTGGTAGATCCGTCACGAAGTCCATTGTTATATGTTCCCATTTCCACGGGAACTCTCAACGGTTGTAGTAAACCGGATGGTCGTTGGTGTTCGCTTTTACTCGTTGACAAGTCAAACATCTCGCAACGAATTCCGCTACCTGGTTCTTGAGGTTTACCCACCAATAACCGTTTCAAATCTTTATACATCTTGTTTCCTCCAGGATGTATAGTGTATTTTGAACGGTGTGCCTCTGTTAGGATTTTATTCCTAATATGTTCGTCATTTGGTACACACACTCGATTTCGGAACCTGATAACTCCATCTTCAGGTATCGAGAATTCTAATCTTTCTCCTTTAAGTATCTTCTCCTTCGAGTTTTTTGAAGATGTGTATCTTTTTCTTGTGCTTCTCTCGATCTCACTCAAGATGGGTGGGTAAAGCGAAATGTTAGCACATGAAATCGAGTATTGGTTCTCGTCGATTCCAATTGCTCGGCTCCTTTAATGATTCCCACTCTCGAATCATAAGTCCGGCTAAGCTCGCCTTTCGGCTTAGAGCGCCGCTACAACGTTAGCTTTTAGGGATGGTATTGAATATCAAAGTGATAGTCCTCAATCAACTCCATCCATCTCCGTTGCCTCGAGGTTGAGATCTTTCTCGGGAGAATAGATACTTCAAGCTCTTATGATCCGTGAAAACCGTGAATGTTGCTCCGTAGAGATAGTGTCTCCATTTCTTCAACGCGAAAACTATCGCTGCCAATTCCAGGTCATGTGTTGGGTAATTGGCCTCATACGGCCTGAGCTTTCGTGATGCATAAGCGATAACTTTTCCTTCATGCATGAGTCTCGCTCCTAGTCCTTCTTTTGATGCATTTGTAGACGACAAAGTTTTTTGTTCCCTTTGGAAGGGCTAAGACTCGGAGTCGTAGTAAGTCGTTTCTTGACTCCGGAAACTTGTCTCGCACTTGTCGTTCCACTCAAACTTGACTCTTGCTTTCGGGTTAGTCGAGTGAGTGGTCCGCTATCTTAGAGAAGTCCTGGATGAATCTTCGATAATATCCGGCTAGTCCTAGGAAACTTCGATTTCGTTCTGAGACTCGGGTTGTTTCCATTCAACCACCTTTATGCGTACCTTCAAGGATCTACCGCAATCCCAAAGTCGGATACTATATGTCCCAAGAATGCGACTTCACTAAGCCAAAATTCGCACTTGCTGAATTTAGCATACGATTTATGCTCTCGTAGTGTTTCTAAAACGATTTTTAGGTGACGTTCGTGCTCTTCTCTAGACTTAGAGTATACAAGTATGTCATCAATGAATATCACTACGAATTGATCCAAATAAGGTTGGAAGACTCGATGCATCAGGTCCATAAATGCTTTGGTGCATTCGTCGGTCGGACCGAAAGGCATTACTACAAACTCGTAGTGTCCATATCGGGTTTGAAATGCGTTTTGGAAATGTCTCCTTCGCGGATTTTCAGTTGGTAATATCCTTGTTGTAAATCAAACTTGAGTACACCGTTGCTCCTTGAAGTTGATCAAATAGTTCGTCTATCCTCGGGAGGGGATATTTGTTCTTGATGGTCACACTATTAAGTCCACGATAATCTATACATAGTCTTAATGTGCCATCCTTCTTTTTGACGAACAAAGACAGTGCTCCCCACGAGAGACGTACTCGGTCGGATAAATCCCACATCCATCGGTTTTTGTAATTGCGTTTTCAACTCTTGTAACTCAAGAGGAGCCATTCTATACGGTGTTACGGCAATCGGGGCGGTCCCGGCAACACTCGATGGTGAACTCGACTTCCCTATCCGGAGGGACAAGTGGTGAGTTCTTGTGGAAATACGTCCGTATATCCGATACTATAGGTACTTGGTTGATTTGTATCTCAACCTTGGGTTTGTTGATTACAAACGCCAAATACCCCCGAGCCCCTCTAGCGATCGCCCTTCTCGCTTTCATTCTTTGAAATGATTGGGGCAATCTTAACTCGTGCCCTTCCCGAAATCTCCACTCGGGTTTTCCGGTTCACATAGCTTAATGGACTTGTTATGGCAATCCATTTGTGCATGGTGTGCGATAACCGATTCATTCCCAATATTACGTCGTATTCGGATATAGGTAATAAGATCAAATCGGGCAGAAAGTTTATTTCAAAGAATCTTAACTTCGCATGCATTATAGATAATATCTCGTTTCCGACTCGCACCCATAGGAGTTGACACTTCTAAGCATATAGGCATATGTTCCATGCATGCATGCGGTTTGTGTACAAAATGCGGTGCAACAAATGAATGCGTTGATCCGGGTCGAACAATATTTTAGCGTAGTGGTTAGATACTAGAAGCGTACCTTCCACCACGTCTGTTGCCTCCGGAGCCTCTTGTCCGGCTAGTGCAAATGCTCGGCGGGCATCCTTGCCCGATTACCCTGGCCGTTTCCGCTTCGTGGTTGCGTTGGTTTGGATCGGTCATTGTACTTGGGCAATCTTGCGGTAGTCGACTTGATTACTACCGCAGCGCAAACACCTTCCTTGTTTACGCCTTGGCCAGATTGTCGGCGGTATGTCATTTTCGGCAATGCGTACATTCACGACCCGGCTTTCCTTGTACCCGTCTCTTTCCTTTTATGCATCCGTTAACCGGTCCCTTCGAAACTTAGCGGCGGTTTAGATGGCTGTCCCCAGTGGCCCCACCTGGCCTCTTAAAAGCTGTTCGATGGCCTACTCTGCTGAATCATCCCAATACGGTTGATCCCGACTAATGCGGAGAGTCTGCCTTTACCGCGGTTGAGTAGGTTGTCGGTTCAACGATCGGCAAGCAAGAATTTTCAAGTTCAGTTTCAATCCTCGAGTGAACTTGTAAAGCTTATCCTCTTGATCTTGATTGTCCCAGAGCATACTTGGACAATCGGTGAAACTCGGAACTCATCTTCGAGCCACGGTCGGGTTCCTTGCCTCAATCTATGAAATTCATCCCGGCGTGCTTCCTTCACGACCTGGGAATATATCTTGTTCATTGAACTCAGCCAAGAAATTTCCCCATGTTCGATTACTCGGTCTGTTCCCATCTCCTTTCAACCGCCCTCCACGGTCTCGGTCTCGGCGATTCCATTTAAATAAATGAGTGTGACTCTGCTCGTCGGAGTATTGAAGAGCATTGAAGATGTTTTCCAACTTCTCTATCCATTCTTCCGCTTTCACATCGTCTGGCTCTCCCAGGAAGGTTGGTGGGTCGAACCGTAGGAATCGCTCCAATGTGCGATCGTTCGCCTCTCGGGCGGGTTCGAGAGCACGGGGTTGAGGCTCGCTGTTGCCTCATAAACATCGTATTTGTTGTAATGCTTGTGCGTCAGGATTGTCTCTCCCGCAATGGTGGAGGAGGTGGTGGTAATTCCGGAGAGGGTACCCGGTCCCTGGGTACATCGTCGTCTCCTCGTGGAACGCGACGAGGTCTCCCACGTCCTCGATGTTCTGCCATTCTGTATCTTGGAGCGTTAGTTGCGATTTGCGAGTAATTGAATACAATAATTATTCGCGTAAGGTAAAAGATATCGCAGGGATAATAACATCAACACAAGACACTGAATAAATGGCAAAAGGCATATCCATTAATATAAAATTGAATACACCCAAAGTACATCGTGAGAATACTAAGTCGGATACATGGAATCAAAATACATCCGAATCTAGTACAATAATGAAAGGTACAACACTGGATTACACAACTACAACAACAAAAGTACAACGAGAAAATCGCTAGCTAATCGGTGAGATCGCCATCATCATCGCCGCAGACTATGTCAGGATCGGGGCCGGGTCGGGTTGAGGTGGCGCCTCAACCTCAGCCAATCCACAAAGTCCAACCTTTGCTCAAATCCCCGAGCCTCATCGAGTGGAGCAGCCTCCGGCTCTCCAATGTCGATCGATCCTCCTCGGGATCCTCCTCGGGATCCTCCTCGGGATCCTCCTCGGGATCCTCCTCGGGGTCCTCCTCGGGATCCTCCTCGGGTCGTACGGAGTTCGCCTCGGGCGGTGGCAATGGCTGAACATTAGCCGCTAAAGCGCCTCTAGTGCGGCGTCCCCTCGAGATAGGGCTGTGTAAGGTCCTCAATGATGTCATCGCTTGATGAGGGCCTCCTCAAGCGATCGCGATCTACGGGATAGACGGGCATCAATCTCCCATTTCTGGCGACCGTCGCTCGTCCTCTTCATTTTCTCCCTCATGTTATCCAGGCGCTCCTGGATACTCTGTATTTGGTCCTCCCGCGCTCTTATGGTGTTATCGCGGTCCTTGATGACAATGATGGTCGATTCGTTCTTCTCATCTTGGCTTATCGCCAAGCGTCGAGTCTCATTGCGTTGGCGCTCCTGGACTAGTTACGTGGTCACGCGTTCGCTTTCCCGGTGCCAATGAATCATCGGTGCCGGTAATATTCCCTCGGCCAACGGGCATGGAATACATCCCACCACGTAGGCGGCGTCGGCTCCATCCTGATAAAACAAACTAAGGCGGATCAGTCAAAGGTAGAGGAGAGATAAGAAAGAATAAGGAAGAACGAGTAAGGGAAATCAGTCAAAATCAACTAAGTCAAGACAAGTATGATTATGAATCTCAAAGTATGCATTCTAACTTAGTTCAAATATCAATAAGACGGTTCTATGCCAATTTGAAATCGATTTCACACTTAATTGGTCAAGTCGCGGTACTACCCAAAAAACACGGACCGAGGTCCTATCTGGGTCGGCTCGGTGTAAGTTTCCATCTTACTAGCCGAGCTCGATACCACTCTTCTTTGTCACGCCCCAAACGGGACGCGACGAACGATTCACAACTTAAATACAAATGGACTAACATTCCGGACAATACTAATGAGAACCCAATAAGACAGAGTCTAAATAAATGCGGAAAGAAATAATGGATACAAGTTATCACTTAAAGTCTACATTCCAACATCCAAATTACAACCCGAAATTCAACAAGGTAGTAACTTAAAGTCAAGGATCATACGCCCCTCAATTACAAACCCGAATTGATTAGGATACAAAAGTCCAACAAAAACATAATAAGAAAAGAGTCCGATCAACAACAAGATACGAGTAAATCCAACAAGCGTAGTACAAGGTCTCAATCCGAGAGTTCGGCAAAGATCCCCAGCCGAAATCCTCATCTAAGGTTAGAAAACAGCGGGGATGAGACAAAAATCTCGGTGGATGGGGTGATGGGTAATGCGAGTGTGGCGTAATAGTTAATGTGAGAAAACGATTATCGAAAAACGCATGAGTATGATGCATGGTTTCACACACATTCAAGCGTCATGATAAATTATTTAAGTAATAATTATACGATTTAAGAAAAGCGATTCATGGTCACACAGGCACTATGTGATACAATCAAGACAGTAGGATTGCGTGCGGAAGTGTAACGCCAATCCTATGCAAGGCAATTAATGGTTGCGACGGACTTGTAGCGCCAACCAATGCAAAAAGTAGCGGTTGCGTTTCGGGAATGTAACGCCAACCAAAACGGGACGATAACTCAGAATCGTGTGGATCGAGGACAGCGATTCCTTCGTTCTACCTTGTAACTCCCGGTACCAAGTATGGTCCAAGACCAGACCTTATCGCTCCGTAGGCAAAGACAAAATCCCGAGAGTGGCGAGGCTCGGATCTGTCATAATCATGATTATACCTCAGTACTACGACCCGCTTCCCTTGGACAAACTCCGTCCCTCAGTTGCGGGATTAGGACGATGGGGCCGGAAGAGTGGAATAGCAGCCGAGCTGCCCGGTTCCATCCCCGACGTATCCATTCCGACTGTGAGCTCGACATACCAAGTTGACTCAGGCAGGAAAGTAATTACAATTACAGGTAGTCAACCAGGCAGTCGAGTATTATTGATTTGGGAAGCAGTTTAGGAAAATTTTTGGAAAACGCGAGTGGCAATTATGGCGTTGGTGGAGTTTTTGGATGAAGATGATTATCGGAAGGATAAGCAACCTTCGATATCTTAAAAGATTGGGTGGAACATAAGTCCCGTTATAGAATCAATTAGCAAGGCGGGAAGTCGCTCGCGATCGGGTATTAATCGGTCAAATTGATCCGATAAGTTAGGGGTTTTTGGGGAGGTAAAATATTTAAATTAAATCTCAATTTCAGAGAGTCCAGGGCTATTTTAGTAAAAGAGAAAATAATTTGAGTTAGGTCCTTTATAAAAAGAAAAATTGTAATTTAGCCCCGTTTTGTAAAAACCAACTCTTTTGGGGTTAAAAATTGAATAATTAAATATCCCGACCTTGAAAAATTATGAGGTCAGTTCCTAAATTCTCCAAATTGTCCAGAGATTCAGGTTTTTAAAGTTTTATGGTCGAGTCTTTATAAAAATCTCATATTGGCCCCAAATTTGTAAAAATTGTCAATTCGGACCTTAAGTTTTAAAAATTCGGAACTCACAAACCGGAAGGGCTTTTAATGTGATTCCAGTTGGAAAATGTCACTAAGGTTTGTAGGATATTGGGACAAAAGCAGTTTTTAAAAGCATTATGTGTAGGTCCTTCAACTTTAGAAAATATCATTTTTGTCCCATTTTAAAATAATTGCCTTTAAGGCTTTTAGGGGTCCAATTGTTATGAAATTTGAACCTTGGGTCCAAAATATAATTAAGTTATAGTTAAGTTAGTATTTCCAGGTGCATGGGCTGCATAAGTCCTGGAAATTTCATTTGGGTCCTCAAGTTTAATATTTTCACATTAGTCCCTCATTTTTAGTAAAATTGTTTTCCAAGCCCTAACCACTTGGATTTTGGAATACTTTTAAAATATGGGATTCCCAGTAACTTAAAAGTAAAAATTTCAATTTATAAAGTTTAGGTCTGGTACAGTTTTGAAAATTGCAAAATAGCCCTTAAACTTTCAAAATCTTACAATCTAGTCCTTGGGCTTTTAAAGGTTGATTTTATTTATCTTAAAATTATTAAAACATTATTAAAATGTCCAAAAGTCATTTTTGAACCTGAGTACAGTCCCAAATTTCGAAATTTGCAGAGGGGTCCTTTAACTTTTATTTTCTTGCAATTTAGTCCACCAACTTTCCATTTTTGCATTTTTAAGTCCAAAATTGAAATTTAATCAATTATGCTCGACTTTTCCAGGTTATAAGTCATCCAAAACATAGATTTTAAAGATCATACACATGCATGTCCAATACATACAAGAATTCATCAATTAAAGCATTAAAGTGTACATGCATGCACCTAAAATTCAATAAATAGTAATTTTAAGCAACTCTTGAGAATTTTTATGATTTGATATATAAAATTAACATGCAATACATAGATTAAATATATCTCAAGGCTCATGATCAAATTTTCTACATGCATTTTAATAAAACACCTAAAAGTTGGAAAAATAATTTTCCACCCACCTTAATTTTGGAAATTGTGAAATAAAAGGATAATTTCACAATTTTTGGATGAGGCTTCTTAGGTCAGCCCCTAAGTCAAGAAAATATCAAAATTTGGAGTTAGAAAAATGAGAGAAAAATTAAGGAGAAAAGAAGGAATTAAGAAAATGAAAAGGACTACACTTTACCTTGTGTAGTAGATGTTTGGAGACTAGTTGAAGCTCAAAAATTGGAAATTTGGCTCAACTCCAAAAATCTCCTAAGGTCAGCCCCTATTTCTCAAAAATGAAAAAGGGGTGTTAAAATTTGAAAAAAATAGGAAGAGTAGGAAAGAAGGGGTCTAGTACACAATTCTTACCTTGTAGTCAAATTTTCTCTACTATTTTCTTCTTCAAGCTTGAGGTCCTTCTTCAAAATATTGTCAAGCTCTAACCTTCAAAGTCTTCTAAATGTACCTCCAAAACCAAATTTAAACTTAAGTTAAGAAGGTGAAAGAGATGAACAATGTGATATCCAAAAATGGATTGAAGCTAAAATTTCTTACCTTTTAGTATAGTGGTTCGATTTTTATGAAGGATAGGGAGGAAAATGTTGAATTTTTTTCTAAGTATGGAAGAAGAAAGTAAGAAGAAGAATAGAGAGATGTTGGGAGTTTTTAGAGAGAAGGAGGAGAAGGCTTTGAGTATTAGAATGTGTTGATGAGAATGAAATGAAAATTTTGTACAAAATTTGCCATAATGGCCGTGTAGTATGAGAGAGAGGAGAGGAAATTTTGATCAAATTGTGTCTTGTAATTTGTCTCTTGCATGGAGACAAAAATGCAAGTCAAAGTGTGGGTCAATTTGAATTTGAGAGGAATAAGAAGAATGTTTGTTAAGTGGGAATAAGTTGGGGAAAATAGTAATAAAGAATTGGTGTATAAGATGATGTGTATAATGTTTGAATTAATGATATAATTATACACAAGATGACTAATATATGGTGTATGTGTACAAGAGTTGGATGATATTTTTATCCCAAAATCCATCATGGCCGTCCACTATGAGGGTAAAATGGTAATTCCATATATTTTTTTTTTTTTTTGTCCCAATTTTGATGATAATAGATGAAATATATCAATCTCCAAAATAATTAGTGATTCTCTTGATCACTTGTAAGTCTCATGATCACTTAAACTAAATTAAATTCTTAATTCTATAAGGTAAAAGTCTCCAAAATAAATAGTCTCTTAAAATTCTAAGGTGACTAATAAATACAAGAATAGTAATAGTGATCAATCAAGTGATCATAATTGAGGAATGGAATTAATGATGATCATGATCACAAGTAATTAAATAAAATAAAATAAAGTACAAAATGTATATATTATCAATACTTACCCGTCAGAATGGCGCGGTAAATTAGTCGATCAAAAGTATAAACAACAATAATGATCAATTATAAGCTCGGAAAAATCGGGGCTTCACATTTTTAAAACTCTTGTGCATTTGCTTTAACTATTATGTTTTATAATCTCCTATGGATTCTCTTGGCATAAGCATACTTGTGACATATATTATTTTTATCCTACACTTGTATCATGTTGCTTTGTGCTAGAGTTGTTTAAGATAAATGTAGGATATATATTTCGTCATCCTCTTCAAGAGATGTTAAACTATCGAGGTACGCTCATCATTGGTATTCATCTTATAGACTCGATATATTTTTATCATATGCCTATGTGCTTGTTTTTCAAGTTATTTCAAAGTATTTCATACAAGTGCCATTAAGAGGATTTTTTTTATTTTGTGATAGGCACTATTCGATATTTGATTGCACATATTTGCTTAGCCAACTCTTGTTCAAATACTTCTTTTAAATGAGGTCTCAACTATTTGCTCTTGGATTTTCAAAATTTAAAAGAGACCTTATATAGCTTTCTATAAGCTTATTTAAACTTACATGTTGTGTTATATTCTCGATGATTTTCTTTAAGCATAGTATGTGTTACTTGCTATATTGTCTCTATCATTCGATATTACTATGCTCTTGTGCAAGATTCTTTGTTGAGATTTTGCAGAAATTTTTTGGTATTTCGGAACAAGTTTGATGAACAAGGCAATGTTAGTACCTCAATTGTATTGTCAAGAGGAAAGTATTGATTTTGATGAAACATTTGCATCCATAGCATGTTTTTAAAGCTATTCTCATTTTACTTGCCCATTCTTGTTTTAAGAAAATTTCAAGCTTTACCAAATGGATGTTAAATCCAATTTTTTAAATGGTTTTATTCTAAAAGAAGTCTATGTAAAACAACCTACGGGGATTGAAAATATTTAGGCCAAATGATTTTTATGAAAGGCCTTGTTTATGTTTAAAACAAGTACCCCGTGTATGGTTTGATAGACTTAGCTATCTTTTGCAAAATGGTTTTACAAGAGGTAAAGTTGATACTACACTCCTTGTTTTTGAAAAAAGGGCAAGACTATTTACTTGTACAAATTTATGATATCATTTATGGTGCTACTAATGAAGTTTTGTACAAGATATTTTCTAAGTTGTTGCAAGGTAAATTCAAGATGATCATTATGGGGGAGCTCAATTTCGTCATTGGAATTCAAGTTCAACAATGCCAAGAAGGTGGTTATATTCCACACTCAAAGTATACAAAAGAAGAAGTAAGGCATTGAAGAAGAAAGAACCATCTCAACCTCTATGACTACCATGTAAAGATTGACGAAGGTTGAGGAAGGCATATAGATCGACAAACAAATTCGAGGTATGTTCATTCACTTTTATTACTCCCATAGACTCGACATTCTATATGCCTTACGTCTATATGCTCGACTTCAAAAACTATCCCAACGAATCTCATTAAAGTGCCGTTAAAAGAAATTTTCAAATATTTGAAAGGCACTTTTCCTTATGACTTGTTGTATCCAAAGTCTTAACACGTTCTTATTTTCGTGATAACAAGTCCGGTGATAATAATTTTTCAAAATATGGTTCGTCATAATCGAACTAAACATATTGAGATTCGATATCTTTTTCTAAGGGATTGCATGTTTAACAAAAACTTGAGATGTGTTTAATTCAGTGTCAAGGATAACTCGTAGACTTTTTAATCGTTCACCGCTGAGTATTTTACTACATTTCGAGCTTGATTATGACATAATGTATATTGAATGAGGTCTACGTATGCATTTTGCACGTTTTTAAAACTTAGGGGCGAAAAATCGATTTTTGGATCAAATTTCGGATTTTCACAACAGTATTAAACCAGTGGGCTGCCAGGGCAGGGGTCGACTGGTCGCCCACCTGCTCGACCGGTCGCCCAAGCCCTTGACCGGTCGCCCACTGTGTAAGTTTGGTTAAAATCGTCTCTGTTCTTGTATTTTGCCATTTTGATGTTTTTCTTCTCTATTTCGACCCCTTTGTCATTTGCACACACAATTCACTCCAATTGAGTTTTGTTGCATAAATTTCATATTTTGGGGATTATCTAGCTCGATTATCATCATTATTGCTCGTCTTTACCGATTGAATGGTAAGAATTCTACTTTCTTTGCTCAATTGGGTTGAACCCTTGAGATTGTGACTTAATTGTTATATTATTTATGGAAGTTTCATATGCTTGTGATGAGCTTTCATTTATGATGTATTATATTGTGTTTGAACTGATTTGGTGATGAAAAACTTGGCTTGATTACATTTACAAGGGCTATATATATCTTCATGTATTTTTAACGCCCGCCAAGTGTTCGATAAAACGTTTCAATGAAAAATTCATCACCTACATGATTCTCTCGTCTTCAAATGTCTTATATATTTATAGAGATCATGTTCTTGCAAATCAAATGAGTTTTCATAAGCTTCTACAAGTCGTATGATCGACTTTTACCTCCTTTTTGGCTTATATGCTTCAAATGTTCAAATAGCTCGATAAATCGGTTACATTGCGCACTTTGATATGGATATATGATGTTTTTATTGTGCTAACATTCCTTTTTATGATTCCAAAGAGGGAGAAACAGGTTATAATATTATTAGCTCAAAGAAGCTAAAATAAGCTCGAGAAAGAAGCTATAAGCTATGGCTTCTTAAAGCCATAAGTTGTGGACTATACTTAGTCCAATTGTTGTATGATGAACTTATATACTTGTCTAATGATGTTTTGTTGACAGGGGGAGCTTATAAGCTCTTGTACTTAAGATCAATATGTAAAAGCTAAGCTTTTAGCTTGTGGTTGATTGCTTTTACATTATTCTTGTTGTGCATATTGATAGGGGGAGCGTTTGCTATATGTGTTTGAATATCTCTACTCCCATCCTTGTGATTATATTGCGTGGAATGTTGTCGCTCACAACGGATAGTTCTCTTTAACCGGTAAAATTATTTTGTTTTCAAAATCGACCTCGTTAAAATTGCTTTGGTTTGAAATCATCAAAAAGGGGGAGATTGTTTGATAAATGGTTTTATCATGATTTTGATGATTTTATTTTTATACCAAAACAATGTTTTTAAAGGTTGTCCAAATACTCCTAAATAATTTAAAATGGTTTTAATATGTTCCGGAGTATTTCTTCAAGTTTATTTTCGACAAAATTGGACAACACATTTAATGATTTTGTGTCAATGGGTTTTTACATCGAAACTATGTTTCTAAATGTTGTCCTAATACTCCCGATCGGTCTAAAATATTTTTACTATTTTTCGGTGTATTTCTTAAAGGTTATTTTCGAAAAAATGTTGGACAATATTTTTGTCTCGTGTTCAACCGGACATTCCATGTCTGAAAGATTGGTTTTGAAATAGAAACGAGACGTTTTGAAAAACCCTGGAGGTCGACCGGTCGCGCAAAGGGCGACCGGTACCTGAAGAGATTACAGAACATCCTGTATCTCAAATTTGTTGAGGGGTGACCGGTCCCTATGGGGGGCGACCGGTCGTACCCATGGTCGACCGGTCGGACCCCCCTGGACCGGTCAACCAGTGTAAATTTGTTGTGTAATTTTTCTCTCTTATTAGTGCGCGACCGTTCGCCCTAATGTTTGACAGCAACATTCTAACCGTTGTGCAGCAGACAACTTTTCCCTAAATTGTGGGATTGATTTCTAACAGCTATAATCTTGATTTTAATTGCAATATTTTTGTAGATATCAGATTCCAAGAGGATACTATCAAGGATCAATCATCTCCTATAAATAGAGGAAGATTTGAAGCACAACAATAAGAGAGAACAATACAACACAACAAGAAATACTCAAGCAAACACTTGGTCTTATATTATCATTATTCTTGTTGTAATTTGCCTAGCTTATCACTTTCACATTCTTGAGGTCTAGGCTTATCTCTTGATTACACTTGCACTCAAATTTGTATTATTCATTATCGAGTTGTAATCTTGAATTTGGGTTATCATTCAACACAAGATATCCTTGTGAGTGTTCTTGTGGTAAGAACACACTTGGATGATCTAGGTGATAGGTGTAAGAAGATTGCGGTGATCTTCTTATTGAGGTGTTGAAGAATTTGGTATTCTTCAAGGTTGAAGATTGTGGTAATCTTCACAAGGTGCCGTTGGAGATTGTGGTAATCTTCAAGAGAGATTATGGTAATCTCAAAGGTGGTGTTGTAGAAGAGTGTGGTGCTCTTCAAGGTGATGTTGTAAGGTGTTGTATTAATTTTGGTAATTAACAAAATCTTTTTTCTTTTTGAAATCCATCCCGGAGATACTCGGGTGGTAGAGGATTAGGCCCTAGGTGGGTTGAACCTCTATAAATCGACGCGTGTTGTTTACGTCCCGCACCTTTATTATTGTTTTGGCTTGTTTTAATCGAAAAAGAGGGCGAAATCGAAAAGATGGAGATAATCTATTCACCCTCCCCCCTCTAGATTATTGTAGCCGCTTGGACTTACAATTATTTGATATAAACATAATATGGTTCATGCTTTGTTATTGGTTTAATTGTGCGCTTAATTGTGCTTTTAATGATTCTGCTCGATCGGATATGAGTGTTGTTTTCAACTTTAGCCTATTCCATTTATTATATTTAACAAGTTTCGAGGACGAAACCTTTTATAAGGTGGGGAGAATGTAACATCCCGGATTTTTACGCCTTAGTAAGAATTTTATTACTCCTGCTATTTGTTTATTTATGGAATAATAATGGTTAATTAGGAATTTAATTATTATTTAGTAGATAGTTAATTTGTTAAATTGCGGATAATAAAAGAGTATTTTCTAAATAGAGTGAGAATTTTTTTAATTCGGGTATTATAAAGATAAATGGACCATTAATAGTTTAGAGAATTAATCAGGCCCATATTGTTAGTAAGTTAATAATAAGTCCATGTATCCAAAACCTAGTCTAATTTGGAGTAGGCTAAAACACATATATAAGAAATGCAAAACATACACATTGAGAACACACAAAGAGAGCAGAGAAAGTTCGTGAGAGAGAGAGAGAGAGAGATGATGATGAATTGTTTTTGTATGAGTTAGGATTAGAATTCGAAAAAGTACAAAACACTTCCACATGATTTTACTATGATTATTTGATTTCATGAGATGAAGTACTTTTGTGAATAATATGATGAATTGTTGAGGAGATATCTTTTACTTGTTTGACATTAGTTGAGAAAATTGGGTATTTGAGCATGTTGCAAAAAATAAGTCTGAGCTTTTGTGCCTTTAACTGCTTTCATATTATGCATTCTTATTTTTTTTATTGAGTGTGTCATGATTGTTAGAACCCTAGAACTTGCTTTGGTATCTTCATTGAAGCCATTTGTGCGTGCAATTTTTTAAAATGATTTACGGCCATGTTTGTTTTATAGCCTACTTAGCCTAAAAAGCCTACCTATGACCTCATGATTCCCTAATTAGCCACTTTGAGCCTAAAATTTTTATTGTTAGCCACATTTTGAGCTTTAAAATTGAAAAAATGGTTTTTTTATCCTTAAAACTTGAGCTTATATAAGATGAATAGTTTGGGGGAGATGTGATGAAAGATTGAGATGAATGTCGGCAAAAGAAAGAGGGATGAGCAATGGTTAGGTTAATGAATGAATAATGCAGCTCGAAAAAGAAAGAAAATTTCCGGAAAAAAAAGAGAAAAATCGAGCAAGAAAGAAAGAAAAGAAAAGAAAAATTCTGGAAATTTTTAAAAAAAAATTGAGAGCTTAAGGAAAAAAGAAAAAAGGCAAAAGGGCCTAAGAATGAAAAAAAATATGAAAAATGATGGAGTTAAGTTGAAAAAAGAAAATATCTTGAAAGAATGATTTTTATGATGAAGTTGGGTTGGTGAGTTGAAGTCTGTGTACTTAAATTCTATTTGCTCAAGTCAAGTCACTTAATCCAAATTTTTCCTACCTTTACCAAATAGCCTACATTACTGTAAGTCCAAGCGGCTACGATAATCTAGAGGGGGGGTGAATAGATTATCTCCATCTTTTCGATTTATCCCTCTTTTTTTGAATTGAATGCTCAAAGACAAATATAAAGGTGCGGAATGTAAGCAACACGCGTCGATTTAAAGAGGTTCAACCCACCTAGGGCCTAATCCTCTACCACCGGTAAGATCAGGGATGGATTTGAAAAGAGAAAAAGATTTTATTAATAATTACCAAAATTATTACAACAAAATCTTACACCAACACCTTGAAGAGCACCACACTCTTCTTCAACACCACCTTTGAGATTACCACAATCTCACTTGAAGATTACCACAATCTCCAAACGGCACCTTGTGAAGATTACCACAATCTTCACCCTTGAAGAGCACCACACTCTTCAACACCTCAACAAGAAGATTACCACAATCTTCTTACACCTAACACCTAGTTCACCCAAGTGTGTTCTTACCACAAGAACACTCACAAGGATATCTTGTGTTTGAATGACGACCACAAATTCAAGATTACAACTCGATAATTGATAATACAATAGAGTGCAAGTGTAATCAAGAATAGCCTAGACCTCAAGAATGTGAAAGTGAATCGCTAGGCAAATTACAACAAGAAATAAGACAATGTAAGAACAAGTGTATTCTTGAGTGTATCTTGTTGTGTTGTAGTTTTCTCTCATTTTGTGTTGCTTCAATTCTTCCTCTATTTATAGGAGATGATTGATACTTGATAGGCTCCTCTTGGAATCTGATTTCTACAAAAAAAATTGCAATTAAAATCAAGATTATAGCTGTTAGAAATCAATCCCACAATTTAGGAAAAAGCATCTGCTTTGCACAACGGTTAGAATTTTCTTTGTCAAAGCATAGGGCGACCGTCGCACGAGAAATAGAAGTTTGAAAATGAGAATACACATTTACAGGCGGCCGGTCGACGTAGGGTTCGACCGGTCGTCCTCGACTTCAACCGGTCGCACAACCTCAAAAACGAAGGGCAAATGTTCTGTTTCAATTTTTGCTCCAGTGCACGGTCGCCCAAGGGTCGACGGGTCGACGCCCACCGGTTGCCCTATAGGGCGACGGTTGCCCTCGACCATTTTTCGCAAACATGAAGTTTTTGTTTTTCTCAACTTTCAGTGCACGGGTTGCCCTATACGGCGACGGTTGACCTCAAAACAAAAGTGTTGTCCAATTTTATATCGAAAATAGACTTCAAGAAATACTCCGAAAAATAGTAAAAACATTTTAGACCGATCGGGAGTATTAGGACAACATTTTAGAACCATTGTTTTTGTGTAAAAACACATTAACACAAAATCATCAAAAGTGTTGTCCAATTTATATCGAAAATAAACTTGTAGAAATACTCCGGAAAATATTAAAACCATTTTAAATCATTTAGGAGTATTTGGACAACCTTTAAAAACATTGTTTTGGTATAAAAACAAAATCATCAAAATCATGATAAAATCATTTATCAAACAATCTCCCCCTTTTTGATGATTACAAACCAAAACAATTTTAACGAGGTCGATATTGAAAACAAAATAATTTTACCGGTTAAAGAGAACTATCCGTTGTGAGCGACAACATTCCGTGCAATATAAACACAAGGATGGGAGTTGAGATATTAAACTACATATAGCAAATGCTCCCCCTATCAACATGCACAACAAGAGTAATATAGAAGCAACTTCAACATAAGCTAAAATCTTAGCTTTTCAATATGAGCTTAAGTATCAAAAACTTAAAAGCTCCCCCTGTCAAAGATACATCATTAGAACCGTATATAGGTCCATACTACAACCAATGGACCATGATTCATACATAACCATAGTGCACCAAGTGAACTAAAAATGATCCACAACTTATGGCTTTATGAAGCCATAGCTTATAGCTTTTTTTCGTTAAGCTTATCTTAGCTTTTATGAGCTAATGAGCTTATAACCTGTTTCTCCCCCTTTGGAATCATCAAAAAGAATGTTAGCACGATAAATACATCATATATTCATATCAAAGTGTGCAACTAAAGCGATGTATCGAGCTATTTGAACATTGAAGCTTATAAGCCAAATAGAAGGGAAAAGTCGAATCATACGACTTGTAGAGGTTTATGAAAACTCATTTGATAAGCAAAACATGATCTCTATAAATGTATAAGACTTTTGAAATCGAGAGAACCATGTAGGTGATGAATTTTTCATTGAAACATTTTATCGAACACTTGGCGGGTGTCAAAAATAGAAAAAGTTATATATAGCCCTTGTAAATGAAATCAAGCCAAGTTTTTCATCACCAAATACAATTTAACGAATATCATTCATCAACAATCAATAAGCTCATCACAAACATATATGAATCACATCAAGAAAAATACATATAAGCCACAAACTCAAGGGTTCAACCCAATTGAGCTAAAGATAGTGAAATTCTTACCATTCAATCGGTAAAGACGAGAAATGATGATGATAGTCGAGCTAGATAATCCCCAAAATATATAATTCATGCATCAAAACTCATTTGAAGTGAATTGTGTGTGAAATTTGCAAAGGGGACGAAAAATGGCCAAAATGTGTCAAAGTGACAAATGCTGAAGACAGAACCATTTTAATCCAAATTATTGCCTAGGCGACCGGTCGAGGTTGAGGGCGACGGTCGAGGTTGAGGGCGACGGTTGCCCTCAACCCTTTCAAATTTTTGTCTGTCAGCTTTTTTAAAATCCTAATTTTCAACCAAAAATCCGATTTTTCGCCCCTAAGTTTTAAAAACGTGCAAAATGCAAACGTAGACCTCATTCAATATACATTATGTCATAATCAAGCTTGAAATGAGGTAAAATACTCGTGATTAACGATCAAAAAGTCCGCGAGTTATCCTTGAGACGGAATTAAACACATCTCAAGTTTTTGTTAAAAATCACAATCCCTTAAAAAATATATCGAATCTCAATATGTTTAGTTCGATTATGACGAACCAAATTTTGAATACGAATAACCGTATAATAGATACCAAACTTGTTATCCCGAAAAAATAAGAACGTTTTGTAAGTCCAAGCGGCTACGATAATCTAGAGGGGGGGTGAATAGATTATCTCCATCTTTTCGATTTCGCCCTCTTTTTCAAACCGAATGCTCAAACAAAATAATGAAGGTGCGGAATGTAAACAACACACGTCGATTTAAAGAGGTTCAACCCACCTAGGGCCTAATCCTCTACCACCCCAGTATATCCGGGATGGATTTCGAAAAGAAAAAGAATTTTATTAATTACCAAAATTAATACAAATTCAACTTACAACACCTTGAAGAGCACCACACTCTTCTTCAACACCACCTTTGAGATTACCACAATCTCACTTGAAGATTACCACAATCTCCAAACGGCACCTTGTGAAGATTACCACAATCTTCACCCTTGAAGAGCACCACACTCTTCAACACCTCAACAAGAAGATTACCACAATCTTCTTACACTTAACACCTAGTTCACCCAAGTGTGTTCTTACCACAAGAACACTCACAAGGATATCTTGTGTTTGAATGACGACCACAAATTCAAGATTACAACTCGATAATTGATAATACAATAGAGTGCAAGTGTAATCAAGAATAGCCTAGACCTCAAGAATGTGAAAGTGAATAGCTAGGCAAATTACAACAAGAAATAAGACAATGTAAGAACAAGTGTATTCTTGAGTGTATCTTGTTGTGTTGTAGTTTTCTCTCTTGTAGTGTTGCTTCAATTCTTCCTCTATTTATAGAAGATGTCTTGTACATGATAGGCTCCTCTTGGGGACATGAATTCTGTAAAAAATTGCAAGACAATTGAAGAAAAGAGCTGTTAGAAATCAATCCCACAATTTAGGGAAAAGGTCATCTGCGACAACGGTTAGAATTTTCTTTGTCAAACTTGGGGCCGGTCGCGCACAAATAGACGTTTGAAAGTGAGAAAACACATTTACACAGGGCGACCGGTCGACGGGGGGTCCGACCGGTCGACCCTATGTCCAGCCGGTCGAACAGAACCAAAAAACGAGTCCAGAAAGTTTGCATTTGAGAAAATGCTCCTGTGCACGGTCACCCCCGGTCGGCCGTCGGTCGACCGCACCGGTCTACCACCCTGTTGACCGGTCAACCAGCCTTTTTTCAGCAAATGGCTTATTCACTGTTTTTCACAATTTTCAGGTACGGGATGCCTTATAGGGCGACCGATTGGCCTCAAAACAAAAGTATTGTCCAATTTTATATTGAAAATAAACTTCAAGAAATACTCCAAAAAATAGTAAAAATATTTTAGACCGATCGGGAGTATTAGGACAATATTTTAGAACCATTGTTTTGGTGTAAAAACACATTAACACAAAATCATCAAAAGTGTTGTCCAATTTATATCGAAAATAAACTTGTAGAAATACTCCGGAAAATATTAAAACCATTTTAAATCATTTAGGAGTATTTGGACAACCTTTAAAAACATTGTTTTGGTATAAAAACAAAATCATCAAAATCATGATAAAATCATTTATCAAACAATCTCCCCCTTTTTGATGATTACAAACCAAAACAATTTGACAAGGCCGATTTTGAAAACAAAACAATTTTACCGGTAAAAAGAACTATCCGTTGTGAGTGACAACATTCCATGCAATAAAAACACAAGGATGGGAGTAGAGATATTCAAACACATATAGCAAATGCTCCCCCTATCAACATGCACAACAAGAGTAATATAGAAGCAACTTCAACATAAGCTAAAATCTTAGCTTTTCGATATTGAGCTTAAGTATCAATAACTTAAAAGCTCCCCCTGTCAAAGATACATCATTAGAACCGTATGTAAGTCCATACTACAACCAATGGACCATGATTCATACATAACCATAATGCACCAAGTGGACTAAATATGATCCACAACTTATGGCTTTATGAAGCCATAGCTTATAGCTTCTTTTCGTTAAGCTTATCTTAGCTTTTATGAGCTAATGAGCTTATAACCTGTTTCTCCCCCTTTGGAATCATCAAAAAGAATGTTAGCACGATAAATACATCATATATTCTTATCAAAGTGCGCAACAAAACCGATGTATCGAGCTATTTGAACATTGAAGCTAATAAACCAAATAAGGAGGTAAAAGTCGAATCATACGACTTGAAGAAGCTTATGAAAACTCATTTGATAAATGAAACATGATCTCTATAAATATATAAGACTTTTGAAAACAAGAGAGTCATGTATGTGATGAATTTTTCATTGAAACGTTTTATCGAACACTTGGCGGGCGTCAAAAATAGAAAAAGTTATATATAGCCCTTGTAAATGAAATCAAGCCAAGTTTTTCATCACCAAATACAATTTAACAAATATCATTCATCAACAATCAATAAGCTCATCACAAACATATATGAATTACATCAAGAAAAATACATATAAGCCACAAACTCAAGGGTTCAACCCAATTGAGCTAAAGATAGTGAAATTCTTACCATTCAATCGGTAAAGACGAGCAATGATGATGATAGTCGAGCTAGATAATCCCCAAAATATATAATTCATGCATCAAAACTCATTTGAAGTGAATTGTGTGTGAATTTTGCAAAGGGGACGAAAAATGGCCAAAAAGTGTCAAAGTGACGAATGCTGAAGACAGAACCATTTTAATCCAAATTATAGCCTAGGGCGACCGGTCGAGGTTGAGGGCGACCGGTCGACGTTGAGGGCGACCGGTTGCCCTCAACCATTTCAGCCCACTGTGTTGAAAAATTTCCAAAATCCGAGTTTTCAACCAAAAATCCAATTTTTCGCCCCTAAGTTTTAAAAACGTGCAAAATGCAAACGTAGACCTCATTCAATATACATTATGTCATAATCAAGCTCGAAATGAGGTAAAATACTTATGGTAAATGAACAAATGTCCGCAAGTTATCCTTGAGACGTAATTAAACACATCTCAAGTTTTTGTTAAAAACGCAATCCCTTAGAAAGTTTTTCGAATCTCAATATGTTTAGTTCGATTATGACGAACTATATTTTGAATAATTTTCACTGGACTTGTTATCCCGAAAAATAAGAACATTTTAAAGCTTTGGATACAACAAGTCATAAGAAGAAGTGCCTTTCAAATATTTGAAAATTTCTTTTAATGACACTTTTAATGAGATTCGTTGGGATAGTTTTTGAAGTCGATCATATAGACATAAGGCATATGGAATGTCGAGTCTATAGGAATAATACAGGAAAACATACCTCGAATTTGTTTGTCGACCGACATGCCTTTCTCAACCTTTGTCAATCTCTTCATTGGTAGCCATAGAGGTTGAGATGATTCTTCCTTCTTCAATGCCTAACTCCTTCAAGAGTTATTTTGAAATGTAACCATCTACTTGGCATTGAATGATTTGAAGTCCAAGCGAGAAATTGAGCTCCCTCATCATGCTCATTTCAAGTACACCTTGCATCAACTTGGAAAAATATCTTGCACAAATATTTATTAGTAGCACCATAAATATTATAAATTTGCACAAGTGATCTTGCCCTTTTTCAAAAAAAAAAAAACAAAGAGAGTAATATCAACTTTACCTCTTGTAAAATCATTTAGCAAAAATGGCTCAGTCTATCATACCATACACGGGGTACTTGTTTTAAACCATACAAGGCCTTAAAAACAATCATTTGGCCTAGAAAAATTTTAAACCCCGGAGGTTGTAAAACCATTGAGAAAATTGGTTTTAACATCCATTTGGTAAAGTTTGAGATTTTCTTAAAACAAGAATGGGCAAGTGAAATGCAAATAGCTACTAAATGTGCTATGAGTGCAAATGTTACATCAAAATCAATTACCTTCTTCTTGAAAATACCTTCGAGCTACTAACCTCGCCTTAGTTCGACCAATGTTGCCTTGGTCATCGAGTTTGTTTCGGAGTGCCCATTTTGCATTTATAATCGTTTGTGATGAAAGACATGGCATCAACTTCCAAGTATCATTTCCTTTTTAGCTCCTCTTGCAATTCTAAAAACCAATCTTCATCTTGAAGCATCAATTGAGGAATTTGTCTTCTTCATCACTATTGGGCATCCAAATGATCTAAGGTGTTCATAATAGAACATTTACATCCAAATATTTGGAGTATTTTCTTTTCTCATCTACACAACTTAACAAACTCATTAATGGCATCGCTTATATAAGCAAGAAAAAATAGCCCAAGTGTAAAAACATGCCTCAATCACAAAATATCTTGCATAGTAGAAATAGACACTATATATAGAGACCATGAAGCAAGAAACACATACTATGCTTTTAGAATATCATCAAGAGTCTAATAAATCATGCAAGTTCAAATAAGCTTAAGAAAGCTATAAAAGGTCTCTTTTGAAATTTGCAAATCCGATATCATATAGTTGAGACCTTATTTAAAAGAAGTATTTGAACAAGAGTTGACAAAGCAAATATGTGCAATCAAATATCGAATAGTGCCTTTCAAAAAATCTAAAAATCCTCTTAATGGCACTTGTATGAAACACTATAAAAAAAAACAAGCACATAGGCATATGGCAATACACAAGTAAACGTACATATGCCTTTTCTTGACAAATAATGATGAAAATGGCCATTTGTGAAAATATGTAAATCTTACACAATTCTTAAAACATATCTAGCACAAATCATAATGATAAAAGTGTAGGCAAAGAGATATCACAAGTAAGCTCATGCCATAAAAATCCATAAAAGATGATAACACACTTTAGTCTACAAAAATGCACAAGAGTTTTAAAAACATCATATAAGGTCTTCTTTTTCAAAAAAAATTTTAAAAGCACAAGTATATATTGAAGACCTTAATTAAAAAATAAATATTTGAAAACTCATTTTGCAATTAAGACACAAATAAAAACATGCATAATAACAAATAAAATGCATATTTAAATAGGGAGATACGGGTTACCAATTACGCCACTTCCATGGGTTGTGCCGTTCCCATTGTTGATGATATCTTCCTCGAGAAGTCACTTTGTTGATGATGACTTCTTTGATTGCTCCATTTCAAAGGTTTGTTGCTTTCCCATTGTTGAAAGTCTCTTCTTCTTTGAAAATCATCTTGTTGATGATGTCTTTGCCATTTCAAGGATTGTGTTCTTCCCATTTTTGATTATACTCTCTTCTTGGAAATTGGCTTTGTTGAGAATAGTTTCTCCTTCTTTGATAAAATGAAACGGTCATTTGATGCCTTCTTGGCGGTATGAATTTTCTTCGATTATTATTTCACGGGTACCTAATATGACATTGTTTTGTGGTACCCTTATGTGTTTGGGTCCTTTGGGATTAGTCTTGAGACTTTTAGGTCTCCAACAATAATTAGAGCTATTTCTAGCCCGACAAGTATTTACCGTATGACCCTTTTTACCGCAATAAAAGCATGTAATAATTCTAGGAGCATAACGACCAATATGCATAGTGACTTGATCCTTTTTCATATGATTAACAATATTAGGCTTATGATCAAGTCCTTTATCACAATTATGAATATCAACAATATTGGACATTATATTGGTACTCAAGTTGGATTTTAATAAATCCTTTTTCATGCAATCAATATTCTCAACAAGAGTACTATTTTCTTTCTCAAGGTTTCTAACCTTATCAAGAGTGGTGGTGTGAGCACATGATAGTGATTCATAGGAAGTAAATAAACTATCCTTATCATTTTTCAAAACAATGAATTCCTTTTTCAAATTTTTGTATTTAACAAGTAAGTTTTGGAATTCATCTTGTAGCTCATTATAATCATTTTGCAAGTCACTATATTCATTTTGCAATTCATTGTCATAAGAAGTAGAGGGTTTAGAACTTACCTTGTTTTCTTCTTCGATGCCCATAAGACATTTTTCGGCTTCATCATCGGAATTTGTAAGAGGCTCATCCCATATTGTTGGATTTGATGTTGTATCCATTTGAGAAGTAGATGCTTTTGAGTTGCTCCTTTTATTTGCATATACTTCATAGATGGCTTCTAGTTTTTGCCATACTTCATGTGCCGATCGAATACCTACAACATGATCAAATTCCAAGGTGGTAAGTGAACAATGTAAAATATTAAGAGCTTTACCATTTAAGGAGATGATTCTCTTCTCTTCATCATTGAGCTCTTTGAAGCCTTTAGAGGTGTGTGGTGTATTCTTCGTCGGAATAGATTCTCCATTGATGACGGTGTTCCAAATATCAAACCCGCAACCTTGTAAATAGCATTCCATTCTTTCTTTCCAAAATATAAAATTTTTGGAATCAAACCGAGGTGGCTTGGTGGTGGAGGTGCCGGAAAGATGAGCTTCGTTCGGTAGCCGACGATCGTTTCTTTCACTCGCGATGTGAAAACGAGCTTGCCAAAGAGTTTGGCTCGATACCACTTGTAAGTCCAAGCGGCTACGATAATCTAGAGGGGGGGTGAATAGATTATCTCCATCTTTTCGATTTCGCCCTCTTTTTCAAACCGAATGCTCAAACAAAATAATGAAGGTGCGGAATGTAAACAACACACGTCGATTTAAAGAGGTCCAACCCACCTAGGGCCTAATCCTCTACCACCCAAAGTATATCCAGGGATGGATTTGAAAAGAAAAAGAATTTTATTAATTACCAAAATTAATACAAATTCAACTTACAACACCTTGAAGAGCACCACACTCTTCTTCAACACCACCTTTGAGATTACCACAATCTCACTTGAAGATTACCACAATCTCCAACGGCACCTTGTGAAGATTACCACAATCTTCACCCTTGAAGAGCACCACACTCTTCAACACCTCAACAAGAAGATTACCACAATCTTCTTACACTTAACACCTAGTTCACCCAAGTGTGTTCTTACCACAAGAACACTCACAAGGATATCTTGTGTTTGAATGACGACCACAAATTCAAGATTACAACTCGATAATTGATAATACAATAGAGTGCAAGTGTAATCAAGAATAGCCTAGACCTCAAGAATGTGAAAGTGAATAGCTAGGCAAATTACAACAAGAAATAAGACAATGTAAGAACAAGTGTATTCTTGAGTGTATCTTGTTGTGTTGTAGTTTTCTCTCTTGTAGTGTTGCTTCAATTCTTCCTCTATTTATAGAAGATGTCTTGTACATGATAGGCTCCTCTTGGGGACATGAATTCGTAAAAAATTGCAAGACAATTGAAGAAAAAGAGCTGTTAGAAATCAATCCCACAATTTAGGGAAAAGTCATCTGTTTGCACAACGGTTAGAATTTTCTTTGTCAAACTTGGCGGCCGTCGCGCACAAATAGACGTTTGAAAGTGAGAAAACACATTTACACAGGCGGCCGGTCGACGGGGTCCGACCGGTCGACCTATGTCCAAATTCTGGTCGAACGTAACCAAAAAACGAGTCCGAGAAAGTTGTTTGAGAAAATGCTCCTGTGTGCGGTCACCGCCGGTCGGCCGGTCGACCGACCGCACCGTCGCCCACTTGGTCGACCGGTCGACCACACGGTCTACCACCCTGTTGACCGGTCAACCAGCCTTTTTTCAAAGAAATGGCTTATTCACATTTTCACAATTTTCGTGCACGAGATGCCTTATAGGGCGACCGATTGGCCTCAAAACAAAAGTATTGTCCAATTTTATATTAAAAATAAACTTCAAGAAATACTCCAAAAAATAGTAAAAATATTTTAGACCGATCGGGAGTATTAGGACAATATTTTAGAACCATTGTTTTGGTGTAAAAACACATTAACACAAAATCATCAAAAGTGTTGTCCAATTTATATCGAAAATAAACTTGTAGAAATACTCCGGAAAATATTAAAACCATTTTAAATCATTTAGGAGTATTTGGACAACCTTTAAAAACATTGTTTTGGTATAAAAACAAAATCATCAAAATCATGATAAAATCATTTATCAAACACGTTTTAAATCTTTGGATACAACAAGTCATAAGAAGAAGTGCCTTTCAAATATTTGAAAATTTCTTTTAATAGCACTTTAATGAGATTCGTTGGGATAGTTTTTGAAGTCGAGCATATAGACATAAGGCATATGGAATGTCGAATCTATAGGAATAATACAAGAAAACATACCTCGAATTTGTTTGTAGGCCGATATGTCTTTCTCAACCTTTGTCAATCTTTAGCCATAGAGGTTGAGATGGTTCTTCTTCCTTCAATGCTTAACTCCTTCAAGAGTTCTTATATAACCATCTTCTTGGCATTGAATAATTTGTAGTCCAAGCAAGAAATTGAGCTTCCCCATCATTCTCATCTCAAGCTCACCTAGTATCAACTTAGAAAACATATCTTGCACAAATATTCATTAGTAGCACCATAAATATTATCAACAAAAATTTGCACAAGTAAACAACCTTGCCCTTTTTCAAAACAAGAAGTGTAGTATCAACTTTACCTTTTGTAAAATCATTTTGCAACAATAGCTAAGTCTATCAATCGTACAAGGCCTTTTATAAAAATCATTTGGCCTAAAATTTTAAACTCCAATAGACTTATATTTGAATAAAACCATTTAGAAAGTTGGATTTAACATCCATTTGGTAAAGCTTGAAATTTTCTTTAAAACAAGAATGGGCAAGTAAAATGCAAATAGCTACTAAATGTGCTATGAGTGCAAATGTTACAACAAAATTAATTACATTCTTCTTGAAAATACCTTCGAGCTACTAGCCTCGCCTTAGTTCGACCAATGTTGCCTTGGTCATCGAGTTTGTTCCGGAATACCCTTTTTGTCTTCTTCATCACTATCATCATAGGGCATCCAATTGATCTAAGGTGTTCATAATAGAACATTTACATCCAAATATTTTGAGGTAACTAATATTTGGAGTACTTCATTTCTCATCTACACAACTTAACAAACTCATTACCGGCATCGCTTATAAAAGCAAAAACAAATAGTCCAGGTTTAAAAATATGCCTCAATCATCAATCACAAAAATATCTTGCATAAGATCATAGTAGAAATAGACACTATATATATAGACCATGAAGCAAGAAACACATACTATGCATTTAGAAGATCATCTAGAGTCTAATAAATCGTGCAAGTTCAAATAAGCTCAAGAAAGCTACAAAAGGTCTCTTTTGAAATTTGAAAATCCGAAAGCATATAGTTGAGACCTTATTTAAAAGAAGTATTTGAACAAGAGTTGATACGGCAAATATGTGCAATCAAATATCGAATAGTGCCTTTCAAAAAATCTAAAAATCCTCTTAATGGCACTTGTATGAAATACTATGAAAAACAAGCACATAGGCACATGACAATACATATATCGAGTCTATAAGAGTAAGAATAACACAAGTAAACGTACCTCGATAATTTATGCCTTTCTTGACAAATAATGACGTAAATGGCCATTTGTGAAAATATGTAAATCCTACACAATTCTTAAAACATATCTGGCACAAATCATAATGATAAAAGTGTAGGCTAAGAGATATCACAAGTAAGCTCATGCCATAAAAATCCATAAAAGATGATAACACACTTTAGTTTACAAAAATGCACAAGAGTTTTAAAAACATCATATAAGGTCTTCTTTTTCAAAAATATTTTAAAAGCACAAGTATATATTGAAGACCTTAATTAAAAATAAATATTTGAAAACTCATTTTGCAATTAAGACACAAATAAAAGCATGCATAATAACAAAATAAAATGCATATTTAAATAGGGAGATACGGGTTACCAATTACGCCATTTCCATGGGTTGTGTCGTTCCCATTGTTGATGATATCTTCCCTTGAGAAGTCACTTGTTTGTTGATGATGACTTCTTTGATTGCTCCATTTCAAGGTTTGTTGCTTTCCCATTGTTGAAAGTCTCTTCTTCTTTGAAAATCATCTTGTTGATGATGTCTTTGCCATTTCAAGGATTGTGTTCTTCCCATTTTTGATTATACCCTCTTCTTGAAATTGGCTTTGTCGAAAATAGTTTCTCCTTCTTTGATCAAATGAAACGGTCATTTGATGTCTTCTTGGCGGTATAAATTTTCTTCGATCATTATTTCGCCGGGTACCTAATATGACATTGTTTTGTGGTACCCTTATGTGTTTGGGTCCTTTGGGATTAGTCTTGAGACTTTTAGGTCTCCAACAATAATTAGAGCTATTTCTAGCCCGACAAGTATTTACCGTATGACCCTTTTTACCGCAATAAAAGCATGTAATAATTCTAGGAGCATAATGACCAACGTCTTAGAGACTTGATTCCTTTTCATGTGATTGACACCCTTAGGCTTATGATCAAGTTCTAGTTTCAAATTATCACAACAATCAACAATATTGGTCATCTTATCGGTACTCAAGTTGGATTTAGATAAATCATTTTTCAAGCAATTTATATCCTCAACAAGAGTACTATTTTCTTTCTCAAGGTTTCTAACCTTGTCAAGAGTGGTGGTGTGAGCACATGATAGTGATTCATAGGAAGTAAATAAACTATCCTTATCATTCTTTAAAACAATGAATTCCTTTTTCAAATTTTTGTATTTAACAAGTAAGTTTTGGAATTCATCTTGTAGCTCATCATAATCATTTTGCAAGTCACTATATTCATTTTGCAATTCATTGTCATAAGAAGTAGAGGGTTTAGAACTTACCTCGTTTTCTTCTTCGATGCCCATGAGGCATTGTTCAACTTGTTCATCATGGGAGGTTGTAGAAGGCTTATACCATGTTGTTGAATTTGATGTTGTATCCATTTGTGAAGTAGATGCTTTTGAGTTGCTCCTTTCATTTGCATATACTTCATAGATGGCTTCTAATTTTGCCATACTTCATGTGCCGACCGAATACCTACAACATGATCAAATTCCAAAGTGGTAAGTGAACAATGTAAAATATTAAGAGCTTTACCATTTAAGGAGATGATTTTCTTCTCTTCATCATTGAGCTTTTTGAAGCCTTTTGAGGTGTGTGGTGTATCTTTCATCGGAATGGATTCTCCATTGATGACGGTGTTCCAAATATCGAACCCGCAACCTTGTAAATAGCATTCCATTCTTTCTTTCCAAAATATAAAATTTTTGGAATCAAACCGAGGTGGCTTGGTGGTGGAGGTGCCGGAAAGTTGAGCTTCGTTCGTAGCCGACGATCGTTTCTCTTCACTCGCGATGTGAAACGAGCTTGCCAAAGAGTTTGGCTTTGATACCACTTGTAAGTCCAAGCGGCTACGATAATCTAGAGGGGGGGTGAATAGATTATCTCCATCTTTTCGATTTATCCCTCTTTTTTTGAATTGAATGCTCAAAGACAAATATAAAGGTGCGGAATGTAAGCAACACGCGTCGATTTAAAGAGGTTCAACCCACCTAGGGCCTAATCCTCTACCACCCCAAAGATATCCAGGGATGGATTTCGAAAAGAGAAAAAGATTTTATTAATAATTACCAAAATTATTACAACAAAATCTTACACCAACACCTTGAAGAGCACCACACTCTTCTTCAACACCACCTTTGAGATTACCACAATCTCACTTGAAGATTACCACAATCTCCAACGGCACCTTGTGAAGATTACCACAATCTTCACCCTTGAAGAGCACCACACTCTTCAACACCTCAACAAGAAGATTACCACAATCTTCTTACACCTAACACCTAGTTCACCCAAGTGTGTTCTTACCACAAGAACACTCACAAGGATATCTTGTGTTTGAATGACGACCACAAATTCAAGATTACAACTCGATAATTGATAATACAATAGAGTGCAAGTGTAATCAAGAATAGCCTAGACCTCAAGAATGTGAAAGTGAATAGCTAGGGCAAATTACAACAAGAAATAAGACAATGTAAGAACAAGTGTATTCTTGAGTGTATCTTGTTGTGTTGTAGTTTTCTCTCATTTTGTGTTGCTTCAATTCTTCCTCTATTTATAGGAGATGATTGATACTTGATAGGCTCCTCTTGGAATCTGATTTCTACAAAAAAATTGCAATTAAAATCAAGATTATAGCTGTTAGAAATCAATCCCACAATTTAGGGAAAAGTTTGTCTCTTTGCTGACAACGGTTAGAATTTTTCTTTGTCAAAGCATAGAGGCGACGGTCGCACAGAAATAGAAGTTTGAAAATGAGAATACACATTTACACAGGCGACCGGTCGACGTAGGGTTCGACCGGTCGTCTCGACTTCAACCGGTCGCACAACCTCAAAAACGAAGGGCAAATGTTGCGTTTCAATTTTTGCTCCAGTGCACCGGCCGCCCAAGGGGTCGGCCGGTCGACGCCCACCGGTTGCCCTATAGGGCGACCGGTTGCCACCGACCATTTTCGCAAACATGAAGTTTTTTTTTTCTCAACTTTCAGTGCACGGGTTGCCCTATACGGCGGCGAGGTTGACCTCAAAACAAAAGTGTTGTCCAATTTTATATCGAAAATAGACTTCAAGAAATACTCCGAAAAATAGTAAAAACATTTTAGACCGATCGGGAGTATTAGGACAACATTTTAGAACCATTGTTTTTGTGTAAAAACACATTAACACAAAATCATCAAAAGTGTTGTCCAATTTATATCGAAAATAAACTTGTAGAAATACTCCGGAAAATATTAAAACCATTTTAAATCATTTAGGAGTATTTGGACAACCTTTAAAAACATTGTTTTGGTATAAAAACAAAATCATCAAAATCATGATAAAATCATTTATCAAACAATTACAACCAAATGAAAAGTCCTCTTTGATTCTTAAATTTTGCAGACTTAAGTGGTAGAGATGTTAAACGATCTGCAAGCTTATGGTAGTTCTACACGTCCTATATACTTTGAGAGATGAGTGATACATTATTACTTGTGAGTCGCGATGTCAAGTACCCGAGAGAGTATTGATTATGCCGAACTTGTGATTGATGATTGCTTGATAATGAAATACATGGTTTACTTAGATATGGAGTTGAAAGGATTAAATGTTTGTAGTGTTTTTGTGTGTTCTTTGTACACCATGAGATTAATTTTCTTAATTTGCTCAAGGACGAGCAATAGTTTAAGTTTGGGGGATTTTGATACGTGTAAAGTATACGTGCATTTAGGGGCTTAAAATGATATATAATTAATGCATTTGCATGCATATTTAGTATATTTTATTTGGTTTCCTTAGAAGTGCATCATACTGCATATTCTTGTAACTTTTTATAGGAAACGGAACTTAAATGAAAATATATTAGTTAGAAGGCCCGGACAAGAATAATGCGAAGAGATGTTCAAATAAACGAAGAAAACAGAGAAAAACTGTTCGACCGCTAAACACCTATAAAAGTCTAACAATCCTCACAAAAGAACGAGATCAATTGTAGGGTAGCAAGTTAACCACAAGTCGTCTCTCAAGGAAGACTTAGCCGGCAAATAATTATTATGTATCACAATTGACAGAAAATAAAACCTAAACACTCTAACCAGATTTGTTGGTTTTAAATAAACTAAAAGAAAACAATTAAAAATATGAATTAAAACTAAGTACGAATAAACTTGGAGAAAACGATATGGAAGAAAGTCTAGGATTATGGATTCATCTCATCAAACTTGCAAGCAGAATATCAATTAATTGATCATGCGGTTAACAAATATAACAATCATGTAAAGACTAGGTCTAGATCTAATAACTCTCGTATTCACGGATTAGGGCTATCCCAACATAATTTGCTATTTTCATTAAATCTAGAGTTAGATAATACATTTCTAATTCATATCTAACCCCCTGAATAAATTTAGCCCAGGAATAATATCTTCGATCGATCTCAATTATCCCCTCAAATAATCAAGAGTTGGCCAAACAATCAATCAACAAGTAAAACAATTTATTCAGAAAAGCAGATCAATTAATCAATACTCATGCTTGTTTGTTTGAATCAAATCATCCTAATCCTAGAACAAGACAATTAGTTCATGCTTGGGGATGGGACCATAATCTCAATTGAAGGAAAGAAAACAATCATAAACATAATCATGCAACAATAATAATCACCCAACAATTGAAATGAGACAAAAGAGATGAAGAAATCTTACTCTTTGATTAAGAAGCAAAATAACTTCAAGGGGAAGAACCTAAGCAATCACAATGTTGAATGGAAGAGAAAAATACCAAAAACTAAAGTTTAGAAGTGCTAAGAATGAACGTGTGTCGAAAAATAGGGTTCTCCATGTCCTATTTATAAGCCTAGAGTCCTAAACAAGGTGAAAGAGCCAAAAAACATGAAAAAAATCAAAAATTTTGTGTTCAGCAAGTCACGGCGTGCGACCGTGCGCGCCAAGCAGCGCGCCCGTGCTCTGGCCCGCGCACCGTCCTACTGCTGCTCTGGTGCTGTCTGCAGCGCGCGACCCCCAAACGTCGGAAGTTCGTCTTGATGTCTTCTTATGAATTGTATATCTATCTCTTAAATTTCCATAGCCACTTGAATCACCTCAATATCAATATTCTAGAGAGCGTTATGGCCAAAATACCAAGACGTGCCATTTCCAAGATTTTGACATATTATTTTGCCTTGTACATTATTTTAACCCATCGAAACGTCTTCGTTCGCATTTATTAGCAGAGATAAAAATTGTATAACTTTGAATTATCTTTCTAATGGTGCATGAATCATATCAATTGGGCTTCAGATGCGAACGTTACGTCCAAAATACGATGACTGCCGCAGTTGCGTGAAATGACTTTTTAACATTTTTTGCTCCAAAATTTGTTTTTTCCACCAAAACCTAAAAAATCAATAAAATAACACAACGTAACACTAAAACATGCAAATGCAAATAAAACATGCCAAAATATGTATAAATCATCACAAAAAACACACACAAAAACATACAAAACAAAAACCAATCACACGGCTAGACCGTGTCAATCTCAAACGCCCGTGTGAAATGCTCCCGTGTGTTTATACACGTTGGTGCGACTTATTCGAGGGAAGAAATTCAGAGACATGTCGCTCGATTAGACCGTGTGACTTTCACACGATCTTGTGGTTTGAAAGGAACAAAACTAGAGACCAAAACAGTTTACACGGTCGGACCGTGTGAATTGCACACGGCCATGCGATTCATCCTACGACTGATTTTTGTTTACTTTTCCCATTAGAACTCTACAAGCGATCTCTCAAAGCACCTATATAAAGGGACCAAGGCCTTGGACGAAAGATATACTCATTACATCTAAAAATACACTACAATACACTAGGATTACACAAATCAATAGTCTTCTGAGAGAGGAGGGCTAATCTACGAAGAGCACCATAAGGCCTTTCGCATCTACGGAAACACAATGGTTCGAAGGCTAGAAAAGAGGATCCATCCTGACAAGAAGGGGTTTTCTTTCTTAGTTCAGATCTTTTGTTTGTACTTAAACGATGTCAAACTATTTGATTTCAAGTTTGTCTATGAATTTGTTATCAATTATGTTAAGTTAATCTTTCTGATCCTAGGTGTTAGGACAATTTATATTTAGATTTTGATGATACCATGTAAAACTTAGATTAGAAAGTTGGTACCTCATTTTCTATGTAATTCAACTTGTAATAGATATGGTTGTATGAGCTGAGTTGGAGTCAGCCAAGTTGAAGATTACAAGACTTGACTGAAGATCGAAGAGAAGACCCAGATGTGGGACAGCTGAGTGAAGGATGGAGAAGTGGAAGTCAAGTCAATAGAAAGTTGAGTCTGCCAGCTGATAGACAGTTAAGTCGCTCCTAAAAGGTTGGAGCTGACTCAAGTCAAAGGGGTAAAGTTGTCACGCCCCAAATTTACATTCCCAATAAAGTAGAATAGCATCTAATAGGGTACAACCCAAACATTCAAATACTTACGCTCATCAAGAGCTACTATCTAAGTACAAATGACTAAAAATCATAAATATGATACAACGGAAGTTTCTAAATCATAACATAAAATTACAACAGATCTGCAATTCACCTAACTATTACAAGATAAAATAGTTATATTGTTCAAATGCTGATAAATAAGTCTATCAAAAAGGAAACTACTAGATTGGGTCAACCTTGATCTGAAAGCCTGATGCCAGTCTCATCGATCTCAAAATATAATATTATCTCTGAAAAGTTTTATAAAAATTGAGGGGTGAGCTAAAAGACCAGTAGGTTGGGGTAGGGGAATGCAGTATTTGTATAATTGAAAGATAAAGTGTTTCCTTTACTTGAAAAAAATACTTGGGGTGCTTAAAAAGATATTTATGTATGCATGATAATGGTGCACTTAAGATTCATTTACCGCAATGATCAAGAACATAGTGTCATTCAATAATGATATATTAATTTTTAATGCTATCAGTAATGCAATGCACATTGTACAACAATTAGTCAAATACAGTAAATATTTTGGTTTTCAAAAGGCCAATAGATATCCCAATTTTTAAAATAAATTGTAGATATCTCATTTTAAAAAAAATAAAGTTGTTTTAATATAAATAGTCAATCAATTAGTTCGTCAGTCCGATGTAAGAAACGTAGGATCAGTGTTGATCAGACATTGACCTTGTCCGTTCTTATTGCTCTCGACAATATTTGGTTGAAGCCATGTCACCTTATCCCTCCCCGTAGGCTCGATGTCTCTTTTAGCTTTGGGCTTTTTTCCAGAGATCGTCATATTCATGAATATACTGTTCTACGACCCAATTATGTCGCTGTCTCTGGCCCGACCAGAAAATGGGATTAGGCATATGGGTAGTGAAACAAGGACCACAAACAATCTGTTCGATCCATTGTCCACCCTACTCACACTCAATAGACTCAAACAATTAATATTTTTGTCAAAATGACATTTATTTGCTCAAAGGCCAAGCCAAGCAGTTACAAGAGTTATAATGTAAATGAAAATATAAATTCAAACCATGAATAATACAATTTATGTTTTCTTTAATAAACTATATTATATTGGTGAACTTTGTGATCATGATGTATATTATGAAATCATGAAATTGCTTAATGTCGTGAAGTTCATGAAACATCAATGTCGTGAAATTTATAAAAATATAAGCATACCTAATTTTCTTTAGGAAAATGACAATTTGCTCACCTCTAACTCAAAGGTCACCTTAATAATGTGATGAATACACGTTCTAGTTGTCGAGTTTGATCTTGTCTCATTTTGCCCTGTATATATCCTAAAGCTAGATATTAGTCCATCGTCCCTAGCTTTAGGCGTAAAATAACCTGTAAAATATAGGAGACTAATCTTCATTCTCAAATCACAGTGTTACTCTTTGGGAATTTCTTAGACGGACCTAATTATAATTCATATAAACGATTCCAATAATACTATGTTCATATGTTGTAGTTGCATATGGAAATTTTCTTACCTTAGGCATGGCTCTTGTGCTTTATTTTCAAGTTTGTTAATTAACTGTTATTCTCCAACCTTGAATATAAATAAATTTACAACACCGAATCCAATAAAAGTCCTCAATTTCCTAAACACAACTAGTAAATCTCAAACTTTGAAATTTATAATCTAAACTCTAAACCTACTAAAGCTCCCAAGCACCATAATTTTCTCATTTTAAATTCATTCCAAAAATTAGTTAATCGGTGAATTATAATAACATCTAATTAGACTCTTAAATATTACACATAAAATCCTAGAACCATTGTAAAAAGTATTTAAAGCTTAATAGAGAACTAAATCACTCTAATGCACCCTGTAATAGTGCATCATACTAATATAAAATGTTATCATTCTTCACTTATTATTCTTTTATTCTTTTTTTTATTCTTATAAAAAAAATGAGTTTTTCAGAATTTAAAACCTCACATCTTTTCATATCTCATCAAGTTATACATATATACATAAACATATCTAGCATCTCTACCTTATAAATGGTTGCTTACATCACTTATCCTCCAATTCATATATACCCTAATTGTACCCGTATGCTTGATATTGAAAAAGGAACTGAATGTTTGAAGATAAGTGGTTTTTCTTTCAATACCATATGCAACTTATAATCTTGAAAAATATGTTAAGTTAATTGAAGGTTCGAGGGATATGAAGCTTACCATTTTCAGGTGTGGAGACGTGTAAGATGCCTGTTCTTTTATTTATGGTGGTTTATGAGTTTATAAAAGAGGTTATACATATCTATGTAGGGATATGACTTAACTTATATTTATTGATCAAGCCTTTTTTTTTTTTAATTGCAATTCAACCCTCTATTGTCCCTTTTCTCTTCACTAAACGTTTGTGCTTGTCAATAGTATCATCCACGTGTATATATAAGGCGGTGTCTAATTTGAAGTTATCCCCTAATTCTATGATTTTCTTATAAGATAGGATTAGTACAAACTAATATAATAATATTGTATTTATTCAAAGGAGATATCATATTTCCAGGTTAACAACATTTCTTGTATAATATGCCCCATACACGTGTGTGTATATATATATGAGTCATATATCATTACACAATAATATAATCATATTATATCCAAATATTATATATTGTTAACTACACCATTATTCACATATAAGGTCTCACAAAAGCAGCTGTCAAGTCAAGTCGACTGTGATAAGTCCGTTGCACAAAAGTCAATGACACTAATCATTATAGTAATATGTCTATGATGCCATGTCTAAAAGTGCTCATCTCAGAAGCGTGCAAAAGGAATGAACGAATGGGAAGCACTGAGCGTGTGTCAGAATCTGAAAAGTTGCGCACTTCATTAAAACGAGGAAATATCACCATCACAAGCTGCAAATCAAGAAAAGATAAGCCAATGACCAAGAAGTGACATTTGAAAATTGCCTATCTCTTCAACGGACAAATTTTTGAAATGTACTCTATAAGAGGCCGAGGAAGCAAATGAGACAAGGTTACCAATTACGAATTCCATAAGACTATCAAGCATTCAAAACCTGCAACTTGTCTCAAGCTTTCAAAGATATCCTCAAGCCAAAATTCGAAGGAACTCAATCCAACACGTTCAGTGAAGGAAAGATTACGTCACCAGTTGAAGAGGGAATTCTATTTAAAGAACAAAGGGGTCTACTCTCCAAGATTGAAGGAGAAGTGGTGAGGTTCAAGTTCGAACCAGAGGCTTTAGACTCGTTGGAGGGCTGTGTGAACAAATCCAAGAGTTTGAAAGAGTTGAAGTAGCAAGACAGCTGTTTTGTGAAGAAGCTGAGTCTCAGGAGCAGTTGGCTGTGTGATCGAAGCTGACTCGAACTGTTGACCGCTTTGTTACCAAGATCTTGTTACCTAGTGGATTCCTCCAGGAGTTGGAGAATAGTGGATTAGAGAAATTACCCCATCCTCGAACCACTATAAAAATTGCTCGTGTCTTATTTACTTACAACACATTTAATTGTTGCATTAATTTTATATCTGCTGCTAAGTTATAATTGTTGAACTCAACTGATAAAAACAAATTGCTAAACAGGTGTTGCAAAACAAGTTTAAAAACATAAGGGTGAAAAGTCTTCCGCTGAACAAAAACAAAATCAACTGTTATTCTAAGTGTTAGCTGAAAGCAACTAAGTTATATTATCAATAGTTGAGTCGAGTTTGTTGAGTGGGTAACTTTGTTGAGTAAGCCAACCTAGCTATTCCTCCAGGACTAAGCGGATTTGTGTAAAACTCTGAAAATAATTTATAAGGATAAATTGAAAATTTTGTAAGGTTTATTCAACCCCCTCCTTCTAAACCTTACTCATCACCCCTTGGGACCTACGCTAGGGAATAATCAAAATTGTGGATTCATGTTAAATCTATATTGATTGTTTTCTTAATTGGTTTATGTGTTCTATTATATGAATTTGAATGCTTAATTCTTGTAGATTATCTGATCAATAATTTGCATGTCATATTTGTTAATTCATAATCCGGGAGGTGAGTTCTAACAAACAAAATTCGGATTCAGACATAAATGGGTGTAATGTATCGAGAGATCTACAATTATATGTGGGGAGTACTTCAATTCAAAGATCTTTTGGGAGTTAATAATAGTTGTAACGTATCAGGAGATCTACAATTGTTATTAATCAACTGTTTATGCGCCACTCGGGAGGGGGAATAAACTAATTTAGGAATTAAACCCATATAAACACATAAATTAGTTTTGATAAACATTAATTGGATTTAATATTGAAGAAACATGTTGAGATTATGCGCTTAGGATTGTTTTCGTATTTGTTGAAAAGACTTGTGGAGTCCGGATTTTTATAAATTTAAATCTTTTATTTTTACTTGTTTAGATTAGCTAATAATTTCTTGATTTTCGGTCGCTTCAATAAAATTGGAATACGATGTTATTATAGCCAAAGTGTTTCGTATTCAATCCTTGAGGAATACGACTTTTTTTGCTATTATTCTATAAGCTACGTTGTACACTTGCAATATAGTGAAAAGATTTTCGCGATCAAGCCATATAAAATTTGAATTTATGGATTAAGGAAACATAAATTCATTCGGTTCACTTTCCCCAACTCCCAAAAATTCATTTTACTTTTGAAATGTTTATCTTATTTATAAATGAGTTACTTTTTTTTTTATCTGATAGTATTGTGGGTTGGTATGAATAATTTTTCTTCATAAATAAAATTTTCAAGTAGCTTATATATTAAAAGCATCTTCGATTGGCAAAAAATTTCTACAGACCGTAGTCTTCTGATTGGAATAAGACTATGGTTTCTACAAATCATAGTCTGTGATTCACACATAGACTATGGTTTTTTGTTAAAACTGGAGTCTTTTTCTGAAACCCAACTGTTGTCTTTTTCTGAAACCCAACTGTTGTCTTTTTGACATGGTAGTATGGACAATTATTTTTTGTTGAAGCATAGTCTTTATCCTGACTCCAACTGTGGTCTATTAAATTTTTTTTGTAGTAGTAAATTGACTTTTGTTGAATCATTAAAAAACCCCGTCTAGTATCCATCCTATTGTGACTAGAGTCTTTAAGGGTTATCGATCATCAAACACATAGGAGGTTCACTATTCTCCCAGATAGATGACAAATTCATGGTCATTTATAACCTCCATGCATAAAGATCACATACCCAACATAAACTCTTTAAATTGTCTTACAATCGAGAAATACACCAAAGCATACGCTACGAGTTCCTTTAGTGTACTCGTTCCCTAACAATCACCAGCATGTGCACTAGCATCCCCATGACCAAGGGCGGATCTAGGGCTGGGCCAACCTGGGCCCTGGCCCAGCCCTTTTTTTAAAAAAAAAAATTGTGGAAAATTTTTTTTAAAAAAAAACTAGTTATAATTTGTATTGTTTTTTTCTTGGATTTTCTATCCAGCCCACCCCATTTTCATGTATCGGCCCATCCTACTAAATCATCCTGGCTCCGCCATTGCCCATGACATTGCGTATAAAACAAAAGCACATCCTTCTTGCGAGCTTTGGTAGTGGCCCGTCTTCCAGACCAACAACTGTCCTCACAAACCAACAATGGTCCTCCCGCGTGCTTAAATCTTCACTCACACATTTCCTGAGAAAGCTTTCCAAGAGGCCATCCATTCCAAAATTGCTCCAAGTCAACCATGTTAAACAATGGAGTTTCTATGTGATGGGCTCCCAAAAAGAAAATACATCTTGTTGGTATGATAATATCTATCAAATCTTTGTAAGTTTTTCCTCAACTGCATAGTCCTGTAGATGCATAGTCTCGGAATTTTTCTTTTTATGGTGTGGACTCAGCTCATTCATGTTTTCTTTCGCCTAGAGTCTACCAGAATTCGCTTATTGTCTGTGCTTCTTCTATTCCATCGGTGACCACTCCCCACCATCATTGGCTTCAAGCGTCACAACACGCATCATGTGCGTGGGTCTTTTTGAGTTCATCGATGTACCACCTTAATGAACTTGATGACTGAATAATTCTAAGACTAATGCTATAGAAACATATCCTTCATCGCCATCATATTCACAACTATGGCGTGTAGCTAAATGCATAAATAAAGATAGAGAATTGTACAATGCATTTGTATATTTTGAATAAGATTGTCTTTTTTCCAGAGTAAAGAAGCTACCAATAATTGACTCGTCGGACATTACTATAACAATCCCACTCACATAGAGCTAAATCCTGTATCTTAGGCCAATCTTTCAAATTTGTCATTCAAATACTATTTGTCCTAGAGTTCCTCACTAGATCAGTTTGTTTTATGCTAAGGTAACTCTTTACACTAAAAAACACCTATATGATTCTTGAAAATGTAACAGCTTAATAATATGTTTTGATCTACGATCAAGTCTTGGTTGATTTAATTTCCTTGCGCAATAGTACTGTTGTTATCTCACTCAGCAAGAACTGAGTCAACAATAGATGGAATTTCTTCCAATATTTGGATGAAGCCTCCTTACCCGAGTCCCTCTAGCTCGTAAAACCATATGCATCAATGTATTCAACATGCACTATTAAGAAAATGGTCACTAACAACGACAAAAATGTAGTCCGTAACAATCAAAGTCGTCGCTATTAAGTAGCCGCGAATAGTTGGTGGCAAAAGATGTAATAGCGATGGCTATGTGGCCAATATTAAGTAGACACGGCATTTCCTTCTAAATGGAAAAAAAAAAAAAAAACATAACTAGAAGAATAATTGCAATCTCAAAGCATTACTACCATTTCAAGATTAATCTTCTTGATGGTTTAAACACAACCTTAAATTCAAAACTGAAACCTCCTATTTAACTCCAACTAGTCTTTCGTCCGTGCAATACACGGGGTGTATATCTGTGAGGCTTTCTTTTTGTGTTGTGACATTAATATTCTTCTAATAATTTCTATAAATTTTATCTCCTGCATTATAATAAGTTTAAAGTAACATCATGTAATAAATGTGAGGCGTGGAAGGTGATGTTTTGCATACTCTTAAAAGAGAATTGTGCTCGTACGACGTCGTTTTAGATCCTAGTCAGCAATTTCCGGTGGATTGAAAAATTTTCTGTGAAAATCGGACGAAATTTCTGAAATTTCATAACTTAGAGGACTAATTTTCAAACATGCCAACTTAGAGGACCAAAAGTCTGAAATTTCATAACTTAGAGGACTAATTTTCAAACAGGCCAACTTAGAGGACCAAAAGTCTGAACATGCCAACTTGTAGGACCAATTTTCTAATTTTCTCTACATTCAAGAGTATGTATTTGTGTTCGATATTTGAAAACTGGTTTTTTATATAACCGCTCAAGCTTCATCGCCCATTTCATTTTATTGATGTTTTCAATTATTAATAAGTGTGGAAATTGGTGGCATACCTTTTTTACTAGGTTGTAGTATTAATTCGGACGCAATTTTCTTTTTCCAAATATGTTCGTATGTGTAAATTCGGGAGCAGAGATTTTTGTAAAAGTTATTCGTGCAATAAATGGAAAATTAACAGATGTATATAGGAGAACAAAGTACAATAATTAAATAAATGTGAGACAACAAAACATAGCTTTGGCAATATTATTGATTTTATCGGATTTATTTTGTTGGAGAGTTTTTATTTTTTGCGGATTTTGTTAAGTAGTTTTTATTTATCCAGGTTGTTAAGTTAATTTTTATTTTTTTGGAATTTTGTTGTCGGGAGTATTATTTATTATTTAGATCTTTTGATTATTATGTTCTATTCTATTCTCACATTTGGTATTTTCTAAATCGTGGTATGCATGAGCTGCATTAATAAAATTAGTGGTTGCAAAAAGTTTAAATTTTATCAAATAACTAAAAATGTTAAGATAATTAATTTAATTATAACTCATACGATTAAATAATAGACAAATAAATATTATAAATTTTAAAAACCCACTACAACATAAATGATGTTAGGCAACACCCAAAAAATGTTACCTAATAACCATAAAATGTTACTATAGACAATAGGCAGCACTTTTATGGTGCTGCACTTGCCCGTGCTACCTATAGTCTAAGGTATCACTTTTATTAGCTTTTAGTAACAGTTTTTCTAAGTGTTACATTAAGTTCTCTATTGGTAACACTTTGAAAGAATACTTCTAAAGTGTTACATATGAATCTTATGTAACACTTTTTGTAACACTTTTTATATTTGTAACACTTAAAAAAAATATTTCTACAGTGTTATATGAGTATTATGTAACACTTTTTTTGTAGCTCTTCGTATAAATACTATTTTTTGCCACCAAGTAGATTCGAACCCATGACATGTTATGTGTGGAAGTGACAATTTACCATTATGCTAAGTTGATTCTTATTACAACTTTTGCTTTGTTTTATATATACACATTCTTATATATATATATATATATATATATATATATGTATATTAAAATTGTATAAAACTTATATTATATGTATATATAATATATTTGATATAATAAAAATTATATCATATAATATATGTACTAAATTATATTATACACTGTATGTATCAAATTTTATATTATATAGTATATAGTTTGAAATCATATTATGTTATATATTAAAGGACACAAAAAATTAAAAATATCAAGAATATATAAAATGAATTTATCTATTGATTAATATTCAATCGGTAAAAATAAAAATATATAAAAATATAAAATTAATTTATCAACAAATAAAAATATTCTAACAGTAAAAAAATTAAATAATAAATAAATAATTTACCGACGGAAAAAATTCCTAAGTAATTACCAACAACATCAATTTTAATTGGTAATTGTTTTTTAAAAGAAAAAAAAAGGTTAACAATGAAATTGATCTCTGTTAGTAAAATTAAAAAACAAATAAATAATAATAAAATACATACATGCGCATTTTCTGTTGATATTACGACGGAATTAATTAACTCCGCAAAAAATAAAAAATAAAGCAAAACTAAAATACTTTATAAAAAGAAAACAAAAATTCAGTAAAAAAAGACAGAATAAATAATGTCTACAATTTTTAGGTTTGGTGATTGTTTTTTTGTCTTCACCTATTTTGTGACATCAATTAATTAAATAAATCGTTGACATGATTTAATGATAGTTATATAATTTTGTGTTACTAAAATATAGCCTAAAAAGTGTTACAATTAATAAAATAAAGTGTTTCCAAGAGTATTTCTTAAATAAAGTGATGCCTATTTGCGTTACAAAAGTAATAATAAAGAAAAGTGATACTTAAAAACTGTTACTTATTCAAAAGTGTTACATATAAGCGTTACATATTGATAAAGTGCTACAAAAATGTTACCTAAATATTGTAATGTAAAAAGTGTTACAAACAAGTGTTACATATGTACCATGTGTAAAAAGTGCTACAAAATTTGTGTTAGCTAATGTCATTTATGTTGTAGTGACCCTATTTAAATACAAAATATTTGGTTTTGTGAATGTGAATTGTATTTGTTATAGAACATATTTATCTATAATCTTTATGAAAGTAAAAGTTTGAAAAAAGTTTACTTATCCAATATTGAACATTAAAGCCATTTAAAATTCCAAAACTTTTTAAATTGAAAAAAGATTTAACTGTTCCATACAATCAACAATAAAGCCAGTTCAAATTTCAATATTCTTTAAGGTTTAGAAAGCAGAACGATTGTCAAAATTATTTAAAAAAAAATTAAACAAAAACCATGTTATATTATATATTTGAAATCGTTTGAATTTTAAAAAACATTAATATTAATATAGAGTAAATTATTTGAAATTTAAATTAATTAAATGATTAGTAAATCGTACTTAAAAGAGAACATACTCTAAACAAGTAATAGTACCATATTATAACAATATAAAAAACCATATTTTAAATTTTTTTACCACATCACATAAATTATAAATATAATGTTATTGATTATGTTAAGTCGTTAATTAGGAGATATTGACATTATAAATTTATGCAAGTTTTTGTTTCATATTAATTTATCAAAATTATTAGTTAATTATAATTGTTCTAAGTCAATAAAAGGACAATTGCCCAGATAATAGAATATTATCATTTTATAGAGGTTATTAAGTTTACAATATAGGATTGTGTTACCTCTTATGGTTTTAGTTTTTATTTTGAGACTACACTAAGACTAGAAGTATATTCGTTTGGTGATTTTTATATTGATTTCTTTTTTTATTCCAAATTTATATATTTTATTTATGACTAATCTCCGAATCTCAGTCCCAAACCGAACTGCATCGTCCCATTAGAACCAAATCTCCATCCCGGCCCGTCCCGAACTTTCGTTACGGTTCAGGACGGAGATTTTTTTTCTATGGCTCGGTTTTGGAGATTTATTTTTAGAATCTTCAAATTCGGGACGGTTCTGGAGATTTTCAAATCTCTGAACCGTCCCGTCCCCTGCACACCCCTAGTTATATGTACATCAATAAAATTTTATGGAAAATGAAACATTTCAAAAAACAAAAACTATTTTATTTTTTTATATACACATCTAGCAAAAAAATTATCAAACAAACAGATTCACATCTAATTCCAAATGTACAACTTTGAAACTTGAATATCAAAATACGTTGATAAATATAAAAAATAATTTCTATTAATATGAAATTAAAAGCACATTAATCTATATAAAATACAATGTTTTTAATATAAAATACTAATATGAAAATAGTTTTATATTAAATAATTTTTAACTTTATTCTTACATAAATATATGTAATGATATGTATGAATATATACAATATATATTATTTTGATATATATTTTGAGATATTTCCTTCAATTAAAATTAAATATTTTTTAATTAAAATTAATCAATCTAAATGCAATTCTATATAATTATTAAGAAATGAGCTAAACCCAAATAATAATTTACATATATCATAAATAACCAAATACATGAATATACAAATTGATGTCCAATAGACCGAATGCATAATTTTTAAAGCCCATTATAAAATAATGAGTAAATATTTCTTATATATTTTTGTATTATTTTTTATTGTATATATGCAATATGTGTGTCAAAATTAACATCATAAAAAATAATTAATTAAATATATTATATGTCAAAAATGGATTAAAAAAATAAAAAATATTAAATTTAAAAGAAAAGATAACTATAATAATTACTATAATACACACATATTTGGAAAGCTAATGTTACATAATTATTTTTTTATATTACTTTTTATTTTACGCAGATTTTTGTTACTTTTTACAGTAACTGAAAATGGAGGGAAAAATTCGAGTTACTATTTTGAGAGACTTCTCTTTATATATATATAAGGATTGGTTCAAATGAGAACAATCCCTTTAGGTAAGTCCATAAGAACACTTATGGACTCTTGATTTAAAATTTTGGATGGTGTAGATCATTTTAGTTAATTTAGGCTTATAAGGGTATAATTGTACTTTTATATTTAATCAGTTTTGTTAATTGGACGGTTATTAGCTATTTTTAAGGAAACATAATCCTACCTTTTCAGTTACCCGATTTTTAGGGAGGAAAAATCATCAACTTCAAGTGTTTCTTTCAAAATTGATACTTCTTTCCGCCATATTTGTGAACAGTCATTTTATTGTATACTTAGTTCAGTGGACTTGTATACTTAGTCATGTTTTATTGTATATTTAGTTCAGTGGATTTGTATACTTGGTTCAGTATAATCGTATTCTTAGTTATATAAGTAGTTTAGTAAGTAGTTTAGAGAATTTGTATACTTAGTTCTGTGGATTTGTATATTTAGTTCAATGGAATTGTATACTTAGTTATATAAGTAATTCAGTGGATTTGTGTATTTAGTTCAGTGTAATTATATACTTAGTTAAATGTTTCTATATACTTAGTAATATTTTAATGTATAGTTAGTTCAATTTAATTGTATACTTAGTTAAATGTTTCTATATACTTAGTAATGTTTTAATGTACATCTAGTTTAGTGTAATTGTATACTTAGTTAATTGTTTATGTATGCTTAGTAATATTTTAATGTATAGTTATTTTAGTGGAATTTATACTTTTCATTAATTGTTGCATGATTTTGTTGCCATATTTAAATAATTTGCAGGTTCGAATGAGAAGGGAGAGAAAGGAAAGGTGAATCGCTTGATTATAGGGACGTGATCAATACAAGATCACGTCCCTAATTTTTAGGAAGCGGTTACTATATTTAATTTCATGCATTCCTATTTTACCCCTTCTAATGTATACTTTCATGTGAATTGTTGTATAGATTTGTTTATATCTTGGTCATTGATTTATTTTTTTGATGGTGTAGATTTGGTCCTATGGTCTTACCTAGGAGGGTGGTCTCACAGGATCCCCTCTATATATATATGGTCTAACTTTCTATTTTATAAATATATAATCTTTACAATTCGGTAATAGTGTCAAACTTGGCCAAAAATATACCCGGAATTTTTTAGCAATAGCGTTTAGGCGGGAAAACATTTATAGAAATCATTTTGCTATATATAGATATATATATATCTATATATATAATAGCAAAATGATTTCTATATCTATGATATATATCTATTATATATATAATAGCAAAATGATTTCTATAAATGTTTTCCCGCCTAAACGTTATTGCTAAAAATTTCGGGTATATTTTTGGCCAAGTTTGACACTATTACAGAACTGTAAAGATTATATATTTATAAAATAGAAAGTTTGACCATATTAAAAAGTTGTGATCAATTTTTAACTGATGGAATAAACTAATTTACTGTTTGCATGTACAATATTTATAAAATAAGAATGTTTGACTTCAGTATAATTTTTGGATATTGTTTTCAATTGATTTCTGGTTTGCATGCAGATTTTGTATTTGTACTGACATGGAAAATATTCGGAAAAATTGTGCAGATTAAATATAAACAATACCATAAAAAATTTGTTTGTTGTTTTTGTTGTATACATCCCACGCGTTGGCAGATCGGAAAAAAAATACCATACATAATTTTGATGTTGTTTTGTGTTGCATATCAAACAGATTCTGGAATCTAACATACAATACTAAATAAATACCATAAAAAAATTGATAGCCCTTTGGTTTTGCATTACAACTGTAATAAAATATTATACAGATCGAAATTAAAAAAATACAATAAATAATTTGATTAAAAATAATGTTTCAGATCCGATTTCTGGATTTCATAAATCAAATTTTTCCTGCAGAAGGAATTACAATCCAAACAAAATTGATAGTACTAAAAATTGACTGCATAGTTAAAAAAAAATTATTATTTCTTATATTGCACATACCATTTAAATTGGTCGAAAATTCCTTTTCAGTCATTTCATATTATATTTTACAATCTATTTCGAATATCCTATTTTTGTAAAGCTGGATTTTACAATATTTTCCAAAACGTAATTGATCTGGACATAAAGAAAATTCACAGCCTATAAATATAAGAATGACGATCAGTTAATTTTACACATTCAAAAAAACTGCAGTAGCAACAGGAAGAATATATTTTCTATTACACATCCTTTCGTTATTTTCGAAAAAACATATGGCACCTATTTTCAATCTAATTCGTGAATTGAACAATAGCAAAACACTTTGGGCAATAAAGTTACGGCTCGTGCGGAAGTACGAAAAGCCAGCATTTCACGACAGCAAACAAATAGGGATTGTTGAATGCATTTTTCACGATGCTTTGGTAATTTAATATTTTTTTACAACCTTCTTATGCATTTTTTTGTGCGATTTTTTATATATATTATTCTCAATAATTTTACTATTTTAATTTTCTGATTTACAGGGTGATCAAATTCATGGTACTATCAAAAAATATCAAATTCCCAATTTTCGAAAAAGTCTAAAAGAAGGGCATGTTTATGCAATCAAAGATTTTATTGTTGAAAAGCAAACTGATAAATATAAAACCACTGCCAGTCAATTGAAGATTATGTTTTATGGAAAAATACATGTTTTTGAAATGTTTGATGAAACGTTTCCTAGATTCATGTACCACTTTATAAAATTTAGTCAGTTGGCTGACGCTGATAAGGTTGATGACACAATGCTAATAGGTATGTGTGAAATTCATTTATTCATTCATAGTAAAAGTATTTGCTACATTGATTTTAATTTACTGAATGTTTTTTTGTAGATATTATTGGAAAGGTGATTTCGATGCACTCGACACAAAATAAGGATATCAATGGACGCCTTACCAAATTTATGGATTTAACTTTGGAGGATCTAGAGTAAGTTATATTATATTACTTTAGATCTCATAATTTTTATATTTGTTTTGTCACGCCCTAAACGCAACGCGACGATGACCAACCACTTAAACAGAAATGATCCCAACAGTCTAGACAAATGATACAACAATCCCAAGTGAAACAGAGTCTAAAGCAGCGGAAATAAAATAACATAAGTACGAATTACAACTTAAAGTCTAGCGAGATCCAAATACATCCGACATAATAACTTGAATAAGTTTACAGGCCGAAACTAAAGCATAAAGAACACCATATCCAAATCTTAAATGTCAAGGGTCCTACGCCCTCACATTACAGTCGAAGAGAGAAAAGAGTAGCAGGATAAAAGGGAGTCCAACATCCGCAGAAGTACATGAAATAAGTACAATCATCAGAAAATGGTACAAGTTCGACAGGCGGGGTGAGGGTCAACAATTTGCGGTCAGGTCGACATCCTCAACATCGTCCCCATCTAAAGGTTAGAAAATAGGAGGGAATGAGACAGAAATATCAGTGGATGGGTGATCGTGTGCAAATGTGGCGATATATATTTTGATGCAAGAAAACAGTCGTATGAAAAATGCGTGAGATATGATGCGTGATTTCACACACAGCCCACAAGCGTCGTGAGAAATATATTTAAGTAATATACTTATACAGTTTTAAGAAATCAGTTCGTGGTCACACAGGCACTATGTGATTCGAGCAAGACAGGAGGATTGCGTACGGATTTGTAGTGCCAATCCTATGCAAGACAAGTAGCGGTTGCGTACGGATTTGTAGCGCCAACCAATGCAAAACAAGTAGCGGTTGCGTACGGATTTGTAGCGCCAACCAATGCAAAACAAGTAGCGGTTGCGTATGGATTTGTAGCGCCAACCAAACGGGTTCGATTAACTCTAGAATCGTGTGGATCAGATAGTGATTCCTTCGTTCTTCCTTGTAACTCCCCGAGCAAGATGGTCCAAGACCTGTCACCTTATCGCTCCATAGGCAAAGACAAATTCCACAGTGGAGCTAGCTAGGCTTGGATTTGTCATAATCATGATTATACCTCAAGTACTACGACCCGCTTCCCTTGGACAAACTCCTTCCCTCAGTTGCGGGATTAGTACGATGGGGCCGGAAGAGTGGAATTGCAGCCGAGCTGCCCGGTTCCATCCCCGACGTATCCATTCCGACTGTGAGCTCGACACACCAAGTTGACTCAGACAGGAAAGTAAATACAAGTTCAGGTAGTCAACCAGACAGTCGAGTATTATTGATTCAGGGAAGCAGTTCAGGAAAAATTTCGAAAATCGCGAGTGGTAATTATGGCGTTAGTGGAGTTATTTGGATGAATATTATTATCGGGAGGATAAGCAATATTCGATATCTTGAAATATTAGGTGGAACATAAGTCCCGTTATAGATTCGAATCGCAAGACGAGAAAGTCGCCCCGCGATAGCGTATTGATCGGTCAAGACGATCCGATAAGTCAAGGTGTTTTAAGAAAACAAAATCTTTTATTTCCTTATAAAAAGTCAGAGGGTCCAGGGCTATTTCTTTAAAAGAGAAATAATTTGAGTTAGGTCCTTGTAAAAAGAAAATTTACAATTAGCCCCGTTTTGTAAAAACCAATACTTTTGGGGTTAAAAATTGAATAAGTAAATGACCCGAACTTGAAACATTATGAGGTCAGTTCCTAAATTCTCTAAATTGTTCAGAGATTCAGGTTTTTAAAGTTTTGAGGTCGAGTTTTTATAAAATTCTCACATTGGCCCCAAATTTGTTAAAATTGTCATTTCAGGCCCTAAGTTTAAAATAATTGGAACTCACAAACCGGAAGGGATTTTAATGTGATTCCAGTTGTAAAATATCACTAAGGTCAGTGGGATATTGGGACAAAAGCAGTTTTAAAAGGAAATAAGTATAGGTCCCTTAACTTTTGAAAATCTCATTTTTGTCCCATTTTAAAATAATTGCCTTTAAGGCTTTTAGGGGTCCAATTGTTATGAAATTTGAAACTTGGGTCCAAAATATAATTATGTTATAGTTAAATTAGTATTTTCAGGTACATGGGTTGTATAATTCCTGGAAATTTCATTTGGGTCCTCAAGTTTAATCTTTTACAATTTGGTCCCTCAATTTTTATAAAATTACTTTCCAAGCTCTAAACACTTGGATTTTTGGAATACACTTAAAATATGTTATTTCCAGTCCGTTAAGAGTTAAAATTTCAAATTTTAAAAATAGGGTCTGGTACAGTTTCAAAAATTGCAATATATCCCTTAAACTTCTAAAATTTTACAATCTAGTCCTTGGGCTTTTAAGGGTTGATTTTATTTATCTAAAAACTCTTAAAACTTTATTAAAATGTCCAAACATCATTTTTGAACCTGAGTACAGTCCCAAATTTCGAAAATTACAGAGGGGTCCCTTAAGTTTTATTTTCTTGCAATTAAGTCCACCAACTTTCTATTTTTGCATTTTAAGTCCAAAAATTGAAATTTAATCAATTATGCTCGACTTGTCCAGGTTATAAATCATACTACATGCATTTTAAGTAAAAACACCTAGAAGTTGGAAAGATTTTTCCACCCACCTTAAAAATGAACTTGTTGGTGAAAGATGAAATAAATCACTCTTGAAGGAGAAGTGACTTAGGTCAGCCCCTTGTGTAGTAGATGAAATGAGACTAGTAGAGGTCTCAAAATGGGTCTCTTTGCTCACTCTTAAAACAATTCTTAAGGTCAGCCCCTTATAGTCCAATTTCTCTTCAAAATCTTCAAAGTCTTGATGTCCTTTTCAAGATGATGGTAAGGCTCTTAGTGTCTCCAAAGTCTTCTAAGTATACCTCAATCCAAAAATCAAACTTAGGTTAAGAAGTGAAGATGATGAGCTAGAGGATAACAAGATGATTTTTGAACACAATTTCTTACCTTGTTGTAGGGGTTCGAATTTTTTTTGTGTAAGTAGAAGAGGGAGTTCTTGAAATTTTTGGTTAAGTGTTTGAAGGTTTGAAGAAGAAGATGAACATATGCTTAGAGAAAATATGGGAGGATTTTAGAGTTTTGATGTTAAAAGATGGGTTAGTAGGGAATAATTAGGGTATTAAGAAAATAGCTAGCTTCCTTTACTAGGGACATGAAGCCAAAAGCTAGTTTTTAGGGGAACATTTAAAATTTGTTGAGTTGACTAATGGGGTAGTGGGATTTGTAGAGAAATTTTTTAATTATAGGCTTGTAAGACATAAAATAAAATAGAAATAAAATTATCAAAATTTTATTTATTACTTTTTTTGTCCCATAATAATCTAGTTGGGAGATACAAAAAAATAAAATAGTAATGCAAAGAAAAATGAGTTATTTCCTTATTGAATGTGATAAATTCGAAAATTAGGGAAAAAGAAAAAAAAAATTGGTTTCTTTTCTTTATAAAAATTGGTTTCTTTTCTTTATAAAAAAAGGATTTGAAACACTAAACTAAGTAATTGCAGGTTAGCATTTATTTTTTAAATATTTTATATATATTTTTAATAATATATTTAATATTTATTTACTTAGTTTAGTGTTTCAAATCCTTTTTTTATTTTATTGCAGTTATCTATACAATAGAATTTCAAAAGCGTGGCTTGCCTCATGCACATATATTGTTGTTTCTGGCAAAGGAAGACAAATATCCAACTGCAGATGACATAGATCGAATTATATCAGCCAAAATACCTGACGAGAGAACTGATCCATGTTATTGTGTTGTAGTAAAGGATCATATGATTCATGGTCCATGTGGTGATGCCAGGAAAAACTCTCCCTGTATGGCTGATGGTCGTTGCACTAAACATTTTTCCAAAAAATTTGTTGATGCGACTACTATTGATGAAGAAGGTTATTGTTAGTCCAAGTGGCTACTATAATCTAGAGGGGGGTGAATAGATTATCCCGGTTTTTCAGATTTTGCCCTCTTTTTCGTAAAACTCAAGCAAAGATGAAATGCTAAGTGCGGAAAGTAAATAGCACACGTCGATTTATATTAGTTCAACCCACCTAGGGCCTAATCTACTACCACCCCAGTATATCCGGGATGGATTTCAAAAAGAAAAAAAGATTTTATTAATTTACCAAAAATTAATACAACACCTTGAGGATTACCACAACCCTTTTACACCACCTTGAGGATTACCACAATCCTCTTACAACACCTTTGAAGATTACCACAACCTTCAAACACCTATCACCTAGATCACCCAAGTGTATTCTTACCACAAGAATACTCACAAGGATGTCTTGTGTTGAATGATGACCAAAATCAAGATTACAACTCAATAATGATTGATACAATATGAGTACAAGTGTAATCAAGAATTGAAAGCCTAGACCTCAAATTTGTGCAAGTGAAAGTGCTAAGGCTAATACAACAAGATATATGAAAGTGTTTGCTTGATTGCTCTTTGCTTGTGTAGTGTGTTGTGTCTTGTTGCTTGAATGAAGCCTCTATTTATAGGAGAGGACTTGGCTTTCATTTGCAGACATAGGCTCCTCCTTGGGGAGTGATTTGCTGCAAAAGAAACCATTTAAAATCATCAATAGAACTGTTAGAAATCAATCCCACAAAATAGGGAAAAGCTGTCTGAAAATGCAACGGATAGTTTGCTGATAAACAAGGGGTGCGACCGGTCGCGCAGAGATAAGATTGAAATTGAATTTCAGCGAATTTTATACAGGGGGACCGGTCGGAGCGGGGTGCAACCGGTCGCCCTTAACAATGACCGGTTGAGGTTGAAAGAAATACGAAACAGAGAAGACTGAACCAAAATAGCTGCTCCCAGGTACCGGTCGGCGACCGGTCTCCCTCACCGGTCGACCACCTGGTCGATCGGTCGCCCTTCCCCATTTTTCTTACGCCCCATTTTCTATTTCAAAACTCAACTCAGGTACGGGTTGCCCTATAGGGCGACCGGTCGAGCCTTAAACAAATGTGTTGTCCAATTTTTTATCGAAAATAAACTCCAAAACATACTCCGAAAAATAGTAAAAATATTTTAAGTCGATCGGAAGTATTTAGACAACATTTAGGGACATTGTTTTGATTTAAAAACTCATTTTACAAAATCGAACAAAATCATCAAAATCATGATAAAAACATTTATCTAACAAACTCCCCCTTTTTGATGATTACAAACCAAAACAATTTTCTCGAGGACGACTTTGAAAACAAATCAGTTTTCCGATTTTACGAGTGAACTATCTGTTATTCCATACAAAGCTCCCCCTATCTATGAGCATATCAACAAGAGATATTGCAAAAGCTAGAAGCACAAGCTATAACAAGCTTATATAAGATGCATATAAACGTCATAGGCTAAGAAGCTCCCCCTGTCTCAATACTTATAATGTTTTGCATTTGAGTCCATAATACAAGCCATGGACTAGGTATTCTTAGCTTTACGAAGCCATAGCTTATAGCTTTTATTGCGAGCTTTTATTAGCTTCTTTTGGCTAACGAGCCAATTTCCTGTTTCTCCCCCTTTGGAATCATCAAAAAGAATGTTAGGATGATAAAAACATCATACAATTATATCAAAGTGCGCAAAAGAGACGGTTTATCAACCGTTGAGCAATTTAGGCTTAAAAATCCAAGGAAAATGTGAGAAATGTATCATGAAGAGTTCATACGCTCATTTTATTTGCCAAAACATGATCTCAATAAGTATTGAAGACTTTTGGAAGCAAGAGAATCATGTAGAAGTTGAAATTTTCATTGCGACATTTCATCGAACACTTTGTGGGCGTGAAAATTAAAAGAGGTTGTATGTAGCCCTTGTAAATGATTCAAGCCAAAAAATTTCATTACCAATTCATATCAAACATCATACAATACAACATACTAACTAAGCTCATCAAGATCATATGCACAATATAGCAAGAAATATAAAAGAAAGTCATAAACTCAAGGGTTCAACCCAATTGAGCAAAGGAAGGAAAATTATTACCATTTGATCGGAAAAGATGAGCTATGATGATGATAATCATGCTATATAATGTCCAAGTTGCGAATAGAATGCATGAAAACAAATTTTGAATGAAGTTTGTGTGAATATGGCAAAGGGGACGAAAAATGGCCTAAATAAGTTAAAATGAAGAATGCTGAAGATAGAACGGCTTTAATCCAAACTTAGGCTTAGGGCGACCGGTCGTGGTTGAGGGCGACCGGTCGACGTTGAGGGCGACGGGTTGCCCTCAACCTGTTCAGCCTACTGTCTTGTCATTTTTAATAAAATCCGAATTTTCAACCAAAAATCCGATCTTTCGCCCCTAAGTTTTAAAAACATGCAAAATGCAAACGTAAGCCTCATTCAATATGCATTATGCCTAACCGAGCTCGTATCGACGCAAAAGTCTCGGAAGATAGCGGTTTTGTAAAAATGTCCGCTAATTGATCTTGAGATGGTACAAAAGATATCTCAATTTTTCGTTTTGAAACACAATCCCTTAGAAAATGATGTCGAATCTCAATATGTTTAGTACGGTTATGATGAACCGGGTTTTGAGCAATATTTATAGCGGATATATTGTCACAAAAGATAGGTACATTTTCAAAAGAGCATTTGTAATCCGCTAAGGTTTGTTTCATCCAAAGAAGTTGAGTACAACAAAAAGTGGCAGAAATATATTCGGCTTCGGCCGTTGAAAGAGAAACACAGTTTTGCTTCTTTGAAAACCAAGAAACTAGGCAACGCCTAAAAATTGACATGATCCGGAAGTACTTTTCCGATCATCAATATTTCACGCATAATCCGAATCACTATAACCTTTAAGAGAAAATTTTTCATTCTTTGGATAAAATAGACCATATTGAATAGTGCCTTTCAAATATCGAAAAATCCTTTTAACGGCACTCATATGAGATTCTTTGGGATTGCTTTGAAAACGAGCACATAGGCATATGGCATGAAGAATGTCCGGTCTACTAGCGGTTAAATAAAGTAAACTACCAATCATACCTCGATACTTTGATTCATCCATGGACTTGCCTTTTTCATCTTTGTCAATTTTGACATTTGTTGCCATGGGAGTAGATACGGTTCTTCCTTCTTCAATGCCGAACTTTTTCAAAAGTTCTTTTGTATACTTTGATTGTGAAATGTAAATACCTTCTTGACATTGCTTAATTTGGAGTCCAAGAAAGAAGTTGAGCTCCCCCATCATACTCATTTCAAATTCTCCTTGCATCAATTTTGAGAATTTCTTGCACAAAGAATCATTAGTAGCACCAAAGATAATATCATCAACATAAATTTGCACAAGTAAGCAATCTTGCCCTTTTTCAAAAACAAAGAGAGTTGTATCAACTTTACCCCTTATAAAGCCATTTTGCAAAAGAAAAGAGCTAAGTCTATCGTACCATGCACGGGGTGCTTGCTTTAAACCATACAAGGCCTTTTTAAGTTTATAAACATCATTAGGCCTAGAAAAATTTTCAACCCCGGAGGTTGTTTTACATAGACTTCTTCTTGAATAATACCATTTAAGAAAGCGGATTTAACATCCATTTGGTAAAGTTTGAAAATTTTAAAACAAGAATAGGCAAGTAAAATACGAATAACTTCTAAACATGCTACGGGTGCAAAAGTTTCATCATAGTCAATACCTTCTTCTTGACAATACCCTTGAGCTACTAACCTTGCCTTATTTCGAACAATGTTGCCTTGATCATCAAGTTTGTTCCGGAATACCCATTTTGTACCAATAATAGTTTGAGATGGAGGACAAGGTACCAATTCCCATACATCATTTCTTTTAAATTGATTTAACTCCTCTTGCATCTCTAAGAACCAATCCTCATCCTCAATGGCCTCCTTAGCATTCTTAGGCTCTTTTTGATAAATAAGAGCTTTCTCGGTAAATTTTCTCCGGGTCATCACTTTGTCAAGGGGATCACCAATAATAAGATCTTTTGGGTGATCTCCCTTAAATTTAAATGCAACGGGAAGATCCGAGGTATCACCTCTATCTTCTTGATGACCATTTGAAGTGGACGTTTGATCATTTGATGTAGACGGTTGATCATCAACTTGAACAATTTGTTCAATAATATCCTCTTCATCACTTTCATCATTATGTATTCTTTCAACACCCGAAGCTTCATTAAATTTGACATGGATGGATTCTTCAACAACTCCACTAGTCTTATTGTAAACCCGATATGCTTTGCTTTTTGTTGAATATCCCATAAATATCCCTTCATCGGCCTTAGGATCAAGTTTGTCCAATTGATCCTTGGTATTCAAAATAAAGCATTTACAACCAAATATCTTGAAATAACTAATATTTGGAGTTCTACCTTTCCAAAGCTCATATGGAGTTTTATTCATTTTAGGAAGAATATAAACTCGATTAATGACATAGCAAGCGGTACTTACGGCTTCGGCCCAAAAATATTTTGGAAGTGAAAATTCATTGAGCATGGACCGACTCATCTCTTGTAGTGTTCGATTTTTCCTTTCAGCTACTTCATTTTGTTGAGGTGTCCTTGGAGCCGAAAAATTATGAGCATATCCTTTGGTTTCACAAAAGACTCTAAATTCACCATCAAATTCTCCACCTCGATCGCTTTGAATAGACTTAATAGTGTCTTCTTTTTCATTTTCAATGAGTCTACACAACTTAACAAACTCATTAACGGCATCGCTTTTATTGGTAAGAAAAAGAGCCCAAGTATATCTAGAAAAATCATCGACAATAACGAAAGTGTAATGTTTTCCACTTAGACTTGCCGTACCAATATCCCCATACAAATCAAGGTGAATCAATTGTAGGGGTTTGGTTGTGGAAATTTCATTTTTGGGCTTAAAACTACTTTTAACTAATTTGTTCCTTTGACAAGTGTCACATAAGCCAAGATTTTCAAAATTCAATTTGGGTAGTCCTTTCACATGTTGGTTTTTGTAAATATTTTTCAAATTCTTGTATCCAACATGTCCAAGTCGCCTATGCCATAAACTAGTTAAATCATTATTGACGACTAAACAAGAAACATTTTGACTAACCAAATCACTTGTACAAATTTTGTAAAGATTGCCTTTTCTATTTTCTTCACAAATAATTTCACCGTTTTTAAGTATAAGGCATTTTTCTTTATTGAAGGAAACATTATAATTTGAATCACAAAGTTGGCTAACACTTATCAAATTAAACTTAAGCCCTTCTACTAAAAGAACATTACTAAGAGAGAAAGAAGAGTTACCAATTTCTCCATTTCCAAGAATTCTTCCTTTGCCATTGCCGAACATGACCATACCCTCTTCTTGGAGCTTGATGTTGGTAAAAAGTTCTCTCCTCCCGGTCATATGGCGTGAACATCCGCTGTCCATGAGCTATTTTGAATCTTCCATTGTTGTTATAGCCCCCATTACCTACAAAAGAATTTCTTTTAGGTACCCTATAGTTTTGGGGTCCATGGGGGTTAGTCTTGAGACCTTTGGGTCTCCAAACATGTCTAGAGCTATTTCTCAATTTGCAATTATTAGCATAATGTCCAACTTTGCCACAATAAAAACAAGTAGGAGTATTATAACTATTAGCACGCACAAAAGTCGGACCTTGGTTATTTTTCTTAAAAACACTTTGAAATGGCTTATAACCAAGTCCCAATTTGGAATGCTCACCTCTTTGTGCATCTAAAATTTTTGTGACTTTATCCGTGCTTATGTTGAAACGATGCACATCATTTTTCAAACATTCAATATCTTTTGTGAGCGATTCCTTTTCGGTTTCAAGAGAGTGAACTCTAGTAAGAGTAAGAGCATAAACTTTGTCTAGAGATTCATAAGAGGTAAATAATTTTTCTTTTTCAACCTTAAGCTCCTTATGCTCCTTTTTCAAATTTTTGTATTTAACAATTAAATTTTGAAACTCAATTTGCAATTCATCGAAATCATATTGCAAGTCATCAACCATGGAGGAAGTAGAAGAGTTAGAGCGTACCTCATTGTTTTCATCGTCTATGGCCATGAGACCGTGTTCGGTTTCTCCTTCCTCATCGGTTGTTTCGAGTAGTTCATCCCACGTTTTGACCTCCGCATTTAGAGCCTTCTTTTTCGTGAAAGACTTCCTTTTCTTTTGCTCCTCTTCATCGAGCTTTGGGCAATCGGCAATGAAGTGCCCGGGTTTTCCGCATTTAAAGCAAGCATTATCTCTTGGTTTTCTTGCTTTATTTTTATTCACAAATTTTGCAAATTTTTGAACAAGTGCGGCCGTCTCCTCATCATCATCATCATTATCATAGTATGCATTATTAGAAGAAGAAGCAAGACCTTTAGGAATAATTTGCATACCCGATTGATTTATGGATGGTTTGGAATTTTTCCTTTCCTTGAGATAGACTTCATAGATGAGGAGGTTTCCAATAAGCTCGTCAAACTTGAGTGTCTCAAGGTTTTGTGCTTCCGTGATTGCTGTTACTTTTTCGGACCATGAGCCGAGAAAAGCATTCAATACCTTAGTCACCTTGTCTTCTTCGGAGATGACTTTACCGAGGGCCACAAGAGGATTGACAATATTATCAAGCCTTTCTACCATCTTGGAGATGCTTTCACCATCATGCATGTTAAAGTTTTCAAAGTCTTTAACAAGCATGGTCTTTCTTGCTTGCTTGACCTTCTTAGTCCCTTCATAAATTGTCTCCAATTTTTCCCAAACCTCATGTGCCGACCTTATGCCTCTTATGCGATTATACTCGATAGCCGTAAGAGAACAATGCAAAATATTTAAGGCGTTACCGTTTAGAGAGAAAGCCTTTTTGTCGTTTTCATCGAACTCCTTGAAAGGTTTAGGAGTCGAGGTGCCATCCTCAGATTTCTTGGTTGGTTGGTTGAAATATATCCGTTTGAATCAGAAAAAGCTTTGTTGTGATATATATAAAGGCTTGGTGGATGCTGTTTTGCATGGTGATATTGATCCGAGTACTCAGGGCAAACGCATTATATTAGTTTCAAGTTTCACCGGAGGTGCTCGATATATGATACAGAATTATCAAGATGCGATGGCTATATGTCGATGGGCGGGGTATCGGGATCTGTTTATAACATTTACTTGCAATCCTAAATGACCAGAGATTGTTCGTTTTGTTCAAAAAAAGAATCTAAATCCCGAAGATCAACCGGATATTGTTTGCAGAATCTTTAAACTTAAGCTAGATTCTTTGATCAAAGATCATCGGTAAAATAAACTGTTCGGGAAAGTAATTGCAGGTTAGCATTTATTTTTTAAATATTTTATATATATTTTTAATAATATATTTAATATTTATTTACTTAGTTTAGTGTTTCAAATCCTTTTTTTTTTTATTTTATTGCAGTTATCTATACGATAGAATTTCAAAAGTGTGGCTTGCCTCATGCACATATATTGTTGTTTCTGGCAAAGGAAGACAAATATCCAACTGCAGATGACATAGATCGAATTATATCAGCCGAAATACCTGACGAGAGAACTGATCCATGTTATTATGTTGTAGTAAAGGATCATATGATTCATGGTCCATGTGGTGATGCCAGGAAAAACTCTCCCTGTATGGCTGATGGTCGTTGCACTAAACATTTTTCCAAAAAATTTGTTGATGCGACTACAATTGATGAAGAAGGTTATTGTTAGTCCAAGTGGCTACTATAATCTAGAGGGGGTGAATTGATTATCCCGGTTTTTCAGATTTTGCCCTCTTTTTCGTAAAACTCAAGCAAAGATGAAATGCTAAGTGCGGAAAGTAAATAGCACACGTCGATTTATAGTAGTTCAACCCACCTAGGGCCTAATCTACTACCACCCCAGTATATCCGGGATGGATTTTAAACAGAAAAAAAGATTTTATTAATTTACCAAAAATTAATACAACACCTTGAGGATTACCACAACCCTCTTACACCACCTTGAGGATTACCACAATCCTCTTACAACACCTTTGAAGATTACCACAACCTTCAAACACCTATCACCTCGATCACCCAAGTATATTCTTACCACAAGAATACTCACAAGGATGTCTTGTGTTGAATGATGACCAAAATCAAGATTACAACTCAATAATGATTGATACAATATAAGTACAAGTGTAATCAAGAATTAAAAGCCTAGACCTCAAATTTGTGCAAGTGAAAGTGCTACGGCTAATACAACAAGATATATGAAAGTGTTTGCTTGATTGCTCTTTGCTTGTATAGAGTATTGTGTCTTGTTGCTTGAATGAAGCCTCTATTTATAGGAGAGGACTTGGCTTTCATTTCCAGACATAGGCTCCTCCTTGGGGAGTGATTTGCTGCAAAAGAAACCATTTAAAATCATCAATAGAGCTGTTAGAAATCAATCCCATAAAATAGGGAAAAGATGTCTGAAAATGCAACGGATAGTTTGCTGATAAACAAGGGGTGCGACCGGTCGCGCAGAGATAAGATTGAAATTGAATTTCAGCGAATTTTATACAGGGGACCGGTCGGAGGGGGGTGCGACCGGTCGCCCTTAACAATGACCGGTTGAGGTTGAAAGAAATACGAAACAGAGAAGACTGAACCAAAATAGCTGCTCCCAGGTACCGGTCGCCCAGGGGACGAACGGTCGCCCTCCCCCATTTGTCTTACGCCCCATTTTCTGTTTCAAAACTCAACTCAGGTATGGGTTGCCCTATAGGGCGACCGGTCAAGCCTGAAACAAATGTGTTGTCCAATTTTTTATCGAAAATAAACTCCAAAAAATACTCCGAAAAATAGTAAAAACATTTTAAGTCGATCGGAAGTATTTAGAAAACATTTAGGGACATTGTTTTGATTTAAAAACTCATTTGACAAAATCGAACAAAATCATCAAAATCATGATAAAAACATTTATCTAACAGTTATCCGCGTTACAGACGCAGAAATGACGGAAGAATAGTTGAGAAAAATGGTGTGTCGTTGGACAACAGATATGTGGTGCCTCATAATCGTAAGTTGTTACTCAAATATGGAGCTCACATAAATGTGGAATGGTGTAACCAGGCCAGATCTATTAAGTATCTATTCAAGTATGTAAACAAAGGAAATGATCGCGTGACAACGTCGTTTTATACAAGCACCAACGATGAGGACTCAGGAAAAACCGTTGATGAAGTGAGCATGTATTATGATTGTAGGTATATATCGTCATGTGAAGCTGCGTGGAGGTTATTGGGGTTTGAGATTCAGTACAAATATCCTTCAGTCGAACGACTCAGCTTCCATCTTCCGAATGAGCAGAGTGTTATTTTCGAAGATAACGAGCGAATAGACGATGTTGCTTAGTAAAGATTCAGTTAAGGAGAGCATGTTTTTAGCATGGATGGAAGCAAATAAAATATATCCTGAAGCCCGTGAGCTAACTTATGCTGAAGCCCCAACAAAATTCACATGGAAGAAAGAACTCAGGAAGTGGATGCCAAGAAAAATAGAGAAATCAATAGGTCGAGTGTTTTTTGTCCCTCCAGGGGCTGGTGATATGTACTATTTGCGGTGTCTTCTCAATATTGTCTATGGGGCTACGTGTCATGATGACTACAAGAAGGTCAATGGTACTCAACACTCTTCGTACCGTGACGCTTGCTATGCTCTTGGCCTGTTAGAAGATGATAGAGAATATGTTGATGCAATCACTGAAGCGAGCCATTGGGCTTTTGCAGAGAGTCTCAGAAGTCTTTTTGCGTTGTTGCTATCATCAGAATCTTTGAGCAGACCAGAAGTAGTATGGGACAAGTGTTGGCAATATCTTTCTGATGATATTCTACATAGATGGCGACGTCTTCTACAACATGAAGGTATTATTATTATATGTTAAATGTCATATTTTTATTTCTAATAACATTATTTTATATATCTTATTATTTATCAAATGTTGTATTATTTCTGTTGCAGAATTGGTATTGAGTGAGAACGAGATAAAAAATCTTGCTTTGTTAGAGATTGAAAGAATTTTGAGAAGTCGTGGCACGAGTCTACGTGATTTTGATACAATGACATTTCCTGATGCTGACAATACTGGGATTGATATATGATGAGTTGCGTTATGATCATAAGGCTCTTTTGGTAGAGCACAAGAACCTCATTTCCAAACTCAATGAGGAACAAAAAAAGGTTTACTCTAAAATAATAACAGCGGTGGAATCAAATAAAGGTGGTATGTTCTTTGTATACGGCTATGGGGGAACAGGCAAAACATTCTTGTGGAGAGCTTTATCTGTGGCTTTGAGATCAAAAGGCGAAATTGTGTTGAATGTGGCATCGAGTGGAATAGCATCCCTATTGCTGTCTGGTGGAAGGACTGCCCATTCCCGTTTTATTATTCCTTTAAACCCAAATCAAGAGTCAACTTGCAATATCAAATAGGGTACTCCGCTTGCTGAGTTGATTGTTCGTTCTAAACTTATAATCTGGGATAAAGCCCCAATGATGCACAAGCATTGCTTTCAAGCCGTGGATGAAACTTTAAAATCTCTTTTAAAATTAGTCAACCCACAGAATGAATCAAAACCTTTTGAAGGGAAAACTGTTGTGTTTGGGGGTGACTTCAGACAGATATTGCCTGTTATACCGAAGGGAAGTCGACAGAATGTAGTCAATGCCACGATAAATGCATCGTACTTGTGGAAAGATTGTACAGTACTCAGATTGACTAAAAATATGCGTCTTCAAAGCCTCAATCAGGCAGATGATTATGCAAATTTGGTCCAATTCTCAGAGTGGATAGCAAGCATCGGAGATGGAACAATCGGAGGATCTAATGATGGTTATGCCACTATTGATATACCTGAAGATATTCTTTTGGAATCATCTGGTGATCCGATTGCAACAATTATAGAGAATACATATCCAATGTTTAAAGACGCCATTGATGATCCTACTTATTTGAAAGATAGGGCGATACTCGCACCTACTCTTGATGTTGTTGAGTCGATCAATCAATATATGACGTCTTTAAATTCATCGGATGGGCAGACTTATTTGAGCTCAGATAGCACAAGTAAATCTGACACTAATATTGATTTCTTGCATGATCTGCATACGCCAGAATTTTTGAATGGTATAAAATGTTCCGGCGTTCCCAATCATGGGACTCCAGTTATGCTCCTGAGGAACATGGACCACTCGATTGGATTGTGTAACGGGACTAGATTGGTGATTACGAGGCTCTCTAGACACGTACTTGACGCTAAAATTCTCACTGGAACGCAGGAAGGTCATAAGGTGTTGATACCGCGAATGACACTAACACCGTCGGACCTTAGAATTCCATTCAAGTTTCAACGTAGACAGTCTGATCGTGTCTTATGCAATGACCATAAACAAGAGCCAAGGCCAATCTCTCTCAAATGTTGGTCTGTACTTGAAGAATCCAGTATTCAGTCACGGTCAATTATATGTTGCTGTTTCCCGAGTCACCAATCGGAAGGGACTGAAAATATTAGTCTGTGGCGAAGATGAATCAAAAAACAAACAAACGCAAAACGTGGTGTACAAAGAAGTTTTTCAAAATTTGTAGTTATTAATTTGTTCGAGTCGATGTTTGTACATTTTCTATTTTTTTATTAATGTGTAATAAATTTTATAGACATCCAATCTATACGGTCGAAACCAACAAACCCAATATCGTAAAACACAATAAACTTCATATTGTCCAATATTACACTCGCCGTGCATCGTACGGGTAAAACACTAGTATATATATAATAGCAGAAGTCTGAAACAATAATTTTCCCGCTCTTTTTACTTCTTATATTAGGAAATAATTGAAACATTATAAATGGTAATTATTATGAATGCTTAGATTAGGAAAATATCATAAGAAATCGTTGTAATTATGTAAATTAGGAAAATATTTTAAGAAAAGATTGTAAATGGTATTCCTACTTTATATGTATATAAATTAGGGAAATATCATAAATGGTATTCCTATTTTATATGTATAAAAATTAGAAAAATTTTATAAATGATATTCCTACTTTATACCAAAGGTGAGTCTATACTATCAATTCTATCTATATTAATATATAGATTATAAAAATTATAAATAGTATTTCACTATAATTAATATTATATCACTATACGTCAGTTCTGTTCATATATATTACAATGATTATGTTGATTTTATACATCATATCTTCAACAAATATATTATTATTTGTTTCAATGGTGTCGTTACTTTTTTGTACAGTGTAATATTAATTAATCAATTTTTAAATACTAATGACCATTCAAATGTTCTTAAATTATTTAATAATAGTTAAAATAGACGAATTATGATTTTATGTATCTTTCACCATTGAATTAACAATTGATTTTGTGTTCAGAGAACTTTTTGGCAGCTTATTATTTATGCAACATCCTCTTATATTTATACTACTTAAATTGCATTAGAGAGACACTTTGATATTGTTGATCCTAAATTCGAAGTATAACCACCAAATATGGCTTCATCTTCACGTTCCCCTCTATTTCCGTATTCATCAAATATCCCCCAACATCAACAGTATTGAAATCGAATTATGCACTAAACAAGAGTTTTTATATAAACTATATTGTAGATCTGTGCGGATGTTACTTGGCGAGTTAAATAAAAAAAAATTTATTATTCCTGATAGTTTTGTTGAATTTTTTTTAAGTTGTATTTTGAATTATGATTTATTTTATTTTTTTATTATTCATGATACTAACTCTTTGATTATGTGAAACTAATTGCAAATTAAACACGTAGATCACTTCCAGAAATTCTTCTTTTTGTGTTGAATAATCTATAGAAATACCGTCTTTTTACGTATTATTTTTAATACGGATTTTTACGCAATTTAGTTAGTGATGGCAAACAAAATTCTTTTAGAATTGAGAAATAGTTAAATAAATGCTTAGTGATTAACTGATGCTTACCTTGTCAGATGCTCATGAGGATGCTAATTTAAATTAAATACCAGCTCGGTGATTAGTTTTATAATTTTTATTTTTCCTAGGAATTTATTGGAATAACTTATTATATTATTCCATTAGAAATTCATTACAAATCTTAACTAAATATGTTGTCGTGTCATTATCTCTTCAAAACGTAATTACATTAAAATTTTTGTGTTATCGTCTTTCATCCAAATTCGCACGTCATTTTAATGGTTTTACACCATTAAATTGTGATCTGCATAATGTGCATAATGTGAACAGACTCACTTGGACGGTCAAAATGATCAACCCCTATGGTGCGTTCTTTTTTATGGATGGATAGAGCAAATTCGTCCATGATAACACAATTCTAGATGGTGAAGTGTTGGTTTTCTCATATCGTGTCTTCCACGTTTTTGATGTGCCATCTAATAGATAGTTTCAATATAAGCCAATAAATAAAATAATAATACACGTGAATAATAAAAAAATAATTCATGTGAATAATAAAAAATAATAATAGTGTTGGATTACTAGTTCATTTAATCATTGAAGTCAATCATGATATTTCATTTTCTGTTATAAAATTATCAATACACCTAGTGTATATACTAACATTATCATTCATCAATATATACTACATTTTGTATGTTATTGAAATAAAATACAACTCATAATAATAGAAAATCAAAACTGCATGAGATTTAACTGATTTATAGTAATTCAAATTTATTACAGAAAAGGAAATTGTTTGGTAGCCTAGTGTAATCATATTACAACAAAGGGCAGGTCTCTTGTGAGACCGTCTCACGGATCTGAATTCATGAGACAGAGCCCCAAAATAAAGCCCAAAAGCCCGTATGTGAATTTATCTACCCAAAACCCTAAATCTAAACCCAAAAAAAATGCAACAATTCTCTCTTACAGCAGCAACCCCCTCTCTCGATCTCTCGATCTTCCAACAACTATTTCTCATCATTCATCCACCAAGCTCTTCCTTCAATTCCTCTTTGAGAAATCGGGACACATCTCGCCGGAGAAGAAGAGAAAGGTAAGGAGCGAATATACTTCCGATTCACAGCCAAAAGACTGTTCGAATGCTGATTTTCGCTCAATTCTCTCCCAATGTTGTATCTATTGTCAGAACAGTTTCACTGAAAGATCAGGCTAAATCGTTGTCACATAAGATGCTCGTTTCATTCGCAACCCATAAATTGATGTTTTTTTCTTCCAAAGTTTAATTAGATTGTTGGTGAGGTTTTATTTTAATTTTTTTTTGAATGAGGTTCGTGTTTTAGTTTTTAATTGTGGAATAATAGTTGAGGAATTATCTTTGATGGAGAGATGCTTTTATAATTTTCAGTTTAATTTGTGTTTTTTTTTTGCTGGAAATGTGATCATGGAAGATTTAGTCTAGTTTCACTTGGTTTGCGCACACAATGCATTAAGATCACTCAACGTCATCTTGACGATATCGTGAAAAAAGTTCTACAAGGAAAAATCAAAACAAGGATGTTGCTTTCCTTCTAGAGAGAAACAAATGATTATAGAAGAATGGATATCTGAATGGGATTTTATGGCAACTGATGCAGCTTTCCTTCTACAGATCTTTTTTTTTTTTTTTTTTTTTGGACATCTCCTTCTACAAATCTCAGGATCCAGAAATAATCTTAAAATATTTAATTTTTTAGTATTATAAATGATGGTGATACTTTTAACATAAAAAACGATACTTTTGTAACAAAAAGTGATATTTTTAACCCAGAAGGTGATACTTTTCCAATGGAACGCTATACTTTCATGAGATGATACTTTTGAACAAAAAAGTGATACTTTTAATCCAAAAATTGATACTTTTAAAAAAAAAAGTGATACTCCCAATTCTCGATTATTTATTAGTTGTTTTAGTATAAAAGCTTATAAATGATGGTGATACTTTTAACCCAAAAAACGATACTTTTGTAACAAAAAGTGATACTTCTAACCCAGAAGGTGATACTTTTCCAATGAAAAGCAATACTTTCATGAGATGATACTTCTGAACAAAAAAGTGATACTTTTAATCCAAAAATCGATACTTTTAAAAAAAAGTGATACTCCCAATTCTCGATTATTTATTAGTTATTTTAGTATAAAAACTTACAAATGATGGTGATACTTTTAACCCAGAAGGTGATATTTTTCCAATGGAAAGCTATGGCCTTGTATGGTTATGTTTTCATGGATCATTTCCAGTTTCTAGTGTTGGAAAATGAATTTTGAGAATTTATTGGTTTTCGTGTGAAAACTGGAATTATGTTTGGATGATAGAGTGAGAATGAGTTTTATGTAGGTTTGAAAATGAGATTATGTTGGGTTGAGTAGTTTTGAAATAATATTTTATGTATATAATAAGTTGAAAAGTTGATAGTGATTGAATATTTTAATTGAATATATAATATTATATTTGTAAGATTGTAGGTGGTGGGTCTCATTACATAGATATAATTAGAAAATATTAGTATTTTAAGTAGATAAAGTTGATAATGGAGGGTCTCACTTATATAATTGGATTAAAAAATGAAAATAGTGATTGATGAGTGATGTAGGATAGTATATAGGGTTGAGAATTGGAATTGTAGGTTTGAGATGTTGTTTTATGTGAAAAATGGAAAGTGGAAATGATGATTTTCATTGGAGATTTTAGAAACAAACATGATTCTAATTCTATGAATAGTTGGAAATTGGAAATAGGGCCTTGGAAACATAAACAAACAAGGCCTATACTTTCATGAGATGATACTTCTGAACAAAAAAGTGATACTTTAAATCCAAAAATCGATACTTTTAAAAAAAAAGTGATACTCCCAATTCTCGATTATTTATTAGTTCTTTTAGTATAAAAACCTATAAATGATGGTGATAGTTTTAACCCAAAAAATGATACTTTTGTAACAAAAAGTGATACTTTTAATCCAAAAAAGATACTTTTTAAAAAAAAAAAGTGATACTCATAATCCTCGATTATTTATTAGTTGTTTTAGTATAAATGATGGTGATACTTTTAACCCAACAAACGATACTTTTTTAACAAAAAGTGATACTTTTAACCCAACAAACGATGCTTTTTAAAATACGGTGATACTCTAATGAGATCATGTTCCTGAAGCTGGAAAAAAAATGCCGAAACCAAATATGAAAACACCTTTTTACAGAAACAAATGCTTGAAAACAGAAAAAGCATTTTTTCCAGTCGTCTTCCCAACAAATCCTACAACCAAAAAAGATAGACCAAATACTATTTAATACCTATAACTTACACCAAACTAAACTGTTAATGTTTGGAACTAAGCTATCAATGTAACTTACACCAAATGTTATTCAATACGTGCATAAAAATTAGAAACATATCTTCTCGACTTGCACCGAACCAAATATGTTTCATTTGCCTATCATTCTCTAATGAGCCATATACATGCATCAATCGGCTTGTTGATTTATAAATTAAATAGCATCTTTCTCGATTTGCACTCTCAATTCATTCCACCGACTGAGAACACTTCTTGCATAATAAGATGTCCTTAATTTGCATCGTTCACCAACCTTCAATGAAAACAAGATAAAACTAACGTAAATAAATGTTTTTGAAAAATCTAATCTAATTTTATAACCAGCAAAAACATTCATACCTTACGTAAATATGCTTCTGAGTACATAAGCCCCTAAAAATTTTCCATGTGGTGCATTAAGAAAACACCACAGTCAATGAAAAGTGATACTTCTATATATAAGTATCTCTCATAACACAGAAAATATGTTAAAATTGATACTCAGTTATGTGATACTTTTAACACATAAAGTGATACTTTTAACATGAAAAGTGATACTTCTATATGAAAGTATGTTACAAGTGATACTCAGTTATGTGATACTTTTAATAGGAAAAGCGATACTTTTAACACAGAAAGTGATACTTTTCACATGAAAAGTGATACTTCTATATGAAAATTATTTATCATAAACAAATGAACAAATTAATAGTATTAACATGCAAACTGATACTTTTAACATGCAAAGTGATACTTCTATATGAAAGTATGTTAAAAGTGATACTCAGTTATGTGATACTTTTAACAGGAAAAGTGATACTTTTCACATGAAAAGTGATACTTCTATATGAAAATTATTTATCATAAACAAATGAACAAATTAATATTATTAACATGCAAATTGATACTTTTAACATGCAAAGTGATACTTCTATATGAAAGTATGTTAAAATTGATACTTAGTTATATGATACTTTTAACAGGAAAGTGATATTTTAAACACAGAAAGTGATACTTTTCACATGAAAAGTGATACTTCTATTTGAAAATTATTTAACAGAAACAAATGAACAATTAATAGTATTAACATGCAAACTGATACTTTTCACAGGAAAAGTGATACTTTTAACATGAAAAGTCATACTTCTGTATGAAAGTATTTCTCATAACACAGAAAATATGTTAAAATTGATACTCAGTTATGTGATACTTTTAACACAGAAAGTGATACTTTTAACATGACTCCTATATGAAAGTATTTGTTACCTAGTTTTTCACCTTTTCTCTACGTATACCTCCACATCAGAGTTTTTCTTATCATCTCCACTACAACAATAATACAATCAACAAATTAACACATAAACATCAAAACAACACAATATAATCATAAACAAACTGAACACAAGAAAATCGGGAACATAACAATCCTAACACAAGAAAGAACTGAAACTGAAGAAAAAACGGAAGAAAAATGAAGAAAAAGGGAAGAAACTGAACCCAACCATAAACAATAAGACAATGGACACACAATTATGCAAATATTACAGACCTAAACCATAAAATATTTTGATGACTGGTGATAATTATGTGCAAGTATCAATTTCAACTATACTTATATCCATTTACTTCTTTCACGCGGATCTACTATGAATAACACATAAAATCACACATAGAAAATCACATTGAGAATTTAGAGAATACCGCACATGTTCAAGTGTTGTAATTGATCTTCACAGTTTCGCCACCTCCATTCCATTTTCTTGAGATCGGAACCATAAAAAATAACTGCACAAAAAACCATAAACAAACTGAAGAAAAAGCCATTAAAAACTGAAGAAAAACTGAAAAAATAACTTACCGGTTATCCGTGTCGAGTAGAAATCGCAAGAATCGCAATAAATCAAGGGAAAATCGGAGACATAATCGTCGAAAATAAACGAATTTTAGGCGCGGTGATGAAACAGGGGAGAATAGAAGAGTTTTTTGGGGTCTTGGGGGGGGTCAGCTGGGGGGTTCAGCAGGTCATACGTTCAGCGGGTTTGGGGGTGGGTTCAGCGGGTTTGGGGCGCGGGTGGGTGGTTATTTTAGTAAATGGAGCTCCGTCTCACGGAACTAGATCCGTGAGACGGTCTCACGTAAGTTTTTGTGTACAACAAAAACCCACATAATCCACCTTAATGCTCACAATTACTTTCCATACCACAACCTAATTAATATAATCATACTGCCTACTGGACTCACAAGTTATAGCCAACAGTCTTTTCATTGATACTAAACCCAACCAATCCTCGTCAAAGGACAAAAATGCCCATATAGAGTTGTAACCGTAAAGCGCTCTCATTTTTGGATACATGCCCAGTCCACCTGCTTCTCTTTTATGTAGGTACTTACACAAAAAATGAATTGAAGAAACCTCAGCATTTCCTTAGCTGTCAGCTTTAGGTCACGCCTTTCACACCACCCTTCTGCCCACATAACGACACACCCATCATTGAGTACTGTGTGAACTGTGTGTACTTTCTATCACTACTGTATTGCTTCAGTTTACCCGAATCAAATCCCTACTTTCAGAGTTGCAGCCCTCAGAAAATGATCATTTGAATGTTATATATATATATATATATATATATATATATATTTGTGTTCGAAACGGCTTCTGAAAGTGAAAGATTTGCTCTCACAGTGTGTTCTGTGTGTTTTTCCTTCAGTTGAACTGCAAACAATAACCAAACAGTATAGGAGCTGCCTATATGAAAATATATAACATTGTTTTTTGAAGTTTTTGTTGTGGGCTTACAGCAAGAAAGATTCATAAAGGTAACATTTACTCGTGTAATTTCTCCTGCCTTACTGCCTCTCTTAAATGGCCACCATTACTTTCTTTCATTTTTCCTCCGTCCACCAGCCAACCCCCAAAACCCTTTTTCTTTTCCTCACTTGTACTTCCAATTTTTTTTTTTTAAATCCAAACATGCAATTTATCTGAACCGCTCTTCTGAAAAATTCATTAAGACCCTTTGAATTTGGCATTGATTCTTGAAAAGAATCCTATAGGAAAAAAAAGTTTAATCAGGTGCCTGTTTCATGTACTTTTTTTCTTTTTTAATGTTTATACGTTTAATAGCCGCAGGTGTTGCTTTTTTCCTTTCGGCTTTTATTAGTGGGATTAGTGCATGCAGAAAGGCATAAGAGATTATGGGTTGATGGGATCAAGATGATTGTAGTATATATATGCATATAAAACGGCATCATTTTAAAATTATAGTTGTGTATCTTTCTCGAGCCCTATGCTTAACTATGCCCAATATAAATATATAATATCAAGATGGCAGCTTTTTTCCTAGTTTGAGTTTCTTTTCCTCTGTCCACCACTTACAAGTAAGACAAGCAAGACATTCTTTCGCCTGTTCTAAGTGTTCCGTTTTTTCAGATTTAAAGGGCTTTCTTTGAAGCTCTCTTTCTCTCTCTTCTTGTAGTCCCGAGCCTTATCTTAACTTCTTTCTCTGTTTCTTTCTTCTTCACCCATTTGGGATTTTCATTTATTTTCTGAAAAGGGCTTCAAATGAGTTTCAACTGTTGTTTGTATATGGTGTGTAATTAAAAAAAAAAAAACATTTCTCCTGATGTCTTTTCTTTAGTTTCTTTTTTGGCTTAGCTCTAACATCGACCACAGCCGTGTTCCAAGCAGTGCATTTTTTTCGGCTCAAAGATTTGTTTTTCTAAAAATAAGTTAGTTTCTCCCTATATTTCTTCTAGCTATAAGCTATTGTAATTATCATGCTTATTGTGACATTATTAACATATGTATATCTAGTTATAGGTAATTGTTATTTAGGAAGTTAATGGGTATGACATTATTTTAGGAATTTGTCGGGCAGTGCAGTCAATGAGTTAGCATTAGGTCGGCCGGCTCTCAGAGGTTGAAATTGCATTTAACCAGTAGGTAGTATTCTTCTTCCCCTGTAACTGAGGCAGGGAAATAATTGATTGCTGTTTCATCGACTTTAGCTTTAACAGAAACTAAAATGCTGTATGTTATCTGTATTTAGAATTGTTTCTTTACTTGCGTCAAAAAAAGAATTGTTTCTTTACTTTTCTTTATTAGCCGATGCTGACTGCTAGGTGACTGTAATTTACAAACTGTTGAAGTAATGTGTGATTGAATGGTTGGAAGACCGATTTACTGACATCCACTTTGAGTAATTGATGTCTTATTAGGATCAATTAATAATGAATGTTATCTTTCTGAACTATGACCAGTATTTTTCCATATACAATCTAATGATGGAAATGCCAGATTGTGATTGTGTTGCCAATGGTATTGTTTTGTAGCATGTGGATTATTTAATTTAATGGAAAAATATAGAAATTAAAGTCGTAAAACAAGACTATCAGTTAGTCATGAGTGACTCCAGTATCACCAGTCTTATTTCAAAGCATTATTTGAAAGCACGAGTCTTAGTGACTTGTCTCTTGCTGTTGTATGATTCAATGTTTATTCTCTTGTTTCTTCGTGATGCTAACTGGTCACTAATCTTTATTTATTAATTCATGGTCATTTATTTAGATTTAGAATCATTTCAAGCCATTTATCTTTCCTTGCAGATTCATCTTCATTACCTGCAGTACTACTTTGGGAATAAAGACTGTGCTTGTGCAAAATGGCTACATTAGTTCTGATGAAATGGAAATTCTCTTGTATTCTCATCGTAGTTATGCTTGGCTGCTTTTGTCATCCACTATCCACAGGGGAGACTCTACTTGATGACACACAATTGTTGAAGGCACTTAGAGACTCCTTTATTGATAGAAGAGATGCCATTTCAAGTTCGTTTGATTCAAAGACTTTTCCATGCAATTGGACTGGAATAAAATGTGATGGTCTTATAGTAAGCCAAATAGATGTGTCATGCTCAGTATCACCTCTGAATCTTCCATTTCCGAGGCTTTTTGGTGAATTTAGATCTCTCAAGCACCTTAATCTCAGCCATTGTGCCTTTACCGGTGAGATTTTTCCAGAGTTTTGGGATTTAGAGTATTTGGAGGTCCTCGATCTGAGTGACAACAGATTATCTGGAATGCTACCTCCAAGCATAGGTAAACTGAGATATCTAAGACAACTTATTCTCGATGACAACAATTTTTCAGGCAGGTTACCTTCTACAATCGGTCAACTCACAGAGCTTCGGGAACTCTCTTTGCATTCAAATTCATTTTCTGGAAATCTTCCCAAAGAAGTTGGAAACTTACAGCTCATGCAGTCTCTTGACATCAGTAGCAACATCTTCTCTGGGAATCTGCCTGCAAGTTTAGGTAATCTTACAAGGCTTTTGTTCTTCACTGCTGAAAGGAACAGATTTACTGGACTTTTATTACCAGAAATAGGAAAACTAAGGATGCTTCAAATTCTTGATCTTGCGTGGAATTCCTTTTCTGGAACTATACCTTCTGCGATTGGCAATCTGAAAGATCTCGGAGAACTTGATCTCCAGAATTGCCGGTTTACAGGAAGCATTCCAGAAGAAGTTTCAATGTTAAGTAACTTGACTTATTTGAATTTAGCACAAAATGATTTTGATGGTGAGTTACCTTGGAGTATCGGGAGGCTCCTAAATCTTGTTTATTTCGTTGCTCCAAAGTCTGGACTAAGCGGACCAATACCATCGCAGTTTGGTAATTGCAAGAAGCTCAGAATCTTAGATCTGTCTTTCAATTTATTTGATGGTCCATTACCGGACGGCCTTGCGGGATTAGAGTCAATCAATTCATTTCTCCTCAACTCAAACCGCTTGACAGGCCCTTTACCTGCATGGATTTCAAACTGGAAGCAAGTTCAGTCTATAGTAATATCACAGAACCTGTTTAGTGGGCATTTACCACCACTTAACCTGCCTTCATTGTCACTTTTGGATGCCAGTGCTAATTTGCTTTCGGGCGAGTTGTCTGCAGAAATATGCAATGCCCCGTCATTGGCCACTCTAGTGTTATCTCGCAACAACTTTTCTGGCAGCATTGGTACCATATTTAAGGATTGTCTCAATCTCAGCGTCCTGATATTGTCCGAAAATAATATTGATGGTGAACTACCAGGCTACCTTGGGAAGCTTCAGCTAATTAACTTGGAACTATCCAAGAATAAACTATCTGGTAAGATTCCCGATAATTTTTGGGAGTCCAAATCACTTATGGCGATCTCACTGAATGATAATTTGCTCGAAGGCCCGTTATCAGGTGCAGTTGCTAATATCTTGACGCTTGAGAGGTTGCAACTGGGCAATAATTTATTTGGTGGAAGCATTCCTGCTGGCATCGGAAAGCTTAAAAATCTGACTAATCTATCCCTACATGGTAATAAACTAACTGGAGATATACCGTCGGAGCTGTTTGAGTGCACAAAGCTTGTATCTGTGGACCTGGGTGCAAACACACTGAACGGTCAAATCCCAAAATCGATATCCAAATTGAAATTGCTGGACAATTTGGTTCTTTCAGATAACCGACTTTCTGGTCCAATACCTGAAGAAATATGCTCCGGTTTTCAGATGATTCCTTTACCAGACTCTGAGTACACCCAACATTACGGCTTGCTTGATCTGTCTTACAATGAACTAGTGGGCCCTATTCCTCGTACAATCAAGCACTGCATTGTAGTCAAAGAAATTCTGTTCCAGGGAAACAAGCTTAATGGGAGCATTCCTGAGGAGATAGCATCACTGCCTAACTTAACTTTGCTTGATCTGTCATTCAATTCTTTATCTGGTTTGGTGGTTCCTCGGTTGTCGTCAATGATGAATCTTCAAGGTCTCGTACTCTCACATAATCAAATACAAGGCTCAATTCCTGATAATATTCGGTCAACACTGCCAAGTCTAGTGAAGCTTGACCTATCAAATAACTACTTAAGAGGTCCATTGCCACCGTCTCTATTTAGTGCTAAAAGTTTGACCTATTTGGATGTCAGCAAGAATTCTCTGTCAGGCTCTCTCTCCGTTGAGCTTAAAACTACAAGCTCTCTCCTGGTCCTGAATGCTAGCAACAACCAATTCAGTGGTACACTTGATGACTCAGTCTCAAATCTAGCATCTCTTTCTGTGTTAGACCTACACAACAACATATTCGATGGAAGCGTTCCAGCATCCCTTTCGAATCTTGCTTCCTTGACATACCTTGATTTATCAGCAAACAAGTTCCAAGATTCTTTTCCCTGTAATATCTGTACAATACAAGGCTTACTATTTGCCAATTTCTCTGGCAATAGTTTCACTGATCAGTTTCCAAATTCTTGCATCGATTTAAAGCCATGTATTCTAGGCCTACCGTTTCTTCCCCCGAGGCGTGAGTCTCTGTCTAGTCCAATTTTGTCCCGTGCTACACTATTTGGTTTTGCTATTGGTGCCACAGTCATCTTTCTGATCCTGCTTATTGCTCTTCTGAAATGGAAAACCCAAAGACAGGATTTTATAACTATGGGCAATTCCAAAGGTAAGCTAATGATGACACCAGAACCTACATCCAGTGAGGGGCTTTTGGGAAAGAAAATAAAGGAGCCCCTGAGCATTAATATTGCTACTTTTGAGCACTCGTTGTTAAGGATAAAAGCTGCTGATATTTCATCAGCAACTGAAAATTTCAGCAAGAGTTACATTATTGGTGACGGTGGATTTGGTACAGTATATAAAGCATCATTACCACAAGGACGTACTATAGCTGTCAAAAGGCTTAACGGTGGCCACTTGCATGGCGAACGTGAATTCTTGGCTGAAATGGAAACAATTGGGAAGGTTAAACATGAAAATTTAGTTCCGTTGCTCGGTTACTGTGTCTTTGCAGACGAGAGATTCTTGATATATGAATACATGGAGAATGGGAGTCTCGACTTTTGGCTGAGGAACCAAGCAGATTCAGTCGAAACACTTGACTGGCCAACTCGGTTCAAGATTTGTCTTGGTTCAGCTCGAGGACTTTCTTTTCTGCATCACGGTTTTGTTCCCCACATTATTCACAGAGACATCAAGTCGAGCAATATACTGTTGGATAGAAACTTCGAACCACGAGTGTCAGATTTTGGGCTGGCTCGGATAATAAGTGCCTGTGAGAGTCACGTTTCAACTGTGCTTGCTGGTACATTTGGTTACATACCACCGGAGTACGGTCAGGCCATGTTGGCTACGACAAAGGGAGACGTCTACAGCTTCGGAGTGGTGATGCTCGAGCTCGTAACGGGACGAGCACCAATTGGACAAACTGATGTGGAAGGAGGCAATCTCGTCGGATGGGTGAGATGGATGGTTGCAATTGGAAGAGAGATTGAAATACTTGACCCGTCTTTTCCTGATGCAGCTGTGTGGAAGGATCAGATGTTGCGTGTTCTTTCGATTGCAAGGTCGTGCACGAATGATGAGCCGTGGATGAGGCCTACTATGTTTGAGGTTGTTAAACTGTTGAAGCAGGCGAAGATGAGGATTGGCAGCTGAGCAATTTTATTATATGAATTTAAATCTGCTAAAGGTTCGAAATGATGTTATTCTATAGGTTATGTATGTATTAAAGTGTAATGCAGCCAAGAAATTAGGACTTGCTAATATAACTATGCAATAACTAGTTAAGACCTCTCTCAGAAGCTTTGTTATGATATTGTTGAATTATCATATATGACTATTGATGCTTGTAAATTAGTTTATGTCTCTACTAATTAACTTTGGGATTACCATTTTTTCTTTTTTGCAATGCTATAACACTCATATTCATTGGCTCAAGTTGTAGACCCCAAAATTATGGATTTCGAGCTAATTACTATGCAACAGGTGGTTTAATTCCCCTTTTACAGAGAGTTTCTGAGTCGTCTAGGTATTGGCTGAAAGGAAACAATTATTCCTGTTTTATTGTGGTTGACATATTCTATATCGTTTTATATTTGATTTTTGCCATGTCAATTTTGATATTGAGATCACGGGATACAGTTTCACCAACTCACAGTTGTGCATCAAATCCATTGTTCAGTTTTGTGCCAACTTAAATAGTGCTTGGAATAGCCTCAAGTCACCAAGGAAATTATTTTTTAGATATAAAGGAGTTACTTTTAGTGATACAAATTCTTTAGCCTTCATTATAATTTTAGATCATTTTCTTCTCTTATATGGCTGTGTTTTGGATGATTGGCCATTTTGTTGACTTATTTCAGTGCAATCTGACTCATGATGTCCCTATGTATACTTGAAATCGATTGCTCTGCATGGTTCGGGATGGAGATTCGGTTCTAATGGGACGGTAGAGGATGATGCGGGACGGGACGGAAACTCAAAAATTATTCATAAATAGAACACACAAAAAAGTGGAGAAAAAATCAGTTTAAAATTTATTAAATGGTTATACATTCATTATTTTTAGGTACTAAATTTTTAATATTTTAATTCTAAATCTTTTTTTCATTATATAGACTATACTACAATATTAGTTTAATATCAATTTAACTTTTTAATATTTTTTATCTAATTTATAGTTAAAAGTATTGACTTTTCTTTTGGGTTTTAATATAATATATTTCAGATATTAAGTTATTTGTATAATCTATATATCTATATATATATATATATATAGAGTAGGTCTCCTGTAGGACCGTCTTACGGATCCTATTCCGTAAGAACCTGCTCCACAGCGGAATTGAACTCGTGACCTTAATAGACTTAAGGTGGTGTTCTACCACTACACCACTAGTACTTATTGTGCAATTTTAGTATAATAATTTATATAAACCCATTCATAAATACGCCTGGTAATTAAAAAAAATTAAAAACGCCTATAAATGTAAAGGCTAAGAATCGAACCCAAGTCTATTAAAAAAACATGATACATTATCTCAATAAATGGATACTTATAAAAGTGTTACTTTAACTACATTATATTTATTTTTTATTTTTCCTCTTTTTTTGTTCCTAGTTTGTAACTGTATTAAGAAATCTGATACTTTATCTCAACAAATAGATATTTTTACTTATAAAAGTGCTACTTTAACTATATCATATTTATTTTTTATTTTTTCTTCTTTCCTTTATTTTTGATTTGTGACTATATTAAAAAACATGATACTTTAAATCACGAAGGAAAAATAAATAAGACAGAGCTAAAGTAACACTTTTATGAGTAAAAATATCCATTTTTTGAGATAAAGTATCATGTTTTTGTAAATAAATCACGAAGTATGAATTCAGTACAGTGAAAAAAGAAAAATAAATATGACAGAGTTAAAAGTGTCACTTTTATGAGTAAAAATATCCATTTTTTGAGATAAAGTATCATGTTTTTTTAATACAGTCGCATATTAGAAAATCATTAGATTGAAGTATCACAAATGTAACATATTTAACATCAAAAGTATCACTATTTCCAGCACAAGTATTAGTTTTTCAATGGTAAAAAACATTAGCTATGAGACTAGAATGAGTACATCAAAAAAATTATTTTTTGAATAATGTTCACCTTAAAAGTATCATATTTCTTACTCAAAAGTATCACTATTTTCGGATAAAGTATTACTTTTTATTCAGAGAATTTAAAATTTTAAAATGCCATTGTCCATCATAAAAGTATCATATTTAATATCAAATGTATCACTATTTCCAGCACAAGTATCAGTTTTCCAATGTAAAAAACATTAGCTATGAGACTAGAATGAGTATATCAAAAAATCTTATTTTTTGAATATGTAAAAATTAAAGTATCAATGTTCACCTTAAAAATATCATATTATTACTCAAAAGCATCACTATTTTCGGATAAAGTATCATTTTCTATTCAGAGAATTTAAATTTTTAAAATGAAGGGATGATAATGAAGCTTTATATTCATGGTTATACTAAATATGCACAACAAGCACCAGTGGTCTAACGGTAGAATAACACCTTGCCTTGGTATAGACCCGGGTTCAATTCCCAGCTGGTGCAAATTTGTTAATTTTTTGATTAAGCAGATCCAGCCATCCTGGCCCATCCAGGCGTCTTGGGGGGGCGGGCGCGCCCAAGTTGGGCTGGGTCTGTTGGGCCCAGCGTGCGGGTCGCGGGTGTGGCGGGCAACTTGGGCGGACGGGCCCAGCGTGCAACTTGTATTAAATACAGTTTTCTATTTATTTTTTTATATGCAGGCGGGTCGCGGGTCGCCGGCGGGTCGGGCGGCTGGGGATCCGTAAGACGGTCCTATACAAGTTTTTGCCATATATATATAATAGCAGAAGTCTGAATAAAAAATTTTCCCGCTCATTTTACTTCTTATATTCGGAAATATTTAATTGTAAAATCCTAACCGTTGATCTTGATTTGTTCAAAGATTTAAATTAGGAGAACATATAAATGTTATTCCTACTTTATATATATATTATATAAATTAGGATGAAATCTATATATATATATATATATAATAGCAGAAGTGCGAAACAAAAAACTTCTCGCTCATTTTACTTCTTATATTCGAAAATATTTAATTGTACAATCCTAACCGTTGATCTTGATTTGTTCAAAGATTTTGTATATAAATTAAGAAAATATTATAAATGGTATGTTGGGAAAAACAGTTGGTGTATACCGAATGGCTGAAAATAGTTGAGCAGAGTATCGGTAAAAATCGAGACGTCGAGGCAAGAGTTGGACTCTTTCTCTTTAAGACGAGATTGCCCCGCTCACGGTGCTTACGGAATACGGCAATCGTCTCCCAAGATACAACGACGAACAACTTGCGATAGTTGCACTACAAAGTGCGCCTCGAAAGCGCCCAATGCGACTATGTGCGACGTGCGCGGGCGGTCGCCACTCCCGATCTCGGCCGTCGCTCTCGCACCGCTCAACCCTGGTTCGATTTTCCAAAACGGATCTCAAAGCTCCTCGCTCGATGACATGCAAAGTCGCCTCAGCGCCAATGCCTATCAAACGCGGCCGCCCGCTCCTCGCTCCGGCGGACGACGGTGCTCCGCACCGTCTCGGTCTTTGCTGAGCTAGCCAAAGGCTAATCAAAATTGACTTGGTCCACTAGGGTGTACCATAAGGAGTTCCACATGATTACTCCTTATTAGTGGTGAAGCTCTTTATTAACTAGTCAAACATTTAATATGTTTCCTATGTGGGATATGGCTTTCCATATTCCCACCCTTTTATATTCCATATATAAAAGTATTTTAAGTGGCCAACTTTATGCATTTATTTCTCATTCACCCGAAATTGGTTTTGAGAAATTAAAAATGCTAAACTCATCTACCCGCGGCGTAGATGACATTTATCTCATTTATTTCATACTTTGAATAAATGACCCCACTTAAATAATTGGTCAAAATCGGGTCAAAACCCAATTTAATAAAACCAATTCCAACAATCCCCCACATGAATGAAAATAAATGCATATGAGTATGCAGACACTAAGAGAGTTCAAACGGAAAGCTATTGCATCGGGAGAGGTAGCTTGTGGCTTTGAACCTTCCTTAGTGGAATGCTATCGGATTTACTAGGCTGCACAGTGACATGATGTCTTGAACTGTTCAGCTGTTTATGTAAACCAAAACAACAACATCCACGCAATATCTTCCCTAACACCATTTGGTTCTCACGGTTGTGTCCATTTTGGCCCTGGACAACATCTTGGATTCATAAGTGTTTCGTTGAAGCGGCCCATCTTCACACTTATATAGGTGATCTCCTATTAAAAGTATCTTGCCATACTCCACTTCTTTAAAGTATAGGAATCATTAAAAGTTTATAACTTAACCTCACCACATGTAGCAGGTTTCTCCACTTGGATAGGAATGAGCTGTAGTATGCTCCAAGTGTTTTATCTGAATATTCATAACTTAGTTGTCCCATTGAACCAAGGTCTTGGGATCTCCAATTCACAAGGTTGGGTTACCGCTATGAACATTCTTATTTTGTGGATTTTAAGCCCATTCCTTTCGATAAGCAGTATACTTGATCTCTATTCAAACCTTTAGTTAACGGATCCGCTAGGTTTTCTTTCGATTTCACGTAATCGATTGTAATAACCCCATTTGAGATCAACTACCTAACGGTGTTATGTCTTCGACGTATATGTCGAGACTTACCGTTGTACATACTATTTTGAGCCCTTCCTATCGCCGACTGACTATCACAATGTATCATGATTGCAGCCACCGACTTAGGCTTAGCCGCCAAGGAATATCCTCTAAAAAGTTGCGAAGCCATTCTCGCTTCTTCACCAGCTTTATCCAATGCTATAAACTCTGATTCCATCGTGGATCGAGCTATACAAGTTTGTTTAGAGGATTTCCATGACACCGCTCCACCACCAATGGTAAAAACATAACCACTAGTGGACTTGGAGTCCTTTGAGTCGATATCCATTAGCATCATTGTATCCTTCTAATACAAATTTGGATATCTCGAGTAATGTAATCCATAATTCATGGTGAGTCTTAGATACCTAAGAACCCTTATCAATGCCTTCCAATGGTCATTTCCAGGATTACTCGTAAATCTACTCAGTTTGTTAACTGCGTAGGCAATATTCCGGACGTGTGTAGTTTGTTACATACATTAGCGCCAATGATCCGAGAATATTCTAGTTGAGATACATGCTCACCTTGATTTTTAGCTAAGTGTAAGCTTAAATCAACAGTGTTTTTTGGAGGATTTGTCATAAGAATTGAACTTTCAAAATCTTGTCTCAATATAATGAGATGTGATAAAACAAGTCCATCAGATGTTTTAGAAATCTTAATTCCCAGAATAACATCTGCTATACTCATATATTTCATATCAAAATGTTTGATTAACATTTTATTAGTATTCATGATTATATCATGATTACTACCCATAATTAACATGTCGTCAACATACGACGGAGACAATTACATAAGCATTAGGTGTGTCTTTAATGTAAACACATTTATCACACTCGTTAATTTTAACCATTTGACAGCATAGTTCTGTCAAATTTCTCGTGCCATTGTTTCGGAGCTTGCTTAAGGCCATACAATGACTTAACGAGTTTGCACACCTTCTTCTCCTGTCCAGGAGTAACAAACCCTTCGGGTTGTTCCATGTAGATTTCCTCTTCTAATTCACCATTTAGAAAAGCCGTTTTCACATCCATTTGGTGTATCTCAAGGTTATGCAATGCTGCAATAGCAATGAGAACTCTAATAGATGTGATTCTTGTCACAGGTGAATACGTATCAAAGAAATCAAGGCCTTCTCTTTGTTTAAATCCCTTAGCTACTAGCCTGGCCTTGTACTTATCAATAGTTCCATCAGTTTTATATTTCCTTTTAAGGATCCACTTGCATCCTAAAGGCTTATTTCCATGTGGGAGATCTACCAACTCCCAAGTATGATTTTGCATAATGGAATCTATCTCACTGTTAATAGCTTCTTTCCAGAATGGAGCTTCTGGACTGGACAATGCTTCACCAATCGTCCTTGGTTCATTTTCTAATACATAAGTTAGAAAATCTGGACCAAAAGACTTAGTTGTTTTGGCCCTTTTACTGCGTCTTGGTTCTTCATCGGCAGTATCACGTGTTCTTTTGCTAGAACTAGCTTCTTTCCTTTCTTGACAAGGAAACACGTCTTCGAAAAATACAGCATTCCTTGACTCAATAATTGTACCTTCTTGTACATTTGGAATTGCTGATTTGTGCACTAAAAATCGATATGCACTACTGTTATTTGCATATCCAATGAAAATGCAATCGATTGTTTTAGGCCCTATCTTGACTTGTTTTGGCTTATGTATTTCTACTTTAGCCAAACACCCCCACACTTTCAGGTATTTATATGAAGGTTTTCGACCTTTCCATAACTCATGCGGAGTTTTATCTTTATTTTTGTGTGGTATTTTGTTAAGAATGTGGTTAGCCGAGAGAATTGTTTCCCCCCACAAATTCTGAGGTAAACCAGAATTTATCAACAAAGCATTCATCATTTCTTTTAGAGTTCGGTTTTTGCGTTCAACAATACCGTTTGATTGTGGTGAATAAGGAGCTATCGTTTGATGAATAATGCCAGAATCTGAGCAAAATTCATCAAAAGGAGCTCCATATTCTCCACCTCTATCACTTCAAATTATCTTAATTCGTTTGCTTAGTTGATTTTCAACTTCTTATAGCTTTTAAAGGCTTCTAAGGCCTCATCTTTACTTCTTAAAAGATATACATAACAGTATTTTGTGCAATCATCGATAAAAGTAATAAAATACTTTTTCCCACCTCTAGTTTGCATAAACTTTAAATCACATATATCACTGTGAATTAACTCTAGAGGTTCTGTTTCTCTTTCCACCGAGTGGAATGGTGTTTTGGCCATTTTTGCCTCAACACAGATTTCACACTTGTGATGTGAATCTATTTTAAAGTTAGGTAGTAATTCCAAGTTTACTAACCTTTTCAAAGTGTTAAAATTCACATGTCCTAATCTAACATGCCATAAATTTGAACACTCAAGCAAATAAGAAGAAGCATTAATTTTATTGCTTTCAAAGTTTCGGAATACATTCATTACATTCATCTTGAACAGTCCATTATCTAAGTACCCCTTCCCTATGAACTGTCCATTTTTCATAAGTACAAACTTTTGAGCCTCAAATACTAATCTAAATCCTGCCTTGACCAACAACGATCCTGACACTAAGTTCTTCTGAATGTCTGGAACATGAAGGACATCAACGAGGGTCAGCTCCTTGCCCGAGGTCATCTTGACACCACCTTGCCGAGACCGCAATTTCGGCGTTGCATGGTTCCCCATGTATAGCTTCCTTCCGTTGATAGGAGTATACATTGAGAACATGTCTTTGTCGGAGCATATGTGGCGTGTAGCACCTGTGTCCACCCACCATTCTCTCGGATTCTCCACCATGTAGCACTTGTTGCCTTCATACACAACCGCCGAGAGATCAAGCTCGGACATATCAATTGGTACTGATTTGTCCTCGGTCACATGCACCTGGTTCCGATTGGCCTTTTTAGGAAGACGACAATCTTTAGCCTTGTGATTCGGCTTTCCACAGTTGAAGCAGTTCCCTTTGAACTTTTTAGCCTTCCCCTGTTTCTGATTATTCCCGGGTGCTTTCTCTTCTTGCTAGCATTGGGCTCCACCAAGTTTGCCTTTGCCTCCATAGGAAGCTTGCCAGACTTAATCTCAGACTTGCGATTATCTTCTTCAATTCGCAATCTGACAATTAAGTCTTCAAGCCCCATAGAGGCGGTAGCTTCTCGATAATGGCAACTACTTGAAAGGATTCACTCACGACCATCCGTTCTGCAATTAAATCGTGCAGAATGAGTTGGATTTCTTGAACCTGGCTGATCACCGTCTTGGTGTCAACCATCTTGAACTCAAGGAATTTGCCGACAATAAATTTCTTTGTGCCAGCATCTTCCGTTTTGTACTTTTTCTCTAAAGAGCTCCCATGACTCTTTTAGATCTTTTCGAACAATACACATTATACAATGTGTTGTCCGATCCGTTGAGTATGTAGTTAAGACAGAAGTCGCTTTGACTCCAAGCATTGAACGCCATCCTTTTCTCCTTATCTGTCTCTTCTTCCCCCACAGTTGGGGCATCCTCCGTAAGGAAACGAGCAAGGTTCAGAGTCGTAAGATAGAACAATATTTTCTGTTGCCATCTTTTGAAGTCTGAACTCCCAAACTTCTCGGGTTTCTCTCCGGTCTTTAGTCTTTAGTCTTTGGGAATCAAGACGTCGAAGCCATTTGGTATACACGAAAATCTCATCTTAAACTGTTGGGAAAAACAGTTGGTGTATACCGAATGGCTGAAAATAGTTGAGCAGAGTATCGGTAAAAATCGAGACGTCGAGGCAAGAGTTGGACTCTTTCTCTTTAAGACGAGATTGCCCCGCTCACGGTGCTTACGGAATACGGCAATCGTCTCCCAAGATACAACGACAAACAACTTGCGATAGTTGCACTACAAATCACAAGTACGGCGAACACTATGATGTTTTTGAACTCTCTTGACAAAGTTATGCAGAAAAAATGAAGCAGAAATTTCGAAATTGATATGATTAAATGAATCCTGGGGGCTGGTTTATATAGAGCTCCTGGTGCCTCCTCAGACTGGGTGCAACCCCTGGTCCGGATCAGTCTTGACCGTCAGATCGCGCCTTGTGGTTGCGATTTGCGTCCGATGGTCCGATCTATCTGCTGAAGGAACACACCTATTAGCATGCACCCCTTCTCACTGGACAGACGCGTCCAGTCACGGTACCCCGTCAGCGAACAGACGCTTCCATTCAGCACCACGTGTCGCCACACGTACGATCCTGCCAAGTCACTGCCACCCGAGCTGCCCTGCCACGTCACCGAGCCAGTGGACTGAACCCTGGTTCGATTTTCCAAAACTTAAAGGATCCTCAAAGCTCCTCGCGACTTCTTCGACTGGAAGACGCGTCCAGTCACGGTGCCCCGTTAGCGAACAGACGCTTCCATTCAGCGCCACGTGTCGCCACACACGCCGATCTGCCAAGTCGGTGCCACCGAGCCGCGCCCGCCACGTCACCGAGCCACTGGACTGAACCCTGGTTCGATTTTCCAAAACTTAAAGGATCCTCAAAGCTCCTCGCGACGATGCGTACATGCAAAGTGCGCCTCGAAAGCGCCCAATGCGACTATGTGCGACGTGCGCGGGCGGGCCCGGCCCGCCCGCTCTCGCTCGGCTCGGCTCGGCTCGGACGGTGCTCGCACCGTCCTCGGTCTGTTTTGAGCTAGCCAAAGGCTAGTCAAAATTGACTTGGTCCACTAGGGTGTACCATAAGGAGTTCCACATGATTACTCCTTATTAGTGGTGAAGCTCTTTATTAACTAGTCAAACATTTAATATGTTTCCTATGTGGGATATGGCTTTCCATATTCCCACCCTTTTATATTCCATATATAAAAGTATTTTAAGTGGCCAACTTTATGTATTTATTTCTCATTCACCCGAAATTGGTTTTGAGAAATTAAAAATGCTAAACTCATCTACCCGCGGCGTAGATGACGTTTATCTCATTTATTTCATACTTTGAATAAATGACCCCACTTAAATAATTGGTCAAAATCGGGTCAAAACCCAATTTAATAAAACCAATTCCAACATGGTATTCCTACTTTATATGTATATAAATTAGGAAAATATTATAAATGATATTCCTACTTTATATGTATATAAATTAGGAAAATATTATAAATAGAATTCCTACTTTATACCAAACGTGATTCTGTACGATCAATTCTATCTATATATATTATTCATATTACAATTAATATCAATAATATATATAGTCTTTGATTATAACTAATTAATATTGTAAATGGCATTATTATTATTATTACTACTACGATTATGTACGATCTTTTCTATTTATATATATTATTCATATTTTTAAATAAATAGTCTATGTTTGAATAGTAGACGGTGACTTTTTTTATACTATTAATCAAGTTTTAAAGTACTAATTGCTTTTTTTCCAAGTAACTATTCAAATTTTCCTAAACTGCTCAATGGATAATTATTTTTTATTCTATTCGGCAGAATAATTAAAGCAAGATGCCCTTAAAATCTTTGTATTTTTTACCATTGAATTAATAATTGATTTTGTTGAGATATTTTTGGGCAGCTTATTATTTATGCTAAATCCTCTTATATTTATACTACTTAAATTTCTTTAGAGAGACATTTCGATATTGTTGATCCTAAATTTGAAGCATATCCACCAAATATGGCTTCATCTTCATGTTCCCCCTGTTACCGTCTTCATCAAATATTCCACCAACATCGACAATATTGAATTCGGATTCTGCACTAAACAAGAGCTTTTATATAAACTATATTGGTATATATGTATGAATGTTTTTTGGTGAGTTTTATATAAAACATTTGTTTCTTTTCTGATTATTCCAGATAGTTTTACTTATTTTTTTAAGTTATATTTTAAATTATATTTTAAATTGTATTTTGTTCCCCTTGTTACCGTCTTCATCAAATATTCCCCCAACATCGACAGTATTGAACTCGGATTCTACACTAAACAAGAGCTTTTATATAAACTATATTGGTATATATGTATGAATGTTTTTTGGTGAGTTTCATATAAAACATTTGTTTCTTTTCTGATTATTCAAGATAGTTTTACTTTTTTTTAAGTTATATTTTAAATTGTATTTTGTTTATTTTTAACTATTCCTGATACTAACTCTTTGATTATTATTATTATTATTATTATTATTATTATTATTATATTATTGATTTTTTCCTATTATTGGTGATGATTCACCTTGGAGAATTTTTAACTTATTATATTGTTATATTAGAAATTCATTACAATGCTTATGGATTGAAATATGTCTCTTTAATTATTTTTTAGTTTTAGTTAACTAAATATGTTGTCATATCATTAACTCTTCAAATTGTAATTACATTAAATTTTTTGTGTCAACATCTTTCATCCAAATTCGGACAACATTTTAATGTTTTTACCACACTTGGACACTCACACTGATCAACCACTATGATATATTCTATTTTACAGATGGATGTGTAAATATTTTTTGATGATGATGCATGTGACCTAATCGATGTATATCCGACTATACGTGTTTTTTTATATCAATTCATGTAATTTATTACAGTTTAATTAAATCATATATAGATGATAAATTTATTTAATTATAAATTAATTGATTGATTTAATTAATACGTGTGCAACAGGCACCGATGATTTTATGATGATGATGACATTAGGGCGGAGGCTGCTGAGAATCTGACTTTTCAATTGGTTCTCTTAAAGTCACATATAGAGAAACCTCGCTTGGTGAGTATTTACTATTTATTTGTAAGTTCGTGATTTCTTATGTTTATTCAGTGATGATATTTTTTTGTAAATTATTCTTTGATCAACAACCTATACCTAAGAAGTTTTGGAATAATTTTATCAAGGGTACACACAAAGAACAAAAAGATGCAATTATAAGGTATAATGGAAGACAGTGTTGTGTCGGATTAAATCAAGAGAAATCCAGGATTTTCATGCAACGTGGTTGCAAAATAATTCTTGAAGAAAACAACCCTGGGGAAGGACACACTTACGTGTTTGAGTTGATTGACTCCGAGTCGTTGATTTTTCATATTAATGTTTTAACCTAATAATTTGTTTTGGTTTTACCTATATGTTTAGTCATCAACCTATTTATCATTAGTTATTTGAAATGTTTGAACTTTTTTATTCAATTGTTTTCATTATTATTTCATTAGAGATGCATTTTTCTTTCCCAAACATACTTGGATTAGAAGAGAAACAAACTTGAACTTTGGTAATCTTGAAAGAAAATGCTAAAAAATCATAAAATATAAATATATTAGATATATACCTAAAGAAAATGATTAATGGGAAATTCGTTGATTTTATTTATGACCTTAATAAAATATATTCTTATTTTATATCTTCGTGTTGGACGAGGAAAGCCACTAAATGTGTAATACATCAACCTAAATCGAGTTCTAAAAAAGATTTTTTCGATTTTTTATTATATTGAAATGTGTATTAAATGGATATATATATATATATATAGATAGTATATATATAGATTAATTGTGTGATTACTATCTTACCAAGATTAAAAAAATAACTGTTTCATTTTTTCCATTTTTCCAAAATAAGTTAAATTTTTAAATCATTATTTTAGTCAAATTTATTATTATAAATATAGATGAAATATATATAAAATTTATCCGAATTATGTATCATCGTTAGAAAATATAAGGACATTTTTTTATTACCTTCAAAAAAAAAATATTTGACAACATTTATTCATTGGATTGGATGGGGAAAGATGTGTTACACGTCCACTTACCACATTACAAAGATTTTATTTTTTAATTTTTGACTTATATTAAACTGATATATATATATATATAAATTAATTATATATACTTTAAATATAAATTAAACCAATTTTGTGATTACCATAACAAGCGTGCTTGGAGAATAATTTTTTCCAATATCTATTGATATTTTTATCGAATTATTTAGTGATATTCGATCGGATAATTGGCTAGACATATAAGAAACAATCGAGAAAATATTACCTTAAGATTAAAAATTTGTTAATCAAGAAATTTATTATCTTAATTAAAAGGAAAAAAAATTATGAATAAGATATAATTTTCCAAACCATGTATCATCATTAGAAAATATATGTACATCTATTTATTACCTTAATAAAAAAATCTTTGATATTTGTTAGAAAAATGTTTTTATCTTAATTTTGAAGATTTTGTTTAATTGGCTTTTTACACCAAAACAATATTCCAAAATGTTGTCCAATTGTTCCAAATTGATTTAAATGATTTTTATTAATTTTTTGGAGTATTTCTTGAAGTTTATTTTTGACAAACATTGGACAATACTTCTGTTTTGAGGTCAACCGATTGCCCTAGAGAGCAACCCATGCCTGAAAGTTGAAAATCGAAACAGAAACGAAACTGAGATTAAAAATGGCGTGGTCAACCGGTCGACCCTGAGGCCGACCGGTGTGGTCGACCGGTCGACCTGCTGAAATCCAAAGTTTTCACAAAATCTTCTCTGTTCTTGATTTTGGTTGGGTGACCGGTCCAAATGGGGGTTAACCGGTCGAACCCCTGGTTGACCAGTCCAACCCGCCCTTGGACCAGTCCAACACCATATTTAATTATGTCAAATCTCAGATTAATTTTTTATACGTTCGAATTTTCAACAGGTCAACCGGTCGACCTATGATTTTTGACAGCAACATTCTATCAGTTGTTGAGCCATTATCTATCATGATCTACTTTACAATTCTTAACCCTTTTTGAAGATCTTTTGATCCTTCTTTTGTAGACAAAAGTGAAGATGGAGGAGCCTATGTTGGAGATCCAATCTTGAAGACTCTCATATAAATAGATGAAGGCTTTGAAGGATTAAAAACAACACACAAGCATTCAAACAACAAGAAAATTCCCAACAAACTTCTCATTCTTTCTTGGCATAATTCTTATTATATTTTTAAGCCTAGTTTTACACTTGTACATTTTGAGTATTAGGCTTCCTTCTTGATTACACTTGCACTTTTGAGTTGTAATATTTTCAAACAAAGTGTAATCTTGACTGTAATTCTCAATCATCCAAAATAAGATATCCTTGTTAGTGTTCTTGTGGTAAGAACATACTTGGGTGATTTTAGGTGTTGAAGAGTGTGGTACTCTTCATTGTTGTGAGAAAATTATGGTAATCTTCATAGGTGGTGTTGTAAGAAGAGTGAGGTGCTCTTCAAGGTAAAGGATTGTAATTGTTTGGTATCAATAAAACTTTTTCTTTTTTTTGAAATCCACTCCAGATATACTAGGGTGGTAGAAGATTAGGCCTTAGGTGGGTTGAACTTCTATAAATTAATGTGTGTTGTTTATATTCCCGCACCTACATTCTTGCTATCATTTTTACATTCGAAAAAGAGGGTGAAAATCAGAAAATCGGCATAATCTATTCACCCCCTCTAGATTATCGTAGCCACTTGGACTAACAAGTGGTATCAAAGCCAAACTCTTTGGCAAGCTCGTTTATTCTTTGCGAGTAAAGAGGAGATCCATGGTTACGATGAAAGATACCTCACCACCGGCGCCTCCACCAACAAGCCACCACTCTTCGATGTAAACAATTACGCATTTTGGAAGGATCGGATGGAATGCTTCCTACAATGGTGCGGATTTTTATATTTGGGATGCGGTCATCGAAGGAATCACTCAACCAACAAAGAAAATGGAGAATGGAACCACGGTTCTCAAAAGTCTCAAGGAATTTAATGAAAATGACAAGAAGTCCTTCTCTCTCAATGGTAAGACCTTAAATATTTTGCATTGTTCTATTACAGCTACCGAATATAATAGAATTCGAGGGATAAGGTCGGCTAATGAAGTTTGGGAAAAATTAGAAACTATTTATGAAGGTACTAAAAAGGTTAAACAAGCTAGAAAAACCACGCTTGTTAAAGATTTGAAAACTTCATAATGTTTGAGAATGAAAGCATCTCAAAAATGATGGAAAGGCTTGACAACATAGTCAATCCACTTGTGGCACTTGGGAAAGTCATCTCGAAAGAAGACAAGGTTACAAAAGTCTTAAATACTCTCCCCGGTTCTTGGTCTGAGAAAGTAACGGTGATTACGAAAGCTCAAAATCTCGAAACTCTCAAATTTGATGAGCTCATTGGAAATCTTCTCATCTACGAAGTATATCTCAAGGAGAGGAAAAATTCTAAACCATCCACCTCTCAATCGGGTATGCAATCTAATCCTAAAGGCTTAGCATCTTCTTCTAATAATATTTATGATGCTAGTGATGAGGAGGATGAGAAAACCACCGCTCTTGTTCGAAAATTTGCAAAATTTGTAAATAAAAATAAGGCAAGAAAAGATAGAGACAACTCTTGCTTTAAATGCAGAAAATCTGGACACTTTATAGCCGATTGCCCAAAATTAGCAGAGGAAGAGAAAAAAAAGAAAAAGCCTTTTCCGAAAAAGAAGGCGTTAAATGCGGAAGCCAAAATATGGGATGAGCTCCTTGCCACCTCCGACGAAGAAGAAGAATCCGAGCATGGTCTCATGGCCATAGATGATGAAAATAACGAGGTACACTCTAACTCTTCTTCTTCTTCTTTAATTGATGAATTATAATGTGATTATGATGAGTTGCAAAATGAGTTTAGAGATATGGTTTGCAAGTACAAACTTTTAAAAAGGAGTAAAAGAGCTCAAATTGGAAAAAGAAAAATTATTTACTTCTTATTAATCTCTTGATCGTGCTCATGCTATTACTCTTAGTAAAATATATACTCTTGATTCCAAAAAACAAATGCTCACAAAAGAGATTGAAAACTTGAAAAAGGATGTGCATCGTTTTAATTTAAGAAAATGACCAAGCTCCAACTTTTATACGTGCTAATAGTCCCAATGTTATTACTTGCTTTTATTGTGGCAAAAATGGATACTATGCAAATGATTGCAAATTGAAAAGTAGTTGTAGTCATTTTTGGAGACCCAAAGGTCTCAATACTAACCCCCATGGACCCCAAATTATAGGGTACCTAAAAATAATTCATTTGTAGGTGCTAGGGGCTATAACAACTTTGTAAGATTCAAAGTGGCTCGTGGACAGCGGGTGTTCACACCATATGACCAGAAGGAGAGAACTTTTTACCAACATCAAGCTCCAAGAAGAAGTGATGGTCATGTTCGGGAATGGCAAAGGAAGAACTCTTGGAAATGGAGAAATTGATAACTCTTCTTTCTCTCTTAGTAATGTTTTATTAGTTGAAGGACTTAAGTTCAATTTGATAAGTGTTAGCCAATTTTGTGATTCTAATTATAATGTTATTTTTAATAAAGAAAAATACCTTATTCTCAAAAATGATAAAATTATTTGTGAAGAAAGTAGAAAAGACAATCTTTACAAAATTTGCACAAGTGATTTGATTAGTCAAAATGCTTCTTGTCTTATCACCAATAATGATTTAACAAGTTTATGGCATAGGCGACTTGGACATGTTGGATACAAAAATTTGCAAGAGATTTACAAAAACCAACATGTCAAAGGACTACCTAAATTAAATTTTGAAAATCTTGGCTTATTTGACACTTGCCAAAAGAACAAATGAGGATATTGGTATCGAAAGTTTAAGTGGAAAACATTACACATTTGTTATAGTTGATGATTTTTCTAGATATACTTGGACTATTTTTCTTGCCAATAAAAGTGAAGCCTCTAATGAGTTTACTATGTTATGTAGACTTATTGAAAATGGAAAGGAAGATACTATTAAGTCTATACGAAGTGATCGAGGTGGTGAATTTGATGGTGAATTTATAGTCTTATGTGAAACCAAAGAATATGCTCACAATTTCTCGGCTCCAAGAACACCACAACAAAATGGAGTAGCCGAAAGAAAAAATTGGACACTTCAAGAAATGAGTCGGTCCATGCTCAATGAATTCTCACTTCCAAAATATTCTTGGGCCGAAGCCATCAACACCACGTGCTATGTCATAAACCGGGTATATCTTTGTTCTAAGTTAAATAAAACTCCTTATGAGCTTTGGAAAGGAAGAACTCCAAATATTAGTTATTTTAAAATATTTGGTTGCAAGTGCTTTATTTTGAATATCAAGGATCAATTAGACAAACTTGATCCCAAAGCCGATGAATGAATTTTTATGGGGTATTCAACTAAGAGTAAGGCATATCGGGTTTATAATAAAACAAGCAATGTGGTCGAGGAGTCCATTCACGTCAAATTTAATGAAGCCTCGGGTGTTGAAAGAATACCCAATGATGAAAGTGATGAAGAAGATGGTATTGAGCCAATTATTTCAAATGATGTTTAAAGTGATCAACCTTCCACATCAAATGATCAACCTTCAACTTTAAATATCCCACAAGAAGATAAAGGCGACAACTCGGATCTTTCCGTTGCTTTAAAATTCAAAGGAAATCATCCAAAAGATGTCATAATCGGGAATCCTCTAGACAAAGTTATGACTAGAAGGAAATTTTCCGAGAAAGCTCTTATTTCTCAAAAAGAGCCAAAAAATGCAAAGGAAGCCATTGAAGATGAAGATTGGTTTCTAGAAATGCAAGAGGAGTTGAATCAATTCGAAAGGAATGATGTTTGGGAATTGGTACCTTGTCCTCCATCACAAACTATAATTGGTACAAAATGGGTATTCTGAAACAAGCTAGATGACCAAGGCAACATCATTCGAAACAAGGCAAGATTAGTAGCTCAAGGGTATTCTCAAGAAGAAGGTATTGACTATGATTAAATATTTGTACCGTAGCACGTTTAGAAGCAATTCGAATTTTACTTGCCTATTCTTATTTTAAAAATTTCAAGTTTTACCAAATGGATGTTAAATCCGCCTTTTTAAATGGTTTTATTCAAGAAGAAGTCTATGTAAAACAACCTCCGGAGTTGAAAATTTTTCAAGGCCAAATGATGTTTATAAACTTAAAAAGGCCTTATATTATTTAAAACAAACACCCCTAGCATGGTATGATAGACTTAGCTCTTTTCTTTTACAAAATAGATTTACAAGAGGTAAAGTTGATACTACTCTTTTTGTTTTTAAAAAAAAGGCAAGATTGCTTATTAGTTCAAATTTATGTTGATGATATTATATTTGATGCTACTAATGAATCTCTTTGTAAGAAATTTTCCAAGTTAATGCAAGGTAAATTTGAGATGAGCATGATGGGAGAACTCAAGTTCTTTCTTGGGCTTCAAATTAAACAATGTCAAGAAGGCATATACATATCATAATCTAAGTATACAAAAGAACTTCTAAAGAAATTCAGAATTGAAAAAGGAAGGACCGTTGCTACCCCAATGGCAACAAATATCAAGCTCGACAAAGACGAGAAAGTAAACCGGTAGATCAAAAAAAAATATCTAGGTATGATTGGTAGTTTACTTTATTTAACTGCAAGTAGACCCGATATTCTTCATGTCGTATGCCTATACGCTTGATTTCAAAGCAATCCCAAAGAATCTCATTTAAGTGTCTTTAAAAGAATTTTTCGATATTTAAAAGGCACTATTTCTTATGGCTTGTTTTATCCAAAGAATAAAAATTTTTCTTTAAAAGGATATAGTGATTCGGATTATGGTAGAAAAATTGATGATCGTAAAAGTACTTCTGGATCATGTCAATTTTTAGGCGATTGCCTAGTATCTTGGTTTTTTAAGAAACAAAATTGTGTATCTTTATCAATGGCCGAAGCCGAATATATTTCCTTGGCATTTTATTGAACTCAACTTCTTTGGATGAAACAAAACTTAGCGGATTATAAATGCTCTTTTGAAAATGTTCTTATTTTTTTGTGATAATACATCCGCTCTTAATATTTCATAAAATCCGGTTCATCATAACCGAACAAAACATATTGAGGTTCGTCACCATTTTTTAAGGGATCGTGCTTCTAAACGGAATATTGAGATGTGTTTTGTTCTGTCTCAAGATCAACTCGCGGATATTTTTACAAAACCGTTACCTGCTTTTACCTCAATTAGAGCTCTTTTAGGCATAATGCATATTGAATAAAGTCTATATTTTCATTATTGGTGCATTTTAAAATTTTTTGGGTAAAAAATTGAATTTTTGCAAAATATAAAAACTGAAACGGGAAAATTTGCACAGGTACCGGTCGAACCAGGGGGTCAACCGGTCGACCTGTATAGGCACCAGTCGAACCCCCCTTCGACCGGTCGACCTGCACAATTTCAAAGATAAAAATCTTTCTGTCCTTTGATTATTCACAAACCCAGAATTTCCCCCTTTCTGTTTTCTCTCAAAACCTAGTTGCAAAAATTCATCTTTCCCTCTAATTCACTCAATTTTTCACCAAATCTCTAAATTCTTGTTGCTAATCTCTTTATTTTTGTGAGAATTTCAATCTTATGGCGTCTCCCAAGAATTTTACTTGTCAAAATCCCAATCCCAAAAGAAGAAGAGTCGGAGAGGGTTCTTCAAGTTTTCACCAAGATGAAGCCGAGCAACGTGAAATTCGAGCTACACAAAGGGAGCAAGGGGAAAATCCAAAACCCCAACTTACCCAAGTCCAAATTTCCAAGCTCGGGGCTACAATCTCAAAGGACAATGTCAAATGGGCAAAGAGTAAAAAATTCCTTTTATCTCAAGCTCATTGTCTTTCTAATTCGATGAAGTTCATTTGCGGAGAAAACTTTTGAGGATTTAGAGTTGAGTAATAAATCGATTGGGCGAACTAAAATTTGTCGGTTTGTGTCAGGAAATTTATTGTTAAGATTTTAATGATACCATGTAAAACTTAGAATTAGAAGTTGGTACCCCATTTTCCTTGTATTCCTACTTTATAATAGATAGGACTGTATGAGCTGAGTGAAATCAACTATGTCGAAGAATGCAAGAAGTCAACTGAAGACTAGAGTGAAGGGCCAGCTGTGTGTCAGCTGCATGTGGTCAAGATGGAAGGCACAAACTCGACTGAAGGATAGCCAGTTGAGGGACAACTGTGTAAAGGATGTGTAAGTGTCAGTCAAGTCAGTAAAGAAGCCAAGTCTACCAGTTGAACTGACAATTGAGTCTTTCCTTAAAGGATGAAGCATACTCAAGTCAAAGGGATAAAGACAGCAATCAAGTCAAGTCGACTGACATTAATCCGTTGGAAGGAAGTCAAAGATATTACTCGATATAGTAATAAGTCCAAGCTGCACTGTCTTAAAGTGTTCGGCCCAGAAATATGCAAAAGGAATAAACCAATGGGAAACACTGAAGCTTGTGTCAGGCCCTGAAAAGCTGCAGAGTCATTTAATACGAGGAAAGGTCAACATCACAATGCTGCAGGCCAAGAAAAGACAAGCCAACGAACAAGAAAGTGTCATTTGAAAATAACCTATCTCTTCAACGGGCAAGTTTTCAAATGAGTACTATAAAAGGCTGAAAAAGCATTTGAGAAAAAATTATGAACCGATCACACAAGTAATTTCAAGCAGGCAAAACCTTCAAATATTCTCAATACTTATCAAAAAATTCTCAAGCCTAATACTTGAAGAAACTCAATCTAACACATGCTGTGAAGAAAAGATTATTTCAACTAGTTGAAGAGGAAAAGTTTGAAGAACAGGAAGGGGTCTACTCTCCAAGTTTGAAGGAGCTGTAGCAAGGTTCAAGATCGAACCAGGAGTTTCGAGCTCGTTGGAAGGTTGTGTGATCAATTCCAAGGGTTTGAAGTGAACTGAAGTAGCAAGGCAGCTAGCTGTCTTGTGAAGAAGCTGAGTCGCAGGAGAAGCCAGCTGTGTGATCAAGGTTGTCTCTAGACTGAAGAACTGCTTTGTAACCTGATCTGTTACTTGGTGGATTCCTCCAGGAGTTAGAGAAGAGTGGATTAGAGGAATTACCCCATCCTCGAACCACTATAAAATTTACTTATGTCATTTACTTTCAGCACTTTACTTTCTTGCATATTTCTATAACTGCTGATAAGTTAAATTGCAAACCCAGCTGATAATAACATTGCTAAAAACAAATGTTAAAAACGTGCTTAAAATTAACAAGAGTGTTATGTCTTCCGCTATATAAATCCAAATCAACTGAAAAGTTAAGTGTTAGCTGACGTAGCTAAGTTATACTATCAACAGCTCTGTCGAGTCTATTGAGTAGGTAACTTTGCTGAAGTAAGCCAACTTAGCTGTCCCCCAAGGACATAGCTGATTTGAGTCAACTCTGTTGAAATATTTAAATGGACTAAAAAGTGAAAATTTGGTAAGGTTTATTCAACCCCCCTTCTAAACCTTACACCACACCCCTTGGGACCTACAGTTTGATACTTTCTCTAATGATTTTCCTACAATTAGAGGTTATTTTGAGACTCAAGGGTGGATATATTTTTTGGAACACCCTTTGTGATGTATGATGATGAGTTAATTATGCTCTTTTATACAATTTTGTGGATTGAGTATGATATGGGTGAAAAGCCAATTGCTATGAATTTATTTGTTGAGGGGTGTCATTTTCGTTGGACGCCTAATGATATTTGTCGGTTGTTGAATGTTCGTGAAGAAGGTTGGGATTATTTTGGTTGTTCTCATTGGAATGATGACGTTTTTGGAGTGTCTTTAGAGGAGATTAAGACTTATTTGGGTGTTTGGCCCGATTTCACACTTTTAGCCATGACAACGGAGCTACGTTTAATATCCATGATTGTAGCGTATTGTGTTTGTGGAAAATCTGTGAAATTGCCCAACAACATGGATTATTTTTTGACTTACAAAATCTCAAAGGGGGAGCTACTGAATTTTGGAGCGATACTAATCCAATGTGTTATTGAGTCGATTACCCAAGGAAATAAGAAATTCTCAATGGGAAATTGGATTTGCAAATTGCTCTTGCAGTCGGGATTACCTTCTTCCGAGTTCAACTCCCAAATCATCCATGACGATTTTGACATTAATAATGTTCAACAAATGATTACGATGCGTAGGGAAATGTCCAAACGTCCTACTAAGTCGGCTAAGGAAAAATCATAAGCATCGTCTTCACATAACCTGAATGATATTTTTATTGATGAAGAAGCCGAAAGATTGGCAGCGGGAGGTAATGACGGCAATCCAGAGGATAATACCGATGCTAATGAGTCTACTGACAATGAGATAGACTATCTTCATGGTTGATTCGAGGAATTTACTGAGCAATATCAATCCGTGCTTGACGATCATAGGCTCAAATATGAAGCTCTTAAGATAAGCAATGAGGAACTCAAGAAAGAAAACTCAAAGCTCAAAAAATAGGTTGGCAAATTGAAGAAGTTAATCAAAGAGCTACTTCCAACCGCTTGTTTCTCTTATGACGAAGAGTGATCCATTTCATTTGTTATGTTTAGCTTTTGAATTGTTGTTTTTATATTTCTAACATTTGCTTGGTATTATCTTTTGTACTGCGCTACTTTGATGTTAATTTCTACTGTTTATCTATGCTAATGGTGTTTTTGATGATTCCAAAGGGGGAGAAACATGTCTTGAGCCTAAAGTATTTTTGATGAGGTAAAAGAGCTTGTAAAAGCTCACAGAAAAAGCTCTTGGATATGAAAGCTGGTTTTCAAAAGCTGAAGCTTTTGTAATTTTTTGTATTCCCTTGTTTCATTTAGTTATGCTTCTAACAAGTTTAATTTGACATGGAGAGCTTTTAAGCTTTTTTTGACCTTTAAAAGCTCTTAAGAAAAGCACTTATGAAAATAACTTTTTGGAGCTACAACTCTCTTTATATTTTGCTCCTTTGATTGATTAAGCATGTTACTAATGATTTTCATTGACAGGGGAAGTTTTTAAGATATATAGCTTTTAAGCTATTTTGTAAAAATTGTAGCTTTTATGCTGTAAATTTCAGCTTTTGTGTAAGCTTATTGATAGGGGGAGCTTCTTAAAACTTCTTTTGTAAACTTTTGCTCCTTTCCTTGTTAAAACTTTATTTTTGATAAATGTTGCGTAAAACGGATATACTACTTTTTCGACCGGAAAACTTATTTGAACTTATAAAATTGTTTTGGGTTGTATCATCAAAAAGGGGGAGTTTGTTAGAAAAATATTTTTATCTTGATTTTGATGATTTTGTTTAAATGGATTTTTTACCCAAAACAATATTCCAAAATGTTGTCCAAATACTCCAAATTGATTTAAATAATTTTTTCTAATTTTTCGGAGTATTTCTTGAAGTTTATTTTTGACAAAAATTGGACAACACTTCTGTTTCGAGGTCAATCTATCGCCCTAGAGGGCAACCCGTGCCTGAAAGTTGAAAATCGAAACAAACACAAAACTGTGATTAAAAATGGCCTAGTCAACCGGTCGATCTGAGGTCGACCGGTAGCTGAACTCCAAAGTTTTCACAAAATCTTCTCTGTTCTTGATTTTTGGTTGGGTGACCGGTCTAGATGGGGGTTGATCGGTCGAACCCCTGGTCGACCGGTCCAACCCACCTGGACCGGTCCAACACCCTGTTTAATTATGTTAAATCTCAAATTAATTTTTTAAACGTTCGAATTTTCAACAGATCAACCGGTCGACCTATGAGTTTTGACAACAACATTCTATCCGTTGTTGAGCCATTATCTGTCATGATCTACTTTACAATTCTTAACCATTTTCGTTGATCTTTTGATCCTTCTTTTGTAGACAAAAGTGAAGATGAAGGAGTCTATGTTAGAGATCCAACCTTGAAGACTCTCCTATAAATAGATGAAGGCTTTGAAGAGTCAAAACAACACACAAGCATTCAAATAAGAAGAAAATTCTCAGCAAACTTCTCATTCTTTCTTGGCATAATTCTTGTTGTATTTTTAAGCCTAGTTTTACACTTGCACATTTTTAGTATTAAGCTTCCTTCTTGATTAGACTTGCACTTTTGAGTTGTAATATTTTCAAACAAATTGTAATCTTGATTGTAATTCTCAATCATCCAAAACAAGGCATCCTTGTTAGTGTTCTTGTGGTAAGAACACACTTGGGTGATTGTAGGTGTTGAAGAGTGTGGTGCTCTTCATTGTTGTGAGAAGATTGTGGTAATCTTCATAGATGGTGTTGTAAGAAGAGTGAGGTTCTCTTCAAGGTAAATGTTTGTAATTGTTTGGTATCAATAAAACTTTTTCCCTTTTTTTAAAATCCACTTTGGATATACCGGGGTGGTAGAAGATTAGGCCCTAGGTGGGTTGAACTTCTATAAATCAACGTGTGTTGTTTATATTCCCGCACTTACATTCTTGCTATCATTTTTACATTTGAAAAGAGGGCGAAAATCGGAAAATCGGCATAATCTATTCATCCCCCCTCTAGATTATCGTAGCCACTTGGACTAACAGTATTTATCTATTGGATTGGATGAGGAAAGATGTGTTACATGTCCACTTACCACATTAATAAAGATTTTTTGATTTTTGACTTATACTAAATTGATATATATATAAAATAAGTATATATATACTTTAAATATAAATAATTGTGTGATTACCATAGCAAGCGTGCTTGAAGAATAAAAAAATTTCCAATATCTATTTATATTTTTAATTGAATTATTTAGTGATATTCGATCGGATAATTGGCTAGATATTTAGGAAACAAATCGAGAAAATCTTACTTTAAGATTAAAAATTTATTATCTTTAAAGAAAACAAAATTATGAATAAAATATACTTTTCCCAAGCCATGTATCATCGTTAGAAAATATATGTAGATCTATTATACCTTAATAAAAAAAATCTTTGACAACATTTACACATTGGATTGGATTTGATGGTGAAAAATGTGTTACACGTCCCTTTACCATATTAATAAAGATTTTTTAATTTTTGACTTATATTAAATTGATATATATATATATATATATATATATAAATTAAGTATATGTATACTTTATATATAAATAATTATGTATTACCATCTTACCAAGATTAAAAAATAATATTTTTTTTCTCTTTTTATCAAAAATTTTATTCTATTTTTAGATATAAATCTTATTTAAAAATAGATGATTAACATACTTACATAATTCGAAATGGTAACAAATATTTTTACTACTCGGAATCATCTAGATATATTTTGATTGTTCCTTGATACGCCACAAAGTTTAAAACTAATCATAGGTAAAGAAATATTCTTGTGTTTGGTTCAATAATGAAACTTCATTGTATGGGGATTGAACACGTGAATTGTTTTAACAATGTTATATTTTTTAATTTATAGATAGATTTCAAGTAAATGATTTATGCTTTTTTTATTGCTCTTTTCGGGTATAGGAATACACTGATATTCAATATGGTCAAGGATGTAAATTCTTCAAAAACACTTTGGGCACTTAAACTTCATTTGATAAGGGCTTATGGTGTGCCTTTTATTGAAAGAAGAGATGAAAATTTCAGTTTTGACTGTGTTTTTAAAGATCGTAATGTAAGTATATATATATATATATTTCTTTAAATGTGTCTGTAAAAGAAAATATATTCTTATATTATATTACATTCTTATATTTTAAGAAAAAAAAACTTGTGTGGCGAACACTTTCTGCAACCATAAGGTCTAGGGTTGGAATTGTTCTGAATGTAGTGTCTAGCGGCATAACTTCTCTTCTTCTACCAAACGGAAGATCTGGTCATTCGAGATTAAAATTTTCGTTCAATCTTAATGAAGACTAAATGTGCACATTCTCTCAAGGGAGTCCACTTGCAGAACAAATAGTACATGCGCAACTGACAATTTGGAACGAAGCACCCATGATGCATAAATATTATTTTCAAGCTTTGGATAAATCATTGAAAGATATTATGAGATACACCAATCCAAATAGCTTAGATAAACCATTTTGTAGTGCTCGGTGGAGATTTTTGCCAAATCTTACCTGTGATTCCAAAAGGGACCAGACAAGACATAGTTTGTGCGTCGATCAATTCTTCACATTTATGGAGATATTGCACAGTTTTTAGGTTGAACAGCTACTAAATCAAAATTCAGATTCTGAGTGTGTTGGATTGAAATTTTTTTCAGAATGGACCGTGAGCATAGGAGATGGATCGGTTGGAGGTGTGAATGGTGGTATTGTTGTGTAACACCCGGGAGAAAAAAAAAGATGTGTATTTAATTAGTTATATAGCCCATTAGTATATTATTATTATTATTGGATTTATTATCCAATTACTTAGCCCATGGGGAATCCTAAGGTGTTTGGGAAACTATCTAGGGTAATTATATTAGGAGTCTTTCATTATTAGGATTTTATTATACCACATTAGAAAGGACCAAAAACAAGAAACACATTCCAGCTCTATTCTCTGCGCTATCACAGCTCCATCGTCTACCATACAACTACGACGAATTTTTTCTTCAACGTCATGATACGTCAATTGCCTTCCATATTTCATTATCAATTCTTAAGGTAATTCTATTATAAATTTCGAAACCCAATATATACTGTTAAGAATTTTATTAAATTTTAATACGATATTCTTCATGACGTTTTTATTGTACTGTTAAAATTTCATACTAATCCGATGAGTACTTTTGTAGTTATTGAATTTTCAAACTAAGATGCCAGAATTTATGTTATTCCCTGTTTTCGTTTTAGAAATTCCAAAACCCTATTTATACATATCCAAATTCGTGAAATTTTAATATGTTATGTTATCATATGTTTAAAATATTCAGTTAAAATTTCATATACTTTTGAGTTGTATTTTATTTTATATGAAATATGCATTCACGCTTTCCAAATCTCGAATATACTCTGTTTCTGATTTATAAATTCTAGAAACCATGTACAAAGACCTTAAAAATATCTGAATTTTGGATATGTTATGTATTATAATGTTTACTTCCATTTGGTAAAATATCAGATCATTCAAAATTATATTTATTTAAATATGAATTAGTTTCAAGACGTTATAGTTTTAGCAATGACAAAAGTTTTAGTTTATAAAATTCAAAACCTAACGTTAACGAATTTAACATTTTATGATTTTTGGATATGTTATACCGTGATGTGTATATTATAGGTTGTTAAAGTTTCAAATCATATAGTACTATATTTATTTAAATATGATTTTGCTCCCTTAGCTATGCAGGTTTTAATGTTACAGCAATTTCAGATTCACAAATTCCAAATCCATAGCTAAATATTTCTAATCTTCCTGAAATATTTATATGATATCTATTTTTGAGTTTATTACCTACTGTAAAAATACTAAATAATTCCATTATACGGTTTATGAGAAAATATTATTCGATCCCAACTACATAGAGATTTAGTATTGTTCAAACCTACCAAGTTGAACCCTAAACCTTAGGAAAATACCATGAGCTTCCAAGAATGTTATTTTAGTGCTTCCGTATCGAGGTTAATACTTAAGTTTTGACTTCTTGGAACTAAGATGTATATATATCCATGTTAGGCAACGAGGATGGAGCACCCTGATGTTCAATAGGGATATTGCATCAAATCATTCTACTATTTTTCAAGCAAAGTTTCAAGGTGGGGTTTGTTTTCTAAACTTTATTGTCCTTGTTAAATACTTATATTATTTTGCATGAATGTGTAGTACAGTTGCTTAGGCCCTATTGAGCTAGGGACTCAAGAGGTACGGGGTCGATGTATCCCTCAGGTGGAACCCCTGCAGTGCACCCATGTCTATGTCTATGGTTTTTCAAAAGATCTATGCTATGTCCTATTGGATTGTATTTGCATGCCTATGTGAGATATCTTTGTATTTAGCTTGGACAATTTATACTCCATTGAGCTGTGTCGCTCACCCCACATATAACCAACTTTTCAGGTTAAGGAGTCGGCGGTGGTTATTGGCGGTGGATAATGGATGGTCTATGAAACTACTGTAGTAATGTCTTTTTATTTTTAATTGTTGTTTTCAATTAAATAAGAAATCATTGTACGAATTATGATTTTCCTATGCAACTACTAGAGTGATGTCTTTTTCTAAATGTTAATTTTCAATTGAATGAGGAATTGTTAAACAAATTATTATTTTCTAAGTATTTACCTACAATGCTAGACTCTGTGTGATAATTGATTGGTAATTAGAACAAATGTTCAGGTTCTATGAAATTTTCGAATTGAGATAATAAATGATGAATTACTATGATTTTCTAAATTTATTTATGTAAATAGACAAAAAGGGATATTTCTTTTATATAATATAATTTAGTAAATGTGCGAATTTCTTACTAATATATGAAAATATGAATTTTCCATACTTTATAATTGCTTCCGCTATTGCTATTGAATTTTGAATGAAATATATCTACAGGCCTATCTTCTCTTATAAGTGGTCTGTTAGAATTATCTATAGATGTCAAGTTTTATTCAAATTATTTTATGCGATTGTTTCCACTGTAATTATTGTTCTTTTGAAAATTAAGTGGCTTGCTATAACGAGTTGTCTTTCTCATGTTTCTCATGGAAAAGAAAAAAATATACGGTAAAATGAATATTTGCACACATTTTATAGTTCAAAATTCCGGGGTGTTACATGCGGTATCAGAGCAGGTCTACCTTCCTGTAGACTTGCAATATATATATATATATGTAATTTCCGTTTGTGTAGTTCTAATAATGAGTAAATCAGAATTTCTAATGTAATGGAAAAGAATTATATATCCACCACCGCTATGCCATGCCAACTCCAAAGCTAAGGTATGAATTCAAATTTCAAAAGTTCTATTGCTATTGCTACTGCTATTGACATGCTATTGTCATTGCTACTGCTACTGACAAATCACACGATTTCTATTGTGGAAAAAAAATGATTTACTTTATTTATTGATGCAATACACATGTACCATAGAGCTATTGACTAGGAGGTTTTGACACACTCTATGTGAATATGGAAAGGATAATATAAACTCTAGAGGACTTGGAAGAGGACCCCTGTGATAGAATACATGAGATTCATTACGAATTTATAAGCGATCGAGAATGTCAGGATTGACTATGAGTAGATTACTAGCAACATAGATTGTGGATAGACTTTAGTGGCTTTCGAGTTGAATATTCATGATTTACGCCATGTTCAATTTTTTAGAGTTAATGATAATACATTGATATAGTTATGGTGTTAGTATATCATTTGGAAAGACAATAATTCTTGTTCGGATGTCTAAAGTCATGAAACTGAAGGTTAATGGAAATGATTTAGAATTGGATTTATATGTTATAGGAATGAGAGATTTTGATGTGATCTTAAGCATGTACTAACTTCATAAGTGTCAATAAAATACATAAGGAGATAATATTTCAATGAATGAGTTTATTTTTCTATGGAACAAAGGCTAGTACAGTACCCCGAATTATGTTAGGAAAGAAGAGAAAGTTTAAGGAAAGAAATTGTCTGAGGTAATTGGATATTGATGTAAGCCACCAATATTTTGATTTGATAATGGTCAATATGCTAATTATTCGAGACTATGAAATATATTTTTAGAAACTTCTATTTGGGAGTCCACTGGATAGACAAATAGAATCCATTATTGACTTTTACTTGGGGCAGCACCAGTATCAAATTCACCCATAGGATGACGTTGAAGGAATTAGAGTATGTAATTACAAGAATTATTGGTTAAAGGACTTATCCGACTTAGAGTATCAACCATGACGAGAGCCAATAATGTTTGTTAAGATAAGATGGATATATGGAGTATATTGATTATATGGAGAAATTATTGGATTACAAAACAAGTACCCAGTGCTAAGAATGAATGATTCATTTGATTACTTAAAGGATCTAGTATCTTATTTAGGATTTATTTGAGGTCTCGATATCACCCACTGAATTTCAATGAGTTTAAATTATGGTTAGACTGTGAAATATTTATTTGTCAGGTTGTTAAAACATGAGGAATATAAGTCGGCCTGGTTAAATTCAAAGTTGTTAATAATGACGTTTATGATTGTGAACGGTGTTTGGAGTTTCCTAAGACTCTATAGGTATTACATAAGGTTTATAGAATGTTTTCTTTCTTTTTTTTGGATATGACAATACCAATGACCAGATTGACGAGGAAATTTGAGAAGTTCCAAAGGACAGAGAAGTGTGATGAAGATTTTCAAGAACTAAAAGGATAGTTTACCAACAAAATAAGAACAGTTGATGAAAGAGTTTGCTAAGTTGAGAATCGAGATCGTAACACCTTTTAGTGGATTGAAAAGAAATCAATTATTGCAACAATGGTTGAGCGACTTGTACTTAGAGATAAGATTAATGAGACACAAGTGACATATAAATTTTATGCAAGATGAGAAACCATGATCTAATCGCAGACCTCAACGGATTTGTTATAGTTGGTAATGGTGCATTAACCTACAAAGGGATTTTGGTTGTACTTAAGGAAAAATAGTGGTACTAAGTTAAGCACATTGGATATCGTACACGCTCACCAATGAGTTATAAAGATTTATTGAGATATGCGAAATATATTTTTGGTGGAGGGATATAATAGGAACTATCAACACCTTGTGGATAGATGCATGACACGTCAACAAGTTAAGTCCAAGCACCAACGATCGTTTATACTTGTTTTAGGACACTTGATATCCTCGAATGAAAGTTGAGAACATATAAATATTAAATTTATTGTAAGTTAGTCACGATCTACTAAGAAAAATCATGATGTGGGTTATTTTTGACCGATTGACCAAATCAACACACTTTCTACAAATTACATATGGTTTAGAGCAACTTGCCCAATTATACACAAGAGAAATAGTGAGACTATTGAATATGGATACTAGGTTCATCTTAAATATTTGGAGAAGCTCGAAAAATTTCATGGGAATAGAGTTAAGTTTTACTACAACCTATCATCCACAAACGGATGGATACACTGAAGGAACAATGCAATTCTACAGAACATGTATTTTGATTTTGAGGGATGATTAAGACGCATATTTACCTTTAGTGGAGTCTGATTATAACAACAATTACTAGGACACAGCTGAGCCAGGACAAAACAACTTGAGAATGAGATGATGAGATTGTAGCAAGATACTTGGACATTATTAGAGTTTGAATTAAGTTAACTAAATTTCGAGGACGAAATTTTTTTAAGAGGGGGAATTTGTAACACCGGGAAAAAAAGATGTGTATTTAATTAGTTATATAGACTATTAGTGTATTATTATTATTGGATTTATTATCCAATTACTTGACCCATGAGGAATCCTAAGGTGTTTGGGAAACTAGCTAGAGTAATTATATTATGAGTCTTTCGTTATTAGGGTTTATTATAACACATTAGAGAGGACCAAAAACAAGAAACACGTTCCAGATCTATTCTTTGTGCCATCACAGCTCCATCGTCTACCATACAACTACGACGAAGTTTTTCTTCAACGTCATGATACGTCAATTGCCTTCCCTATTTCATTATCAATTCTTAAGGTAATTTTCTTATAAATTTCGAAACCCAATATATACTGTTTAGAATTTTATAAACTTTTAATATGATATTCTTCATGACGTTTTTATTGTACTGTTAAAATTTCATACTAATCCGATGAGTACTTTTGTAGTTATTGAATTTTCAAACTAAGATGCCAGAATTTATGTTATTCCCTGTTTTTGTTTTGGAAATTCCAAAACCCTATTTATACATATCCAAATTCATGAAATTTTAATATGTTATGTTATCATATGTTTAAAATATTCAGTTAAAATTTCATATACTTTTTAGTTGTATTTTATTTTATGTGAAATTCGCATTCACGCTTTCCAAATCTTGAATATACTCTGTTTCTGATTTATAAATTCTAGAAACCATGTATAAAGACCTTAAAAATATCTAATATTTGGATATGTTATGTATTATAATGTTTACTACCATTTGGTAAAATATCAGATCATTCTAAATTATATTTATTTAAATATGAATTAGTTTCGAAGACGTTATAGTTTTAGCAATGACAAAAGTTTCAGTTTATAAAATTCAAAACCTAACGTTAACGAATTTAACATTTTATGATTTTTGGATATGTTATACCGTGATGTGTATATTATAGGTTGTTAAAGTTTCAAATCATATAGTACTATATTTATTTAAATATGATTTTGCTCCCTTAGCTATGCAGGTTTTAATATTACAGCAATTTCAGTTTCACAAATTCAAAATCCATAGCTAAATATTTTTAATCTTCCTGAAATTTTTATATGATATCTATTTTTGAGTTTATTACCTACTGTAAAAATACTAAATAATTCCAGTATACGGTTTATGAGAAAATATTATTGGATCCCAACTACATAGAGATTTAGTATTGTTCAAACTTACCAAGCTGAACCCTAAACCTTAGGAAAATACCATGAGCTTCCAAGAATGTTATTTTAGTGCTTCCGTATCGAGGTTAATACTTATGTTTTGACTTCTAGGAACTAAGATGTATATATATCCATGTTAGGCAACGGAGATGGAGCATCCTGAAGTTCAATAAGGATATTGTATCAAATCATTCTACTATTTTTCAAGCAAACTTTCGAGGTGGGGTTTGTTTTCTAAACTTTATTGTCCTTGTTAAATGCTTAGATTATTTTTCATGAATGTGTAGTACAGTTGCTTAGGCCCTATTGAGCCAGGGACTCAAGAGGTCCGGGGTCGATGTATCCCTCAGCTGGAACCCCTGCAGTGCACCCATGTCTATGTCTACGGTTTTTCAAAAGATCTATGCTATGTCCTATTGGATTGTATTTGCATGCCTATGTGAGATATCTTTGTATTTAGCTTGGACAATTTATACTCCACTGAGCTGTGTCACTCACCCCACATATAACTAACTTTTCAGGTTAAGGAGTCGGCGGTGGTTATTGGCGGTGGATAATGGATGGTCTATGAAACTACTGCAGTAATGTCTTTTTATTTTTAAGTGTTGTTTTCAATTAAATAAGAAATTATTGTACGAATTATGATTTTCTTATGCAACTATTAGAGTGATGTGTTTTTCTAAATGTTAATTTTCAATTGAATGAGGAATTGTTAAACAAATTATTATTTTCTAAGTATTTACCTACGATGCTAGACTCTTTGTGATAATTGATTGGTAATTAGAACAAATGTTCAGTTTCTACGAAATTTTCGAATTGAGATAATAAATGATGAATTACTATGATTTTCTAAATTTATTTATGTAAATAGACAAAAAGGGATATTTCTTTTATATAATATAATTTAGTAAATGTGCGAATTTCTTACTAATATATGAATATATGAATTTTCTACACTTTATAATTGCTTCCGCTATTGCTATTGAATTTTGAATGAAATATATCTACAGTCCTATCTTCTCTTATAAATAAATGTATGTACGCGATTTCCTCAAAATCTTTCCACTACAAGAAAACAAGGGAATTCCAACAAAAAACAATCTGTTGGTATTTGGCCAATTTCCATTGGAATTGTCGATTCCAACAGAAATTCCAATGGAAAAGCACCATTGGTATAATGGTTGTTGGAATGACAAAATTCCAATGAAAATTCCAATGAAAAAAATATTCCAACAGTACCAAATGGTTTTGGTTATTGTTGGACTTTCTGTTGGAATTTTCCAATGGTATGCTGTAGCATTGGAATTTCCATTGGAATTTTGAAAATTCCAACAGTTTTTTATTCCATTGGAATTATTTCGTTGGAATTTGATTGTTTTCTTGTAGTGTTCACTGTCAAATGGTCTGTTACAATTATATGTAGGTGTCAAGTTTTATTCAAATTATTTTATGCGATTGTTTCCACTGTAATTATTGTTCTTTTGAAAATTAAGTGGCTTGCTATAACGAGCTGTCATTCTCATGTTTCTCATGGAAAAGAAAAAAGTATACGGTAAAATGAATATTTGCACACATTTTATAGTTCAAAATTTCGGGGCGTTACATGTTGATATTAAAATTTCAGATGATATATTATTAAAAAGTGATGGGGACCCTATTGCGACAATTGTGGAAAGCATATATCCACAGTTTGAATGCTGAGTTTATATGGAGGGTCGAGTCGTCCTTGCACCAACACATGATGTGGTGGATTCTATAAACGAATATATGACTTTATTGAATGACGGAGAATATAAGATATATTTGAGCTCTGACAGCGCGTGCAAATCAGATTCAAATATTGACATATTGTAGGATGTGTACGCAACAGAATTTTCGAACACAATTAGGTATTCTGGAGTGTCGAATCATTAGTTAAAGTTGGAAGTTTGAATTGCAGTGATGTTGTTGAGGAACATAGACCATTCACTTGGTTTTTGCAATGGCACTAGGCTAGTTATTACAAAGTTTGGTGATCATGTTTTGGCGGCAAAGATTCTTAAAGGAAATAATGAGGGTCACAAGGTATTAATTCCTCGATGACAATGACCCTATCCGATTCGAGGTTGCCTTTCAAGTTACAACAAAGACAATTTTCTTTGATCGTTTCATATGCGCTGACGATCAACAAAAGTCAATGGTAGTCTCTCTCTCATATTGGACTTCTTTTGAAAAAGCAAGATTCAGCCATGATTAATTGTACTTTGCAATATCGAGGGTGACTAATCGTAAGGGTTTAAAAAATCCTAATTTGTGATGATGAGAATAAATGTAGCAACAAACTACAAATGTTGTATATAATGAAATTTTTCGTAATCTGTAAATTACATTCATTCATTAACATTATTTATGGAAACTTGATAGATTTATTAATACATTGTTTAGAAGAAAATATTTGATTAATAATGTCAAGTATTAATTTTCTCATCAATACAAGTTCAATACGAAAACATGTCTCATAGGTATACATGAATTTTCTTATAGAGAGGTAGAGTGTGTGTGAGAAAGAGAATGACATATATAGTATCAATATAGAAATATGCATATATTCAGAGATAAATATAAACGAGCTGAATTTAACATTTAAGTCTATAATTAAAAATACAAATTTGATATACATATATTTATTTTTATTTACTTTATATGATATATTATTAAAACAAAGTAGAAAATACCAACTTATTGTTAATAGATAGTTTCATTATAAATTAACAATATTAAAATAATAATACACGTGCAACGCACGGGTGGGATTACTAGTTAGAAGTAAAAGCCTAGCATATTAACAAATGATAAATTTAGTAACCTCAATTACACAATAATATTCTATAATCTTAGCCCATTTCTCTTGCTCTTGACTTAACTAGGGAAACAATAATTAACTAAATAAATTTGATAAATTAATATGAAACGAAAGTTTATGTAAATTTGTAGTCCCAATGTCTCAATTTAATGATTAGATGATTACTCTTGTTTAGGTGCAATTTACTAATCATTTGCTAATTGTAATTTCAATTAATTTTCTTGATTAGAGGATGAGTCTATTTATGATCCTTAATAAGTCAAATATCCTCAAGTTAAAATATTTTTCACAAATCAAATATGATTTTATAATTTAATTTATTGGGCACATTTAAATATATTAAATAATGACAACCAAGTTTTGATAAATATTTAATATAATGTAACTCTTAATGAATTAAATTGATATTCAATTATTCATTTGATATATTGATAAACTATGCTAAACTTTTACTTTGATAATTTCTAGATTTATGTTTTATATAGTATTGAATTTCAAAAGATTGTGTAGTTAATTCGATATCAAAATATAAATAACACAAAATTATTAAATATGTATATATAAAATATATTTAAAATCGATTCTAGTTTTGGATTTTCGGTCCGGTACAGTTCGATATGGTTCAGTACGATTCTCGGTATGAATATTTAAAAAATCTCATAAATCGTACCCTGAAAAATTTCGAAACGGTTCGGTTGGGGGAAAAAAGTCAAACAGACAACGAATATTTTTTATTCGGATATCTTTTAGTTTCGGTAATCTCCATATCACGTGCACACTCCTAGCTCTGGATTCCTATATCCCATTTAATTTCAGTCTATTATTTGCTTGTTACAGCTTGATATTCATTGGCTTCAAGTTAAGCCTCATAATTTAACTAACATTTCATTACTTTTTAAAGTTTTTACCCCTTAGAAAGTAAAAATTACTTCTTTATATCTATTGTTTAAAAAAAATGGAAAATTGCATCCATATCTTCTAAGTTAGGAAATATTGTGTCAAATCAAATGGATCCTTAATTGACTACCATGCATCTTGGGATTGCATCTAATATGGTAGGATTTGATTATGGCAGGGATTGTGATATCTCACAATTATAAGATGATCTCTCTCTTATTCATAGTAGACGTTATTCTTCACAACAGATATCTCTCATGCATAGAATTATTCTCTCTACGTTTCTTCTTGAGAATCACCACTCAAGGTCTCCGAGGGTTTAAGGTGTGGAACAGTTGTGGGTGCTCTAGTAGTATTCACATCAAGCGGAGCGACGCATCGAGTCAAGGACGACATATATTCAAGTGCAGTTCGAGAGGGGCTTGTAGACGAGTTATCGAAATCAAGGGCTAACACAAGGTGAATCGGTGAATTTATTCTGCTACCCTATTAAAAGGTATTATCGATTCCTAATTACGTGATTATGTTCAAATATGTGCTTATTTGCTTATAGTGGTATCAAAGTCATTAGGGTTGGTTCTTGCCTATTTCATGTACTTGATATGTGTGATGCGTATGAGATTCATTTTTTTTGTTTTTTAATAAAAAATTTGAATATGGACTTTTATTTTATATATGAAATATTGGTATCAAAGGGTAGATCTTGGAGAGATGATTCATTTGATATATTTTTCATGTTAATCGGATAATAAAAGAGAAAGTTATAGCCATTTAAAGTTTTGATTATAAAATCTAATTCTGTATAGAAATCCATGCCAATGTCTTGATGAAGGTTGAAGGTTGATTTTGCTCATGTCTGGGTTGGTTTTGTTTTTTCAATCCATAAATTAATCTGAGCAGCACTCATAAATGACAAAAACTTGGGTTAGACCATCTAACGGATCTTTTCTGTTAGACGGACCCAACCCGACCCAGGTTTTATTGTAATTTTATGCACCGGTGGAATTTTTGTAATATTTTGGAGTGGTGTCATAGGATCTCTGGACCGGTGGTATTTTGTAATATTAGGGGCTGTTAAAAATATTAGTTTTTCCCCTGCAAAGTATTAGTAGTATAACTGAAAAGTATTGGTAATCCTCTTGAACAATAATTTTAGTAGTCCTCATGAAAAGTATTGATTTTTTCCCTCAAAAGTATTAGTAGTCCACCTAAAATGTTTTAATTATCCCCTTGAAAAGTATTAGACAGTGACGTATTATTAAGCAACCCTCAAAAGTAATAGTTTTTCCCCTTGAAAAGTATCAGTAATCCCCTGGAAAAGTATTGGCAACCCCTTGAGTAGTTTTTTTAAGTAATTCTCATGAAAATTATTGATTTTTTCCCGCAAAAGTATTAATATTTCCCCTAAAATGTATTAATAATCTTATTGAAAAGTATTAGTTTTTTTGATTAAAGGTATTTTAGTATTTTTCCTGAAAAAATATTAATAGTCATACCAAAAGGTATTAGTAGCCCTTCTAAAAAGTATTAGCAGCGGCCAACGCATGTTGTTTTGTGGTATTACTGATTGTGTGGGTCAATGAACGAATTGACCGTGAGCTGGATATTTGGACCCGTCTAATAGATTAGATCCATTAGACGGTATGATAGAAGACTTACCCCTCATTCATATATAAAAAAAGAATCACATGGGGCGACAGTGGTTGCTTCTCGCTCATTGTTTAATTGTATTTTGTTTTTGCACATGGCCTGCATATTGATTCATATGTATTATTTTTGGGGTTTGCGATTGGACCGCGTGGATGAAACACCGATGCAACGCTGATGTTATTTAGTATGTTGCAGTTATTTTCTTATTAGTTAGTCATATATTAATATGCCTTATTTGATGATCGGACACACATTAATTGTAATATGATTATGTAGATTTTATGTGTGAATGGGTTTTTGACATTTTTGGATGCTCATGTTTATGTGTTTTAGTTAGTTTATTATTTGAGAGATAATTTTTTTTGGAGACGGTGGTGATACAAAGTTCCAAATTATTTTATATCTAGATTCTTGTAGTAGCTTCGCAACAAAATTGTAATTTTATTAATTTTTGTTAGGACTCATGTATTAGAGGGGCCGGTTTTTAGGCCATGTACTTTTAGGTATGTTTTGTTTATCACCACCGTAGGCTAAAAATATTGTCTCGACGTGAGCATCAAATGTCACCCAATTATTTCTTATATGTGATGTATGCATGGATTATGATGGACAATATTTATATTCGTGGGTCATTTAATTTTTTATTATTGACTTCAACTCAGTGAGAGATCATTATAAGCCTTTGTGGTGAATTTTCGATCACATTGATTTGAAGAACATAATAAAATTTTATTTGAATCCAAATAAAATTTTTTAAAGACAAGTACCTAACATATTGCGCATTATATACAGTGATGGGTGCCCAATTAGATTTTTCTGATCTTTATGGCTTGTTGGCTAGAACTATGCTATGTGGCATAAGATAGTTCAATTTTTGCTGCACCATATGAAAATTATTGACCATCTCACCACTGCTATGGCTATGCCTATTGAGCCACAAAATGGACCTAATGCTCAATATCGTCGCGATATGGACGCGTACAATAAGTGTGTAGATCACGATATGAGTGCGCGATATACTATGTTGAGCTACATGCACGACCATCTGATCTGTGAGTTTGAAAAGTATCCAACAACTAAGGAGTTGTGGGAAGTCTTGAAGGTCATGTACGGTACTACCTCGGCCACGAGATTGAGGGCTTTAACCCTTAAGTTTAACTAGTACGTACTTGATCCGAAGCACACGATGATGTAGGTCCCAAGGGGTGTGAGTAAGGTTTAGAAGGAGGGGTTGAATAAACCTTACCAACTTTTCGATTTTAGTCCTTTTAAAATTACAACAGAGTTGACTCAAACAACTGTGTCCTTGAGGGACAACTAAGTTAGTTATTCAGCTGAGTTAGGCACTCAACAGACTCGATAGAGCTGTTGATAGAATAACTTGGCTGTTTAACCTAAACTTAACTTGGTTGGTTTGGTTTTATCAGCGGAAGACTTAACACCCTTTGATTAGATTTTAGCTTGTTTGAACACTTGAATTTTAGCACTTGGTTATTAATCAGTTGGATATCAAATATGATTCTAACAGCAGATATGATGTAAGTATGCAAGAAAGTAAATGTGCTGAAAGTAAATGACACAAATACTTTTATAGAGGTTCGAAGATGGGGTAATTCTTCTAATCCTCTCTTCTCCTAGCTCCTGGAGGAATCCACTAAATATGAGATCGTTTACAAAGTGGTGAGCGATCTGAGACGACGCCTTGATCACACAGCTGGCTTCTCTTACGACTCAGCTTCTTCACAGGGAAACTGCCTTGCTACTTCAGCTCACTTCTCAAGTTCTTGGATTTGATCACGTATCACTCCAACAAACTTGATACTGGTTCGACCTTGAACCTTCCTACAATCCTCCTTGGAAAGTAGACCCTTTTTGATTATTCAAAAGTTTCCTCTTCAATAGATTTGAAGTTGTCTTTTCTTCACAACTTGTGTTGGATCGATTTTGATGGCTCAAAAGCTACCTTTAAAACCGTAGGCAAGTGCACCTATCGTTTTATAGTATAGATTATTGAGTACCGAGTGTCATTCCCACGAGGATTGTAAGTACTAATAATTACCGTCTTTTTGTTATTTAATCTAACAATTTTCAGAGTTTTTGTTTGATGAAAAAGGAAAACAAATTATAAATTGTAAAAATGAAGGAAGATTTGTAAAATAAGAAACCAAGAGATAAAAATGTGTTTGAATGTAAATCCCTCTAGAATGTTTTTGTGATTTGACAAGTTAAAAATACAACCGTAAGCCCTTAAGCAAAAACCAACCTCTTTTAATAAAATCTCATGTCTTGTGGACCGTAGAAATTCCCAATTTAAGTTAAACCCTTTCTCAAGGCGAAAAACTTCTAATCTCAAGTTGATTAACTGAAATCTCTTTCTAGTTAAAACCCCCAAGACAACATTATAACGATTTGTGAATTCCCATATTAGGTTTGACCCTAATCCAGAAGATTTATGTCGTCCTATATCTAGGATTGCATGCAACTCTTTTCACTTATATAGGTTCTATTTCACCATGAATCTCGATTTCCGGATGAAAAATAAACTTCAAATCAATATTGCGCATATATCAATTCGAATGAACGAAGCATAATACAAGTGAATCACACAAAATATGAAGATTTTATTAAAAACATACACACCTTAATCACAAATCCATTCTAGAGTTCATTACATTCAAACACTAGGAGTTTAGCTACACATGATTTTGACCAAAGAATAAATTACACAAGAAGATTTAAGTATTGTAGACATGGTGTACTTATCTTTCTCAAAATCTCAATTACTTCTTTCTTGATTGATGATGTTGCTCCAAGCCTTCTTCTCCAATATTGCCCCAAGCTTTCTCCTCCAAGACCCCTTGATCCCAATTCTACTTAATGAAATGAATACAATGAATATTTCTTGAGTATCTAATGAATTTTCTCTCCCAACTTCAACCCTTGGCTTTTTTATAGGCAACCAATACATTGATAGTACTCTCTTTTGTTAAACAATCACCCCCATTTTCCTTGTTGGTTGGTGAATTCTTGTATTCAAGTAATGAGGAGGGGACATGGAGACATGTTTCAGCAAAATAGGGTGTTAAAAGTGTACAAAAGTGGCCAAAATGGGTTGGTTGGTGAGTTTTCCCCAAATTCCGCAAAGAAAAGTTGCAAAAAGAGGTCCGGACACGCCCGTGTCGCCCGAGCGGCCGGGCCGTCTTTTTTTATCACACGGGGAATCGGGAGACATGGCCGTGCTTCCCAACAAGGCCAGGCCGTGTCTCTGGACACGGCCGTGTTGGGGAACACGGCCTGGCCGTGTCGGAGGCTGTTTTGTGCGAAAAAATCGAGTTTTTAGCTCCCGGCGGAACACGGCCGTGTTGCCCGACACCTCCTGCCCGTGTTGGACCAAAAATGCCCCAAAATGACGCGTTTGGCTTGGAATTTCGAGCGTTTTTGCATCCTTAAACTCCCCGGTATGTTTTGACATGAATCCATGGTCCGAAATTCACCAAAATTAGCCCCGAATGGTCAATCTACATCAATAAAAGCACCTCGGAGTAATATGAACTATGTACAATCAAAAATTTACAAAACTAACAATAAAATAACTCGAATTCAACTCAAATATACACATAAAACGTGCATAAAAAGACCCTTATCAAACCACCTCCAACTTTGAACTTTGCTTGTCCTCAAGCAAAACATTATATCAAAAAGAGGGATTCAATAAATCACAACATACAAAGATGATTTTTTTTTCAACATATTGAACATAAGTAGTCAAGTTCTTGGCCTTCTCAACCCGAATTAACCATTAAGTAAAAACATAGTTTTGTAAAACGATCGATCAAGAAAGATCGTAATATCGGCAGGCATTATTCGACTTGAAATCATCACTCCACAAAATCGATAGTTATGAACAACTTCAATTCAATAACGCCATGAAAATACAAGAATTCAATAGATCATTGTAGTTAGCTTACTAGTCATATAACCAAGCTTCTTGAACTTTATTGGAATGAGAAGTCAAGGAGTATTCATTCTCCTTTTTTTTTCGTTCTTTTATTTTTTCGTTCTTTTTTTTTTTGGGACCTTTCGAGACATGCTTCCACTAGGTTTATATTTTGAATTTCTGTTCAAACACTCCTAGGGTGGTTTCCCATACTCATATTCGTGTCGCCGTTTTACGTAAAAGACAAACATGGGGCTCATGAATGCTCCTAGTTACTAAGCAACAACAAATAGAGGAGTATAACCTTGATTGGTCCGTTTTTTTTTTCGTTTTTTTTTTCATTTTTCTCTTTCTATTTTTCTTTTATTCACAAGCTTGGTTTAACAACTAGTTAACCACTACTAAATCATGAGTTCTCGGACGTTCATAGTGCTAGGTATCGTCGTATATCCTTAACACATCAAGTATTTATGGTGTTGGAAATCTCGTCAAAATTTAGTCCGCATCCACGTCAATCTATCCTAGACAATCAATTGTTTCACATTGAAAATACAAATTAACAAGTTAATATAGGTATAATTGGGCCAAATTATTGACTAGCAAATACTCAATTTGTTAAAAAAAAAAATCACATCTCTTGAAAACAAACACACAAGCATTCCGAAAATGTTATTGTACCCACCTCCAACTTTAAGATTCACATTGTCCTCAATGTGAAAGAAAGAAATGGACAAACACACACAAAACACTCAAAAAAAACAAAGAAATTAGAATGATATAAAAGAGGTGGAAAAAAGAAAAATACGACCTTACTAGAATAGTGGAATTGGTGTTGAGTGACCATTGGGTTGTTTTGGTACGGGACCTTCAACGGCATCTTCATACCTAATCAAAGTTAAGCAACACACAACTCGAATACCGTGAAATCTCAAATATTCCCAATTAGGACAAGCAAGAAGAAGCTCAAGAGTTTTTTTTTTTTTTTATGATTTGAAAATGACTCTAAGGACTTGTGATTATTTTGAAAGAAAATAAAATAAAATAAAAATAAATGAAAACAATTGCACACAAACATCGGGTTGCCTCCCGGGTAGCGCTTCTTTAAAGTCGCATAGCTGGACTAATTCACCTAAATGTGAAGATTTAATCGGGCGGAGCCTTGAACTTATGAAAATCCTTAACATCGCCACCTAAGTCAAATCTCGAACAATTTACCTTGATGGTCCCATTTTAAATACGACATCTTTAAATGTGAACTTTTCTGTGGGCACTTCTACATACTGAACATCACATGCTTTCAAGGGTTTATTAGATGGTGTATCAAGCAAAGGATCATTTTTCCCAATCAAGTTTATAGGAAAACAAGTATCATCTATGTGATTTTTCAAGGGAATTTTAAAGATAACTTGTTCACTCCCTACTCTCAAAATAAGTTTTCCATCATGCACATCAATGAGAGATTTTGCAGTAGCCAAAAAAGGACGCCCAAGAATTAGAGGAACCTCAATATCATCATGCATGTCAAGAATAACAAAATCAACTGGGAATATGAATTTATCAATCTTGACTAACACATCATTAATAATACCTCTAGGATGTTTAATCGATTTATCGGCTAAGTGTATGTCCATCCTAGTAGGTTTCAGTTCACTTAATCCCATATGCTTGAATGTTTTATAAGACATCACATTGATACTAGCTCCTAAGTCAGCTAGTGCTCTATCAACAGGTAAACCATCAATTGTACAAGGGATAATAAAAGTTCCTGGATCATTAAATTTTTGTGGTAGTTTATTGGAAGAACAATTATCATTCAATTGCACATTTGATAGTTCGTTAAACTTATTATCATTAGAAATGATGTAATTTAGATCCCTAGCATGCTTTGAAAGAGGTTGAACAAATGGAATATTAGTATGTAATTGCTTGAATGACTCAAGGTACTTACCAAATTTGTCCTCCCTTCTATCTTCTTGATTAAACTCCGGTAAGGGATCTTGGGCTTGTATTCTGCAACCACCTTTTTCATGGGCTTTTCTTCAGATTTGTCATCCTCCACATATTTTTGCATGGTGGTGTTGGGATAATTATGCTCATGTGGGACACTAATGGTGATTGCCTTTACGTGCTCCCTTGGGTTTGTTTCAGTATTACCCGGCAAACTTCCTTGCGGCCTTTCGGCAATCATTTTCGCAATCTGGCCTATTTGATTTTCCAAATTGTGGATAGATGCCTCTTGATTTCTTAAGGATGTTTCGACTGCCTGGAATCGAGCGTCTATTGTTTGCACAAACTTTGCCATGAGTTCTTCCAAGTTAGGGTTTTCTTGGGTCGGCTGGAATCCGGGAGGCGTGTGTGAATTAGGATTGGGATTAGGTCGTGGTTGGCCTTGATTACCCCAACTGAAATTAGGATGTTGTCGCCACCCTGGATTGTACGTATTACTGAAAGGATTATGTTGAGAAGGCCGAGAATGGTTACCTAGATAATCCACACGCTCAGTTGGCGGTATTGTGTGGGGGCATTCCTGGTGATTATGAGATCCTCCACAAGTTTCACAAGATAAAACATGTGGTGGTGGTTTAGGAGCCGCCAAATCATCGATCTTTTGGGTTAAAGCTTCGACCTGTGCGGCGAGCGTAACTACTGCATCTGCATTATACACACCAACTGACCTGTTAGTTTTACCTCGTATGGATTGCCATTGGTAGCCGTTCATGGCCATTCCTTCAATCAAATCCTGAGCGACTTCAGGTGTTTTGTTATTAAGAGTTCCCCGCCGCATTTGCATCGATCATTTGTCTTGTTGCAGAAAGTATCCCATTATAAAATGTTTGGACTTGCATCCAAATAGGTAGGCCATGGTGTGGGCACTTTCGCAACAATTCCTTAAATCTCTCCCAAGTATCGTATAAAGTTTCATCGTCTTCTTGAGTAAATGAAGAGATTTCGTTCCTTAATCTTGCGGTCTTTGCTGGTGGGAAATACTTCAAAAGGAAATTTTCTGCCATAATATTCCATGTTGTAATCGTTCCTTTTGGCAAAGTATTTAACCACTGTTTTGCTCGTCCCCGAAGAGAGAATGGGAACAAGCGTAGGCGGATGGCATCATCAGAGACCCCGTTGATTTTTAAGGTGTCGCAAATTTCAAGAAAACTCGCGATGTGATTATTGGGATCTTCGTCTGGTAGACCGTCAAATTGGACAAGTTGTTGCACCATTTGAATAACGTTGGGTTTAATTTCAAAATTATTGGCGGCAACAGCGGGTCTTACAATGCTTGACGTCGTGCCATCCATGGATGGCTTGGCGTAATCATACATAGTTCTTTGTTGTTCATCCGCCATGATAGGATCCTTGCCTTCGTTAATATCATTCTCGTAGTCTGTATTAGTGCTTTCCTCTGTGTTGCTACCGGCGGTTTCGTGTTTCCAAATTCGGCGACGAGTAGGCATGCACTGCGGTAAATAAAGAGGATAAGTGTAATCCAAGACTTAGAAAGATAGATAAAAAGAAAGACAATGACGAAATAAAAAAAATGATTAAATTAACAAAAATAAGGTGTTCTTAATATTACATTCCCCGGCAACGGCGCCAAAAACTTGATGGCTCAAAAGCTACCTTTAAAACCGTAGGCAAGTGCACCTATCGTTTTATAGTATAGATTATTGAGTACCGAGTGTCATTCCCACGAGGATTGTAAGTACTAATAATTACCGTCTTTTTGTTATTTAATCTAACAATTTTCAGAGTTTTTGTTTGATGAAAAAGGAAAACAAATTATAAATTGTAAAAATGAAGGAAGATTTGTAAAATAAGAAACCAAGAGATAAAAATGTGTTTGAATGTAAATCCCTCTAGAATGTTTTTGTGATTTGACAAGTTAAAAATACAACCGTAAGCCCTTAAGCAAAAACCAACCTCTTTTAATAAAATCTCATGTCTTGTGGACCGTAGAAATTCCCAATTTAAGTTAAACCCTTTCTCAAGGCGAAAAACTTCTAATCTCAAGTTGATTAATCGAAATCTCTTTCTAGTTAAAACCCCAAGACAAAGATTATAACGATTTGTGAATTCCCATATTAGGTTTGACCCTAATCCGGAAGATTTATGTCGCCCTATATCTAGGATTGCATGCAACTCTTTTCACTTATATAGGTTCTATTTCACCATGAATCTCTCGATTTCCCGGATGAAAAATAAACTTCAAATCAATATTGCGCATATATCAATTCGAATGAACGAAGCATAATACAAGTGAATCACACAAAATATGAAGATTTTATTAAAAACATACACACCTTAATCACAAATCCATTCTAGAGTTCATTACATTCAAACACTAGGAGTTTAGCTACACATGATTTTGACCAAAGAATAAATTACACAAGAAGATTTAAGTATTGTAGACATGGTGTACTTATCTTTCTCAAAATCTCAATTGACTTCTTTCTTGATTGATGATGTTGCTCCAAGCCTTCTTCTCCAATATTGCCCCAAGCTTTCTCCTCCAAGACCCCTTGATCCCAATTCTACTTAATGAAATGAATACAATGAATATTTCTTGAGTATCTAATGAATTTTCTCTCCCAACTTCAACCCTTGGCTTTTATAGGCAACCAATACATTGATAGTACTCTCTTTTGTTAAACAATCACCCCCATTTTCCTTGTTGGTTGGTGAATTCTTGTATTCAAGTAATGAGGGAGGGGACATGGAGACATGTTTCAGCAAAATAGGGTGTTAAAAGTGTACAAAAGTGGCCAAAATGGGTTGGTTGGTGAGTTTTCCCCAAATTCCGCAAAGAAAAGTTGCAAAAAGAGGTCCCGGACATGCCCGTGTCGCCCAGAACGGCCGGGCCGTGCTGTTTTATCACACAGGGAATCAGGGAGACATGGCCGTGCTTCCCAACAAGGCCAGGCCGTGTCTCTGGACACGGCCGTGTTGGGGAACACGGCCTGGCCGTGTCGGAGGCTGTTTTGTGCGAAAAAATCGAGTTTTTAGCTCCCGGCGGAACACGGCCGTGTTGCCCGACACCCCCTGCCCGTGTTGGACCAAAAATGCCCCGAAATGACGCGTTTGGCTTGGAATTTCGAGCGTTTTTGCATCCTTAAACTCCCCGGTATGTTTTGAGATGAATCCATGGTCCGAAATTCACCAAAATTAGCCCCGAATGGTCAATCTACATCAATAAAAGCACCTCGGAGTAATATGAACTATGTACAATCAAAAATTTACAAAACTAACAATAAAATAACTCGAATTCAACTCAAATATACACATAAAACGTGCATAAAAAGACCCTTATCAGATTTCCTTCGAGTTTCAGGCTTGAGGATTTGCTTGAATGTACTTGAGAATATTGCAGGTTATTGCTTGAATATTGCTTGCTTGTTCGTGGTTCAGGTTCACAAGATAACTTCTTCTCAATAAATTCCTCAGCCTTTTATAGTGCACTTTTGAAATTTTGCTCGTTGAAGAGATAGGCTAATTTCAAAAGTCACTTGTGTTCGTTGGCTTATCTTGTCTGCAGTCCTTTATGTTGACATTTTCTCGTATTAAATGTCTTGCAGCATTGCAGATTTTCTAACACACGGTGCAGTACTTCCCATTGTTTTATTCCTTTTGCACAATTCTGTGACTAACACTTTACACCTGACAACTTTGACATGTTACTATTCTGAGTAACATTCTTGACTTTAATCAACGGATCTAAGTCAGTTGTCTTGACTAGACTGCTGTTTTTACCCCAGGTGACTTGAGTCAGCTTCCAGTCATTGGATGACTCAACTGTCACTTCAACCTTGAGACTTGGCTTCTTGAGCTAACTTGACTGACACTTCTTACAGCTGTTCCTCAGCGCACACACCTTCAGTCGAGTTCTTGACTTCCTTCTTGGCCATACTCAGCTGACACACATCAGAGTCTTCAATCCAGTCCGCAGTTGACTTCTTGTATTCCTTGGCATAGCTGACTTGACTCAACTTTTTCAGCCCTATCTATTACAATACGAATTACAAGGAAAATGGGATGCCAACTTCCTAGTTTAAGTTTTACATGGTATCATCAATATCTACTTAATAAATTTCCTAACAATTTCCCCCTTTTTGATGATGCCAAAACTTAAATAAATTCAACAAAACATAAACAGCAAAGATACATACAAACAATCCAGTAACAAAGAATGTACGCTTAAAATAGATTGTTTTATTGATCATAGCATTCTTGTCCTTTACACAACTATTTACATTTGGTATCAGGGCATTCTTTATCAGAGCGATATACATGTCTAAGCTAAGATACAAGAGTTCATACAAAGTGAAAGATTACAGAGAAATTCACTAAGTATATTACAGAAGACTTACATGAACGTATTTACATAAAAATACATGAAGGGGTTTGAAGTAACACTTCAACGTCTTCGCTGCTTCCTTCCTCTTTCTTCTTCAGCTCTCTTGCGCTCCTCGTCATCAGCTCCTTTTCTTTTCGTCTCTTCTTCTTCCCTTATTTTCTTCTTTTCATAGGCCCATTTGGAAGCATCATATCTTTGCTTCCTCTCAAGCCATTGACGAGTTTGCCTTTCATTCTCTTCTTCTTGTCTTCTCACTACCTCAGCGTTCTTCCCTGCCACTTCCCGGTTGGCTAGGTGATCGTATCCAGCCCAGTAAATCAAGCCTTTCTTGTTAGGATCTACAAATTCAACATCCTTGAGTTTTGGTCGAGGTAGTGAACCTCTTCCACCACCACTTCTTCCTCTACCTGACTCAGCTCTTCCTCTACCTCTGGGTGTGTCTTGCCACGGAGTCTTCTCGCTTTCGGTGAGTGATCTTTGGAAGACCTTTTCGACTCCTTCGCACAAGGCTAAACCTTTCTCCCAGTACAAATCCCAGGCTTGGGCCAAAGCCATTCCTTGGAAAAAGCTTTCTGATTCAAGGGTTTTGAACTCTTCAACTGATATAGGCTCAGATCCATCATCAGGTATTGCATCCTGATCCTTTCCAACTGGAAGACCACCATATTGTTTCAACACTTCCTGAACGCGAGCATCCTACTTTTTAGAGAACTCCTCAAACCCTCCTTCAATAATCTTCCTTTTCTCCGACATTGGCACAACAGAGTGCTCAATTGGTAGGGTTACAGGGAGTTTTCTCAGGATGGAGGCAGTAACATGACCTTGCTGGGGGGTGTCAGCTAACATCAACGTCAAATCCTTCGAACTTTCCCCCTCAGTTGCTTTACCCTTCTTCACAGCTGCGTCTTTCATCTCAGCTGCGTCTTTCTTCAATTTCTCTTCTTTTAATCCTTTTAGGGACTCCTCTTCCCCCTTTTTGGCATCATCAAAGGAGAGAGGGACCCCAGGGAACTTTCTTCCAAGGAGAAAGTCCAGCCTGTTAATCATTGAATCGTGCTTGGAGTCTGCTATATCAGATGCAGTTCGAATCTCCGATCGATTTTCCTTAGACTCAACTCTCAATATCTTCATTTCAGCCAAGAGTAGGCTGAATATGTCATTCATTGCATTTTCGAGTCTTAGGATCTCATTCTTATGAAAATGTCGCAATAGCTCCATATCATTTTTGTGAGACTGGCTATTCTTTCAATGTATTCCTTCATCCGCTGCCTGATCATGGAGTTATCCGCACTCCATACGAGCATTCTTCCATATAGGGTTTTGAAGTATCGTACTTGCTCTCTTCACATCATAGTTTGATGTTGTGTCCATTCCCAAATTCGCACCACGATCCCTCTCAAGTCTGCTGTGAGAGTGGCATCGCGATTGTCCAGACGTAAATCCAGTGAGGCCTGGTGTCGTTCAATCTTCTCAATCTCCTCACAGAGCTTCTTGAAGACTTCACGAATTTTAGCTGTCTCGCCCGATTCAGCTGCTGGCCACTCTGTGTTGAAATCAAAGTCTGCTGGAATAATCATATCGGTTGGAATGATGGGATCTTCTCTTACAATGTATCTTCTTAGTTCAGCAGCTGTCTCTTCCTCGGATACAGGCAGGTCCTAGGTGAATGGAAACATGTCTTGAAAGACATCATCACGCACATAGGGAATGTCTTGGCCTCGACCCTTCGTTTCTTTCCCTTGTTGTAGTTAAGTGGAGTCAACTCTCGATGCCTCTGCTGCGGCAGCTTCATCGGCAATGGTCACAGCTGTGTGAGCCTGTGACGAAGCTGATGGAGTCGTTACTGCTGCAGCTGTGGAAGCTGTGCAGATGACTCGATTCCAGCTGGGGCTTTTGGATTATCTTGCCCAGCTGACTGAGCCTCAACTGTCTTAACAGCTTCGTCGGTCTCAGTAGACTTTTCTAAATGAATTACCTATTCCTCGGTTGTATCATCAGCATCATCGGATGATGATGAGACTTGCGGAGTTGGCTCATCATCAAAATTGAATTTCGTGCGAGCCGATTTCTCACTGATTTGGCTCTTAGTCTTGAGAACATCCTCAGTTGGGTCCGTAGGATCTGCAAGTGGAGTGGACTCAGCTTCATCTTCTGATCCCAAAAAGGATGTGTCTAAGTTTTCCTGGGAATCATGAAGTGCGCTTATATCTTTTTCTGCATCAGCGCTGTCTAGAGGAGGAATGTTCTGTGTATCTTGATCTTTACCCAGGAAGTCTCAACCTCCCTTAGGCCTTCAACAACCCCAGCAGACTCAACTGCTGTGAGGCCTTCAGTGTTCCCTTCGACAGTCTCAACTGTCTGAGGGTCTTCTACATTCTCTTCGATAGTCACAACTGTCTTAGGGTCTTCGACAATGGCATCCATAGGAGTCTCAACTCCTTGGATTGCACTTTTTGTGCCCAGGGTGTTAACTCCTGGGGCATCACCATCCTGTGCCTCGGCTGTGATAACAACGTCATTGGCCTTCAAAGCAGCTGACACTTCAGCTGGGACAGACTCAACTATCCGAGCTTCGTCAATGTCACTCTGCTGTTGTTCACTCTCTTTCTCAGCTTCACCTCCAAACTTCATTTGTGTGTCTCCCACAGTGACCTCCAACCCTGCTGTGGTGGAGAGAGCTTCCCCCTCAACTGAATGTGGGGTCACTCTTCATCAGAGACGCGGCTTTATCCATTGAGTGCTCAGCCGCCGGGGTAAGTGTGAGAACACCTTCTACAGGGGTTGGCTCAGCTTGGGTGCCCAATGTCCCAGCTTCATCACCAATTCTCTTGGATCCATCCTCTGATTGCACAGGGGACGTGGCTGCAGCAATAACAGATGCAATGTGTTGTACCACTCCCAGAGGATCAGTTTGCAGAAAAGTATGAGATGACTCTCCTGGACCTTTTAACAACTGTTGCTCATGGATGGCTCTGGATTCCCTCACAACTTGCTGCATATTTGACTTCTCAGTTGCAACAGTGGAATCCTCATCACTTTCTGAGAGCACATCAAGATGCATGTGAGTGTGATCTGGAGAGCCTGTAAATTCGCATATTTTTGATTTTTTCAATGCTCGGGCTCGCTCCTCAGCTTTATCATTTTCATCCGCCTTTATGATGCGGAGGATATCCATGCAGTTGTCTTCGTCAAGGGCCTGTCAAACTATTGCAACACCAAGAAATCGTAGCAACTCTTCTTCTTCTTCTATGAACTCAAGGTGAGTGAATTGTACCCTTGAGTGATCCAGCTTCCATGCTCTCCACTCTCGTAGACGTCGCTGGATGTATGGATAAACTGGGAAGTACATGATTACATCATCATCATCATCTTCTCCTTCTCCTTCTCCTCCAATTTCTTGAATTGGAGGCAAGAGACCTTGCTCTTCCTCAGAAGCAGCAGCATCAGATGTGGGTGGAGAGACAACTTTTTCAACAACAGGTTTAGTTGTCTTTCTGCTTCACTCTCCTCAGTTGTCTTCCTAACAGTTGGGTCTTCGGCTGATATCTGTTGATCACCATCAGCAGACTTAGCAATTTCATCAATGACTTCTGAAGACTGCTCTTCTAGAATACCAGCAGTCTCAACTTCCTTCTCCAGCTGAGTGGCAGACTCAGCCGTCTTCTCAAGGTCAGAATGCCTGACCAGCCTTCTCTTTCTTGGACTAACCAGAGGAACTTCAGGTTCTGATTCAGTAGATTCATCAGCAGTGGGGGCTTGGGCATTCTTCTTAGATGGAGTTGCATTCCTCGTCTTGGCAGTCCTCTTTTTCTTGACGTCTAGAGAAGGGACTAAAGGTTCCTTCTCAGTCTATGATGCAGGGGTAGGAGTCTCGGCTGCTCGGGCAGGTGACTCGGCTGTAGGGGCAGGTGCTTTCTTTTGCTTAGATGCAGGGGCAGCTTTCTTCTTCGGGTAATGGGTAGCAGCTGTGTCTTCGGGGTCAGCTGATTCCCCCCCATTGGTATCAGCTTTCTTCGCGTGAACTCTCTTCTCAGCACCGGAAAGGTTTGCCCTAAACATTTTCTTTTTACGTGGAAGGGTTTGCCATGACGAAGTGCAACACCCTTCACTTCCAGCAAATGGCCAATCACAAGGCCATACCCTAGTGAGCATCCAAAAGACCCATCTTCCTTAAAGGTCATGTTCAGCACATTCTGGCAGAGTCTGATGTAGACAAACTTAGCCCAGTTGACCTTTTTCCCTTGCATGATTGCAGCCATGACGATCAGCTTTGTCTTGGACAGCTGATTGAAGCTGCTAAACTTCATGTCGACACACTTCGAGACGACATCCATCAGTTTGTGATAGTTGTCCTTTAGCAACTTCTTGTCAGCTGTGTAAACCACTTTAGCAGCACACTCGGGTTTGGCCACTTCCTTCCATGCAGCAGCCAAGTCGACATCAGCCTCGTATATTTCCTTCATGGCTTCCGACTCTGTGTTGACATTGAACATAGCTACCTCCTCAAGGTAGGTATGCGAATACTCCATAGTTAGAAAATCTTTGAGACCATACTTTTCCAACAGCTCCGCTATTTTTAGAACCAGGGTCTCATTAGCACCCTGCTTCACCATTCCATCGAAATCCACTGAAGAACCGGAGTGGATTTGCTTCGAGAGCTTCACATAATCTAACTTTGGTGCCATTTTCAGAGATTTTTACCGATTGAAAAACTAGAAACTTGCTTGAGAGAATTTAGGGTTTCAGAGAGAAAAACTTTGCTTTGCTTGAAGATGAACAGTTCGCGTAAGGTGAGAGAAATGCAAACTTCCGTATATAAGGGACGTGAAAGGACACATTTTGGATTTTGAAATTTTTGATCAAAATCAACGGCTCAGATTAGAACGTCAAAACCGCATTTAATTCCTCGCATTTAATGCAGCAACATTTATATCCAATCATATGGCTTACTATGCGGCTTTTACTGTGTCCGTCATTATTACACTGATGTCATCTTTAAAAACATTCCTGCTCATTTAAAATGACTGTGTTTTGTCACTTAGCTCATAAATGATTCAGCTTACATCCAAAGTGACTTAACTCTGATTCTCTCTTCCCATGGTGTAACTCACCTGTCAGCTAACTCAATACAACTGACTTCCCAGTAAGCCTATTTCACTTGGCTGATGTGTGAAACTTGCTCTGTTTTGATTTCTCATCTTCTTTCTCTGCTAATTGAGTCTTGAGTTTCAACTGAGTTTCAACTCAGCTCAATTAACCCTAACTCATTCTTGAGCTCTTCAAATCTTGATTCACATAGAGGCTTTGTGAATATATCAGCTAACTGCTTATCAGTTGAGATGTATTCCAAGGTGATGTCTTTCTTTTCAACATGATCTCTTATGAAGTGATATCTGACATCAATGTGCTTTGTTCTTGAATGCAACACAGGATTTTGAGTGATTGCAATAGCACTAGTGTTATCACACATAATTGGAATCTCTTTTTCTTCAATCTCATAGTCTCTCAGCTGTTGTCTCATCCATAAGACTTGGGCACAACAGCTGCCCGCAGCTATGTACTATGCTTCAGCTGTGGATGTTGCTATTGAGTTTTGTTTCTTACAGAACCATGAAGCCAATTTATTTCCAAGCATTTGACATGTACCTGAAGTACTCTTCCTGTCAACTCTACCTCTAGCATAGTCTGAGTCTGAGTAACCAATAAGCTTGAATCCACCTTCCTTAGGATACCATAAGCCAACTTCCTGGCATCCCTTCAAATATCTTTGGATTCTCTTAGCTGCAGTCATGTGGCTTTCCTTTGGTGCAGATTGAAATCTTGCACATACACCTACTGCAAAGGTGATGTCTGGCCTGCTTGCTGTTTAATAGAGCAATGATCCAATGAGTGCTCTATATCTTGCTTGATCTACAGTTTTTCCATCTGCATCCATGTCCATCTTGACTGATGTGTTCATTGGTATTTTCACAGAAGACTTCTCTTACATACCAAATTTCTTCATCAAATCTCTGGTGTATTTTGTCTGACTTATGAAGGTTCCATCCTTCAATTGCTTGACTTGAAGTCTTAGGAAGAAAGTCAGCTCTCCCCTCATGCTCATCTCAAATTTACCTTACATGAGGTTTGAGAACTTGTCACACAGCTCTTTATTTGTGGATCCGAAAATGATGTCATCCACATATATTTGAACAAGCAGTATACTCTCTCCATCTTGAATTCTGAAGAGTGTTCTATCAACTTTGCCTTTGGTGAATCCATTGTCAGTTAGAAATTGAGACAATGTATCATACCATGCTCTTGGTGCTTGTTTCAATCCATATAATGCTTTCTTGAGCTTATAGACTTTATCTCCAATAGTTTTCTGCTCCAAACCTGGAGGTTTTCCGACATGGACTTCTTCCTCTAACAGTCCATTCAGAAATGCACTCTTCACATCCATTTGATACACAATGAAGTTTTTGTGTGCATCATAAGCAAAAAACATCCTTATTGCTTCCAATCTTGCAACAGGAGCAAATGTTTCATCAAAATCTATACCCTCTTCTTGGCAATACCCTTTGGCTACCAATCTTGCTTTGTTTTTACAACAGATCCTTCTTCATTCATCTTGTTTCTGAAAACCCATTTTGTGCCAATTACATTTTGATGGGTTGGCCTCTGCACCAATTCTCATACTTTGTTTCTTTCAAACTGATTCAGCTCTTCTTGCATGGCTTGAATCCAATGTGTATCATCCAATGCTTGAGACACATCTTTAGGCTCTATCTGGGAAATAAAACAAGTGAACATTACTTCATGTTGTGCTCTAGATCTGGTTCTTATGCCATCTCTAACATCTCCAATAACTAACTCTGGTGGATGGTCTCTCAGCCATCTCACATCAGGTTGGAGTAAGTCTGCTTTGGATCACTCGGCCGTCTCGCTGACTAAGTTGTCTTGAACTGCTCTTTCATCTTCATTCAGTTGCAGACTTTCCAGCTGTCTTTGAGATTCAACTATTTCATCTTCATCTGGGTTGCTTGCTCTTACTTCAGCTTCAACATAAGGACTCTTTTGTATAGTTGGCTGATTCAGCTTGTCAGGTAACTCTTCAATATCTTCTCCATTTACATTAGGTTCATCAAAAACCACATGGATAGACTCTTACGTGACCATAGTCCTCTTATTCAGCACTCTATAGGCTTTGCTCTCAGCTGAGTATCCCAAAAAGATACCTTCATCAGCTTTAACATCAAAAGCCTTCAAATTATATTTGTCATTGTTGTGGATGAAACATTTACATCCAAATATCCTGAAATATCCAACATTTGGCTTTCTCCCTGTCCAAATCTCATAGGTAGTCTTGGTCAATTGCCTGTTGATCATGCATCTATTTTGAGTATAGCATGTTGTGTTAATGGCTTCAGCCCAAAATCTCTTAGGCAATCCAGCTTCAGCTAACATGGTCATTGCAGCTTCCTTGAGAGTTTTGTTCCTTCTTTCAGCTACTCCATTATGCTGTGGAGTTCTTGCAGCTGATAACTCGAGCAATTCTATTCTCAACACAATACTGATTTATTATCCCATTGACAAACTCAGTTCCTCTGTCAGACCTTATCTTTGTAATGGTTTGGCTCTTTTCATTTTGAACTCTGTTCATCAGCTGAGGTAACTTCTGCAAAGTTTCCTTCTTTTTGCACATGAAGATTGTCCATGTATATCTTGAATAGTCATCTCCCACCACCAAGGTGTATTTCTTTCCACTTATGCTGGCTGGTTCAACTGGACCAAATAAATCCATATGAAGCAAATGTAATATCCTTGTTGAAGAAGGACTTGGCTTATCCTTGAATGAAGACTTTATTTGCTTTCCCATGGGGCATGCATCACATACACTTTCTTTCTTGTACACTGAGTTTGGCTATCCTTCTACAAGATGACTCCTTTCAAGCTTGTTGATTGTCTTGAAATTCAGATGACTCAGCAACTTGTGCCACAGCCAACTTGATTCGGTTGTGCTCTTTGCTAGCAGACAAGTGCTTGGTATAGCAGTAGACCAATCTACCACATACATATTCTTCTGTCTTGATCCTTGCAACACTATTTCATTTGATTCAGCATCTTTGATCTAGCACACTCCCATATTGAATCCAACATTGTAGCCCTTGTCACAGAGTTAGCCGATGCTTAACAGGTTGAAGTTGAGGCCTTCAACATAAGCAACATCTGTGATTTCCAATTCATTGTTCTTGATAGATCATGTGCCTTTGATTTCCCCTGGAGCTTCATTTTCTACAAATATGACTTTTGCACCTCTAATCTCCTTGAATCTTGACAGGTTTTTCTTGTTTCCTATCATATGTCTGGAACAGCCACTATCCATGTACCAGGTTCCTTGGCACTCAGCTGTTCCTTGAACCTGCAATCAAGGAAATCAGTTTTTAGGTACCCATACTTGCCTGGGTCCTGAGGGGTTAGTGCTATAAGATGATCCAACAAACATATAGCCAAAAGACTTGACTCTAAGAGGTTGCCATCTATCAGTGCCATAATCATAGTGCACATTAGCAAATTGCTTGGGGGTTTTAGGTTCATATAACTGTCTCTTTTGTGTGTATGCCTGTGTGTGTGTTTCAGCGATTGCTTTCTTGGGATAGTTGTGAAAATTCTGAGTGTAGTGTTTGGGTGCATATGTGTGCTGATAGTAGCTCTTTTGCCTTTGGGATGACCTTTGCTGAGTTTTAGGCCTTTGCCATCTAGGCTTGTATTCCATTGGTCTTTGCTGATGTTTAACATTATTCGAATCAGCATAGTTTGGATAGTTTCTACCATTCCCATCATGTGTGTTTCTCTGATGAAACTTCTGGGGTTTTTAGTAGCTCTGTTTGCTTTTCACAGAGTATTTTCTGTTTGGAGTTTGCTGAGGAACTCAGCTGGATTTCTTCTCAGTTGTCCTCTCAGCATGCTCAACTGGTTGCTTTTCTTTCCCTTTGTATCCAAGGCCAGTTTGTTTGTGATTGTGCTTGGGAGTGAATGTGGGTGCAACATTTGGTGTTTTGGATTTTTGAGATACTTCATTGCTTGAAGATCCTTTTTCCAAAATCACTCTTGGAGTTTGACTGTGCACAAAGGAGTTAAATCCTATGCATGTCTTGTCTCCACATTCTTTTTGACTGATGATAAGATCGTCCAATGATTTGGATGCCTTTGTAAATGAGGCAATCATATTTTTGAGATCTTTTTCCCTCTTTTCTATAGTAGCTAACTCTGCTATGATCTTGGCATTCTCAGCCTTCAGTTTAGTGTTCTCATCAGCTATGTGACTCAGAGTACTCAACTCTTTAGTCAACTGTGAGTTTTGGCTTTTAAGCTGGCTGTTTTCCTCATTTAGAATTGTGTGAGATGATTTTATATGTTCAAAATCTTTCATCATTTTGCCTAATGAATCATAAAGATCAGTGGGTGATGAAGTGTGTGTATCACAATCACTATCACTTGAATCTGAATGAGATGAGTTAGAGTGTACCTCATCTTCTTGATCTGGTTGATCTTGTTCTTTAGCCATAAGGCAGATCATAGCCTCTTCTTCAGAGTCACTTGAGTAGTCAGCTTCACTACTTTCTGAATCTGCTGCTTCTTTAGACTTGGTTGTCTCAGCAGTCTCAGCAGCCAACATGGCTTTCTTCTTTTCCTGTCTTCTTTATCTGAAGACTTTTCTTTCTTCTTCATTCCTATATTTGTTGACTGGTGGATAGGAACAATCAACTGCAAAATGTCCTGGTTGTCTGCAGTTCCAACACAGGTTCTCAGCTCTATGATCAGCTCTTTCTATTCTTGGGTTATATTCAACCATTTGATGCTCAGCTCTCTTGGGTGGCCTATCTTCCCTTGACTTGGAGGGGGCTGAATGTCTCCTGGAGGTTTCACCCTTGTTTCTTTTATAGTTCTTATTGAGAACTTGTTGAATCTTTTAACCATTAGGGAAATCTCCTCCTGGTCTATGGCTTCCTTGGGTTCAGCTCTCTTTCCATCCTTGGCTATCAGTGCAGTTGTCTTGGGTACAGTTGTCTCCTCTTGCTCTTTTCTTCTCAGCTCAAACTCATAGGCTTTGAGGTCTGAGAATAGCTCATGGTTAGATGTTCTTGAGAGGTCCCTTCAATGTCTCAGGGCCATAGTCTTCATTTCCCATTCAGCTGGGAGGCTCCTTAAGATCTTCATACACATTTCCTTTTGTGTATATTCTTTCCCAAGAGTGAAAGCTCATTTGTGATTTCGGTGAATCGGCATCCAACTGATCCATGGTTTCACCTGCAAGCATTTTGAAATTTTCAAATTTTTGAACAGCAACAGAGAATTTATTTTCTTTAATTTGTTCTGATCCTTCACAAATTAAAGTCAGTTTATTCCAGATTTCTTTTGCAGATTTGCAATATTTGACTTTATTGAACATTGCTTTGTCCAATGTCTTGTAGAGTATGTCTTTGGCCACATTGTCCAAGTTGTATCTCTTTCTATCTTCATTTGTCCACTCAGTCCTTGGTTTTTCAACCATGGTTGGTCTTGCTTCAGCGACAACTTCTTCTCCTTCAGCTGCAGCTGCTCTTCTTACAGTCGTGTTCACTTTCAGTATTTGCAGTGGTCCATCCTCTATCACAAGCCACATTTCATCGTGTAATACGGATAGATGAGCCTGCATACAAATTTTCCAATCATCAAATTCTTCAACAGTGAACATAGGAATGCGTGTCAGATTTGCTTCCATGATAATAACTTTGCTTAAAATGAAAGATTTTGAAAATGCAAGTGTTTAAAACCTTTTTGAAAAGATAGAGATCTAGTTCAGTAACTAGTGTGGAAGGCTCAATGAACCAACCGCTCTGATACCACTTGTAGGTCCCAAAGAGTGTGAGTAAGGATTAGAAGGGGGTTGAATAAACCTTACCAACTTTTCATTTTTAGTCCTTTTAAAATTACAACAGAGTTGACTCAAACAGCTGTGTCCTTGAGGGACAACTAAGTTAGTTATTCAGCTGAGTTAGCCACTCAACAGACTAGATAGAGTTGTTGATAGAATAACTTGGCTGTTTAACCTAAACTTAACTTGGCTGGTTTGGTTTTATCAGCGGAAGACTTAACACCCTTTGATTAAATTTTAGCTTGTTTTAACACTTGATTTTTAGCACTTGGCTATTAATCAGTTGGATAGCAAATATGATTCTAACAGCAAATATGATGTAAGTATGCAAGAAAGTAAATGTGCTGAAGACAAATATTTTATAGAGGTTCGAAGATGGGGTAATTCTTCTAATCCTCTCTTCTCCAACTCCTGGAGGAATCCACTAAGTAACAGATCAGTTTACAAAGTGGTGAACAGTCTGGAGACAGCCTTGATCACACAGCTGACTTCTTTTGCGACTCAGCTTCTTCACAGGGCAGCTGCCTTGCTACTTCAGCTCACTTCTCAAGTTCATTTGATCACGTAGCCCTCCAACAAACTTGATACTGGTTCGACCTTGAACCTTCCTACAATCCTCCTTGGAAAGTAGACCCCTTTTGATTCTTCAAAAGTTTCCTCTTCAACAGATTTGAAGTTGTCTTTCCTTCACAGCTTGTGTTGGATCGATTTCCTTCGAGTTTTAGGCCTGAGGATTTGCTTGAATGTACTTGAGAATATTGCAGGTTATTGCTTGCTTGTTCGTGGTTCAGGTTCACAAGGTAACCTCTTCTCAATAAATTCCTCAGCCTTTTATAGTGCACTTTTGAAATTTTGCCCGTTGAAGAGATAGGCTAATTTCAAAAGTCACTTGTGTTCGTTGGTTGTCTTGTCTGCAGTCCTTGATGTTGACATTTCCTCGTATTAAATGTCTTGCAGCATTGCAGATTTTCTGACACACGGTGCAGTGCTTCCCATTGGTTTATTCCTTTTGCACAATTCTGGGACTAACACTTTACACCTGACAGCTTTGACATGTTACTATTCTGAATAACATTCTTGACTTTAATCAACGGATCTAAGTCAGTTGTCTTGACTAGACTTCTGTCTTTACCCCAGGTGACTGGAGTCAGCTTCCAGTCATTGGATGACTCAACTGTCACTTCAACCTTGAGACTTGGCTTCTTGAGCTAACTTGACTGACACTTACTACGATTGTTCCTCGGTGACACACCTTCAGTCGAGTCCTTGACTTCCTTCTTGGCCATACTCAGCTGACACACATCAGAGTCTTCAATCCAGTCCGCAGTGAGTTCTTGTATTCCTTGGCATAGCGGACTTGACTCAGCTTTTCCAACCCTATCTATTACAATACGAATTACAAGAAAAATGGGGTGCCAACTTCCTAGTTTAAGTTTTACATGGTATCATCAAAATCTACTTAATAAATTTCCTAACAAATGAGCCAGCATCTTGATGTGATGAAAGATATGATTCGGGAGTTTCAAAATGCTGGAAATGAGATCACGTATGAACAACAAGTTTTGGTAGTCATAAGGTCGCTACCTGAGCAGACTTGGGGACACGTTAAGCTTGTGCTCATACATAACGAGCAAATCCAAACTTTTGATAGTGTCGTCAGTTATCTTATGCTTGAGGTTGACCATTGAGAGGCGAAGCGAGCACAAACAGCTGCTCATGTCGCACATGATGGACAACGCAAGCCCACTAAAGGCAAACATTAGAACAAGCAAAAGGGTGCCGGACAGAGTGGTGCCAAGAACCTAAACTTGGGCCCACAAGGTGAAAAACCTAGGAAACGTCAATGTGGTAAGAGGGACGAGAAAGAAGAAGAATATTTGCTTTAACTATGGAAAGCCGGGTCACTTTGCTCGTGATTGCACTGAGCCAAAGAAGGTAAGACCCGCTACTAGCTCTTTCAACTTTTTTATTTGTTACCATGTTTTTGTTGCTAACTCTCTCCATGGTTGGATTATAGACATATGAGCAACCAAATATGTGACGAGATAAAGCAGGTTTTGTAGATTACCATCGAGTGCCAGCATGCAACCATTACATTGCTATGGGGAATGGCGCACAATAGGAGGTTGTTGGAGTTGGGTCATACTAGCTCAAGCTTAGCACTGGGCCCGAGCTACTCCTTAGTTATGTGCTTTACGCATCTAGCATTTGATGTAATTTACTTTCCGTTTCAGCACTTTTAGGACATGGTTTTCTTTCCTATTCGATCAAACTCAGTTATCCATTTTTCTTGGCAATGACCTTTATGGCGTGGGATTTATGAGTAATAGATTTTTCATATTAGAACTATCCAGTGTATGCATTTCTTTTGTTTCTTCATCTGTTGATGTTATTTCTAATTTTGTTAAATGGCATGTGAGGTTGGTACACATAGGACAAGAAAGATTGACTAGGTTAGCTAGAGAAGGTCTTTTAGGACAGCTCGCTAAAGTCAACCTTCCTCTGTGTGAACCATGTCTGGCAGGAAAAGCCTACTGGAAGCCTTTTGGAAAGGCAATGAGGACTACTCATCCTCTTTAAATAGTCCACTCGAATATATGCGGGCCTATGAACGTGAGGGCACGACACGGTGCATCATATTTTCTCACTTTCGTTGATGATTATTTGCGTTATGGGTCACTATATCTCTTGTCTCATTGGTCAGAAGTGCTTGTCTATTTTAAGCGATTCTTGGCTAATGTTGAGAACCAAAGAGAACGAATCCTCAAAGATATGTCTGATCAGTTCAGATAATTATGTGGAAAAAAAGAAATTATAAGACAATTGTCCATTCCATATACTTCGCAACAAAATGGGTTACAGAGAGAAGGTATATGACAGTTGTGTAAATGGCTAGATCAATGAGGGTGCAAGCTAATCTTCCAATATCATTTTCGGGAGATGCAATTTTGACTGTTGCCTACACACTAATCAGTGTGCCTTCAAAGTCAGTTCCTACGACACCATATAAGTTATGGCATGGCAGAAAGCCTAATTTAGAAGGCTTGCACCATTGGAGGTCAGCTTGTTTTGTTCACAACACTTCTCATAAGCATGGGAAGCTTGGTCTTAGAGCGATCAAACATGTCTTCATAAGATATTGCGATCACTCAAAAGGCTATGTGATGTATGGTGAACATCCTGATGGAGGAATGACTGAGATTGAATCCCGTGATGTTAACTTGCTCGAGAAAGAATTTCTGACAATCGGAGAAGTATGAGGAAATCTAGAACTGTAAAAGTTACAAGATCCCAAGGATAGTACTACGCTTTCTAGCGAGGGTGAGACTTCAAAATCACATCCAGTTATCGACGGGGATGATAACAGTGGTCCTAGAGTCAGTGGGAGTGACCCACTGGAGGAAGACTCTCAAAATCCAGTCATACATTGAAGCAATCATGGAATAACACCCTGACGACATTTTGAAATTGAGGGGAAATCTTTCATGTGTGCTTGTATGGATATTGATGAGCCGGCCACTTATCAAGAGGATGTTACTTTTCCTAATGCTAAAGAGTGGATACTTTCTATGGAGGAAGAGATGAGCTCGATGGCTAAGAACCATATTTGGGAGCTAGTCGATCTTCCACCTAGACGCAAGACCATTGGGAACAAATGGGTTCTAAAGGTCAAGCGCAAGGCAGATGGGTCGATCGATAAATATAAAGCTCGTCTTGTGGCGAAGAGCTATACTCAAAGAGAGGGTGTAGACTACGAAGAGACATTATCTCCGATGGTGAGATTTGCCTCAATTCGCCTTATTTTGGCCATTGTCGCCCACCTTGATATGGAATTATTTCAGATGGACGTGAAGATATCATTTCTCAATGGAGAACTGGATGAAGAGATCTTTATGGATCAACCTAAAGGGTTTCAACAAAAGGGACAAGAGCGCAAAGTATGCCGCTTAAAGTGTTCCATTTACGGACTGAAACAATCATTCAAACATTGGTACCATCGATTTCATCAAGCTATCACCTCGATAGGCTTTACGATGATCGAAGAAGACCACTGTGTGTATGTCAAGAGAAGTGGGAGAAACTTTTTTATTCTCTCACTATATGTGGACGATATTTTATTTGCTGGATATGACATGGAGATGATTGTCACCACACAAGAGTGGTTGTTCTCTGCATTTGAGATGAAGTACATGGGAAAAGCAGAATACATACTTGGTGTTAGGATACACCGAGATTGTTCTAGGAAATTATTGAGTTTTTCTGAAGAGACTTATATCAATAGGATTCTAGAACAGTTTCATATGCACAATGTTAAATCTGTTGACACACCCATGGAAAAAATTTGCGTTCTCAGCAAATATTTATGCCCAAAAACAGAGGAAGAAAAAGAATGCATGGCTAAGGTGCCATATGCAAATGCGATAGGGAGTCTGATGTACGCAATGATTTGTACTCGACCAAATCTATGTTTTGCAGTTGGGATGGTGATTAGATATCAAAGTAATCCTGGAAGCGCTCATTGGGTTGCAATTAAGAGAATACTTAGAAATTTGAAAGGGACAAGTGATTTTGCTTTATGCTATCATGGGGGCAGTTTAAAGTTGGTTGGGTAAAGTGATGCCGATAGATTAGCAGATAGAGATGAACACAAATCCACATAGGGATATGCATTCTTATTGGGAGGCGCTGCCATCACTTGGTGTAGTAAGAAGCAACCTTGTATCTCATTATCCACCATGGAAGCTAAATATGTTGATTGTACGTCAGCAGTTTAAGAGGCAATCTGGTTGAGAAGATTTCTTTAGAGTCTGCATTATGGTGCATGTTGATGATGCAGTTGTTGTCTATTGTGACAACACGTATGCACTAGCATATGCTAAGGTCCCAAGTACCACGAGAGGACCAAGCATATCAACACCAGATATCACTTTATTCGTGAGAGTGTTGTACAAGGTCAAATAGTTCTCAGATATATTCATATTGGCGATATGGTCACTGATCCTTTCACAAGCCTTTGCATAGTGACGTGTTCAAAAGGCATGTTAGAAGTATGGGACTGTGTAGGATTTGAATTTGTGGGCCTGTATGAACATTTATTGATTAATAAGATTTTTTGTTCTTCTTAATTTGTTAGTGTACTGTGTTTAATGATTGATAATGTCACCAGACTTAGATTGCCCACTCACATGGGTAATCGCCTTGGCGCTTTGATAGCGAGTAAGATGAGACTTATCGATCATGTTTGCACCAATAAGAGTGATGCCATTGATAGCCTTCATGCCCGGAACAACGTGAAAGTCCAAAAGCTCAACTATGGTCGCCTTGGCATGAGGCCAAGATGAGATCATACCTGATCGAATATGAAGTACGTCCAAACTTCATAAAATTTTATTTGTAGCCGAGTGTGCGAATTATTAGAAGAATTTGTGGGGATCGATTTCTATAATGTGTAGGTTAGACGCTGGATGAGTGACTGGACTAAGATTCGTATGATGTTTAGAGCATGACATGCCAAATTGAGTGGGAGCTCCATCATAACATGTATTCATACTACATGTGCTTTGCGATGATCTTGTAAGATGAGTGACTGAATGGATCCCTACTTCGTCACTGTGTGAGCTCTTACTATGTTTATTAGTGCCCCTTGAGACTCTGGACTTTGTCATGATGTATAAGCTTGAAAATGCTACTTTAGCATGCGTCCAATGGACAAGATTGATTCGGTCAGTCAGAGCATGACTAGGAAAGCTATCATGACCAAGCTGATTGACATAAGAGGCCAAGGGAAAACTAAGTTGGTAACGCATTATGTTCTACGGCTCATAGGCTGCCTGACTAAGTCAAAAATGTATTTTGACATGGTCATCAGCATAGATACATATTGGGAGGTCAAGCATGCTCTATCAATTGAGGGGTCAGAGATGCTTGGATTGGTGCGACCACGTAGTTTGGGGTACATAACTAGTTTCCTGAGTTGTAAAGTTATGTTAGTTGTGTGATGACTTAATATAACTCTCCTCATTTATTCATTTTCGCTCTCGCTTGGTTGCACACCTTATTCCCTATATGAAAGAAGGTATGTGAGATGAGAATTATGAGAATGTGTTTTGAATATGTCGGATCAAATATGTATGAGTGGGAGATATTGGAAAATTGCATTCATATCTTCTAAGTTCGGAAAGATTGTACCGAATCAAAGGGATCCTTAATTGATTAGCATGCATATTGGGATTACATTTAATATGGTAGGATTTGATAATGTTATGGACTGAGATATCTCACAATTATAAGATGATCTCGCCCTTATTCCTAGTACACATTATTCTTCACAACAGATATCTCTCATACATAGAATTTTTCTCTCTACGTTTCTTCTTGGAGAATAATCACTCAAGGTCTCTAAGGGTTTAATATGTGGGACAGTTGTAGGTGCTCTAGTAGTATTCACATCAAGCGGAGCGATGCACGGAATCAAGGACGACCAATATTCAAGTGCAGTTCGAGAGGGGCTTGTAGACGAGCTATCGAGATCAAGGGCTAAAACAAGGTGAATCGGTGAATTTATTTCGCTACCCTATTAAAATGTATTATCGATTCCTAATTACGTGATTATGTGCAAATATGTGCTTATATACTTGTAGAAATAAACTTAATCAATAAGTGGTTCAACTATAATTAGTTGGGAAGCAAACATAATTAGACATGCAAGATGCCTACAAAAATTGTTGGAAATTTATCACACAAAAACACACTTTTATTGATCAATCAAATATTAATACAAGGGAAAACACTCAAACAATTCTCTCTCTTTAGAAGCTTTGCTTCTAGTTGATCGATATGATCATTTGCTTCTACGCTCAAGTACATTACTTCACTCAAATTGAATTACAAATGCTCACCCGTAGCCTATTTATGGGCTTGGTTCTTTACCTAACATTTTAATAATAAATTAAAATATTAGTAGTAGGCAAATGGGGAGTTTGGTGATAATTATTTAGCATAATATCTGATAGTATTGCATTGTGTGTTGTTGAAAAACTTCTCTAATTTGACTTGTATAAAGCATCATTGCAAATTAAAATTTCAACACCTCATCCTAATTTGTAGACCTTTTTTGAACTTGATTTGTCATTCCAAGTGAGTTTCTCATTCTTGCAAAGTATTCAAACTTTAGTGGTTTGGTAAAAATATTTGCAATTTGATCTTGCGACTTCACATACTTCACTTGAATTTCTTCTCTCGCAGTGCATTCTCTGATGTAGTGGTATCAAGTATCAATATGATTACTTTGATTATGAAATACTGGATTCATGCCAGAGCTATTGATGACTTGTTATCAACATAAATCTCTGTTGGTTCTTCTTGTGACATGCTTAATTCTTTTAACAAATTCGTTAGCCATATTGCATGACTAACACATGATGTTGCTACCACGTACTCAGTTTCATGTGTTGAAAGAGTGACTATTGGTTATATCTTGGATGCCCAAGTGAAGGCAGTATCTCCCATGAAAAATGTGAAGCCAGTTGTACTTTTTCGATCATCAGTATCTCCGGCCCAATCACTATCACTATATCCAACAAGCTTGTAATAATTAGAAACTGAATAGACCAGACAAAAGTTGATTGTATCTTTTAGGTAACGAAGAGTTCTCTTGGTTGCCTTGAAATGTGTGGTGGTTGGATTTTCCATATAACAACTCACAGGTCCAACTGCGTATAGAATATAAGGTCTTGTACAAGTTAAATACCTCAAACATCCAATTAGGCTTTTGAACTGTGTTGGTTCCACTTTATTTGCTTCATCGTCCTTGCATAATTTCAATCCACATTCTACTGTTGTGCTTATTGGATTACAATCATCCATCTTAAACTTCTTCATGATCTCCTTTGTGTAGCTTTCTTGTGAGATAAAGATCCCCTCTCTATTTTGCTTAATTTCGATTCCGAGGTAGTGCGCCGTCAGCCCAATGTCAATCATTTCAAACTCTTTTGTCATTGTTTTCTTGAATTCTTGGAACATGCCTATATTGTTCCCTGTAAAAATCAAGTCATTAACGTACAAGCAAACAAATAAAACATCATTATCCATGTTCTTAATGTAAAGAGCATGTTCATATGGATATTTGGTGAAGCCTTTCTCTTGCAAATATTTGTCAATTCTACTATTCCATGCTTGCGGCGCTTGTTTCAATCCGTAGAGAGCTTTCTTTAACTTCAAGATTATATCTTCCTACCCTTCAACCATATAGCTAGTTGGTTCTTCAATGTAGACTTCTTCCTCTGGTACTCCATTAAGAAACGCTGAATTTACATCTATCTGATGTATTTTCAACTTATTTTGGGCTGCCAACGAAATGATTAGTCTTATGGTTTCTAAACGAGCAACGGGAGCAAATTCCTCATCATAGTGAATGCCAGCTCTTTGACTATAACCTTTTACAACAACAGCCTCGCCTTGTACCGTTCAATTTCCCCGTTAGCATTCTTTTTCACCTTGTACACACATTTTACACCGATGGCTTTATGACCATTGGGAAGTTGAGCAAGCTCCCATGTGTCATTTTTCTTGATGGAATTAATTTCTTCGTCCGTTGCATCTCTCCATTTTTTGTTTTGAGTAGCTTCTTCAAAGTTCACAGGCTCACAATTTGTGGATAGACAAAATAGGGTGAGATTTTCGAGCTTATTGTAGGCACGAGATGGTGGCTCTTTTGTGCCATATATCATCTGATGGCCTGCGGGCGGGGGAAGTAAAACCTTCCCAGTTATCTCGTAGAGATCTTCAAGACTTTTTATACGCTCTTCATTCTCTCAAATAGGAAAGATGGTGGTGATTTCGAAAATGATGGTGAAGTTGGTGCTGTAATGGATTCTTCTCCTGATTGCTCAACTGTTGCTTGTTCATCATCTTCAAATTCAGGAACGAAGTTGTAATTTTGGCATGTGTTTCCCAATCCCATTCACCTTCTTCATCAAAGATAACATCTCGGCTGATGATTATCTTTTCATCACTGGATTATATAGTTTGTAGCCTTTGGAGTTGTTGTCATAGCCTATGAAGATGAACTTATTGCTTTTATCATCTAACTTACTTCTTTGTTCATCTGGTACATGTACATGAGCTATGCTTCTAAAAACTCTTAAATGAGAAATACCGGGTTTTATTTCATTCCATGCTTCTTGTGGTGTCTTGTCCCCACACTTCTTGTTGGTGAAGGGGCGCACTTGCTTATAATTCATTATATTTCCGTTCGAAATGAGATATTTCACTCTCTAACTATAATAATGGTATTTTCCAAAAAAAAAAAAACAACAACTATAATAATGGTTCCCTTTGAACCATTAATAGGACTACGAGATACGAGTACGATACCACATGGGTACGAGAATACGTCATGTTTTAAAATTTTAAGGATATTGTATGGTATTATTATATATTTTATATTACTGAAAATATAGATGTATTACGTACAATTAATAAAATAATATTTCAAGCATAAAAAACTAAAATTGCATAAATAACTCACAAAAAAAAAAATATTGAAAATATTACCAATAGATCTCTCTCTCCATATGTTCCTTTATTTCATTCGAATTAAGATGTCTATGCCGATTTTTGTCCCCAGTTGGATACTATAGATATGTATCCATGGAGTATTCATAAGTATTGGCTAAAGTATTGTATCCGATACATATCCGGCGTAAGTATGTTATCCTCACATAAGTTTCCGCATTTGCTAAATGGTTCGGTAATATCCATGTTGCACCAAGTGAATTATACTTGAGGATAAGTCAAATTTTGTAAGAAATATTAGACATATATGGCAGATGCTATATCAAATGGGCAGCATCTAATTAGCCCAAATGTATATACCATCCACCAGACCACAGGGGCACAAACAAACCCGTCTATTTCTAGATCTTCAACCTCTACCATGCAAGAAGACTTATTTGTGTTCCCTAAAGAGGGAACCCATTCTCCATATAAGATGATGTTTTAATACTTTGGTACCAAAAGATATTCAATTTATTTCCATTTACAGATGTAAACTGGTTCCAACAGATGGTATGAGGACAGAGAATCACTCAAAACAAAAGCTCATAAATTCCCATACATAATCTCAGTTTGGGATGAATGAGCAAGCTATAGGTCCATTCAATCAGGCATAACAAGCAAACACCGGTTCATTTGACCCATTTATTTGAATAGCACATATATAAAACAGTGAAAAACCAGCACGCAAGCAAGCAAGCTTTATTAAGTAGATACTGAGGAGACATCATCTTCATCCAGATTTCCATGTGGACAAAGGTGGAGTGTCAGAGTGTCTCCAGTGAAGGTAATCAGGGCGATTCAAGTCACCTTTAACTTCACCAGCTGAAGCAATGAATTCAAGCTCGGCCATGTCTTCCGGTGTCAGTTTCACAGCCAATGCTCCAATGTTTTGGTTCAGATTCGCAATTTTGGTGGTACCGGGAATGGGACACACATCGTTTCCCTGGTGATGGACCCACGCCAAAGATAGCTGGGAAGGAGTGCATTCCTTTCTATTAGCCAAATCTTTCACACGTTCAAACAACTTCTTATTATGCTCCAGATTCTCAGGTTGGAACCTTGGCAAAATCTGCAACACATCCAACAGCCAGTGATGATATTTCCTCATAAAACATGACAAATGCACAATATTGTTTTTGTTAATCATATATAATTCCAAAATTGATTTTCTTATCAAACTACGTATTACAAGAAAGTTATAGTTGTTAGTAAGAGAAGGGAAGCTATCTCCCAGCAAACTGATCATGGCCAAAAAAGATTACTTCAACGTGAGTAAGTGGTTTATTATTGAACTAACAGATAATTACAAAAAATACCTTGAGGTTCAGTGTAATTAAAAAAACCCAGCTATCTTTCAAAGTTACAAACAAGATCGTGATATTTGTTTCTATTTACAAATTGCACCATCAAGAGGAGGTATTTGTTAAGCAAATATGATTACTTAATTCATATAGCATTCATTTTGAGACTTGGACAAATATGCAAACCTTTCTGTAGTCATCCTTTGTTAAATCTTGTATCAATTCTGCACCTCCTGAAAAGAATCCCCTTCCTAGAGGGCTGTAGGCTACAATTCCAATGCCAAGTTCTCTGAAAATTTCACAAAGGATGACGACCTAAAAATTTAAAGTGTTGCTCATAATATCAATTTTTAGATATAATTAGTCAAACCTGCATGTAGGAATTATTTCTTCTTCGGCTTCTCTAGCCCACAAAGACCACTCCAACTGGACAGCTGTTATTGGATGAACAGCATGTGCTCTTCTGATTGTTGAAGCAGAGGCCTCCGATAAACCTATGTACTTTATTTTCCCTTCTTCCACCAGTTTTTTAGCTCTCCAACCTTGACCAGAAAGATAGCTGATGAAATGAGACGAGTGCTAAACCAGAACCGTGAGAGGTTAAACTCTATATTGTTCAAGCATAGATACATTAATTTCAAAAACTTGTGATAAAAAAAATTCACCGAAGACATATACATGAGAAAAAAAACGGGACTTTATCGAGTTCTTAACCCAAGATAACTGTCTGCAATTTTTTTTTACCTTAATATTCGGACGAATTTTCTCATTAACCACTTTAAAAAACACTGTTTCATAACTTAAACATATGACGAAATTCAGTATTAAAACACAATCAACTCTATCATTACTCACATTAAGCAGCAAAAGAATACTTGTACCGAAATTGTGACATATTATTGAGTGAGAAGACCATAATTTTGAACTTTTAGTAAAGCTTTATAAAATGACTGAATTTATCAAGTCCTGATGTAATGAGTCCATCCATCCATTTTCCGAGCTTCAATATAAATCAAATTGCATGCACGCCTCTAATTCTATTATGCTATGATAAGCAATGGTGAATACTGGAACTCATGACTTAACATATCTCATGGCCCTAACGTTTTAACCGAAGAAGCAATTTCCATTGTAACTAGAAAAAAATATATATACACTCCTAATTTGTAAATAAAGAAATTATAACATGCATTGATGAGATAAAAAAAGGATATAGGATGATAACCGTGACTTCGATCGGCACACGTGCATCAATGCGATGCTGGTAATATAGATCTATGCAGTCGATGTCAAGTCGCTTCAAACTGGCCTCACAACAAGCCCTTACATAGGCTGGATCCCCAATAATTTCCATATTGTAACCATCCAATTTGATCCCAAATTTTGTTGCCAACTCTACTTTTTCCCTCATTCCTCCTTTGAGAGCCTACATGTGCCAACATTATAAATTTTAATACAAACATATGACAACTTCCTATCAAGTATTTAGGGGGAAGTTGTAGATTCAAAATAAATGAACCTTTCTAGAAAATATAGGAAAAATCAACTTCAATACCAATAGTCTTCAATAGAGAAATATATGATAAATATAAATCTGTACAGGCATTATCATCAGATAGAGCAGGAAACATTCTGATTACTTGCCAAGAAACAAAATAATTCTCTTCTTCAAATAATGGATAATTACAAAAAAAAAAGAGGCCCTGAGGTTTCAACTAATTACAAAAAAAAAACTAGTAGAAGCTTTCAACATATCAAAGACTAACCGAAAATAGAGACAAAAATCATTTTGATTTGCTTGTTCCTGAAAATATTTTATCATTTAGATGTCGAAGAATATTCAGAATTTTAAATGTTGATAACTACAAAGACTACCTTGAGGTTTGATAGGTTTTTTGAAATGTTTTTTGCTCATAAATAGAGAACATGTAGGACGGAATCAAACGTCATGGTGTTTTTTTTTGTAAATTTCAAAAATCTATGAGTTGCAAAACCTCAGGGAGTTTTCGTAATTATCCTTTAAAATAATTCTTCCAAATCAAGGAAATGGTCACACACCAAAAGCTCTATCCATTACTCGCTCTCCTACACCCATATTGCCCAATAAAAGGCTTAAATGAGATTCTAATTTTGAAATTGATCAATCAAGGCGAGTATAAGCTAACTCATTTATCCAGAGCAAAAACACATCAAATTTTAGTTTTTTTTTAATAAATTCGAATATATATAAAAAGGAAAAAGAGAGTTTTCCTGATCACAGGCTGATCAGGTAACCAAAATTAAGCCTGAGAACATTGTCAGAAATGAAAACGAAATGGTAACAAGCCGACCAAATAGCTGAATGGTTGGGGCCTCATTAAAACCTCCCAAGGTAAAACTCACCCTTGTGGGGAAAACCTTTGGAAGGAAAAAGAGTACCCCATGTATGAAAAAAGCATCCAAAAATGGGAAAAGAAACAAGAAACCAGAAACCAGGACGCACTAGCTAACAAACCTATAATTGGACTGGCCAACATAGTCATCAGTGAGATAATGAACGAGCTTCTCAGGCGGGACGCCCCACCATGTACCATAATCCGTCTTCTTGCTCAGCATGTCTGCCACCCGATTGCCTTCCCGAAAGATATGTGAGACCACCAAATCCATCTGTGAGAGAAGATGCAAAGTGTAACGCCATATGCTAAGGTGACGCCATGGGACTTCAGCAGATCTCTTCTCCAACAAGTTCACCATACACATCGAATCCGACTCCAGCCAAAGTTGTGTCCATCCCTTGACAAAAGCATAGTGGATCGCCCACATTGCTGCGACCAATTCAGCTTCAAACGCATAACCTGAACCACAACAATTCACAAAACACCCTCAAAAGAAACCTCAATTCCGGAAAACCCCGGAAGCTGTGAGACTTCCCGGCGCCCCGGAAGAACTGTCGTCCGTATTCACCTTGATCCACCCCGGAAGGGGTTTTGCCAATTAACTTCCACGATTTTTGGTGCTTGTCTAACCCGCCCAGGAACACGCAACCTACGCAGTATGAGAAGGTCTTGTTGATCATTGTTCATGCATCCCCGATCTAATGAAGATAATTCAACGATGAGGACCCGAAGATGAAGAGTAGCAGCGTCCACTGTCCAGGGCTTGTTGTGAAATACCAACTCATTCCGGACATGCCAAATGCAGGACAGAGTAACCACACGCCATAAGAAAGCCACCTGCTCACTAAAATGAAAATTATAGGCCGCACCAGGAATTCATTAAAACAATAAGCCACAAAAGGTTGAACGTTAAATGAATCAAAAATCCATCGCCAAAGATCCCCTGCAAAGACACAAGAGACAAATAAATGATCAACCGATTCCGCAGCAGCACGACAAAGAGCGCAAATCGAGGGGCCAGTGAAACTGCCCCTGGCCCTCAATAAATCCAAGACAGCCAATCGATTGTGGATAGCCCGCCACGCCACCACCGATCGTCGTTCCAAAATGTGTTGCGACCAGATCCAAGAACCCTATTTGACAGTCGGATAATGGGGATGTATATGCGAATACGCTGCTTTCGAAGTAACCCAACCATCCTCTGAATTCAGCCATATCCGCGTATCCCTCGAAGAAGGGGCAATGGGGACTCGCACAATATCCCGGACCATATCCAAATAAGTCTCCACAAATGAGAAGGTGAAGTGCCAGGACTCGGCATAAAAGTAATCCGAAATGCGATGCCTAATAAGTGTTTGTATACCTGTGGGATACCAATTCTGTCCGCAATAGAGTAACCCATCTAGTTGTCAATCCAAAATAATACCTCGGAATTAGTCCCTGGGATCCATCGAGAATTATCCAAACAATCCGAAATGCAAGGTCTAATCCCAGCCCAGATAGAGGAAGGGATGAACGACCGTCGGATCGCCCCATTCGCCATCAAGTAACATCTCCTAAGGATGTTTAAGATCACCGAGTCTAAATTCACAACCTTCCATCCCAATTTCATCAAAAAGGCAGTATTAGCCACCGCAATTGACCGAACGCCCAGCCCTCCTTCAACCCGAGGTGTGCAACAACGATTCCAATTAACCACCACCGACCCCTTGGTATTAACATCCCCAGTCCAAATAAAATTACGCATGGCCCTTTCCATTTGCTTGAGCGAGGATCGAGGCCATTTGTAAACCATCATGGTGTGAACAAAAAAACTGGTAATCACCGAATTAACAAGGCAAACTCGACCAGCAAGAGAAAGAGAAGAACCTTTCCATCTTCTGAATATGAGAATCACCTTATCAAAGATGGCCTGTAAATCCGCAACCTTAGGGACACCCTTGAATATCGGGGCACCTAAATATACCATAGGGAACGCCCCAGGCTGGATCCTCATGATATTTTGAACCCTCCCACGTATATGAGATGAGACCTGGGAACCAAAATAAACTTTAGATTTCCGAGGGTTGAAAGCTTGACCCGAGATATCAGCATATAGGGTGAGGATCTAAAGCAGGATACGGGCATTAGCTGAAGAAGCCCCACACATAATAACAATATCATCAGCATATATGATGGACGATGGGAAGATGATTTGTCTAGGCCCAGTGAACGGGCCTAACTGATTCTGAGTAACCGCGGCCTCAATAAATTTACTAAGTACCTCCTCCGCGATGCAAAAGAGTAACGGGGATAAAGGATTACCCTGTCTGACCCCTCTAAAGCAGGAGAAGTACCCCACCGGCGTCCCATTAAGTAATACTGATATTCTGGACGACCGAAGAATAACATCCACCTAGTGAATAAAAATCTCCGAGAAACCGAAACGACGCAGAACGTGCAGCAAGAAGCCCACCTCAACATATCAAACGCCTTACGGATATCAATCTTCAAGATCATATTTGCATCCATACGACCATGCAAAACGTTGAACCCTTCAGAGACCATGGCGATACAATCATGAATTTGCCTCCCCTGAATAAATCCGAACTGCGTAGGAGATAAATAAGCGAAAATGATCGAGCCCAACCGAGTAGCCAAGATCTTGGTGATAATCTTGAAAAGAAAAATACTCATGACAATTGGCCGAAAGTTCTCAATGGAATTAGCATCCTTAGTCTTCGGAATGAGTGCCATAAAACTAGCGTTCAACCCGGAGGTAAGGAAGAGCTAATAAAGAAAAAACGGACAGCAGCAGACACATCCGTCGAAATAACATCCCAGAAATGCCGATAAAACGTCCCATTAAAGTCGTCCGGGCCAGGAGAACTGTCCGTTTTATCTGGGATAACCTGATCCAAAAGAATCATGAGAAACCCACATACGCTGGAAACGAAATGGAACCGGACCCCTGCAAATAGAAGACAAGCAAGAAACCAAAATGGGGTGATGATCCGAGCCAATGCGAGGTAGAACCAAGCCCTTAAACAACCTGCCAAAGAGAGAAAAATCGACACGTTGCTAGGGCTCGATCCAACTTAGCCTGAAGGAGAGATAGAGGCGTTAAGTAAATGAATTCCCCGTAGTCGGCACCGCAAATAAGGCAGCATCCTCTAAAAAGTCCCTGAAATCCTGACAAGAGGCCTGGGATAAAATCCCACTGCCCGAGCGCTCATGATGACCCAACACAGCGTTAAAGTCCCCAATAATTAATAGATCATCAGACCCAAATTCCTCAAATCCAACCAGAGCATGCGCCGAGAAATATGATCACATAATCCATGAACAAAGCCAATATGAAAAACCATAGAACCCAAATGTACGTGCAGAACAATGCACTGAGAAGAAGACCAAACATGTGTTTGATATATGTTTTTCTCATGATTTTGATGATTTTGTTTTAAAGAGTTTTTATACCAAAATAATATTTAAAAATATTGTCCAAATACTCCCGATTGTTTTAAGATATTTTACTAATTTTTTGGAGTATTTCTTAAAGTTTATTTTCGATAAAAATTGGACAACACTTCCGTTTCGCGTTGGACCGGTCGCCCTATAGGGCAACCCGTGCCTGGAGATGTAGTTTGAAACAGAAAAAATGCAACGGAAGAAAATCGAGCAGGTCGACCGGTAGACCAGGGTGTCGACCGGTCACCCCTGCGTCGATCGGTGTCTGGGAGTGTGTTTTTGAAACAGAACGGACTGAACTTATTTCTTGATATGGTCGACCGGCTGGGCACAGGGTCGACTGGTCGGACCCCCGGTCGACCAGTCACCCTGTGTAAAGTTATGTTCTTATTTTCAAATGTCTATTTGTGCGCGATCAGTCGCCCTAAGGTTTTGACAGCAAATTCTGACCGTTGTACAGCAGACCAACTTTCCTTAAATTGTGGGATTGATTTCTAACAGCTATATTCTTGATTTTATTTGTATTTTTCTGTAGATTTTCAATCCCAAAGAGGAGCCTATACATGATCAATCATCTCCTATAAATAGAGGAAGTTTTGGAGCAACCAATACAACAATTGAGATACAACACAACAAGATACATTCAAGCAAACACATTGGTTCTTCATTGTTATTATTCTTGTGGTAATTTGCCTAGCTTATCACTTTCACATCTTGAGGTATATGCTTTATTTCTTGATTACACTTGCACTCAAATTGTAATATTCATTATTGAGTTGTAATCTTGATTTTGGTCATCATTCAACACAAGACATCCTTGTGAGTATTCTTGTGGAAAGAATACACTTGAGTGATCTAGGTGATGGGAGTTTCAAGAGTGTGGTGCTCTTGAGGTGTTGAAGAATATCATGTTCTTCAAGATTGAAGATTGTGGTAATCTTCACAAGGTGCCGTTGGAGATTGTGGTAATCTTCAAGAGAGATTGTGGTAATCTCAAATGTGGTGTTGAAGAAGAGTGTGGTGCTCTTCAAGGTGATGTTGTAAGGTGTTGTATTAATTTTGGTAATTAATAAATTTTTTTTTCTTTTTGAAATCCATCCCGGATATACTGGGGTGATAGAGGATTAGGCCCTAGGTGGGTTGAACCTCTATAAATTGATGCGTGTTGTTTACTTCCCGCACCTTTATTATTGTCTTGGCTTATTTGTTCCGAAAAAGAGGGTATAATCGAAAAGATGGAGATAATCTATTCACCCCCCCTCTAGATTATCGTAGCCGCTTGGACTTACAACATGCTGCAGAACGGAGATAGCAGCATCACAGAAGACCCAAATATCAGCCCGACCGTTAGCGCGAAAATTTTGAGTGACGAAACTCAAACCCAAACTACTCCAGTAGGAATCCGAAATAGATGAAATGTCCACCTTAGGCTCACAAATAGCTAACATAGAAGGTTTATGTTTCTGACATAAAGCCTTAAGAACATTACGAGAAGCAATGTTCCCAATCTCCCGGATATTCTAGAAGATGCGATTCATTGGGACGGTGGGGGGGTGTCGCCCGTGTCGATCGCACGGTAAAAACAGGAGTGTGGTGTGCCGCAGTATTCGACGATTGGGCGTTAGCCACTTCATCTGCATAATCTGCCCATCTCTTTGAAGTTGCAAAATCCAACTCATTCGGTCCTGGGCGATCCGGTTCAATTGTCATGTCATGAATTGGAGGCGATGGACCCTGAGTAACACTCTCAAGCAATCTGGATTTAGTCGAGTAAAGGGAGTGATCCCGGAATGCACGGCTAAGAGCACGGATAGGCTTTTCCAACGGATGTTAAACCGTAAGAGGCAAAATAGTGGAGAAGGAGCTGGTGTTAGAAGGATGAGCCTTGGGGACCGGTTCCCTAATTGGAAAATCTGTCTGAGAATCCACGGATGGTTGGTCGGGGTGTCATCTGAAGCAAGAGGCTCAAAAGTATTACCAATATGTATATCAGAAGGGCAAGTGACTATTGCACAGGTAGGGGATCCTGCTCGCATAGTCGAACCCGTATTTCCCATTGAGTCATCAACGGCCTTGCCCTTGTCTTGCTGCATAGGACGATAAACTTTACGAATTCTAGAGCTACCTCTTTGAACTGACTATGGACGACCCTCTGGTGCCCTCGAGCGTCCATGAGGGGGACTGGCACACCTATCCGTATCCATGTTACCCGTAGTAGTAATGCGGCAAGAAGCAGTCGCATGTCTCGTAACGTTACATTTAGCGCAAAACTCTGGCAGTTTTTCGTATGTCACCGATACAAAGGAACACTGGCCAACCCGTTCCACTATAATGTGATCCTCCAATGGTTTAGCGAGATCAATATCGACCAACACACGGACAAAATGTCCCAGACACCCATCCATCGACCGTTGATCAATCTGAATTGGATTGCCGATAGCACTGGCAATTCCCATAATAGTATTAGGATCCTAGTATTCCAAGCTGAGCTCAAATATTCGGACCCAAACACTGGCTACCGATGTGTGAACTTTATAAGGGTTGAAATCCGGGATCCAGGGAGATAGCCGGATAGTTCCCGAATTGAGCGCCCAACTAAAACGTGACTGAGCACGAGATCGATCCTGCGCATTAAAAAACTTGACACAAAAAAACCCCTTACCCAAGGGAATTTGTTTCCAGTTATTTTTAATCCCCCATAACTCTGATAGGCGTTTATGCAAAAACATAGTCGCCCATGGCTTGTTACATTTTCCTAAAATCACCCTTCCAATCAATGAATAAGAAAATTCGGCGAGGCGTCAAGCCACACTTGCAAACAACTAAAATAATATGAATGCTTAATAAACTGCAGTTTTATTCAACAACGCGTAAAATATACATCCAAGACAACAAAAACGTAATTTATTTCGAAAAAGCAATAATAATAAAAATAAATTGATAACAAGAGTACAGAGGATATATGTATGTTGAATATAGTTGAGTAGGAGATAAGAGTAAAAAGCACACCTTGCCAAGGAGTATTTCGTTAGTGAAGGGGCCATAGAGATCGGAGGTATCGAGGTGGGTCACACCGGAGTTGATGGCATGGTGGATAAGCTCGATCATTTCCTCGTCGGGCTTTGGCGGCCCGTAGAAGGCGGACATGCCCATACAACCCAATCCCTGGGCCGAAATTTCGAGGCCCTGTGAGCCCAACTTCATTCTGGGCACTACAATTTTACTGTCACTTGCCATAGCTTGCTAGCTATATGACCTCTTGATTTTTCACAGAGTGGAAATGGTTGGAAAAGACTACAACACACCAAACAAGAGCAATCCCACTCAGTGCAATATTTATAGGCAATGTGGACGGTGGCGATTATGTTGTGGGATTTTTTATTCGTTCGCATCGCTTTCCGTTACAGAAAACGTCTTCCTTTTCCATTGGTTGTTTCCTTGTTCTGTTTTGTCATATTGCTTTACCTCAATTTTCACTCGCAAAATTAGCCCGCCCCGATGGGCTGGCCCAGTATGCCCGATAATAGGCTGAGCTGGGTCTTTTTTTTAGGCCCGAAAAAAATTGGGCCATTTAGGCCCGTCGGTCCAATTGGGTTTGGGCCAAAATGGGCCGATTTTTTTGGGCTGGCCCGAGCCCAACACTATTTTTTTTTTTTTTTTTTTTTTTGCAACAAATCTATTTCAGTCTTTCTTGGGTCCAGTAGAATCGTTTTTCAATCCACATAAAGTTAAAAAAAAAATATTTTGACAATTTCACATACATAACAAAATAAACCCTACCCATGAATCCATCACCCCAACCTCAAATCGCCCTCACCACAACCTGCATTGCAACACTATTTTAATTTTTTTTTTGCAACAAATCTATTTCAGTCTTTATTGGGTCCAGTAGAATCGTTTTTCAGTCCACACAAAGTTAAAAAAAATCATTTTGACAATTTCACATGCACAACAAAATAAACCCTACCCATGAATCCATCACCCCAACCTCAAATCGCCCTAACCACAACCTGCATTGTACGCTGCAACTCCAATATCCCCCACTCATCTGCGCCGCCATTCCAACCACCTCTCCCACTGTCGCCCACCAGACAGTACTGAGATCTCATTTTTTTTTCTTTCAGTTGTACATATTTGAACTTGTTAATATAAACAAATTAAAACTTCTGCAAGGTTGCAAGCACATAATACACACAAGTGACTCAGTGAAAATGGAGGAGTGATGACTGATATTAAGTTTGGAATTAGGAAGTGGTGGCACCGGAACTTTACTCTAGTAGGATATAAATTATCACTTTTCTTTGTTTTTATGCCTTTATGTTTTTTATTTTATTTTTATTCTTTGATTTCTGATATCTCTTACTTCTATTCTTGATTTTACGATTACTGAGTTTGTCATTACTTGTGGATGGATACTCATAAACAAGATATACATATGCTTTCAGTGGTTTTTGGGTCAATTAGTATCCCAATTTTGGTTTTTTGAATATTTTTTTTTTTTTTTTTAAATATTTAACTTGGGTTAATTTGGCCCGATGGCCCGTAGCCCGTGGTAGGGCTGGCCTGGGCCAAGAAAATTGAGACCCGATGCAAATTTGGGCCAGCCCGACCTGGCCCAATTTCCTGGTCTAGCCCGTTGGGTTTGGGTCGGGCCAGCCCGGCCCATTGCCAGCTCTAATTTTCACCACCTAAACCCCCACCACCCGCCGCCTTCAACAAATAGGAAAATAACGCTTGTTAAAAGGTTGTCATTTTGTCAACGATACATCCAATAATTAATTTATAATTTCTTTTGTATTGGTTTGAATTTTGAGTTATTATTTTTTATTGTGATTTTATATTTATTCTTGGTTTCTAGTGTTAGATTATAATATTATAAAATTAGCATAGGTAATTTTTCTTACTTAGTTTTAGTCCTTTTAAAGTTATAATTTCTAATTAAATTATATAAGTTTATTTCTCAATTTTGTAATACACTTTTGATTTTACTTCATGTCGTGGGCAAAAAAGTCATTTTATTATTATTATAATTAATTAATGAATTTGTTTAATCTCATTAATTTCCAATATTGTCTATTAGTTATTGGGCTATAGATAAAATTATCCGGCCCAAGCACCATTTTATCCTACGCGGCCCATGAGGTCCGCTAACCTAAGTATAAAAAGATTTCTCCATCTCATTTGTAAGTAACTAGCAATTAGGGAAAAATCCACCATATACCTTCATTTTTGGGGAAAATCCTCACTGTTTACGTATACATCACTTTTGTACTCTTTTTTTTTTTTTTATTTTTTACGCTCCTGCATATTATTTTTGTTATTTTTACGTTTTTTTCCGATTGTTTTTATTCATGTATTGTTTTATTTGTTATTTATGTTGTTCGATATTTTTTCTATTTGTTTCTTGGTTGTTTCTATGTTGTTTCATTGTTGTTTCGATGTTTCAAAACAACTTTTACTTGTTTTTTACGCTCTTTTTTGTTCATGTGTTGTTTTATATATTGTTTTTGGGTTATTTTTTATAGCGTTTTTAATGTTGTTATGATGTTTTTTTTCCCATGTAGTTTTCAATGTTTTAATGTAGTTTTTACCTATTTTTAAACTCTTTTATTAATGTAGTGTTTTCTATATTGTTTCTGTTGTTTCTATATTGTTTATATATTGTTTAATGTTGTTATGATGTTTCTTTATTGTACACATGTTGTATTCGATGTTTCAATATAAGTTTTTACCTATTTTAAAGTTTTTTTTTTGTTTTTGTGTTGGTTTTTATATTGTTTCGGGGTTGTTTCTATATAGTTTTTAATGTTGTTTTATTGATTCTTGGTTGTTTCTATGCATTTTCGACGTTTTCACTGAAATTTTACTAGTTTTAATATGTTTGAAACATATTCGAAACAACCTTGAAACAACAACATAAAAAGTCCGGGAAAATTGGCGGGAGCGTAAAAATATCTGGAAAAAGAGGCGGGAGCGTACAAATGTCTAGAAAAAGGACCGGGAGCGTAAATGTGTCCTTTTGTTCTAGAAATATTGGGCATTTTTGTCCTTATCCCTAACAGTTAATTACTCTAATTTGTGGTCTTTTTGCTCGGGATTTTCTTTCATTCACTTGTTGAATTGAGCGTCAGAGAGACCTCTCTGCGACAATTCCATGGCTCGTCTAACGTTTGCTGGTATTGCAGACAATTTTCCTCCAGAGAAGATTTCCTTGATTTGGGGTCTGTCTGAAAAAAAAACAACAACATAAAGCATCACAAGAATAAACGTCTTTATTTATTTTATCTTCGATATTATGATTCTTTGATTTCTACATCTAAAAATATTTTTTTCAAAAGATTCTAGAAGGAATGTGTAAAATTCAAATGTTATCGGATATTAATATATCAATCGTGAAGGTGGCTAACCAAATGAGTGAATTTGTTAAATTCAATACTGTCGTCTATGAAATTATGTTTGTGTCCTTGTCCTTAAATGCAAGTGAAACTTCTTTTCCTAACACATCTTTAACTTAAAATATTATTATAAGGCTGAGGGAATTTTGGCTTTGCAAGTGCCAAAGGAAGCCCGCCCTTAGTTAATATGCATGGTGACAATGGAATGTCTCTTTCCTGAAAGAACGGACTACATTTAATTGTCTCTTTTTAATCTCTAATTTTCTGTGGTATGTTAAGAGTGACGACATTTTTAGTTTTTCACAACCCAACCCCACCACGTCTTCAAGAAACAAAAAACTCTATAATGATTAATGTATTTTGAGAAATCACATTTAGTATACTTTGTCTTTTTAATGTAAATTATTTTTGTTCTTTTGGAATGAGACATTATTTTCTGAAAAACTGGTGTAGGATTTAAGATTAGAATTGGCACATTAGCAGGTGATAACGTAGTTTTGGAAATTAATCAAGTTGTGATAAACAAAAATAAGCGACACAAACAACGGGAGTATGGAATCGAAAATGAAGAATTTAAAAAAAAAATTGGGATAAGGACACAATTACCACACTTTTCTCGACAAAAGACAGGCTTTTATGCTTTCCGGTGATTTTTGGATAAAATTACGCTCCGCCCCTTTTTTTGGACAAAAATACGCTCCTGCCAAAATTCTGGGACTTTTTTATGTTGTTGTTTCTTTGTTGTTTCAAACATGTTTCTTCTAATCAAATTTCAGTGAAAAATAAATTTTGCCTCCGTTAAATAATCTATTTTATACTAGAAATCTTATAAAAAAAAAGAAATATGCACATAAAACAACACATATTAAAACCAAAATAAATTGAAAATAATATAGAAATAACATGAGTAAAAAACACAATTCAATTTTTAATCCAATACATGAAAACATAAAAAACATGGAAATAACCAAGAAACAATATAGAAACAAACCAGAAACGATATATAAAACACCATATGAGCAAAAATAGCCTTTTTTGAATAATTACGAATATATATAAAAATGAAAAAAGAGTAATCCTGATCACAGGCAGATCAGGTAACCAAATGAAAGCCTGGAAATAAAGACAACAATCAAAGCACGCAGGTGGTCACAAGCCGACCAAATGGCATTTGAATGGTTGGGGCCGTTAAAACCTTCCAAGGTAAAACCCACCCTTGTGGGAAAAACCTTGGAAGAAAAAAAGAGTACCCCAGAAACATAAGGCGCCCTAAAAAGAAACTGAAGCAGTGGCGCATTAATTAACAAACCTATAAGTGGATTGGCCAACATAATCATCCGTGATGTATTGAAGCAGTGCGTGGGCGGGACGCCCCCACTGCACGCCACTCTCCGTCTTGCTTCAAAGCATGTCCGCCACCCGATTGCCTTCGCGAGAGATATGAGAGACTACAAGATCAATGCCACCGAGTAAATGCAAGGTTTGGCGCCAATATCCGAGGTGGCGCCATGGGACCTCCATCGTTCTCTTCTCCATGGGTTCACCACATACTTCGAATCCGATTCCACCCAAAGTTTCGTCCATCCTTTTACAAATGCGTAATGAATCGCCCACATTGCCGCAACCAATTCCGCTTCAAATGCGTACTCGAACCACAACGATGGACAAAGCATCCGTGAAAGAATCCTCTACAATTTTGAAAGACAGGATCTTTGTAAGATTGCCCGCGCCCCTAAAGCGCGCCATCCGTGTTAACCTTGATCCAACACGGGAGGGGTTTTGCCATTGGACTTCCACAATTCTCTGAGCACGCCTAACTCGTCAGGGGACTCTTAAACCACGCAGGATGAAGAGGTCCTGTTGATCATTATTCATGCATCCCGGTCCAAAGATGTTGATTCAACAATGAGAACTCTGTAGGCGAATGAGAGCCGCCTCCGAGTCCAGATTTTGTTGTGAAAAATCAGCTCATTACGGATGTGCCAAAGAAGCGGATGCAGGATAATATTGCCACACGCCAAAGGAAAGCGACCTGGTCGCTAAAGTGGAATGCCATGAGCCGTACCAACAGTTCGTTGAAACTGTAAGCCTGGAAGGGGTGTACGTGAAAAGCTTGGAAGATCCAACGCCAAAGATGCCCTGCAAAAGCACAAGAAACAAATAAGTGATCGACCGATTCCCGATACCCCGCAAAGAACATAAACCGAAGGGCCGGTAAAACTTCCCTAGCTCGTAAATAATCCTGGATCGCTAAATCGGGTATAGCTCTCCATGCCACCACCGATCGCCATTCCAGGGATATTTGGGACCAAATCCAAGAACCCCATCTAACTATCGGGCGCTGAGGGCGTAAAAATTTATAAGCCGTCTTCGAGGTAACTGAACCATCCTCAAAGTTCATCCAAACATGAGTATCCCGAGATGTAGGCGCAATTGGGACACGCACAATAGCTCGAACCAGCTCCAAATAAGCCTCCACAAAGGGGAGGGTGAAATGCCAGGATCCATCATAAAAGTAATCGGAGATATCGCTCTTTGGAATAAATACCTATAATCCTCCGGGATCCCAATTGTCACAAGAATGGAATATCCCAACCAATTATCAATCCAAAATAATACCTCAGAATTGGCGCCTGGTATCCAACGAGAATCATCCACGCAGTCAGAAATACAGGGTTTAATCCCAGGCCATATAGAAGAAGGAAGGAAGGACCTCTGGATGTCCCCATTTATAGTAAAGTACCGTTGTCTGAGGGTCTTGAAAACCAACGAGTCCGAGTTCAGAACCTTCCAGCCCAATTTCATTAAGAAAGCCTTGTTAGCAGCCTTGAGCGATCGCACGTCCAATCCTCCCTCCGCCCTGGGCGTGCAACATGCATCCCAGTTGACCACTACCTTTCCTTTAGAATTCACATCTCCCGTCCATATGAAATTACGCATGGCTTTTTCCATTTATTTTAGCAGCGTGGCAGGCCATTTATAAATCATCATGGAGTGCACGAAAGAACTGGTTATCACCGAGTTAACAAGGCAAACCCTACCAGCGAGGGAAAGGGACGAGCCTTTCCATCGTCGGAACTTAAGGATTATCTTGTCAAAAATGGGCTGTAAATCCGCGACCTTTGGGGCTCCCTTGAAAATTGGAGCGCCCAAGTAGATGGTGGGGAACGCCCCTGGATGAATCCCCAAAATATGTTGCACCCTCCCACGTACATAATGCGAAACCTGCGCCCCAAAATAAGCCTTGGATTTATGAGGACTGAACACTTGACCCGAGATATCAGCATAGTGAGTAAGAATCTGAAGCAAGGCGCAGGCGTTGGAAGAAGACGCACCGCACATGATGACGAAATCATCTGCATAAAGAATGGATGCTGGGAAGATAATACTCCTTGGCGCCGTGAAGGCAGATAACCTGGACTGATCCATCGCTGATGTGATAAACCGACCTATGACCTCTTCCGCAATACAAAACAAAAGGGGTGATAAAGGATCCCCTTGTCTGACCCCTCTGGAACAGGCAAAATAACCAACAGGCGTCCCATTCAACAACACTAATATTCTGGACGACCGAAGAACCACCTCCACCCAACACACGAACGTCTCGGAAAATCCGAAACGTCGCAAGACATAAAGTAAAAAATCCCATCTCAATGTGTCGAATGCCTTACGAATATCTATTTTCAGGATCATATTCGAATCCGTGCGTCCCTGTAAGACATTAAACCCTTCGGATACCATGGCAATACACTCATGAATTGAATTTTTGTCTACCGGGATAAAACCAAACCGAGTCGGGGATAAATAGTTAGCAATAATAGAACCAAGCGCGTAGCCAATATTTTCGTGATAATCTTGAAAAAGAAGTTGCTCATGACGATAGGGCGGAAGTTTTCAATGACATTGGCATCCTTAGTCTTAGAAATGAGCGCCATGAAGCTGGCATTCAATCCCAGAGGTAGAGACGAATTGTTAAAGAAATAGCGAACAGCATCTGTTACCTCAGCAGATATGATTTCCCGAAATGGCGGTAAAAAGCCCATTGAACCCATCGAGGCCCCGGGAGCTATCTCGGATCCATATCAAACACGTGCCCCGCACCGGAATCGAGAGGGAATGACTGTTAGGGAAGCATTGTCCCGCGCCCCAACTATTGGAGTGAGTACAGGTCGACCAAATGAGAAATTCGTGGTGGAGCTCCCATTTTCCGCAAAGAGCTCCTCGTAAAATGAAATAATATGATTCCCAAGGACCGTGGCATCATCGGTGAAGTTTTCCGCCACCATAAGTCCCTCGAATCCCGTAAGCGCCCGTCATTTAATCGACTACGCCGATGAAAAAATGTTGTGTTTTGGTCGCCATCCTTAAGCCGGCGATTCGGGCCTTTTGCTTAAGGAATTCAGACTGTGATTGCAACATCTGCGAAAGCTTCAACTGGACGTCCAGCTCTCTATCCCGGAGAGAGGAGGTATAGCCCACAACCTCGAAATCTGCCTGAATCTGACGAAGGAGCTCCATCTGGCTGTCCACACTGCGGTTAACATCCCCAAACACATCCCTGTTCCAATATTTAATAGCATATCGCAACCGCTTGAGCTTCCACATGACTCGCAGTAAAGGGTTGTGCGTGTCACATGGAGAGCCCCAAGAAGTTGTAACCAAATCTCGGAATGAATCATGGTGAATCCACATACGCTGAAAACGAAATGGGACCGGACCCCTAGTAGTGGTCGAGGAGCAAGTAACCAAAATGGGGTGATGATCGGAACCAATGCGAGGAAGAACTAAGCCCTTGACCTCCTTCCAAAGAGCGAAAAAAGGGCAAGTAGCCAGGGCTCTGTCCAACTTAGCCTGAAGTAAAGATAGAGGTCTCCGTGGAGAGCACCAAGTAAATGAATTCCCCGTCGTCGAAACCGCAAACAAATTGGCGTCCTCTATGAAATCCCTGAAGTCCTGGCACGAGGCTTGGGAAAGAGTGTCATTGCGCGAGCGTTCATGGTGCCCCAAAACCGCATTGAAATCCCCAACAAGCAATAGATCAGCCAGACCCAAATTCCACAAATCCAACCATAGCTCACGGCGTGCAATGTAATCACACAAACCATGAGTAAATCCAACATGAAAAATCAAAGAACCAAATTGAACATAGAAAACAATACACTGGGTAGAAGACCATACCTGATTAAGAATTGTGATAGTGGAGTCGTGAAGAACCCAAATGTCTGGCCGCCCATTAACTCGAAAATTTTGTCCCACAAGTGTCAAACCCATGCTCTGCCAGTAAGAGTCGGAAATATTCAAAAAGTCCACCTTAGGTTCACAAATAGCCATAATGGAAGGTTTATGCTTGTGACATAAAGCCTTAAGAACATTGCGAGATGCAACATTCCCGATCCCCCGGATGTTCCAGAAGATGCAATTCATTGAGACGGTTGAGGGGAAGTCGCCGTGACGATCGCACGGTGAAAACAGGCGTGTGGCGCATAACAGAGTCTGATGATTGTGGAGGATCCACGTCATCTGCATAATCGGCCCATTTTTTGGATGTTGCGAAGTTCATCTCGTGTGGTTCTGAGCTTTCCATTTCAATAGTAATGTCATGAGCGGGGGGTGTCGGTCTCGACGTAATTTTCTGGAGAATTTGATCTTTGGCTGAATCCAAAGAGCTGTCCCGGAAGGCACGACTCAGAGCACGAATAGGCTTCCCCAAAGGATACTGTACTGTGATAGGCATAATTGCGGAGGCTGAAACGGTTGTCGTACCGGAAGTACTAACCTTGTCGATGACCCCCTGACTGGATACTCGGTGTAGTCATCTGTGGGTTGTTGCTGATCCTTGGATTCAACTGAACCAAGCGCCTCGAAGGTGTTACCAAGATGGATTTTTGGAGGGCAAGCGACTATGGCGCGAGGGGAAGATCCTGCGCGCATAGTCGAACCCGTATTTCCCATTGAGTCATCAACGACCTTGCCCTTGTCTCTGCGAACAGACGATAAACTCTACGAACCCCCGGAACGCCCTCGCCGGGACGAGAAGTGTTGCGGTTGTCGCTCCCTGGCCGTCCCTGGGCCGGTGACGTACGCCCATCCTTATTCGTATTACCCACTGTGTTAAAATGACAAGAAGCTGTAGAGTGCCCCGTAACACTGCACGTTGAGCAAAATGCCGGTAGTTTTTCATAAGTGACGGAAACAAAAGAGCATTTTCCGGTGCGTTCAATCATAATATGTTCCTCCAAAGGTTTGGAGAGGTCAACATCCACGTAACCCGAACAAAATGACCCAAGGAACCATCTAAAGAACGCTGATCAATCTGCAATGGGTTCCCAAGAGCACTGGCAATCCCCATGATAGTATTGGGGTCCCAGTATTCCAGCCGAGTTCAAAAATCCGCACCCAAACACTCAAGCCATCAAGACCGAGCCTTGTAAGGGTTGAAGTCGGCACCCACGGAGATAGACGGATAATACTAGGGTTAAGCGCCCAATTGGTGCGTTCTTTGGGCCCGAGAACGATCCTGCGCATTAAACAATTTGACACAAAAGAATCCCTTGCCCAGGGGAATTAGTTTCCATTCATTCTTGATGCCCCATAATTCAGATAAGCGTTTTTGTAAAAGCATGGTAGCCATGGCTTGGTACCTTTTCCTAAAATAACCCGTCCAATTAACGAGTAGGAAAATTCAGCGAGACGTTGCTGGTAAATGTTATCATCAATAGTTACGAAATAGTAATCACCTTTGCGAACTGGTTTGGGGATCGGATTTTTACCAGAGACCATGTAGAAAACAAATTAGAATTACGGGGCCCGAGTCGTGGAATCCATTTGTTTGATACCGAAGCTTTGTGTGAAAGTTGAGTCCGTCGGATGGGGTTTCGAAACCACTGCGCAAAAGAATAAACTTGATGACCCATGTTACTAGCCGGAGGTTGTTGGGTTGACGAGTTGGGATGGCCCATGGTGGCAGAGCATCCAAAGCAAGGTGAAAAGCATTCATTGGTGGACATGCGGGAGGAGTGCTACGAGGATGGGATCGTAGCCTGGGGGTCACCACACCCCGGGAGGGGACCACTACGAGGGCGAGTGGGCGGCCCCAAGGAAGCATGGGAGGGGCCGGCCCCCCATGGCCATTGGCAACCATGTGGGTAAAGGGCGCAAGAAGCGCTGGGCGGTGATGTAGGGCGCTCCCCCTTTCTTTAGCCACATGGTGAGGAACCACTGGGTCGCGAACGAAGTCATTAATTTCTGGGAATAAGAGACCGTCTCATTGTCGTTGAGTTCTCGGAGGAAGGAGTAGAAAATTGCATGTGATCAACGTACGTTGGGGATGCGGCATGCTGTCTAGGGTTTGGTGTGTTGTTTAGGGTTTGGTGGTGCGACGCGTTTGATGAAGGTGGTATTTCTCACTGTCGGGGATGAGAGGGTGGCGCAAAGTTGGAAGTAAGCCCATACCACGGAGGCTCCGCCATGGGAGCAACGGAGAAGACGACCGGAGATTTCTAAGAGTAGCCGCCGGCGGTCTTGTTGAGAGAGAGAATTCTTAGAGAGAGAATTTTCGATTGGGTTTCTTTTAGATTCCAATTCAAATTTTCAGTAAGAATCAAGGGGTTGAATAAACCTTCTATGAGCAAAAATAGCTTAAAAGTAAGTAAAATTTGAATTTAAACATCGAAAACTATGTGGAAACGACAAAGAAACATAAGAACAACATAAAAAACGGTATGGTAACAACCTAGAAACAACGTAAAAAATATTTAAAAACACCACATGAATAAAAAGAGCTTAAAAATAGGTAAAAATTGTACCTACACATTGAAGACTACATTCGAAACAACAAAAAAGTTATTCGAACAATATTAAAAATATTATAGATCAACACAGAAACAATGTACAAAATAACACATGAATAAAAAGTAGCATAAAAAAATAGGTAAAAGTTGTTTTGAAACATCGAAACAACAAATAGGAAAATAACGCTTGTTAGAGGGTTGTCATTTTGTCAACGATATATCCAATAATTAATTTATAATTTCTTTTGTATTGGTTTGAATTTTGAGTTATTATTTTTTATTGTGATTTTATATTTATTCTTGGTTTCTAGTGTTAGATTATAATATTATAAAATTAGCATAGGTAATTTTTCTTACTTAGTTTTAGTCCTTTTAAAGTTATAATTTCTAATTAAATTATATAAGTCTATTTCTCAATTTTGTAATACACTTTTGATTTTACTTCATGTCGTGGGCAAAAAAGTCATTTTATTATTATTATAATTAATTAATGAATTTGTTTAATCTCATTAATTTCCAATATTGTCTATTAGTTATTGGGCTATAGATAAAATTATCCGGCCCGCGCGCCATTTTATCCTACACGGCCCATGAGGTCGGCTAACCTAAGTATAAAAAGATTTCTCCATCTCATTTGTAAGTAACTAACAATTAGGGAAAAATCCACCATATACCTTCATTTTTGGGGAAAATCCTCACTGTTTACGCACACATCACTTTTGTACTCTTTTTTTTTTTTACTTTTTTACGCTCCTGCATATTATTTTTGTTATTTTTACGTTTTTTTCCGTTTGTTTTTATTCATGTATTGTTTTATATGTTATTTATGTTGTTCGATATTGTTTCTATTTGTTTCTTGGTTGTTTCTATGTTGTTTCATTATTGTTTCGATATTTCAATACAACTTTTACTTGTTTTTTACGCTCTTTTTTGTTCATGTGTTGTTTTATATATTGTTCTTGGGTTATTTTTTATAGCGTTTTAATGTTGTTTTGATGTTTTTTTCCCATGTAGTTTTCAATGTTTTAATGTAGTTTTTACCTATTTTTAAACTCTTTTATTAATGTAGTATTTTCTATATTGTTTCTGTTGTTTCTATATTGTTTATATTTTGTTTAATGTTGTTATGATGTTTCTTTATTGTACCCATGTTGTATTCGATGTTTCAAAGTAAGTTTTTACCTATTTTGTAGTTTTTTTTTTGTTTTTGTGTTGGTTTTTATATTGTTTCGGGGTTGTTTCTATATAGTTTTTAATGTTGTTTTATTGATTCTTGGTTGTTTCTATGCATTTTCGACGTTTTCACTGAAATTTTACTAGATTTAATATGTTTGAAACATCCTCGAAACAACCTTGAAACAACAACATAAAAAGTCCGGGAAAATTGGCGGGAGCGTAAAAATATCTGGAAAAAGAGGCGGGAGCGTACAAATGTCTAGAAAAAGGACCGGGAGCGTAAATGTGTCCTTTTGTTCTAGAAATATTGGGCATTTTTGTCCTTATCCCTAACAGTTTATTACTCTAATTTGTGGTCTTTCTGCTCGGGATTTTCTTTCATTCACTTGTTGAATTGAGCGTCGGAGAGACCTCTCTGCGACAATTCCATGGCCCGTCTAACGTTTGCTGGTATTGCAGACAAGTTTCCTCCAGAGAAGATTTCCTTGACTTGGAGGGGTCTGCTGAAAAAACAACAACATAGCATCACAAGAATAAACGTCTTTATTTATTTTATCTTCGATATTATGATTCTTTGATTTCTACATCTAAAAATATTTTTTTCAAAAGATTCTAGAAGGAATGTGTAAAATTCAAATGTTATCGGATATTAATATATCAATCGTGAAGGTGGCTAACCAAATGAGTGAATTTGTTAAATTCAATACTGTCGTCTATGAAATTATGTTTGATGTCCTTGTCCTTAAATGCAAGTGAAACTTCTTTTCCTTCACGGCTTCACCTTAGCAACAATTGTTATTGAACACATCTTTAACTTAAAATATTATTATAAGGCTGAGGGAATTTTGGCTTTGCAAGTGCCAAAGGAAGCCCGCCCTTAGTTAATATGCATGGTGACAATGGAATGTCTCTTTCCTGAAAGAACGGACTACATTTAATTGTCTCTTTTTAATCTCTAATTTTGTGTGGTATGTTAAGAGTGACGACATTTTTAGTTTTTCACAACCCAACCCCACCACGTCTTCAAGAAACAAAAAACTCTATAATGATTAATGTATTTTGAGAAATCACATTTAGTATACTTTGTCTTTTTAATGTAAATTATTTTTGTTCTTTTGGAATGAGACATTATTTTCTGAAAAACTGGTGTAGGATTTAAGATTAGAATCGGCACATTAGCAGGTGATAACGTAGTTTTGGAAATTAATCAAGTTGTGATAAACAAAAATAAGCGACACAAACAACGGGAGTATGGAATCGAAAATGAAGAATTTAAAAAAAAATTGGGATAAGGACACAATTACCACACTTTTCTGGACAAACGGCAGGCTTTTATGCTTTCCGGTGATTTTTGGATAAAATTACGCTCCGCCCCTTTTTCTGGACAAAAATACGCCCCTGCCAAAATTCTGGGACTTTTTTATGTTGTTGTTTCTTTGTTGTTTCAAACATGTTTCTTCTAATCAAATTTCAGTGAAAAATAAATTTTGCCTCCGTTAAATAATCTATTTTATACTCGAAATCTTATAAAAAAAAAGAAATATGCACATAAAACAACATATATTAAAACCAAAATAAAATGAAAATAATATAGAAATAACATGAGTAAAAAACACAATTCAATTTTTAATCCAATGCATGAAAACATAAAAAACATGGAAATAACCAAGAAACAATATAGAAACAAACCAGGAACGATATATAAAACACCATATGAGCAAAAATAGCTTAAAAGTAAGTAAAATTTGAATTTAAACATCGAAAACTACGTGGAAACGACAAGTAAACATAAGAACAACATAAAAAACAGTATGGTAATAACCTAGAAACAACGTAAAAAATATTTAAAAACACCACATGAATAAAAAGAGCTTAAAAATAGGTAAAAACTGTATCTACACATTGAAGACTACATTCGAAACAACAAAAAAGTTATTCGAACAATATTAAAAATATTATAGATCAACACAGAAACAATAGAAACAATGTACAAAATAACACATGAATAAAAAGTAGCATAAAAAAGTAGGTAAAAGTTGTTTTGAAACATCGAAACAACAAAGAAACAAATTAAAACAACATCGAAACAACATATATAACACATAAAACAATACAGGAACAAGAAAAAATGAAAAAAAAAGTATAAATAATCAAAAATATGCAGGAGCGTAAAAAAGGAAAAGCATAGGTACAAAAGTGATAAGAGCGTATTTGGTGGTATTTTTTCAAAAGTTGAGGTATTTCTGAGAATTTCTCAAATATTTAAAGCCTTAACCGTTTAAGGAGAAGAGTTTCTTGTCATCATCATCAAACTCCTTGAAATCCTTGGGAGTTAGTGTTCCATCTTCCAATTTCTTTGTTGGTTTAGCAATTTCATCAATAACTGCATTCCAAATATCGAATCCACACCCTTGCAGGAAGCACTCCATTTTATCTTACCAGAGAGCATAGTTGTTGGAAACGAAGCAACGTAGCTTGTTGGATGAAGCACCGGTTGAAACATAGCTCTTGTTCGTAGCCATGGATCTTTAAGATCTTTACTCGTGTAGACTCAACGAGTTGCCAAGAGTTTGGTTTTGATACCACTTGTTAGTCCAAGTCGCCACGAAAATGTACAGGGGGTGAATAGATTTTCCCCTATTTACAAATTATTCTACCCTTTTCAAATAATAGCTCAATGAAGAATAATTTGCACATAATTGAAATCAACACATCATGATTTATAGTGCTTCAGCCTACCTAGACCCTACGTCCACTACCGCCCGATCTCTCGAGTTGATTTTCTAACAACTAGTTTTATTGTTGAAAAACTTGTTACAACTTTGAAGAGTACCAAACTCTTACCAAAAGAACACTTAACAAGTATATCATTTTTTGGATGATATTGATTATTCAAGATTATCCCTCAAATGAATTTATACAACTTTAAAAGTGCAAGTGTAATCACGAATGAAAACCAAATAAGCAAGATGTGAAAGTGCAAAACTTAGGCTATTACAATAAGAGTATGAAAATGAAAGCTTGTGAATATTTGCTGAGGTTTTCTTATTGTGTTGTAGAATTGTGTTATATTGATCCTTCAAAATCTCCAACTATTTATAGAGGAGCTTCAAGATTTGATTTCTAGCATAGGCTCCTCCAATTTGAATTTTGTCTGCAAAATAAGAATGAAAAGATCTACAAAAGTGGTTAAGAATTGTTAAAGTGAATTTTGCTGATAAGTGTTGCTACAACGGATATAATCTGTTGCCAAATAACATATAGCGACCGTTCGCTATGTATAAAATTCAAAAATTTAAGTCGTTGGATCAAGATTTGATATGGGTTGCTGTCAAGGACGACCAGTCTCTATGCATAGAGACCGACCGATGTACCACAACAGAGAAGAAAAATGAATTTGCAAGCAAAAATAGGTACTGGTCGCCCTCTCTTCAAAGAGATCTCAGTTTTTCAGAAATTTTGAAAAACACACATGTACCTGTCACCCTCAATATATAGAATTCTCTGAATTTTGTCAAAAATGAAATTCAGGTTATGCTTCATAAAATACCATTAAAATGATGAATACATTTGAAGTATTCTAAATAGTATTTTGACAATATTTTAAAATTTGTTTTGGTTTAAATAAATTAGAAATATGAAATCATCAAAATAAAAAATAACTTAGGTTTAACGGGGTACAAGATGCTTACACCAAGTGACCCTACCTCTTTGGTTATGCCCACATGACAATCATGGAGGGGTTTATCAAGGACCTCAAGGCTGGGAAAACAATGGCGAAATTTGAGGATGAGATGTAGGCTTACGAGAAAGGGTTGATCCCTCCTGAAGAGGACAATGAGGGATTAGAGGAGCGAAAAGTCCCTGCCAAGGGGAATATCGAGGAGGCCGCGACCACGGGAGATCAAAACCCTTAGGCCTTAGGAGTTTTTAATTTATGTCAGCTTTTGTAATTAGCCTCTGGGCCTTCCCTTGTAAATTTTTGACATTTTGAATGAAGTTTTTTGTTCAGATACCTATTGTATTTTTCTTTTGGGCCGACCATACATAATGCCTTTTTGAACCAAGTCTTGGCCTGATCTTTCAAATAGGACGAGTCGACGTATGATTTTCCTGAAGCTTGTCCAGTCCCATAGTTTACTAGGTCGCTTCATCCAGGGATGAATAGGAAAAATAACGTAAAATTTTATTGATAATATTTCTTCAAAAAGGTTACATTCCAAGGATGACCTAACTTTTCTCCAATGAGATACTCCAACTCGTATGCCCCATTTAGGAGAACCTTGATAACACGATAAGGCACTTCATAATTCAGTCTAAATGGACCGAAATCTAGGCCTAACACCCTTTTTAAGACAAGATCTCCGAGTTGAGATTTCCTTTCATGAACTTTGGAATTGTAATATCATTCGCTTATGTGCTTATAAGAAGTATTTTTCATCTCGACATCATATCTCTTCTCATGGATAAGATCCAGCTTGGCCCTAAGTGTATTTCCATGGACTTTTCGATAAAGTTTGTAACTTGATATGTTGAGGCACCAATGTCGACTGGGATTACTGCTTCTGACCCATATGCTAAGGCAAAAGGAGTTTCTCTCTTGGATGATTGGTTTGTAGTTTTGTATGACCAAAGGACACCCAGTAGCTCCTCTGGTCAACTTGTTTGCGTTTTAAAAGTATATTTGATGATCTTGTTCACTGCCTTGACCTGGCCATAGGACTGAGGGTGGTATGGAGTTGAAAAATGATTTTTGATGTGTAGGTTCTCACAAAATATTTTAACCTTTCGGTTATCGAACTGCTTCCCATTGTTAGTTACTATTGAGTAGGGAATTCCAAATCAGCACACGATTTCCACACAAAATCAACATATTTTCTGCTCGGTGACCTTTGCAAGTGGTTGAACTTCTACCCATTTTGAGAAGTAATCTACTGAAGCTATGGTGAACCTTGCCCCCCTCCCCGCCCCTTGCTAGTGGGGAGAGGGTCGGTCAGGTCTATCGTCCGCTCAGCAAATGGCCAAGGGATGAAAACTAAGATGAGAAGCTTGGGATGATACTTGACTTGGGTGTGTATCTTTGATGCTTTTTACATTTTTTGGCTAGCGAGATTGCATCTTTTTTCAGGGTGCACCAATAGTATGCTTGCTTGAATAGATTGTAGGCCAATGACTGACAGCCAGCATGGTTGCCGTATATTTCTTATGTGTACTTCTCTTAGTGCATATTCGGCCTCATCTTTGAATGGACACCTTAACAACAGTACTGAGTAGCCTATCTTGTATAACACACCATCCACAATGGTAAACTTGCTGCTTGAGTTCTTAACGTCCGAGCTTCTACTTTGTCCTCTGGTTGAATCCATTTTTCTAGATATTCAACTATTTGTGTCATCTAACTCGGTGGGCTGCGAGAAGATATGTAAATCTCTCCGCTAACTGAGGTTGGGGAGAGTTGATACCTAATGTTCACATTTTCCATATACTCGGACCCCACACTAGATGCTAATCGGGCTAAAGCATCAGATTAAGTATTCTCAGTTGGTGGGACATGAATGACTTTAGCCACAAAATCGGAAAGCCTAGATTTTGCAAGATGTAAATACTAAGATAGTTTAGGTTCCTTGGATGGCTATTTGGGGTTCATATCTATTGTTGAATTGGCCCCTAGATTTGTATGGTTGGTGCATAACTTATTTTAGAGGAAAATCTGTGAGCACAATTATTCGATGCTAAAAAACGTAAAGCCTCAACTTTCTAGAAGACATAATAAGAGCATATCTTATTTTCTCTATAGGTGAATACCTCAACTCTGTGTCATGCAAAGATTGGTTGACATAATAAATTGGATGTTGTATTGCATCCTCTACTCGAATTAGGACTGAGTTGATGGAAAATTATGATATGGCAAGATAAAGATATATATCTTCATCCCGTCGAGGTTTTTGAAACACTTGCATGGTGACAAGATATTCTTCAAGTTTTATAATGCTTCTTGACTCTGCTCAGTCCATTCAAAGTTCTTATTTTTGATAATTTCAAGAAATGTTTGCATTTTTCTATAGATTGAGATACAAATCGGCTTAAACCGGCTAGTCGGCCTGTTAGTCTTTGTATTCTTTTAACACAACTTGCAGGTTCGAGTTCAATTAGGGCTTTAATCTTGTCAGGCTTTTCTTCTATTCCTCTGTTAGGAATTTTATTGTTTAGATTTTGATGAATGCCATGTAAAACTTAGAATAGAAAGTTGGCACCCCAATTCTTGTTGTAAAATGCATTGTAATGAATAGAGCTGGCCAAGCTGAGTTAAGTCAGCTACGCCTTAACATGCAAGAAGACAATCAAGATCGAAGGAAGACTCGAGAGACAATTTGAGTATGGCAAAGAAGAGTAGACAGGAACTGTCTTTGGAGAAGCGGTGAGATGCACTGGTGAGTGGAGCATCGGTCAAGTCAACTCAAGAAAAGCCCAGTCTCAAGTTGAAGTGACAGACGAGTCATCCATGATTGGAAGTCGACTCTAAGTCACCTGGGGAAAGCAAGGAAATGCGGTCAAGTCGAGATAATCGAAAAAGAACCGTTGCGACAAAAATCAAGAGATTTACTTAAACAAGTAATATCTCCATACCACCTTTCTTGGAGTGCTCGGTCCCGAAGCGTGCAAAAGGAATGAACCAATGGGAAGCACTACACCGTGTCGAACTACGAAAAGGTGAAAGAACAATTCATACGAGGAAACGGCAATTCCAAGAAGCGCAAGCCAACGATCGCAAAGTGACTTTCAAAAATGAGCCTATCTCTTCAACGGGCAAATTTTTGAAAGTTCACTATAAAAGGCTGAGGAGTTTGTTTGAAAAATAGGATGACACACACGCGAGATATACAAGCACATCGAAAAATCGAAACATTCTCAATCCTCAAGCCTACATTACGAAGTACATCAATCCAACACTCACCGTGAAGGAAAGAGAACTTCAATCAGTTGAAGAGGAAAATATCGAAAAACAAGGGGTCTACATTCCGGAAGGATTGTAGAAAGGTTCAAGGTTGAACCAAGTCTTAAGCTTTTGGAGGGCTTCGTGATCAAATCCAAAGAGCTTGAGCAAGTGAGTCTGTAGTAACATGGCAAAATGCCTGTGAAGAAGCCGAGTCGCACGAGAAGCCTTGAGTGAGTGATCAAGGCGTCTCGTGATCGAGTCCCTAAGGATCAAGTCGTTTGTTGTGATCAAGACTTGTATCCGGACTCATTACCACTTTGTAAACCGATCATTACTTAGTGGATTCCTCCAGGAGTTGGAGAAGAGAGGAGTAGAAGAATTACCCCATCTTCGAACCTCTATAAAAACTTTCTTGTGTCATTTACATTTCAAAGCATTTAAATTCTCGCACTTTTAATCGCTTATATCTCACGATAAATTTGCTATCCATTTGATAATTTATAAGTACTAAATCAAGCTCTAAAATCTTGCTTAATCAAACTTAAGGGTGTTAAGTCTTCCGCTGAAAATAAAACTACAGTTGAGTTAAATTATAGCCAACAAGTGAGTTACTCCATCAACAGCTCAATTTGAGTCTGTTGAGAGATTAACTCTCTTGAGTGACTAATTCGATTGTCCATCAAGGACACAAATTGTGTGTAGAATCAACTCAGTAGATTTAAAAGGACTAAATGGAAAATTTGGTAAGGTTTATTCAACCCCCTTCTAAACCTTACACTTACACCTCTTGGGACCTACAAGTGGTATCGAGCGGTTGGTTCATTGAACCCTCCGCACCGGTTCTTGAACTAGATCTCCAAACTTTTCAAAGTCTCGCTTTAGTACTTAAACTTTCAAAACTCTTCTTTATCATCAAAAGTTATTATCATGGAAGCAAATTTGACACGCATCCCTATGTTCACTATTGAAGAATTTGATGATTGGAAAATTCGTATGCGAGGCTCATCTATCAAAGCATTACATGATGAGATGTGGATAGTGATAGAAGATGGGCCTCTCGCAAATCTAAAGGTAAAACACGGTTGCACGAAGAGTTGCGGTGAAGGAGAAGAAGATGTTGCTCTAGACCCGGTCATGGTTGAAAAACCAAGAACCGAGTGGACAAATGATGACAGAAAAAGATACAACCTGGATAATGTAGCCAAGGACATCCTTTACAAAACCTTGGACAAAGCCATGTTCAACAAAGTCAAATCATGCAAAACGGCTAAAGAAATGGGACAAGCCGACATTAATTTGTGAAGGCTCGAGCAAATCAAAGAAAACAAATTATCGGTGGTCGTACTGAGAAATTTGAGAACTTCAAAATGATCTCGGGAGAAAACTGGATCAACTAGACGCTCGGTTTTAGAAATCACAAATGAGTCTGTCTACACTTGGAAAGGAATATACACGAAGGAAATGTGTATGAAGATCCTAAAAAGTCTTCGGTGAATGGGAAATGAAGGTCATGGCATCGAGACACTCCATGGACCTATCAAAGACATCCAATCATGAGTTATTCTCGGACCTCAAAGCCTACGAGTTTGAGTGAGAAGAAAAGACCAGGAAGAGACAATTGTACCAAAAACAATTTGCTCTAATTGTCAAAGATGGGAAGAGAGTGAGGTCAAAGAGGCAATTGACCCGGAAGAAATAGCCCTGGTGGTTAAAAGATTTAACAAGTTCTTTAACAAGAACTACAAGAGAGGAAAGGGTGAATCTTCCGAAGACACTCGGCTCCCTCCAAATCAAGGGAAGACAGGCCAACCAAGAGAACAGATCATCAAAAAGATGAGTATCAAAGGGTCGACAACTCAAGAATAGAAAGAGCGATCAAAAAGCTGAATATCTATGTTGGAACTGTAGACAACCAGGTCACTATGCCATTGATTGCTCATATCCTGTAGTCAACAAGTACGAGAGATGAAGAAGAAAGAAAGATCTTGAGAGAAAGAAGACAAGAAAGGAAAAAGGCAATGATGGTCGCAGAGATGCTAAAAAACGGCCAAGTCAAGGGAGACAACGGTGATTCAGAGAGCGATGAAGTCGACTATTCAAGTGACTCGAAGAAGAAGCCCCGATCCGCTTGATGGCCAAAGAACAAGATCAAGAAGATGAGGTACAATCTAACTCAACAAACTCGGACACTAGTGATAGTGATCATTTGTGACACACACACTTCATAACCTACTGATCTTTATGATTCATTAAGCAAAATGATGAAAGATTTTGAACACATTAAATCCTCACACACACTATTGAATGAGGAAAAGACCTACTCAAAAGTCAAAACTCAAAGTCGACTAAGGAGCCGAGTACTCTAAGTCAAATAGTCATTTTGTTGAGAATGGAAGTTTAAAAATTTGAAAATGCTAAATTAGTAGCGAAATTCTTTGTTATAGAAAAGAGGAGAACGACCTCAAGAATGTTATTGCCTCATTTACTAAGGCATCTAAATCATTGGATGATCTTATTATGAGTCAAAGAGAATGTGGAGACAAGACAGCTTAGGATTTAATTCCTCGTGCCATGTCAAACCTCAAGAGTAATTTTGGAAAAAGGATCTTCAAGTCATGAAGAGTCCGAAAAATCCAAAACTCTAAATGGTGCACACACATTCACTCCAAAGCACAATACTAAGCAAAGCGGCCTTGGTTACAAAGGAAAAGGAAAACAACTTGATTGAGTGTCTTTGAAAGGACAGTGAGAAGAGGTTCGGCCGAGTCCTCAAAGCAAACTCCAAAGAAAATACAGTAAAGAAGAAGCGAGCTACCAAAAATCCCTTAAAACCCATAAAAGAAATACATATGATGGGAATGGTAGAAAATATCCAAGCCAAGTGATTGGAATAATGTGAACTATCAAAGCATAGACTTATGGAATATAAGCCCAAATGGCAAAGGCCTAGAACTCAAAGAAAGGCCATTCCAAAAGTATAAGAGCTTTCATCGGCACACATATGCACCTAGGCACTACACTCAAAAACACCACAATTACCCAAGGAAGGCAATTGCTAAAACACATATGCGGCATACAAACAAAAGAGACAATTTGTATGAACCTAGAATCCCCAAGCAATTTGCCAGGATTGATTATGATTATGGCATCGATAGATGGCAACCCCTTAGAGTCAAAACATTTGGCTATAGGTTGGTTGGATCATCTTACAACTCTAACCCCTCAGACCTGCAGACAAGTATGGGTACCTAAAAATTAATTTCCTTGATTGCGGGTTCAAGGAAGTGAGTGCCAAGGAACCTGGTACATGGATAGTGGTCATTCCCGGACATATGACAGAAATAAGAGAAATCTGTCAAAATTCAAGGAAGTCAAAGGAGCAAAAGTCATATTTGGGGGAAATGAAGCTCTGGTGAAATAAGAGGCATTGGATCCATCAAGAGGAATGGATTAGAAATCACAGATGTTGCATATGTTGAAGGACTCAACTTCAACTTATCGAGTATCGATCGGCCACGTGACAAGGGCTACAATGTTGGATTCAACATGGGTATATGCCAAATCAAAGAAATTGAATCAAATGAAGTGGTCTTTGCAAGGATGTAGACGAGAAAAATATGTATGTAGTGGATTGGTCAACCGCAACACCCAAAGACTGCTTTCTACTAGCAAAGAGCACAATTTGAATCAAGTTGGTAGTCGTGGCACAAAAAGTTGAGTCACCGAATTTCAAAACAATTAACAAGATGGCAAGAAGTCATCTTGTAGAAGGACTTCGGACTCGTATACAAGAAGGAGAGTATATGTGATGCATGTCGGAAGGAAAGCAAATCAAGTCGTCATTCAAAGAAAAGACATGCCCATCCTCAACAAGAATATTGCATCTACTTCATATGGATCTATTTGGCCAAATGGAACCAAACATAAGTGGAAAGAAATACACCTTGGTGGTAGTAGATGACTACTCAAGATATACATGGACAATATTCATGTGCAAGAAGAAAGAAACTCTACAAAAACTACCCACGGTGATGAAGAGGATTGAGAATGAGAAGAGTCAAACCATTATCAAAATAAGATCGGATAGAGGAACCGAGTTTGTCAATGGAATAATAACTCAATATTGTATTGAGAATGGTATTGGTCATGAACTATCAAGAGCAAGAACTCCACAAATGAGAATGGAGTTGAAAGAAGAAAAGCAGAACCCTCAAAGAAGCAACAAGGACCATGTTAGTCAAGGTGGGTTACCAAAAAGATTTTGGCCGAGGCAATCAACACGACTTGCTACACCCAAAACGGATGTATGATAAATAGCGGTGACAAGGACAAGGACCTATGAGATCCGGATTGGAAGAAAACCAAGTGTTGCATATTTGAGAATATTTGGATGTAAATGCTTCATCCACAACAATGGCAAAGACAAACTAAAGGCTTTTGATGCTAAAGCGATGAAGGTATCTTCTTAGGATACTCGGTGAAAGCAAAGCCTACTGAGAATACTCAACAAAAGAACTATGGTTACTGAGAGGAATCCATTCATGTAGTATTCGATGAGCCAAATGTAAATAGAGAAGACATTGAAGAGTCGGTGATAAGTTGAATCATCCAACCATACTGAAGAGTCCTTATCTTTCAAGTCAAAATTTGGAATCATCAATTCGAGAAGAAGATGAGATAGTGAATCTCAAAAAATTTGGAAAATTTGCGGCTAAGTGATAACGAGATAGCCGACCACACCAACACAGTGAAAGTCGATCAATCCGGCTAACTTACTCCAACTCGATGTAAGATGGCCGAGAGACCATCCACGAGAACTTGTCATTGGAGATATAAGAGAAGGTGTCAAAACAAGATCGAACTCAACAAGAAGCTATGTTCACATGCTTCATCTCGCAAATAGAGCCAAAAGATGTGTCACAAGCATTGGATGACACACATTGGATTCAAGCTATGCAAGAAGAGTGAATCGGTTTGAAAGAAATAAAATGTGGGAATTAGTGCAAAGACCCATGCATCAAAATGTTATTGGCACCAAATGGGTATTCGAAACAAGATGAACGAGGAAGGTTACGTGGTAAGAAACAAAGCAAGACTGGTAGCCAAAGGATATTGCCAAGAAGAAGGGATAGATTTTGATGAAACATTTGCCCTCGTAGCAAGATTGGAAGCTATAAGGATGTTTCTTGCCTATGCGACTCACAAGAATTTCATTGTATATCGATGGATGTAAAAAGTGCATTCCTAAATGGCTTATTGGAAGAAGAAGTGTATGTTGAACAACCTCCAGGATTTGAGCAGAAGACTCTTGGAGACAAGGTATACAAACTCAAGAAAGCCTTGTATGGATTGAAACAGGCACCCAGAGCATGGTATGATACCCTGTCACAATTCCTAAGCGAAAATGGATTCACAAAAGGAAAAGTAGATAGAACACTTTTCTTTAATTCAAGACAAGAAAAGTATACTGCTTGTTCAAATATATGTTGATGACATTATTTTTGGATCCACTAACAAAGAGCTGTGTAAAAAATTTTCAAACCTCATGCAAAGTAAATTTGAAATGAGCATGATGGGAGAGCTGACATTCTTCCTTGGACTTCAAGTGAAACAGCTGAAGGATGGAACCTTCATAAGTCAAACAAAATACACCAGAGATTTAATGAAGAAGTTTGGTATGGAGGAGAAGTCTTCAGTAAATATACCAATGAACACATCGGTCAAAATGGACATGGATGCGGATGGCAAGCCTGTAGATCAAACAAGATCTGAGCACTTATTGGATCATTGCTCTATCTCACACGGCTAGCGGGCCGGACATCACCTTTCTTTGTAGGTGTATGTGCAAGATTTCAATCTGCTCAAAAGAGAGCCACATGACAAAGCTAAGAGGATATTGAGATACTTGAAAGGAAGCCAAGAAGTAGGCCTATGGTATCCAAAGGAAGGTGGATTCAAGCTAATTGGCTATTGATTCTCGACTATCTTTGGATGCGAGAGTTGACAGGAAAGAGCACTTCGGACACATGTCAAATGCTAGGAAACAGTGATTTCTGGTTTAGCAAGAAGCAAAACTCAATAGCCACCTCTGGTGAGGCGAGAATACATAGGCTGCGGGCATTTGTTGTGCCCAAGTCCTATGGATGAGACAAAGAATTTGAGAGACTATGAAGTTGAAGAAAAAGAAATTCCAATCATGTGTGATAACACAAGTGCCATTGCAATCACTCAAAATCTGTGTTGCACTCAAGAACAAAACATATTGATGTCGATATCATTTCATAAGAGATCATGTTGAAAAGAAGGACATTATCTTGGAATATATCTCAACCGATAAACAACTAGCCGACATCTTCACAAAACCATTATGTGAGTCAAGATTTGAAGAACTCAAACATGAGTTAGGGTTAATTGAGTGAGTGACACTCGGACGAATCAAAGAAGTGTAATGGAACAGAAAAGGGGTGAAAAAGAGTCGAAAAGTAAATCACTCAAGAATCACCAGATCGGAAAAGAAACTGACTACACCGAAGTCGGTGATATTTGAGTCGCTAAGAGAACTGTGAGAAGTAGAGTTAAATCGCCTAAGAGATAAGTGAATAACTTATGAGCAAAGTGAGAAAAACGCAGTCATTTTGACTAAGCGGGAACGTTTTAAGGAATACGTCAGCATAATGATGATGTGTACAGACAAAAAGCTGCACACCAAGCTTATGATTGGATATAAATGCTGCCGCATTAAATACGAGACATGAAATGCTCAATAAGCGTGCGAAATCCAAGCCGTTGATCTCGATCACGATTCAAAAACCACCCGCACGTTCTTCCATAAACCATATTTAAACCATTTTCGTCCGTTTCTCTCTCACACTTCTAAAAACTGTTCATCTCTTTCTCTCAAAAGCAAAGACAGAATACTCTCGAAACCCTATCGATCTTCAAATCATTTTCTGAGGTTTTCCTTGATATAATCCTGAGAAATGGCACCAACTTATGACTTTACCAAGTTAGGAAAGCAAATCCACACCGGTTCGACGGTGGATTTCGACGGAATGGTGAAGCAGGGGTCCGACGACACCCTAGTAAAGAAAATCGCTGAGAAGTTGGAAACGTCCGGACTAAAACCGTTTCTAACGTTAGAATATCCGATGACCAATGTGGAGGAGGTCGCACAATTCTACGTGAATGCTGAGATTCACGATGAAGGAATCAAGTCATCTGCATTCACGGAAAGCGGTGACTATCGACTATCATCGCTAAGGATTTGGTGAATATTGCTTACTACCGCCAGGAAGGAGCATCCGAGATCAAAGAAGTGATGTAAACTTGGGCCGACGCATGGAAAGAAATAGCCAAGTCCGACTTTCTTTGATAAAATAATATACACAACCAACAAGAGATCCTGCTGAAGGAGGATTATCACAAGTTGTTGGACATAGTTGCCAAATGTATCGACATCAAATTTGGCGGCTTTGACCAATGTCAAAGGCAAAGCGATTGTAATGGCGCAATCATCGAAGAAAAGAAGATAAACGGGCTGAGTTTGTCTATAGCGGCACTCTGCTTTAACGTGGGGAACAAGTCCTTCAAAGAAGATGGTTCATTTGGAGGATCCTCAGGATATGGCCGGTGATTGGCGGCTATTGGAGGTAAAAGGAGTCCCTCTTAGACATGGGAAGGCATTCCATGTTAACAAGAGGATGTTGAGCTAACCTCTCGGGCGCTCGAAGCGAGCTTACGCCAAGAGAGGCGACACACGATGAGGGGAATCGGTGACCCGAAGATACATATGTTTCCTCTCCGGCCTAAGAAGAAAGCGCCCTGCGGTGCTAAGAAGAAGATGCCCCCTGCAAAGAAAGAAAACCAAACATGCTCCGCCCCGCAGCGAGTCACCGCCCCAAAGCGTGTCTCCCCCCTGCAGCAGCGGTCGAGAAGGACTCACAAATACCTTCTCCGATCGTCAAAAGGAGGAGAACCGACAAGCCAAGACGGCCACTCCTCGAGAAAAAGACACCAAAGACGCCCCACCCGCCCAAGACTCGAGAAGACAACATCTCTAAACGAGTAAATTCCCCGGTACAAACCAGGAGACGAAGAAGAATCGTCAAGCGATCCGAATGGAGAAACCGGTGAGTCGATTACTCGGCCAAAGACAAATACGGAGACTACCGGAGAAGTAGAGTCTCCGGATGTAGTTGATGAAACATCCAAGTCTCTTTGAAGGCGATCAGCAGAGGCAACTGAAGACACAACTGTTGTAGCTCACACAGTGGCACAAAAGAACTCCGCGCGAGCAGAGATAGTGATGTAATGATTCTATCTCCACCTTACCCGGACATCCAAAATCGTCTGCGTGAGTGGAGAAAATGGAAGTTGAGCAAGTCAAGGGAACAGTTCCAACGGCCTGAGTTCATAGAAGAAGAAAGAGGAACTGCTAAATTTCCTTGGATTAACTCGTGCTCCCGGCTACGGATGAGGACAATCGCACGAGACATCCTGCAGATCTACAAGGACAAGGAGAGAGAAAAGCAAGTGAAGAAGCCGAAGCACGTGAGAAGGCAAGCATCCGCCCTATCTCGGCACCACAGAACACACACATCCTCTCCTTGATGTCTTCTCCGACATGATGACGAGGAACTGAGAATGCCGCGCCACGAGAAGAGTTGCAAATGCAGCAAGCATTGCACGAATCAAGAATCCTTCACGAGCAAAGACTAATGGAGGGACCAGGAGAGTCATCCGAACACACCGAAATTGATCCAATGGGAGTGGTTCAACAAATAGCCACCGTTGTTATTCCGCTACCACTTCCCAACTCACTCGAGAAGAAAGCAATAAGGAGATGGCGATGAAACGGGCTAGTGGGGACCCGGTCGAGCCAATCCCTATTGAAGGTGTGTTACCACCGCCCCAACGGCTGAACAATCAATCGCAACAGCCGGGAGTTTGGAGACGAGTAACCCCATTCCAAGTCACTCGGTGGTGCGCCACCGAGGGGGAAACCCTCCCTCCAGCTAGGCTAGGTCGGAGGATCTTTGCAGATGACTCCACAACGAATCAAGGAGGCGAAGAAGAGAAATTACAATCACAAGAAGAACAACAAGTTGCCATCAACGAAGCTCGAGGATTGAGACTGTCTCGGTGAGGTGCCAACCGCTCGAAGGCTAATGACGCCTGGCCGATGCGGTCGAGGCACGAGGAAGGAACATCCCCGGGAGTTAACACACAGGCGATGAAAGTGCAATCCATGGGGTTGAGACTCCAATGGATGCCATCTGTAGAAGACCCTAAGACAGTGACACTCGTCGAAAGGGAGGACAAGGCCTCGCAGCAAAGAGAGACTATTTGGAGGAAATGAAGGCCACGGGAGGTTGAGAATTCCCGGGGTAAAGAAGTCAAGTAGAGAACATCCCTCCGCTATCATCGACCCATCCGAGAAGGAGATCAGCGCACTTCATGATTCCCGTGAGGACAACCCACGATGTCACTTTTTCCGGGATCGGAAGGCGAAGAAGAAGCCGAGTCATCCCCGAGTGCCAAATCCAAAAGACTCAGTGCGGGTGTTCCAAGCACGAGCAAGTCGATCCCAAGACTACTCGTCAAACTTTTAACTTTGATGATGAGCCACCACGAAATCTCATCATCGTCCGATGACGCTCGATAAGGTCGAGGACCGATCTCATGAAATGGAAACATCAATTTGAGACCAACAAAGTCGTTAAGACAGTGAGGCTCGCAAGCGGGTCCACTTCACAACAAGACCCAACTCAACAAGAGACCCGCTGCGCAGCTCCTCAAGCTGCAGCAGAGATCGATTCCCAAAAGAACCGCCCGCGCACCACTCATCATCGAAGCAGATCCGGTTGGCGGTGATGAATCCTTCGTAGAGTCTTTTCCTTTTTCACTGGAAATACAGGAACTCCACGAAGAGTCGAAACGAACAAGCACGCTATCACGGACCACCTCCTGTTTTTCACTCAGGCACCATTGTTCCGGCCGATTTTGATTTTGATTTGTATGGCCATCACCGCAATGAAGAATCATTTGAAGTTCGAGAAGTGTTCAAAGCACTCTTTCTTTGAGGTTGAAAGGATGGAGAGGCATCGGCCTCTTTGGACATGCGACTGGACAACAAAGATGCCAACCTTACGGTGACTTGAGAGGCATCACAGTCGAGGATAAGGGAATGGTGGCAACAAAGAAGAATCCATGCGTGTGGAACAGGTGAGATACTTGTAACTTTGTTCAACAAGTCTTTGGTGTGGAGAGCGAAAATGCTTTGATGCAAAAACGAAGCCGAGAGAACACATTGAGCATATGCATGAAGCTCACACGCTGCCGAAATCAAGCTGCTGCGTGAGCAAAATACAAATGATCTACAGCGGTTGGAAGAACACATGACAAGAAAATTCAGCCTCCTCATGGCCGAGATGAAGCCGATTTGTGAGAATCCAACGCTACTCGATCGAATTCGTGCCGCTTACAACGCAGCAGACTTGAAGCGTAACTCAACCATCGAGAAGACTTCGACTTCATGCTTGCCAAGACATGTTCCCGGGGTTCCTCTATCCTTTGATGATGCCAAAAAGGGGGAAGAGGAATACCTTAAAGCAAAAAGAAAATCAAGTCGAAAAGAAAAGAAAGGAGCGGTGAGAAGGGAAAATCGGTGAGGAAGTCTTGAAACGAGAAGAAAGGAAAGCTTGTTGAGGGGGAAGGATCGTGAGATGTGACATTGATGATTGCACAAACCCCCAACAAGGTCTGTCCGTCACGGTGACATTATAAGCAAAGCAAACTCCCCGTGACTCGCCACTCCAACACTCTGCTTTGTATCTATGGCCGAGAAAAGAAAAGCAATTGAAGCGAGGGATGAAGGAAGTGGAAGGAAGAATGGATGCCAGGGTGATGAACATCTTGAAAGAACATGGAGGCATTCCGGTTGACAGAGACACCTATGCCACCTCGGATGTCGGGACAGAGCCACGATCGGTCGATGAATTTAAAACACTCGAACCGAGGGATATTTTGCAAATATGTCCATGGCTCAAGCTTGGGACTTATCTTGGGAAAAGGGTCTCACGTTATGTGAAGAAGCGACAGCAAGCAGACTTCCTAAGATCACTCTGCTGGTCACTCTGCTGGTCACTCAGTGGGAAGAAGAAGACCCCTGAAGACAAAGATACGCCGCAGGTAGAGGAAGAAGCGAAGAGTGGAGGAAGAAGCTTGGACCCAGGCCTCCGCCCAAGAATATTGAATACGTAGATCCGGGGAAAGAAAGGAGGGATCTCTTGGCCGGGCTTGACCAAGTGGCAAATTTGAAAGTGGCTAAAACTAACGCCGAGTATGCAAAAAGAATAGAAGAAGAAAACAAGAGACAAACTCGGCTATGGCGGGGAGAGACAAGAAAGAATAAGAAGAGATGAAGCTGCCAGGAAGGCATATGAGAAGAAAAAGAAGGCGGTGACGACGAGAAAAAGAGAAGAAGAGAAGAAGATCTTGAACAAGATGAAAGAAGGAGACAACGAAGGAGATGAAGTGTTCTTTGTCCAACCTTCGTGTATTTTATTATGTAAATACATACAATGTAAGTCTTACGTAATAAAGCTATAAATTCTTTTTTTTTTTGTGAAGACAATTATATACTACGATACACCTTGTAAACAAATTGTGTTAAGTACAAGAATGATATGATCAATAAAAAGATTGATTTCGCATACATTCTATGTCAATACACTATCTCGTATGTATCTTTGTTATTTGCATCTTTGTATGGTTTAAGTTTTGGCATCATCAAAAAGGGGGAAATTGTTAGGAATTTTATTGTTTAGATTTTGATGAGTGCCATGTAAAACTTAGAATAGAAAGTTGGCACCCCAATTCTTGTTGTAAAATGCATTGTAAAGAATAGAGTGGCCAAGCCGAGTTAAGTCGCCTACGCCTTAACATGCAAGAAGACAATCAAGATCTAAAGGAAGACTCCACGCGAGACATTTGAGTATGACAAAGAAGAGTAGACAGAATCTGTCTTTGGAGAAGCGGTGAGATGCAATGGTGAGTGGAGCATCGATCAAGTCAACTCAAGAAAAGCCTATCTCAAGTTGAAGTGACAGACGAGTCATCCAATGATTGGAAGGCGACTCTAAGTCACCTGGGGAAAGCAAGGAAATGCGTCAAGTCGAGATAATCAGAAAAGAACCGTTGCACAAAAATCAAGAGATTTACTTAAACAAGTAATATCTCCATACCACCTTTCTTGGAGTGCTCACCCCGAAGCGTGCAAAAGGAATGAACCAATGGGAAGCACTACACCGTGTCGAACTCGAAAAGGTGAAAGAACAATTCATACGAGGAAACGGCAATTCCAAGAAGCGCAAGCCAACGATCGCAAAGTGACTTTCAAAAATGAGCCTATCTCTTCAACGGGCAAATTTTTGAAAGTTCACTATAAAAGGCCGAGGAGTTTGTTTGAAAAATAGGATGACACACACGCGAGATATACAAGCACACGAAAAATCGAAACATTCTCAATCCTCAAGCCTACATTACGAAGTACATCAATCCAACACTCCTGTGAAGGAAAGAGAACTTCAATCGGTTGAAGAGGAAAATATCGAAAACAAGGGGTCTACATTCCGGGAAGGATTGTAGAAAGGTTCAAGGTTGAACCAAGTCTTAAGCTTTTGGAGGGCTTCGTGATCAAATCCAAAGAGCTTGAGCAAGTGAGTCAGTAGTAACATGGCAAAACGCCCTGTGAAGAAGCCGAGTCATACGAGAAGCCACGGTGAGTGATCAAGGCGTCTCATCGAGTCCCTAAGGATCAAGTCATTTTGTTGTGATCAAGACTTGTATCGGACTGTTACCACTTTGTAAACCGATCATTACTTAGTGGATTCCTCCGGGAGTTGGAGAAGAGAGGAGTAGAAGAATTACCCCATCTTGAACCTCTATAAAAACTTTCTTGTGTCATTTACATTTCAAAGATTTAAATTCGCACTTTTAATCGCTTATATCTCACGATAAATTTGCTATCCATTTGATAATTTATAAGTACTAAATCAAGCTCTAAAATCTTGCTTAATCAAACTTAAGGGTGTTAAGTCTTCCGCTGAAAATAAAACCACAGTTGAGTTAAATTATAGCCAACAATTGAGTTACTCCATCAACAACTCGGTTGAGTCATTTGAGAGATTAACTCTGAGTGACTAATTCGATTGTCCATCAAGGACACAGCTGTGTAGAATCAACTCTGTAGATTTAAAAGGACTAAATGGAAAATTTGGTAAGGATTATTCAACCCCCCCTTCTAAACCTTACACTTACACCTCTTGGGACCTACATCCTCTTTGGCTCACCATATACCCCAAAAATTTATACGAGCCAACTCTGAATGTGCATTTTTTAGGATTTAACATCGTTTTTTAATCGCGAAAAATAACAAACATGTCATTCAAATCCGAAACATGATTAAGAGCATACATGGTTTTGACTATAAAGTCATCTACATAAACATATATACTATGTCCTATCAAGTTTACGAATATAATGTTAAGTAAGAATTGAGCTACCATCGTTGTCATGAAAGGGAGATAGATTTAATTTACCTGGAAAGGAAAATCACTTTCCATGGGACTAAATATAGTGCTTTGCCGCGAATTATATCGGTAATGAAAGTTGTGAAGATGTTGAGGAGCAGTCGTTTATGTCTCGATCGTTCGAGAGTATTCACATATTATTTTGGAGGATTTACCAGGAATGCTGCCAGATCGACAAGTGGAATTCAAGATTGATTTGGTGTCGGGAGTAACTCTGACGTCAACAACCCATGCAAGAACTAAAGGTGAAGCTACAAGAATTACTGGATAATGGCTACGTGAGACCAGTGTATCTCCATGGAGAGCACATGTACTATTCATGAAGAAGAATAAAAATACAATGAGGATGTATATCGACTACCGGGAGATGGACAATCTCACAATCAAGAACAAATACCACTTACCCCTTATTGAGGATCTGTTTGATCAATTAAGAGGAGTTGGAGTTTTCTCCAAGATTGACCTGAGATATGGGTATCAACAGTTCATGATCAAAGAAGTAGACACACCCAAAACAACATTTAGAGCTTGATGTGGACATTATGAGTGACACAAGTAGCATAGTGGATGTCATATTCATGAAGGCCTTTGAAAATCTGAAGATAGATCCTACCTAGATCATCATGGTGGCAGCTCCCCATGTTGGCTTCACGGGAAAAGTGATCAAGTGGGTGGGATAAATTGGTTTGCCTCTCACCTTGGGAGTGGATGACCCACACATCACCGCAAATCTGATTCACTTCCTCATTGTGGATGCTTCATCTCCCTACAACATGGGTGGCCCAGCTCGAACCACGTTAAGGTCATCCCCTCCATAGTCAATCTCAAGCTGAAGTTCCCCCATTGATTACAGAGTAGGTGAAACTGTTGGAGACATCAAGGCTGCCAGGGATTTCTACGTGGCCACTCTGAAGCAGGGCAAGCTCACCATAGAAGATGATGAGCAAGCCCAATAGCCTTGAGACCTGCGTAACCCGCCTTCTCATCCCATCACTGGTTTTTGCCCCACCCCAGGGGCCCCTATCTATTATTTCAAGTTTTCAGTCTGCAAGTCGAGTTCTTTTTTTGCATTTATTTTCAAATAATAAATACAAGTTATAATTCGTTTTAACCATTTCTCTTGACAACGAATGTGCAATTATTTGTCAGTGACAACTCGAGTCCTAGAGCATGTTCTCTTCGCCCATCCTCCTCTAACGATCCCAGAAGAGGTTCCCCTACTTGCAATCCAGGAGGTGGCGGTACAAGACTCTCCTCCAGCGATCCCGCAAAAAGATACCCTCCTCTGGCGATCTTGGGGGAGATGCCCCTACCTGCGATCCAAAAGGTGATGGTACAAAACTCTCCTCTGGTGATCCCGGGGAAAAGAGACGCTCCATCAGTGATCCAGGGAGAGGCGCCTCTACATGCGATCCAAGAGGTGGCTACACAAGACTCTCCTCTAGTGATCCCAGGATAAGAGACACTCCTCCAATAATCCCGAGGGAAACGCCTCTACCTGCGATCCAGGAGTTGGCTACATAAGGATCTCCTTCAGCGATCACAGGGGAAGAGACACTCATTTGGAATTGGTTTAGGCTGGGCCTTTCAAAATCATGTTGTAATGAGAGGGAGCATCCACGATGAGAAAATGGACCATCTTCGTGACATGATGTAGGGCGTCCATCCCTTATGTGGGTGGTAAGTTGATCTCGCCGGTGGACTTGATCATTGTCATTTGTAGAGAGCTCGCATTTCGCTTCAGGGCCTTTAGAAGTTATGTTGATGACTCTAATCATATGAATATTCTTCCTTTGGTGTGCAATTTGTGGTAGCGCAGAGCTTTAGTGGAGCTTGTTAATGACTGATTTGGATGAGCTTTCTCCTTAAGATTTCTTTAGTGTTGTTAACAGCTCATGTGGGGTGGCCCAGGTCGGGCACCCAAATCCAGGTGGCGCACTGCTTTGCGAGTGTCTTCGTGAGCATCCTCGAGGAGTGTATCCAATTATCTTGAGTGGTTTGAGCGGAAACTTGAGAGTTTATAGGAAATATGAGGAAGTCCCTTGTCTAGAGAGGATGTTAAATGAAACACCAAAGGGCATAGTTAGGTGTTGGGAAACACGTTCTTGCGCGAGTGCGAGGAGGAGCAACGCTTGGCTGCTGCTTATTCCCTATGCGATGAGTTCTTGGGTTGATTCCTTCATAGTTTAGCTTTCTCCATCTTTGGAGTTTTCGTCTTCTCCAAAGAGTTGAGCATTTATTTCTCCTTCTGTGTTGGGATGTACTTCTCCAATGAATGGAGATTTTATGGAGCTTCCTTCAGTTGATGGTTCTTTGTCGACAGGTCGTCCGGGGAGTTCATCTCTTCTGTAAGTGGTTGCTTGTTCCAGAGGTAGCTTGGCTAGTCTGTAAGCGTTGTTTGTTCCAGAGTTTGTGGATGTCAGTGATGGACTTCAATGCCTGCTTATTTTCCAGAAGCGTGATTATTTTTCTGGATTCTAGTTGTCCTCTCGTCCGTTGTTCCTCTATTCCATTCCAATCGAGTGTGGGTCATTCTTCTTGCAACTGTTGTTGTGGCCTACTACGACAGGGTGCCCTTATGAGTGGTCTTCAATAGCTAGTAGAGCTCAGGGATGTCTTCAGGCGACTCTAGGAGTGGTATGATGTTTTAGAGCGTTCCGGGTAACTTCATTGAGTCGGGGAGCTTCCTAGGTCAGCAGACTTATTTGATGGGTGGAACACTTCAGGAGGAGGAGCTTGAGGAAGGGCGCCCCCTTGAGCTTCTCGAGTTGTCGAATGGCACCCTTCAAGAACGAGAGGACTTTTCTCGTGTCTTCTTGGCGGTCTATCTTCTTGCTTGGTGTTCACGGCTTTGGAGTCAACAAATTCCACGAATTACTTCATGAAGTCTCGCAATAACTTCCCTTCCTTATGTTTTACTTGAAAAAGGCGAGCCATGGTCTTAGGATATTTCCTATTGATGGAGAATTATCGTATAAAAGAAGCAGTGAGCTTGTCCATTCTAGTGATTGATCCAACTAAGAGCTGATCGAACCAAGTTAGTGCACGCTTGGTCAGAGTTTTTCGAAACACTTTACAATAAGAAGCTTCCATCATGTTGTAGAGATCCGCCTTTGCATATAATTTGTCTAAGTGCTCTTGGGGGACCTCTGGTCTCATCATACTCCGGGAGGTTGGAGGTCTTGATTCCCGTGAGCAATGGGTCAGCTAGGATGGCAGGGCCATGAACTTCCTTCCTATGGTAATGGCTCGCGAGTTGTCTTGGCTAAAGTCTACCACCCGCAACTCTTCTGCGGGCTTGTGATGCGGACTTGGGAGTATTGAGCTATATTCCCAGCTTCTCTTCCAGAGGGAGTGCGCTGGTCTCCTTGATTTTCTCCAAGTACTTCATTTCTTTTATCTTCTTCCCCAAAGCTGGGGTGTTCAACGTCTGGCGGAGCTTGAGGGAGGTCATCACGTGGCTTCCGCCGCAGCATGATTTTTCAAAGTAGCTCAGGCAGTTTTTTCGAGCAGGGCTTGGAGGGTTTTTCACGTCAAGCAAACTTCTTCAGCAGGCGAAGCCCTCCAGGAGGAGGGGGCGGTGCCCTCTTTGGTTGTGGCGGAGGCGGCACCCCTCTCGGATGAGGGGAATGGCCTCCCAACTTCCATGTGATAGTTCTCCTTGCTAATTTCTGGGTCCATGGCCAGTAGCTTGGTATTTTTCAGCTAGTGTCGGCTCTTCACAATTCTCACCATGTCCTTCATATCCTTCTCCTAGACCTCCCAAGTCAGGGTTTTCAGTGGTGGGCGGAGCTGGGGGCAGTCTCCTAGTGGCTTAGACCGCAGCTTGGTGCCTTAGAGAATTCCAGGAAGCTTCATCCAGCAAAGCTTGGAGGGCTTCCTGGGTCAGGCGAACTTCTTCGGAGGACAGAATCCCTCTTCCTTGCGGCAAGGAAAACATTCTTTCAAGAGCAGGAGAGCTGGCCCTTTGTCTTCCAGGTGGCCGTTCCTCTTACTGGTCTCTGGCCCCATGACCTGTAACTTGGAATTCGGCTCCGTGCGCTTAAGATTGGGTCTGCATCTTCGTGTGCTTCAAATTCTTCCCACAGACGGCACCAAAATGGTGCTACTTCAAGGGCAGTCTACTCCAAGTTAGAGTTTCTGAATAAGTCCAAGTCTTCTTATCCCCAAGTGGGAAATCTTCTAAGTCTTCTTCTCCTTGAGATGGAAATAAACTTCTACTGGGAACTTGCCTGCACACAAGCAAACATTAGGATTGTCGTTGTGGGTTGCCCAGAGAGGCTCCTCCGATGCTCAAGTCAGCACGGTGAACGAGAGAGAATATGAGACAGTAACTGAATACTGAATCATAATTAAATGAGATTATGAGAGATTATGAGAAATTAACTTAGAAATGAAGAGGATGGAGCTTTATATACCTGGGTGATGGACCTTGTGACCTGTGTAGAAGAAAGTGGCTTGTGGGTCAGTCCCCGCTCCTCTGGGCCCGATAATTCTATCTATAGCCCATTGTCTATTGAGCAATTAATAATATTATTCCAATATATAAACTGAATTATATATTAAATATTTAATGTCATTTTTGTCCCCAACAAGACTTAACAATTGAATTTAAGCATATCAAACAAGATTGGGGTTCTCCATATGGCAAAGTACAAGTCCCATATGTAGTTCAGATGATAAAGTATAATAAGAAAAAGTTAAACGAATAAAATTCTAAAAAAGCCATAGTTTAAATGGTAAAGTGTCTTTCCCCATATATTATATAGTTATAGTTGGTAGGATGGATCCCATTAGAATAATTTGCATTGAACTTAATATTGAAGGAGATAATGATTAGTAAGTACTGATGGATTATGCATTATATAGAGTTGGAAATTAGAGTTATATGTTTGAGATTTTATTTTTATGAGAAATAAGAAGATAAAATCAATATTTCCATTGGAAATAGTCATACAAATTTAATTTCAAAATTTAAAATAATATAAAAAGAATAACTTTTGAAAGTAGAAACATACAAGCCTTTTATTCTTATGAATGCTAATTGTTTTTGAGAAATTACCAGAAATACCTGAACTTTTAAAAAAATACTTCCAAATACGCTCTTATTGTTTTTGTATCTATTTTTTTTTTCTTTTTTACGCTCCTGCATATTTTTTGATTATTTTTACGTTTTTTTCGTTTTTTCTTGTTCTTGTATTGTTTTATATGTTATATATGTTGTTTCGATGTTGTTTTAATTTGTTTTTTTTGTTGTTTCTTTGTTATTTCGATGTTTTAAAATAACTTTTGCCTATTATTTACGCTGTTTTTTGTTCATGTATTGTTTTGTACATTGTTTCTATTGTTTCTGTGTTGTTCTATAATATTTTTAATGTTGTTTGAATAATTTTGTTGTTGTTTCCATGTAGTTTTCAATGTGTAGATATAGTTTTTACCTACTTTTAAGCTCTTTATATTCATGTGGTGTTCTAAATATTTTTTACGTTGTTTCTAGGTTGTTTCCATACCGTTTTTAATGTTGTTCTTATGTTTATTTGTCGTTTCCACAAAGTTTTCGATGTTTAAATACAATTTTTACCTATTTTTAAGCTCTTTTTGCTCATATGGTTCTATATTGTTTCTGGTTTGTTTCTATATTATTTCTTGGTTGTTTCCATGTTTTTTATGTTTTCATGCATTGGATCAAAAATTGAATTGTGTTTTTTACACATGTTGTTTCTATATTATTTTCAATTTTTTTGGTTTTAATATGTGTTATTTTATGTGTATATTTCTTATTTTTTAATAAGATTTGAGTATAAAATGGATTATTTAACGGGGGCAAAATTTATTTTTTCACTGAAATTTGATTAGAAGAAACATGTTTGAAACAACAAAGAAATTACTACGTAAAAAAGTCCGGGAATTTTGGCAGGAGCGTACTTTTTTCCAAAAAAAGGTGTTGAGCGTAATTTTGCCAAAAAACACCGGGAAGCATAAAAGCCTGTCTTTTGTCCAGAAAAGTGGGGTAATTGTGTCCTTATCCCTAAATATTTGCATTATTCTCTTAGTGCTACTGAATATAATCGTATAAGGGGAATTTGATCCGCACACGAAGTGTGGACAAAATTGAAAACCATCTATGAGGGCACAAGAAAAGTGAAACAAGCTCGAAAGACCATGTTGGCGAGATTTCGAAAATTTTATTAATTGTGAAGGTGAAAATATTTCTAAGATGGTGGAAAGGCTTGACAATATCATCAATCCTTTAATGGCACTCAGAAAAATCATTTTCGAAGAAGACAAGGTGACTAAAGTGCTAAATTTTGTTCCCGCTACTTGGTCGGAGAAAGTCACTGTTATTACGGAACCTCAAAGACTTGAAACTCTCAAGATTGACAAGCTTATTGGGAATATCCTTATTTATGAAGTCTATCTCAAAGAAAGGATGATTTCCAAACCATCCATTTCTCAACTAACCATGCAATCAAATCCGAAAGGTCTTGCCTCTAGTTCAAATAATGTCCGATATCCAAGCAATGAGGAAGACGTGGAAACGACCGATCTTGTGAGAAAACTTGCAAAATTTGTGATTAAAATAAGGCAAGAAAAGTTAAAGACAACTCATGTTTTAAATACGGAAGGCCCAAACAGTTTATCATCGATTGTCCAAAAACGGTGGAGGAAGAACAAAAGAAGAAAAAGTTATTTTCTAATAAGAATGCCTTAAATGCGGAGGCTAAAACATGGGATGAATGTCTTACAATATTCGACGATGAGGAAACCGAACAAGGTCTCATGGCTATCAGTGACGAAACTGAACAAGATATGCTATAATTCCTCTTCCTCTTTAATTGATGAATTGCAAGAAGATTATGATGATTTGCAAAATGAGTTTAAAAATATGACTGTTAAATACAAGATTTTGAAAAAGGACTTTAAGAGCTTACAATTAGTAAAGGATAATATATTTTCCGAAAATGATTTGCTCACAAAAGTAATAGAAAATTTGAAAAAGAATGTGCAACGTTTTAACTTGAGTACTGATAAGGTTACAAATACTTGGTTCACAACGTAGTGAGCATTTGAAATTAGGACTTGGTTATAAACTCATTCAAACCGATTTTAGGAAAAAGAACCAAGCTCTAACTTTTATTTGTGCTAGTAGTTATAAAATTCATTTAACTAGCACTTGTAGATTTAAAAATAGTACTAATTATTTTTGGAGCAATGCTAACACCCATGGACCCCAACACGTACCTAAAAATAATTTTATTTTAGTTACTTAGAGCAATAACAGTCAAAGAGAATTCCAATTGGCTCGTGGATAACGGATGTTCATGTCATATGATTGGAAAAGAACATCTCTTTACCAACATCAAGCTACAAGAGAGGGGAATGGTTATGTTCGGAAATGGCAAAGCCAAATCCTTGGCAATGGAGACATTGCTAACTCTTCTTTGTCTCTTAATGATATTTTATTTGTAGATGGGTTTAAGTTCAATTAGATAAGTGTAAGCCAACTTTGTAAATTAAATTATAATATTCTTTTCAATAAAGAAAAATGCCTTATTCTTAAAGATGATAAAATTATTTGTGAGGCAAGTAGAAAAGACAATATTTACAAAATTGTACAAGTGATTTGGTTAGTCAAAATATTTCTTGTCTTGTCACTAGCAATGATTTAACTAGTTTATGGCATAGGCAACTTGGACATGTTGATTCAACAATTTACAAAATATTTGCAAAAATCAACATGTCAAAGGACTACCTAAATTAAGTTTTAAAAATATTAGCTTATGTGACACTTGTCAGAAGAATAAATTAGTTAAACATAGTTTAGCCCAAAGATGAAATTTCCACAACCAAGCCTCTACAACTTCTTCATATAGATTTGTATGGGGACATTGGCACAACAATCCTAAGTAGAAAACATTATGCATTAGTTATTGTCGATGATTTTTCTCGATATACTTGGACTATTTTCCTTGCTAATAAAAGTGATGCTGCTTATGAGTTTTCTAAGTTATGTAGCTTAAAGAAAATGAAAAACAAGATACTATCAAATCAATTAGAAGTGATCGTGGAGGTGAATTTGACGTAGAATATAGAGTTCTATGTGAAACCAATGGATATTCTCACAATTTCTCGGCTCCAAGAACTCCTCAACAAAATGGAGTAGCCAATATGGAGGTGAATTTGATGTAGAATTTGGGTCGAAGCTGTAAATACCACTTGATATATGATAAATCAATTATATTTTTGACCAAAATAAACAAAACTCTATATGAGCTTTGGAAAGGAAGAACACCAAATATTATCTGCTTCAAGGTATTTGGTTGGAAATGTTTTGTTCTAAACAACAATGATCATTTAGAAAAGCTTGACCCCAAGGCCGACGAAGGAATCATTATGGGATACTCGATTAAAAGCAAAGCATATCGAGTATACAACAAGAGAAGTCTAGTAGTCAAAGAATAGGTACATGCTAAATTTAATGAAGCCTCCGATGTTCAACATATTCCAAATGAAGATAGTGATGACAAAGATGCCATCAAAGAAATTATTCCAAACATGACTTTAAATGACCAACACTCTTCTTCAACAAATGTTCAACAAGAAGAAAGGGGTGATACCACAGATCATGCTAATATGTGTAAAATATATGTGCATTTAGGGGCTAGATTTGATATATAATAGATGTATTTGCAGGCATATTTAGTGTATTTTACTTGGTTTCCTTAGAAGGGCATGATACTGCGTATTCATGTATTCTTTTTTAATAGGAAACAGAGCTAGAATGAGAAGATATCAGTTGGAAGGCCCAAACAAGATTGAAGAATGTGAAAAGATGATCGAATATGCGAAGAAAATGAGGAAAAACAAGTCACATGGTCTGACCGTGTAGATTCACACGACTGTGTGAACTTCTTTCATGTGTTTTTACACGTTTGTGCGACTTGTTCGAGGAAAGAATTTCAGAGACAAAACACACGACCCGACCGTGTCAATTCACATGACCGTCTAAATGGTTCAGAGTAAAAACAGAGACAAAAACACTTCACACTGCCAGATCGTGTGATTTCATACGGCCATGTGGTTTGTTTGCGGCTGATTTTTTATTCTTTTTCCCGTCAGAACTCTAACAAGTATCTCTCAAAGCACCTATATAAAGGGGACCAAGGCTTGCACGAATTTATAACTTCATATATCATTCAATACATCAAAAAACACTATGGTTACACAAATCTACAGTCTTCTGAGAGAGGAGGGAAAATCAACGAAGAACACCACAAGGTCTTTCGCATCTACGGAAGCACAAGGGTTCAAGGCTTCGAAGGAGGATTCATCCTGACAACAAGGGTTCTTTCTTTCTTAGTTTAGATCTCTTGTTTGTACTTAAACGATGTCAAACTATTTGATTTCAAGTTTGTTTATGAATTTGTTGTCAAATATGTTAGCCTAAATATTTCTGATCCTAGGGCATAATCAAAACTGTGGATTCATGTTAAATCAATATTGATTGTTTTCTTAATTGGTTTATGTGTTCTATTATATGAATTCGAATGCTTAATCCTAGTAGATTATTTGGCCAATAATTTGCATGTCATATTTATTAGTTCATAATTCGGGAGATGAGTTCTAAAAATGAAAATCGAATTCAGACATAAACGGGTATAGAGTCGGGAGGCTTATAACTGTTTGTGGGGAGTCATTCAATTCAAAGATCTTTTGGGAGTTAATATTAATTGTTGAGTAGGGATGCTAGCAATTGATATTAATTAACCGTTTATTTGCTTCAGGAGGGGAATAAACTAATATAGGAATTGAATCCATAGAAATAAATAAACTGATTTTGATAAACATTAATTGGATTTAATTTTTAAGAAGCATGTCTAGATTATGTGAATAGGGTTGCTTTCGTATTTGTTGAAAAGACTTGTGGAGTTCGGGTTTTTACAAATTTAAATATTTTATTTTTACTGGTGAATTTGGGATTAGATTAGATAATAAAACTTGTCATTTTTCGACGCTTCAATAAAATTGGAATATGATATTTGCTATAGCCTAAGGGTTTTGTATTCAATCCCTGAGGAATACGACTTTGCTTGCCATTATCTGCTAGCTACGCTGTACACTTGCAGTATAGTGAAAAGATTTTCACGATCAAGTTTTTGGCCCGTTGTCGGGGATTGAAAGATTTAACTTAGATATAGTAATAAGTAGTTCAATCTTAATTGAAGCAATATTCTTTGCATATATTTTTCAATTTTTTATAGACTTTTTATTTTTTTGTTTATTTTCAATTTTCTGTATATAATAATTTTTATTTCTTTGGTTCTAATATTATTTTTGTTGAGTGCAGTTAGTGCATAATCATGCGTTCCAAATCTACCCAGCCAATACCTATTAATTTAGAGAGGGAAAATATAGCAAAACATTTCAGAAAAAGCACAAAAACAATGGCGGATGAGAACAATCAGAACGTTTTGAACAACAAAAACAACGAGGAGCGCCCACTTGGGATGGATGAACGAAACCAAATAGAGGAAAAGCCCGCGAGGAAGGCAGTTAGGGACTACTTCTAGTCGGAAGTTAGTCAAAGATATGGAGGTGTGGCCCGTCATCCTATTAACGCAAACTATTTTGAACTAAAACCTGCATTGATCCAGATGGTTTCACAAAACCAGTTGGGGGGAGAGCCGTTGAGGATCCAAATGCACATCTGGCACAATTATTAAAAATATGCGATATTGTTCAGATGAATGATGTTTTTCTGAGGATAGTATTCGATGCCACCTTTTCGCATTCTCTCTATGCAATAAGGCTAAGGGATGGTTATGCTCTTTAACACCACCGCAACAGATTCGGCTGAACTAAGTCAGCGATTTGTGGCTAAGTATTTTCCCCCAGTAAAACACTGCAGTTGAAAAGTGAAACTGCCCCAGTTTAGGAAGTTAGATGCAGAGCCATTATATGAAACATGGGATAGATTTAGAGAGTTGTTGAGGAAGTGCCCTCAATACGGGTATCCCAATTACCAACAAATACAATATTTCTATAATGGTTTAAGTGGCAACACGAGAACTATTATAGATGCTGCATTTAGGGGTGCACTACTTGGAAAATATCCGGATGAGGCACTAGAATTGTTAGAGAAGATGACAAATAATAGTTACTAGTGGCCATCCGGGAGATTTAATGTCCGACGTGTCGTGGAGGTCTATGATGAAAAGGTGGCCATGCTCACAGAACAAGTATTCGTGCTTAATATGAAAGTGGATGTGATGTAGCAAGTGACTCCTAGAGATCCTGCAGTTGTTGAAGAAGACGCAAATTTTGTGGATAGTAAAGGAACTTCAACAACTCTATAAAAACAATCAGGTACCCGCACATTACCATCTGGGGCTACAAAACCATGAAAACCTTTCTTATGCTAATAACAGAAACGTTTTGCAGCCACATTTGGGTTTTAATGAGGGAAATCAAGGCAGAGCGGAGTCCACTGATAAGAAAGCATCTGTGGAAGAAATGTTACCCTCGTTTATCAGAGAAACTATGGCTAGACTGAATAAAGATAAAGCAAAGATAAACAAGATTGAGGAACAGGTTACTCAGCTGAATATGAACGTGAACGCAAGACTGAAGTCTTTGGAAACACATCGCTACAGTAGTGGGAGGCCAGCACTAAAAGGGCAAATTCGCAAGCGATACTGAACTTAATCCGAGAGAATAGTGCAGTGCCATTCGTCTTATAGGTGGTGAAGAATATGAGGGCTTAAAGACATCAAACGACACAGTTCATTGACAATAATACTAGAAATTTGATATCTGGCTGAAGACGTAAAATTTAGCGCTTAGTGGGAGGCAACTCAATTTATTTAATTTTATTATTTTTTATCGCCTTCGTTGAATTCAAAATTAATTCAATTTTGATTTTATTATTAACTTAAGTTTTAGGCTTATTTTGTGAGTTGTTGTGTAGGAGGCGTCACGACAAACTCCGGATTTGTTCAAAAACAAATGAAAAATCAAAAAACCAAACACACGGTCTAGCCATGTGATTTCACATGGTCGTGTGTATGGTCGCTTCAGCAAACAGACAAGGATAGAGGCCACCCAGGGTCGCACGGTCGGACTGTCTGAAATTCACACGGCCGTGCGACCCAACTGTCATAATTTTTCAATCCTTTTTAAACTCAAACACTCCAAATTTATCCCACTTTCTCCCTTCGAAACCCTAAAGACCAAAATTTTTCTCTCAAATACCCCAACCCATTTTCAAATTTCTTCAAATTCAACTTCAATTCTTCAAACAAAAACACAAATACTTGTTCCTTATAAGAAACCCACCACAAAAATCTTCCAATTTCTGAACTTTCCCAAGTTTTCCTTCAAGTTTGCGGGGTTCTTGAAATAAATTTTAAGATTTTAAAAAATCTTCCAAATCCATATCCATGGCTTCTAGAGGAGGAGAATGAGAAGTAAGGAGGAACACACGAAGAAGAAGGGAACTAACTTCAAAGCCCGAACCCGAGTACGAGATGAACCAACCAGAGTTCGGTGGGAGGTGCTCTATCTCCGAAACATACTTTCGACAAGGTATCCCGGTGAACTTAGTCTTACTAGTTTGGGTATGTTGGATGATTTTCGCACCTTGAGTGGGCGAATTGATTGGCATGTATTGTTGAATGGGAATTGGACTAATGTGGTTTATACACTTGAATTCTTGAGTAGTTTTGAATTGGTAGTCCGGAAAAGAAATTTGATGGGTATTCGGTTTAGGCTAGCTAATGAGCCGAGGAAGTTGTCTATGATGATTTAAATGCAATTTATCAAACTTCAGCTTATGGGGTTGAAGAGCATGAGGATTTTGACATGCTCGGGTTTTGGAAGGCAATTACGGGGGAAAGAATTTATACGCCGGGTACCTTTAAAGCGTCTAGCATTAGGAACGCCGTTTTTTGCTATGTGCAATGTACATTAGCGAAAATGGTGTTCGCAAGAGAAGATAGTAAGGGGGTCATTCGGGTTTATGAATTGTTTAGTCTATGGTATATGGCCTCGGGGACAGAGATGGTACCCAATGCTAGGGCGTTTATAGCTAGACAATTCGAGAGAGTGAAAAAGCAAGAAAATGGGAGGATATGCATTGGTGGGCTAATTATACCTATAGCTGAGTATTTTAATGTAAGCTTCCAAGGGTATGCACGAGCGAATGGGAGGCAAAAGATTGATTTGATTGTTTTATCCGCAATGAAGATGATTCAATATGATGGCGTCATCACTGGTTGGTTCATGCAGATATAATCAAAATTAGGCTCCCAAATTCGGATGCCACTTCGGTTAGGAATAGGGGTAATTGGTTGATGAGGGGAGACCAAGGGACTGCTGCTCAAAGTGAGCAAGATGAGCCTAGGAATTAGACGTATATGCCGAAATCTTCTACATAAAGGGGTAGTCGGCACGGGAATTTTAGTGATATACTTGGAAGGATGGAGGTCAATATGGGCACATTGATGGACGATACTTATCAGTTGTCGGCTACAATTGATGAGTATCACGCTGAGTATCTACAGCGCTTTGACACCATCACACAACAGCATCAGCAGATGTACGGGATGATGTCTCGTATGGACCATTGGCACATCTCACAGGGCCACTATCCTCCACCTCATCCACCACATTGAGCTTAATAAGTACTTTTTACGCATTCCTATTTCTTTTGATAATTTCCTCATATGTTCGGGACGAAGCATATTTTATGTTTGGGGGTTGTCAAGAATGCGTAAATAAGTACTGTTGCATTTTTACATTGCATGTAGAAGCATAAAATTTGCATAAAAAGTATAAAAAAATTTTATGTTTATTGTTTTAGCACATTTATTGTTTTTGTGTGAGTTAGGATTAGAAATTTGAAAAAGTACAAAAAGCTTCCCCATGATTTTACTATGAGCACTTGGTTTCATGAAAAGAAGTATTATTGTGAATTATGTAATGAATTATTGAGAAGATATCTTTTGCATGTTTGGCATTGATTGAGAAAATTGGGTATTTGAACAAGTTGTGAAAATAAGCATGTGAGCTTTTGTGCCTATAACTGCTTTTATATCATGCAGTCTTATTTTTTTAGAGTATGTCATTCATGATTTTTAAAATTCTAGAACTTGCGTTGGTATATATTGAATCCATGTCTGTGAAAATTTTGAAAATAATTTAAGGCCATCTTTGTTTAGCCTAATTAGCCTAAAAAGCCTACCTATGAACTCATGATTCTCTAGTTAGCCACTTTGAGTCTAAACTTTTTATTGTTAGCCACATTTTGAGCTGTTAAATTAAAAAGAATTTTTATCCCTAAAACTTGAGCTTATAGAAGATGAATAGCTTGGGAGAGATGTGGTGAAATATTGAGAAAGAATGTTGGGAAAAGAAAGAGGGATGAGCAGTAAATAGGTGAAAAAGTTTTTTTTTGAATAAATTTAAAATTATATATAAAAAATGAAAAAGAGAGTATTCCTGATTACAGGCTGATCAGGTAACCAAAAGTAAGCCTGAAAACAATGTCATATATAAAAATGAAATGGTCACAAGCCGACCAAATGGCTGAATGGTTGGGGCCTCGTTAAAACCTTCCTAGGTAAAACCCACCCTTGTGGGAAAAACCCTTGGAAGAAAAAAGAGTACCCCCAAGAAAGAATAAGCGTCCAAAATGGGAAAAGAAGCCTGAAGCAGGACGCACTAGCTAACAAACCTATAGTTGGATTGGCCAACATAGTCATCAGTGAGATAGTGTACAAGCTTCTCTGGCGGGACGCCCCACCATGTATCGTAATCCGTTTTCTTTCTCAACATGTCCGCCACCCGATTGCCTTCTCGAAAAATATGAGAGACCACAAAATCCATATGCGCGAGAAGATGCAATGTGTAACGCCAAGTGCTAAGGTGGGGCCATGGTACCTCAGCAGATGATGAAGCTCGAGAAAAAAAAAAAAATTGTTGAATGAAAAACAAAGAGAAAATCGAGCCAAAAGAAAAAAAAAAAGAAGTAAAATTCTAGAAATTTCGAAAAGTAAGAGCTTAAGGCAAAAGAAAGAAGACAAAAGGCTCAAGGATGAAAAAGGATGGAGTATGAGTAGAAAAAGAAAATAAATTGAAAGAATGCGTTTTATGATGAAATTGGGTTGGTGAGTTGAAGTATGTGTACTTAAATTCTATTTGCTCAAGTCAAGTCACTTAATCCAAATTTTCACTACCCTTACCAAAGAGCCTACATTATAATCAAATGAAAAGCCATTTTTTATTCTTAAATTGTGCACACTTAAGTGGTAGAGATGTTAGACGATTTGCAAGCTTATGGTAGTTCCAAGTTATTGAATTGATTTGAGCATATACATGTCCTATATTCTTTGAGACATGAGTGATACACTACTACTTGTGAGTCGCGATGTCGAATACCCGGATGAGTATTGATTATGTTGAACTTGTTATTGATGACTTCTTGATAAGGAATTTTATGTTTACTGAAATATGGGTTTGAATGAGATTAAGTGTTTATAGTGTTCTTGTGTATTCTTTTTACCCTATATGATTATTTATTAGTCTTGCTCGAGTACGAGTAATGGTTTAAGTTTGGAGGAATTTTATATGTGTAAAATATACGTGTATTTAGGGGCTTAATATATATAATCGATGCATTTGCACACATATTTAGTGTATTTTACTTAGTTTCCTTAGAAGGACATGATACTGTGTATTCTTATGATTTTTACAGGAAACGGAGCTAGAATGAGAAGATATCAGTTGGAAGGGCCGGACAAGATTGAAGAATGCGAAGAGATGATCGAATACGCGAAGAAAACGAGGAAAAACAAGTCACACAGTTTCACCGTGTAGATTCACTTGACCATGTGAACTGCTTTCATGTGTTTTTATACGTTCGTGTGACTTGTTCGAGGAAAGAATTTTAGAGATAAAATACATGACCCCGATCGTGTGAATTTACACGACCGTGTGAATGGTTCGGAGCAAAAACAGAGACAAAAACACTTCACATGGCCGGACCGTGTGATTCACACAGTCGTGTGGTTTGTCTGCGGTTGATTTTTTATTCCTTTTCTCGTCAGAACTCTACCAATGATCTCTCAAAGCACCTATATAAAGGGAACAAAGGCTTCCACGAATTTATAACTTCATATATCATTTAATACATCAAAATACACTAGGGTTACACAAATATACAGTCTTCTAAGAGAGGGGGGTAAATCAACGAAGAACACCACAAGGCCTTTCGCATCTACGAAAGAACAAGGGTTCAAGGCTTCGAAGGAGGATCCATTTTGACAAGAAATGTTCTTTCCTTCTTAGTTTAGATCTCTTGTTTGTACTTAAACGATGTCAAACTATTTGATTTCAAGTTTGTCTATGAATTTGTTGTCAAATATGTTAGGCTAAATATTTCTTATCCTAGGGCATAATCAAAGCCGTGGATTCATGTTAAATCTATATTGATTGTTTTCTTAATTGGTTTATGTGTTCTATTAAATGAATTCGAATGCTTAATTCTTGTAGATTATTGGCCAATAATTTTCATTTCATATTTGTTAATTCTCAATTCGGGGGATGAGTTCTAACAAATAAAAATCAAATTCAGACATAAACGGGTATAGAGTCGGGAGGATTATAACTTTTTGTGGGGAGTCATTCAATTCAAAGATCTTTTGGGAGTTAATATTAATTGTTGAGTAGGAATGCTAGTAATTAATATTAATCAACTGTTTATTTGCTTCGGGTGGGGGAATAAACTAATATAGGAATTGAACCCATAAATATACATAAACTGATTTTGACAAACACTAATTGGATTTAATATTGAAGAAGAATGTTGAAATTATGTGCCTAGGGTTGCATTTGTATTTGTTAAAAAGACTTGTGGAGTTTGGATTTTTACAAATTTAAATATTTTATTTTTACTTGTGAATTTAGGATTACATTAGATAATAAAACTTGTGATTTTCGGACGCTTCAATAAAATTGGAATAAGATATTCAATATAGCCTAAGGGTTTCGTATTCAATCCCTGAGGAATACGACCTTGCTCGTCATTATTTGTTAGCTACATTGTACACTTCCAGTATAGTGAAAAGATTTTTGCGATCACATCTCGCGGCATTAAAATTCAAATATGATCATCATAAAGATCTTTTTATTGGGGATCCACTTGACAAAGTTACGACAAGAAGAAAATATGCCGGAAAAGCTCTAATTTCAAAAAGAGCCTAAAAATGATAAGAAATGAATTGAAGATGAAGATTTTTCTTAGAAATACAAGAAAAGCTTAATTAATTTGAAAGAAATGAAGCTTGGGAACTGGTGCCACGTCCTCCATCTCAAACTATCTTCGGAACAAAATGAGTATTTCGGAACAAGTTAGACGATCAAGGCAACATCATTCGAAATAAAGCAAGGTTAGTAGCACAAGGTTATTGTCAAGAAGAATGTATTGATTATGATGAAACTTTTGCACCCGTAGCACGTTTAGAAGCTATTCATATTTTACTTGCTTATTATTGTTTAAAAAATTTCAATTTTTACCAAATGGATGTTAAATACGCCTGCGTAAATGGTTTTATTCAAGAAGAAGTTTATAACAAACAACCGCCAGTATTTGAAAAATTTTCAAGACCAGATTATCTTTATAAACTTAAAGAGGCTTTTTATGGTCTTAAACAAGCACCTCGGGCTTGGTATGATAGATTAAGTTATTTTTTTCTAGAAAATGGTTTTTCAAGAGGTAAAGTTGACTACTCTTTTTATTTATAAAAAAGGACAAGATAGTCTATTATTTAAAATATATGTTGATGATATTATTTTTAGTGCTACTAATGAATCTTTGTGCAAGAGTTTCTCTAAGTTTATGCAAGGTGAATTTTTTTGAATGAATTAAAGATATATAAAAATGAAAAAGAGAGTGTTCCTGCTCACAGGCAGATCAGGTAGCCAAGGAAAAAGCCTGAAAACATGTCCAAAATAAAATCGAAATGGTCACAAGCCGACCAAATGGTTGAATGGTTGGGGCCTCGTTAAAACCTTCCAAGGTAAAATCCACCCTTGTGGGAAAAACCCTTGGCAGGAAAAAGAGTACCCCCCATAAAGAAAGAAAACGTCCAAAAATACAGCAAGGAGAGCCCAAACGCATTAACTAACAAACCTATAGTTGGACTGGCCAACATAGTCTTCCGTGAGAAAAGGCACGATATCCGCCGGCGGGACTCCCCACCAATTCGCAGAGTGCATTCTTTTGCTTAGTAGGTCTGCCACTCGATTGCCTTCCCGAAAAATATGTGAGACCACCAAATCCATCTGAGAAAGTAGGTGAAGAGTGTAACGCCATTTGCTAAGGTGGCACCAGGAAACCGCATCGGACCTCTTTTGGAGCAAGTCCACCACATAAACAGAATCCGACTCAAGCCAAAGTTAAGTCCAGCCCTTAGCGAATGCGTAATGAATGGCCCACATAGCCGCCATCAATTCAGCCTTAAAAGCATAGCCCACACCACAACGTTCCACAAAACAACCCCGAAAGAAGCCTCTGCAATTCCGGAAGACCCCTGAAGCTGTAAGACTTCCCGGCGCCCCCAAAGCACTGTCGTCCGTATTCACCTTGATCCAACCCAGAAGGGGTTTTTGCCAATTAACTTGCACAATCTTCGGGGCTTGTCTAGACCGCCCAGGGACTCGAAGTCTTCGTAGAATGAAAAGGTCTTGTTGATCATTATGCATGCAGCCCCGATCTAAGGAAGAGGATTCCATGATAAGAACACGAAGGTGGAGGATGGCCGCGTCCACCGTCCAGAGCTTGTCATTGAAAACCAAGTCATTCCGGATATGCCAGATGCAAAAGACAACACTGCCACACACCATAAGAAAGCAACGTGCTCACTGAAACAAAAATTCATTAAATGCACCAGGAATTCATTAAAGCTATGAGCCATAAAAAGGTGAACGTCAAATGAATCGAAGATCCACCGCCAAAAATCCCCTGCAAAGAGACAAGAGACAAACAAATGATCAACAATTTAGCAGCAACACAACAAAGACCACAGACCGAGGGGCCAATGAAACTCCCCCTAGGACGCAATAAGTCCAAGACCGCCAAATGATTGTGGATTGCTCTCAATGCCACAATCGAACAGCGTTCCGGGATATGAGGTGACCAAATCAAAGAACCCCATTGGACCACCGGAGAATGGGGCCGCATATGAGAATAAGCCGCTTTCGAAGTAATAATCCCATCATCAGAGTGCGTCCAGACTCACATATCCTTCAAAGTCGGGGCTATCGGGACGCGAACAATATCCCGGACCAGATCCAAATAAGCCTCCACAAACAAGAAGGTGCAATGCCAGGACTCATCATAGAAGTAATCCGAAATGCGATGTCCAAATAGATATCTGTATTCTTGCGGGATACCAATTCTATTTGCAATGGTATAACCTAACCAGTTGTCAAGCCAAAATAAACCTCAGTATTACACCCACCGATCCAACGAAAGTCATCTAAGAAATCCACAATGCAAGGCCTAATCCCAGTCCAGATGGAAGAAGGGATGAACGACCGTCAGAGAGAACCGTCCGAAGTCAAATAACGTTTCCTGCGAGTTTTGTAAATCATAGAATCCGAATTCATTACCTTCCAGCCCAGTTTCATTAGAAAAGCATTATTAGCCACAATAATAGAACGGACGCCCAGTCCCCCTTCGGCCCGAGGCATACACGATTCCAATTGTCCACCACCGAACCTTTAGAATTAACATCACTAGTCCAAATAAAGTTACCCATGGCCTTTTCCATTTGCTTGAGCAAGGATCTAGGCCACTTGTAAACCATCATCGTGTGCACAAAAGAACTAATGATCACCGAATTAACCAGGCAGACACGACCAACAAGAGATAAAGAGTCCCTTTCCATCTTCTAAATTTGAGAATCACCTTATCAAAAATGGGTTGTAAAACCGCAGCCTTGGGAGCATCTTTAAATATCGGGGCACTTAGATAAACCGTAGGGAAGGCCCCTAACTGAATACCCGTAATCGTCTGTATACAACCACACACATGATTAGAAACCCGGGTGCCAAAGTAAACTTTTGATTTGTGAGGATTGAACGCCTGACCCGAGATATCCGCATATAACGTGAGGATCTGAAGAATGATGCGGGGACTAGCTGAAGAGGCCCCACACATAATAACAATATCATCCTATACATAATGGAAGAAGGGAAAGTGATCTGTTGAGGCGCAATGAACGACCTTAACTGATTCTGGGTTACCACGACTTCAATAAATTTGCTTTGGACTTCCTCCGTGATGCAAAAGAGAAAAGGAGATAAATGATCTCCCTGTCTAACCCCTTGAAAAAAAGAAAAATATCCCACAGGTGACCCATTCAATAAAATTGAAATTCTAGAAGACTGAAGAATAACTTTTATCCAATGAACGAAAATCTCCAAAAAGCCAAACCGACGCAGGACGTGAATCAAAAAACCTCAATTGAGAGTATCAAACGCCTTGCGGATATCAATTTTCAAAATCATATTGGCATCATTCCGTCCATGCAAAACATTAAAGCCTTCATAAACCAGGGCGATACAGTCATGAATCTACTTGCCCGGAATAAATCCAAACTGCGTAGGGGACAAATAAGTAGAAATGATAGAGCCCAATAGAGTAGCCATACTCTTAGTAATAATCTTGAAAAGAAAATTACTCATAACGATCGGCCTAAAATTCTCAATAGTATTAGCATCCTTAGTCTTCAGAATGAGCGCCATAAAACTAGCATTCAACCCCGAAGGGAGGGACGAGCTAATGAAGAAAAAACAGACTGCGGCGGTCACATCTGCTGAAATAGAGTCCCAACATTGACGATAAAATGTCCATTGAACCCGTCAGTGCCAGGAGAACTATCCGAACCCATATCAAAAACTGCTTCCCGAATCTCCGACTCTGAAGGAATAACCGTTAAAAGAGCATTATCCACTGCCCCCACCATTGGAGATATCACCTGATCAACTATAGTATAATCTGATATGGTATCCCATGTGTCCACAAAAAGCTCCTTATAGAAGGATATAATGTGATTCCCGAGAACAACTGGATCATCCAAGTAATTACCATCAATCATCAAACACTAAATCCCCGAACGTCCACTTCGAATTTGACAACGATGATGAAAAAATGATGTATTATGATCCCCATCCTTAAGCCAGGCCGAGCGAGCTTTCTTCTTCAGGAATTCAGATTGTAATAACAATGTATGAGACAAAACGTTTTGGGCTTCTAGTTCCATGTCACGACGTGCAACAGAGAAGCCCAAAGTCTCAATATCTGCTTGAATCTGAAGAACTTTCTCCATCCGACTATCCACCTTACGATTAACATCCCCAAAGACGTCTTTATTTGATACCTTAATAGTCTGACGCAACCTTTTAAGCTTCTACATGACGCGCAAGATTGGATTAGGTGATGCGCACGGCAGGGCCCAAGAAGAAGTGACCAGATCTCGAAATGAGTCATGACAAACCCACATACGCTGAAACAAAATGGAACCGGACCCCTGCTAACAGATGATGAGCACGAAACCAAAATAGGATGGTGATCCGAGCCAATGATAGGAAGAACCAAACCTTTGGCCGTTTGCCAAAGAGAGAAAAATCGATACGTTGCTAGGGCTTGATCCAATTTAGCCTGGAGCAAGGAGAGGGGCGTGCGGGGGGAGCACCATGTAAACGAATTCCCTGTAGTTGGCACAAAAAACAAACCCGCATCCTTCAAAAAGTCTCTGAAGTCCTGACAAGAAGCTTGGGATAAAATGCCACTGCCCAATCTCTCACGATGACCCAAAATAGCATTAAAATCCCCAATAAGCAATAAATCATCAAGACCCAAATTTCTCAAATCCAAACAAAGCGTGCGCCGGTCAATATAATTACATAAACCATGAACAAAGCCGATATGAAAAATCAGAGCACCCAACTGCACCTGAAGAACAATACACTGGGAAGAAATCCAAACCTGTTGTAAAATAGAAATGCCTGGATTACAGAAAACCCAAATATCAGCTCGACCATTAGAATGAAAATTCTGAGTCACAAACTTCAGACACAAACTAGTCCAATAAGAATATGAAATCGAAGAAATGTCCACTTTAGGTTCATAGATAGCCAAAATAGACGGTTTATGCTTCTGATTTAAAGCCTTAAGAACATTGCGAGAAGCAATATTCCCAATCCCCCAGATATTCCAGAAGATGCAATTCATTGAGACGCAATGGGGGGGGTAGCATGTGTTGTGCGCACGGTAAAGTCGGGACCTTGGGCATTAGATACTTTGTCAGCATAATCCGCCCATCATTTTGAAGCCGCATAATCTAGTTCATTGGGCCCTGTAGAATCCGAGTCAATCGTGAGATCATGAATAGCCGGAGATGTGCCCTGTGCAACATTCTGAAGCAACCTGGATTTGGCCGAATCAAGGGAACTATCCCGGAAAGCTCTACTAAGAGCACGAATAGGCTTCTTCAACGGGTGTTGAATCGTAAGAGACAGACTTGTAGAAAAGGAACCAGTGTTAGGGACCGAAGCCTTGGGGATCGATTGGCGAGTTGGAAGAACCGGAGGGGAATCCGTGGAATGCTATTCTGGTGTGTCATCCGTGGAAAGGGCTTCAAAAACATTACCAAGGTAGATGTTGTTAGGGGTGGCGCAGGATGGGGAGCCTGGCCACATAGTCGAACCTGTATTTCCCATTGAGTTATCAACGGTCTTGCCCTTGTCCGTATTCTGCTGCACTGGACGATAGACTTTGCGAACCCTGGAACGACCCCTTTGTGCTGAAGTATGGCATCCATCCAGAGCCTTGGAACGTCCTTGGGTAGGGCTAAGCCGTCTTTTCATAGCCGAAGTTCCCATAGTAGTAAGACGGCAAGAAACAGTCGGGTGTCCCGTAACATTACACTTAGAGCAGAACTCGGGGAGTTTCTCATAACTAACCGACACAAACGAGCACTTACCAACCCGTTCTACCATAATAAGATCCTCCAACGGTTTTCCGAGATCTATATCAACCAACACATGAATAAAATGGCCCAGGGATCCATTGAGAGATCGCTGATCGATTTGAATCGGATTACCAATAGCGCTGGCGATCCCCAAAATACTATGAGGATCCCAGTATTCCAAACTGAGCTCAAAGATGCGAACCCAAACACTGGCTACTGAAGTGTGAACCTTATAAGGGTTGAAATTCGGGACCCAGGGAGAAAGCCGAATAGTACCCGGATTAAGCGCCCAATTGATACGTAGCTGAGCACGAGCTCTATCCTGCGCATTAAAAAATTTAACACAAAAATATCCCTTGCCCAAGGGAATTAGTTTCAAGTCATTTTTAATGCCCTATAGCTTGGATAGCCTTTTATGCAGAAGCATAATCGGCCATGGTTTGTTACCTTTTCCCAAAATGACCCGCCCAATTAAAGAATAAGAGAATTCAGCAAGACGTTGCTGGTAAACATTTTCATCAATAGTCACAGAATAATAATCTTCGTTCCTAACAGGTTTAGGGATAGAATGAAGCTTGCCGAAAACTATATAAGAAAACGAAGCGAGATTACCTGAGGTCTGGGGAAAAGTAGAATCCATCAGATGGGTATTACCTGAAACAATTTTCGCAAAAGTGTTACCCAACTTAGTATGAGCATTAGCATTATGAGCCGAAAGTCGAGGGTTTGAATCATGAGCGGAGGTCATTGGGGAAGAGCTTCCTGAGATTTGATCAGCGTCTTTGGGAGCAGCATCTTTGGGGAGGCATGCAGGTGGAATTCCATGCAAATGGCAGACAGCAGCCCAGGGGCCATCACCCCCTTGGGGGGCGGCCTTGGAGGAGACACATGCAGCCGGCCCCCCATAAGACTCCACAAGGGGGCCGGTCCCCCCATGGCTAGCGGCTGCCATGGGGGGAAGAGGTGTGGGCACCCCCCATAAGTGGCGGCATTGATGGTGTGGGGGGTGGCCGCCCCCCTAAGCTCCATACCCTTAAAAATAACATATTTTTCCCCGTTGTCTGAAGAAGAAGGCGACATGTAGTATTCCGGCGAAACAAGACCTGCAGACGTATGATCAAAAGGAGGTCGTGCGGCTTTTTTTGCGGACGGTATGGAATTCGAAGGGAGTGAACGTAAGGTGTTAGAGGGAGTCGTAGGAGAAGAAGAGGAAGGTTGAGACCGTATATGTGGGCTGAAATTGGACGTTAATCCATGGAATGGTGACTCCGCCATGGAGCCGCCAGAGAGATGAACGTGAGAACCAAGAGAGACGGATGGGAAACGCCCAAGAATATGCAAGGTGAATTTAAAATAAGTATGATTGGCGAAATCGATTTTTTTCTTGGACTCCAAATTAAACAATGTCAAGAAGGAATATACATTCTCAATCCAAATATAAAAAGGAGCTTCTTGGAAAATTTGGAATTGAAGAATGAAGAACGCTAACAACGCCAATGGCACCAAACATTAAGTTTGACAATGATGAAAAAGGTAAATCGATAGACGAAACCAAATATCGGGGTATGATTGGTACTTTACTTTATTTAACTACTAGTAGACTCGATATTCTTAATGTCGTATGTCTATGCGCTCAATTTCAAAGGAATCTAAATGAGTCTCACTTGAGTGACGTGAAAGGAATTTTTAGATATTTAAAAGGCACTACGTCTTATGGCTTATTTTATCCGAAAAATAAAAGTTTTATTTTAAATGCCTTCAGTGACTCGGATTATGCCGAAATATTGATGCTCGCAAAAGCACATCCGACTCATGTCAATTTCTTGGTGATTGCCTTGTTTCTTGGCTTTCTAAAAAGAAAAATTGTGTTTCCTTATCAACAGCCGAAGTCGAATACATTTCCGTTGTCTTTTTGTTGTACACAATTACTTTCGATGAAACAAATCTTGACGGATTCCAATTCTTTGTGACGATACCTCTATTATAAATATTTCACAAAATCCTGTTTATTATAATCGAACAAAACATATTGAAGTTCAACATCATTTTCTAAGAGGTTGTGTTTCAAAAGGGAAAATTGAGACATGTTTTGTTCCATCTCAAGATCAATTAGCGGATGTTTTTACAAAAGTATTACTTACCGAGTCTTTAAACTTTATTCGGGTTCGTTTAGGCATAAAACATATTAAATAACATTTATATTTATGTTTTAAGGATTTTATTTTACTTTCAAAGAATTTTTGGGTAAAATTTCTAATCCTCAAAACTTAAAAACGAGGCAGAAACATTATTCAGAACAGGGACATGTCGCTATAGACAGCGATCGGTCGCTATGCTTCTGTGAGACGCTACATTTAAAATTGTGATATAAAACACTATATTATTATATTAATATATATTATTTATATTTCATGATTTTCTGTGATTAATTGCTATTTAAATACTTTAATAATTGTAATAAGTGCTTTTGTTAGTGTAGCTTGATAGATATAGACTTTAATAAATAGTATCTATAATTTTATTAAATACGAGTATAAGATTGAATTCTTGAGGCGTTAGAATAAGTGCTCACATAATACTTCAATTAATATTAGATTTTTATATTCAAGCTTATTTAATTTTGGTGTATTAGAATTAAAACTAAATCATTAGGATATTAAAAAAAAGTATTAGAGACTTAATTAGATTTAGCAATTATCTGTAGGCTGTTGGGTAGGGTATTAGAATAACTATTAACCATTTAGTCATTTCATCAACCATTTTCCTAAGTATTTTGAGCTCACTAAAATGTTCAGCAAGCTTTTTAGTAACCAAAGCCACTTTATTTAAAGTCTTGATTCTGTAAGCTATCTCCTAAATAACTCTTGGCCCATTTTCTAATACATTATTCTACGAGGAAATACCACAAAATACCCCGATTTTTGAAAAAAAGACAAAAATACCACCCTATCACTAATCTACCTCATCTGGTCCTAAATTTCCCAAATATACCCACCCCTTTACTTTTCTTATCAGGTTTTTTATCCTGATAAGAAAATATACTCATCTATGTTGCTGCACGGAACAGTCCCCGGCAGACAGTGCCCACCTCCTACGACGTCGCTCGACACTTTACAACACGGATCGGTCAAAACCCTAATATTACCTGAAATCAAAATACACCCAATCATCAGATCTGCTTTCAAATTCACAATACCACCAACACAAATTATATATAATATCATAGTAATTACCGAATGAAGCAGCGTTTGAGTTGTCTCCCGTGAGCACAAATTCCACATTGGCGAGCTAATTATTGAGATCCTTCATAAGAAGCTCGAGAAACTCATTAAAGATCTGGACGACGTCGTTACTGGATTCCACGCAGGACGAGGCGTCGGAGGGGCCATAGGTGGCCATTTCCTGCGGAAGACACCCTAATTTACTTTTGACTCATCACATTATGTCGGGAGAGTGGGTGTGCCCTTTGGACCTTTCCGATTATAATTTTTGTTTAGCTTAGATGGCAACAATTTATTATTGGCTGACACCACAATTGTTTACATTGGTTACCTCTCACACTCTCTACCCCACCAACTGTTATTTTTTATTTTATTATTTTTGAGTTTTTTGTTGGCGCAGTTGTGTTCCTGTGCCGATGGCCGGCAGCGGCTGTTGGAGCACGCCGATAGCATCGCGGTGGTGGCGAATAGGCTACTGAGAGTATCTCCGGCGACAGATGATAGAATTTTGTGCTTATTGGAATCAATCGCGCGATTCTCCGCCACGCCGGCAGTGGTTATGGAGATGCTAAAGGTGGGTGGGGTTTCGAAGATGTGTATGGGTTTACAGGCGGATTGCGCGGTTTATTTCGAAGCGTTTGAGATAGAGATTGAACAAGCAAGTCTCAGTCATCTGCTTCACAATCATGCTAAGTTGAAGCTGCAAAATGGTGATGACGATGACAACGACATTGAGTTTCTACCTCCACTTTCTAATGATTTTAGAGAATTGTTGTTATGTAAATCTTAATGATGATGTAATCAGTTGAAACATGTAAGAAACATAAATGAAACATGTAAGAAACAATTGTGAAACAAGGGATCATGTGATAAAAGTTTGTAGTAAATTGCTTTTAAATTTAGAGAAATAGTGTAGTTTTCCCCATATACTCTTCAGTTTTTTTTTTTTTTTTGTCATCCTTGTAAATGTTGATCTTTGCTTCATTTTGATGTCTGCATGTCTAATCTTGATTAAAGATCTCACGTACTCTAGCAAAGTTGTTACTAGTAAGTCTTTCCCCGCTACAGTTGATGCATTCAATAATTCTACGATGTTGGAAGTCAATACAAAGTATTTTTTGGTCTGACAGTGGAGTCTTGTCCATTTCTCGTAGCCGATGATGGACAAGTAAGCTCAAAATTTCTGAATTGAATTTGTTGTTCCAAGATTTCGTTTAGGGTGCTGAATGTGCAGTCCATTGGAATCAGTATTCTTGTTATTTTAAAGTTGGTATACTCTCTATGTTCTTCCCATTGTCTATTGTGGCATACCACAACTGAGATTTTCTCTATGCAACTGTGGAATTCAATGAAAAGTTGGCTAAGTGAAACATATAAGAAACATAAATGAATCATGTATGAACAACAAAAAAACAACAAACATGTTTGAAACAACAAAGAAACAAAAAAGAAACCAACGCAAAAAAATCAGCGGAAAATGGGTATTTTTGTCAAAAATCAGCGGAAAATGGGTATTTTTGTCCAAATTCAGCGGAAAATGGTATTTTTGTCCAAAATCAGCGGAAAATGGACATTGTACAGGGATTGGGTATGGAAAATGGGGTATTTATGTCCTTTTCCCTTATTCTATTGGATCAAGTGAATACGGACGACAGTTCTGCAGGGGCACCAGGCAATCTCACAGCTTCCGAGGTTTTCCAAAATTGTAGAGGTTTCTTTCGGGGGTTTCGTGAATCGTTGTGGTTCGTGCTATGCATTTGAAGCTGAATTGGTCGCAGCAATGTGGGCGATTCAGTATGCTTTTGTCAAGGGATGGACACAACTTTCGCTGGAGTCTGATTCGATGTATGTGGTGAACTTGCTGGAGAAGTGATCTGCTGATGTCCCATGGTGCCACCTTGGCACTTGGCGATACACCTAGCATCTTCACGCTCATATGGATTTTGTGGTCTCACATATTTTTTGGGAAGGCAATCGGGTGGCAGACATGTTGAGCAAGAAGACGGAGTACGGTACTTGGTGGGGCGTCCCGCCTCCTGAGCTCGTACATTATCTCACTGATGATTATGTTGGCTAGTCCAACTATAACTTTGTTACCTAGCGCATCCTGGCTTTAGGCTTCTTTTGCCATTTTTGGACATTTTTCACTCATGGGGGGTACTGTTTTTCCTACCAAGAATTTTCCCCACAAGTGTGGGTTTTACCTTGGGAGGTTTTAACGAGGCCCCAACCATTCAGCCATTTGGTCGGCTTGTGACCATTTAGTTTTCTATTATGACATTGTTTCCAGGTTTATTTTTGGTTACCTGATCAGATTGTGATCAGGAATACTCTCTTTTCATTTTTTATATATATTTCGAATTTATTTTAAAAAAATTATTTCAATAAGTATTAATTATTGGTTTTAAAATTAGTTATGTATTTTGACATGTTAATAGGTCAAGATCCCATTAAAGGAGCAAATAAGGTCAGTTAGACAAAGTCATCGAGATAAGAATATCACTTGTGAGTATAATCTTTTAGCTTGTTATTTGAATTGTGTGATTATATGATTAATGCGTTGGAATGAGTTGCTTACTTGTTTGGCTATAGAGATTAGAATCTTGTCGTGATCTAACGTGAATTGTATGATTCTCTATATTTTGCATGATACTGTGGTGAAATTGAGATATATGATCTCTATGTGATGAGATTTAAATGAAATTGAGATATGTGATCTCTACTGATGTTATTGATATGGAAATAAAATATGGGATTACAGAAAATGCATTCATCAGATATTAATGGATTCTGTTATGGCCACTAATGACCTTGAATCACATAATTACAGATATCCAGAAATTCTGGATTACAGAGTACCGTATGGCCACCCGAGTTCACTGAACTCTACGTGAATTAAGAATTACAGAGTGCCATGGCCATCTCCGTGATCACAATTTATTCTTGGTATTAGCTGGCCCATAACAGTAAAAGAATATGACCAAGCACGTGCATTTATGTGATTATGAATATTATGAACAAAGAGTGTGAAATGGTTGCGAAAACGTGCTTGTGTGATGTTAAATAACTTGTTATTGGATTATACTTGCTGAGTTTGCAACTCATCAAATGCAATGTTGTCAATTTTTAGTTGATGTAGATAAAAGTTGATCCGTGAGGTGTGACAGAAGTTTAAAGCATGGATCAAAGATCGGCCGGCTGGACTCCCATCCTTCTCCCTCAGCTCATCATTTGCATTTCATATAGGGCGTCTGTTTTGATTTGTATATAAAAGGGCACGACCGTTAATATCATGTAATATAAAAAAGTGTACATGTGTGAATAACCGTTGTTAAATCTTTTTAAGTGAATGCTTCCGCTTGCGTAAAAGGGTTACAGATTATGATTAACATGTTAATATCATGTACAATGCAGCCGTACTACTTATGAACTACAATTTTATGCTATAAAATACGTGTTACAAGGGTAAGGGTGTTGCATGTTAGTTTTGTATCAGAGCCCGGGTAGGGTTCTGTAGACCATGGCATGATATGTGCATTGCATTATCACTCATGTTATATGTTGGCCAATGTTTTAGTTGTGTCATATTATAGGAAAAGGGTTGTAAGTCAAGAAGCATATGTACATAATGATGAGCAAAGTGTTCACGGAGGGGAAAGAGCAGCCGAGCCAGAGTCATACTCATCTGATTCACCTCCATATCATGTGCATGGAATACCTGCTCATTTTGGGTATCCACCTTATCCATTGGTAAACCCTCCTAAACCACGAGAACGAAAGTATGATAAACATAGAAAAATGGGAGCTATTGATTTTGTGGGTACTACTGATCCAGCAGAGGCGGAAATATGGATGAAACGAACATAAATGATTCTGAATTTGGTGAAATGTACTCCTGAAGAAAAGTTTGATTATGCAATATCACTCCTCCAGGGAAATGCGTATGATTGGTGGGAGACCATACCCGACAATACTATTCAGCCACTTGTATTGACTTGGGATGATTTTCTAAGAGTATTTAATGATATATACTTGCCAGAGGTTTATAGGGATCAGAAAGAAAAAGAGTTTCTTGAACTTAAACAGGGAAGTCGATCAGTTGCTGAGTATGAAGTACTGTTTAATCAGCTTTCTCATTATGCCCCACATATGGTAGCCACATAAAAGAAGAAATGTACTATATTTGAATCTGGGCTCTGGTTTGCTATTCGAAACCGTATTACACCTACAGATTTGGAGTCCTATAGTAAGTTGAAAGCTGCAGTAATACGTGCTGAGAAATTGGAAGCCGAATCAATACAATAAGAAGAGACAGGGTGATGAAACTAGAGGATCTAGAAATAGAAAGGAATTTACTGCGCATGCACAGAGGATCTTCTCGAGTAGTTCAAAATGTGGTAGTTTCAGGGGTGCAACATTAACCAGTAAGAGTGTAGGTTCTACACCATCAGTTCCCACATGTGCACATTGTGGTAAGAATCATAATGTAGAATGTAAATTGCTTACAGGAAAATGTTTTAGATGTGGCGAACCTAGACATATAGCAAAGAATTTCACAAAACCACGCTAGGAACCCACAGTTGAGCAAACTAGATTTTGTGGTTTCCATCCTAATAGAGGTAGAGGTCGAGGAAAATTCGGTATAGGAAGAGGCGCTAGTGCAGAGGAAAGTCAAGCAAGCAGACAACAAGGTCCATCTCGAGTTTTTGCTATGACACAGGAAGAAGCTAAAGCTGCACCAACCGTAGTTACTGATAATCTCTTAATCTCTGATACAAATGCTTATGTTTTATTTGACCCAGGAGCAACACATTCATTTGTTGCACAATCATTTTCATCACATATGGGTTATAAACCGGAAACATTAGGCTATGATTTACTGGCTGGAACCCCAGTAGAGAGTGTGGTGATTGTAAATACTGTATATCGTGATTGCAAAATTTTGATCGGTGAATCAAAATTGAGTGCTAGTTTACTTGTTATGCCCTTAAAAGATTTCGATGTAATTCTAGGTATGGATTGGTTAACCGAACACCATGCTAAACTGGATTGTTTTACTAAAGAAATAGTGTTAAAGTTTTCTGATCAGAAGCATATTGTATTTAAAGGGGAAAGAGAAATTTTGTCTACGTGTATGATATTTGCGTCTACAGTATTCAGAATGCTAAAGAAAGGTTGTGAATGTTACCTAGCCCACGTAATAGACACACGCTTATGTGGTTTGAAACTTGAAGACACTCCAGTGGTTAGAGTGTATCCAGACGTGTTCCCAGATGATTTACCCGGATTACCTCCAAATAGAGATATAGAGTTCACCATCGAACTACAACCTGGTTTAACGCCAATTTCTATTCCTCCTTATCGAATGGCACCTGTTGAACTACAAGAATTAAAGACACAATTACAAGAATTGTTGGATAAATGGTATATTAGACCAAGTGTTTCGCCATGGGGTGCAGCTGTGTTGTTTGTTAAAAAGAAATATGGTACACTGAGATTGTGTATAGATTATCGGCAGTTGAATCGAGTAACAGTAAAGAATAAATATCCATTGCCAAGAATAGATGATTTATTTGATCAGTTGCAAGGTGCTAGAGTTTTCTCAAAGATTGATTTGAGATCAGGATATCACCAGTTGAAGATTGCAGAGGCTGATATTTCAAAAACAGCTTCCGGACTAAGTATGGTCATTATGAGTTTTTAGTAATGCCTTTTGGCCTGACTAATGCACTCGTGACATTGATGAATAATGTGTTTAGACCCTACCTAGATAAATTTGTCATTGTCTTTATTGATGATATCTTGGTATACTCTGAATCTGCTGAAGAACATGAGGAACATTTGAGAATTGTGTTGCAAACCTTGCGAGAGAAACAGTTGTATGCAAAACTTAGTAAATGCGAATTTTGGTTAGATCAATTAATCTTTTTGGGACACGTTGTTTTTGGTGATGAGATTAAAGTTGATCCACATAAAATTGAAGCAGTGATCAAATGGGAAAGCCCAAAAAGTGTTACAGAAGTCCGTAATTTTCTGGGTTTAGCAGGATATTATCAACGATTTGTTGAGAACTTTTCTCTTATTGCAACTCCACTAACAAAACTATTGCGGAAGAGTGTTCCTTTCAAATGGACAGATAGTTGCCAAAAGAGTTTCAAAAAGTTGAAGAAAAGGCTTACCACTGCCCCAGTCTGGACTATTCCTTCAGGTACCGATGGATTTGTTGTTTACAGTGACGGTTCTTACCAGGGTTTAGGATGTGTTTTAATGCAACACGGTAAGGTTATTGCTTATGCTTCTCAACAACTTAAACCATACAAAATGTCTTATCCTACTCATTACCTTGAACTAGCTGCGATTGTTTTTGCGTTAACGATATGGAGACATTACTTATATGGTGCCACATTTCAAAGTTTCACTGATCATAACAGCTTGAAATACCTAATGAATCAGAAAGAGTTGAACATGCGTCAACGTAAATGGCTTGAATTCCTGAAAGATTATGATTGTACAATCGAATATCCTTCGGGGAAAGCTAATGTTGTTGCCGATGCTTTGAGCCAAAAATCTTATGGTACTGTTTCGTGTCTCTTAGTGCATTCTTTACCGTATCTGCTAGATATGAGAAAGATGAATGTTAAATTGAATGTAAATGGCATGGGTGTTTTATGTGCTTCACTTTGTGTTCGTTCTGTGATGATTGGAAGAATTAAACAAGCACAATTTCGTGATGATAAATTGACCAGTATCGCAGAAAAAGTGAAACAAGAAAATAGTACATCCTTTGTTTTGAATGATGATGGTAGTTTGACGATCAACAATCGACTTTGTGTCCCTGATGTTGATGGCTTAAGGCATGAGATAATGGAAGAAGCTCATACTGCACCATATGCTATGCACCCAGGTAGTACAAAAATGTATCAAACCTTAAAAAGTCATAATTGGTGGCCTAGAATGAAGAAAGATGTATCTGAGTATGTTTCAAAATGCTTAACTTGCCAGCAGATTAAAGCTGAACATCAAGCACCAGTGGGTAAACTGCATCCATTACCTATTCCTGTTTTGAAGTGGGAGCGCATCACTATGGATTTCCTTTATGGTCTGCCTGTGACACCAAGGAAAAATGATGCAGTTTGGGTTATTGTTGAACGATTAACAAAGTCAGCTCACTTTTTACCATTTAGATGGGGTTCTAGTCTCGAAAATCTGGCGAAACGATATGTGAATGAGATTGTCAAACTACATGGTGTACCCCTGTCTATTGTTTTAGATCGTGATCCTCGTTTTATGTCTAAATTTTAGGGTAGTCTACAACAGGCATTAGGTACTAGATTACATTTTAGTACAACATTTCATCGACAGACTGATGGACAAGCAGAAAGAATTATTCAGACTCTCGAGGATATGCTTCGGGCATGTGTTCTTGAATTCAAATGCTCTTGGGATGAATATATTGTGTTGATGGAATTTGCATACAATAATCAACATCATAGCAGCATTGGTATGACACCTTATGAAACATTATATGGTAGGAAATGCAGGAGTCCAGTATGTTGGGATGAAGAGGGAATACAATTACTGGAAGGTCCCGATCTGATTCAAGACACAGTTGAAAAAGTAAAAATAGTTAAAAGTCGATTAAAAGTAGCTCAAGATAGGCAAAAGAGTTATATCAATCAACATAAGCGGAAAATAGAATATGAAGTTGATGAGAAAGTATTTCTTCGTGTTTTCCCTTGGAAGGGCATTCTTAGATTTGCAAAGAAAGTAAACTGAGTCCTCGTTATATCGGCCCATAGGAAATACTTGAAAAAATGGGACCATTAGCTTATAGGCTTGCCTTACCACCTGAATTGTCTCAGATTCATAACGTGTTCCATGTTAGTATGCTTCGTTGATACAAATCAGACCCGTCACATGTTCTTTGAGATGAATCCTTTGAAATTGTTGATAATCTGAGTTATGTCGAAGAACCTATTGGAATAGTGGGATACAAAGAAAAACAACATAGAAACAGAGTGATTTCGTTGGTAAAAGTGTTGTGGAGAAATCATTCTAGAGAAGAAGCTACATGGAAAACAGAACAACATATGAGAGAATAATATCCGTAGTTGTTTACAGATATCGGTAAAAATTTCGAGGATGAAATTTTTAAGGGGGGGAGAATTGTCATAACCTGAAACTTTTGCATTTTAATGTTCAGGGTTAGTCATTCATAAGCATAGTTACACGCATTTTGACATTTAATATTCACACTAGAATGCATGCAAAATCATGAAGTTTCCAGTTTTAACTTACATTAAGGGTCAATAAGTATATATATTTGTAATTTATATGTGGTAGACCTAGAGGTGAAGTATGACATCGATGGGTATATCTACATAATGTAAAATGCGGATAAATTAAGTAGAATGATAAATAAAAGGAAAAGAAAAGTGAGAGATGACATCGGGCTATGTATCTGAAAAATATATATATATATATATACATATAATGGTAGTTGAATATTAATTTTTAATAATAGTATTGTTAAAAAACAACGTGACAATAATATAATATTTAGTAATAAATATGATATGTAAAAGAAAGAAACGATGATAATAGACAATGAAATAGGTATTTGTAGAATTCATATCTATATATGCGTGGTGCAGTGGTGAGGAATTCATATACAAATATTAATATATATGTGTATCTTATTATAATATATATAAATATATATACACACATGAGTATCTTAATAGTCATTTACCCCACCTAGCCACCTCATGCAAATAGTTGAAGACACATAGCTTCTGCAAGGATATCTTAGATTATAAAATTAGGACAAGTACATACAAAACTTACATTAACATATATATTATATTTATATTTCACCTCCTCAATTGGTAAATGAGGATATTCCTATCACTTTCAAAAACACACACACACACACCTTGAGAATTAATCGAACAGAGAGAAAGCTCGGCAGAACACAGAAAGAAAATAGAAATAAAAAAAAGAAAGAAAGGGATCGAACAAAATAATTTGCTAAATACGGGCAAGTGGTTTAATTTGAGTTTAGTTCTACCATTCGAATTGTAAATAAGAGAAATAGAATAAAGTAATAATATATGAAACAGTTACATTTATAATTGTATTATTCGAATTCATTTACGGTTGAAACAAAATAATAGATTTGATCAATTCATATATGCCTTTAATTAGTGGATATAATAATAAATTCAATTAGGATCTGTTAAAGATAAATGTTATATTTATATTTCAGTAAGTATTAATTATTGGTTTTAAAATTAGTTATGTATTTTGACATGTTAATAGGTCAAGATCCCATTAAAGGAGCAAATAAGGCCAGTTAGACAAAGTCATCGAGATAAGAATATCACTTGTGTGTATAATCTTTTAGCTTGTTATTTGACTTGTGTGATTATATGATTAATGCGTTGGAATGAATTGCTTACTTATTTGGCTATAGAGATTAGAATCTTGTCGTGCTCTAACGTAAATTGTATGATTCTCTATAGTTTGCATGATACTGTGGTGAAATTGAGATATATGATCTCTATGTGATGAGATTGAAATGAAATTGAGATATGTGATCTCTACTGATGTTATTGATATGGAAATGAGATATGCGATCTCTACTGATGTTATTGATACGGAAATAAAATATGGGATTACAGAAAATGCATTCATCAGATATTAATGGATTCTGTTATGGCCACTAATGACCTTGAATCGCATAATTACAGATATCCAGAAATTCTGGATTACAGAGTACCGTACGGCCACATGAGTTCACTAAACTCTACGTGAAATAAGAATTATAGAGTGTCGTGGCCATCTTCGTGATCACGATTTATTCTTGGTATTAGCTGGCCCATAACAGTAAAAGAATATGACCAAGTACGTGCATTTATGTGATTATGAATATTATGAACAAAGAGTGTGAAATGGTTGCGGAAATGTGCTTGTGTGATGTTAAATAACTTGTTATTGGATTATACTTGCTGAGTTTGCAACTCACCAAATGCAATGTTGCCAATTTTTAGTTGATGTAGATAAAAGTGGATCCGTGAGGTGTGACAGAAGTTTAAAGCATGGATCAAAGGTCGGCCGGCTGGACTCCCATCCTTCTCCCTCAGCTCACCATTTGCATTTCATATAGGGCGTCTGTTTTGATCTGTATATAAAAAGGCACGGTCGTTAATATCCTGTAATATAAAAAAGTGTACTTGTGTGAATAACCGTTGTTAAATCTTTTTAAGTGAATGCTTCCGCTTGCGTAAAAGGGTTACAGATTATGATTAACATGTTAATATCATGTACAATGCAACCATACTGCTTATGAACTATAGTTTTATGCTATAAAATACGTGTTACAAGGGTAAGGGTGTTACAGCTATGATGAGGATTATGAAAAGCTTAGGAGAGATTATCGTGAGATTAGGTGGGAATATGATGAGCTTCGAAGGGAACACGGTGAGCATCTGTAGGTCCCAAGGGGTGATAAAGTAAAGTCTTGAGAGGGGGTTGAATAGACTTTTACCAACTTTTCGATTTAATCCTTTTAAAGTCAGAGTTTGATCACAAGTCAGATGGGTCCTTGGTGGACAACTTAGTTTACTTACACAACAGAGTTAGCCACTCAATACACTCGACTGAGCTGTTGATAAGATAACTCAGCTGATTCAGTTAACTCTTTAAATATTTAGTAGACTTGGTTTTTACAGCTGAAGACTTTCACCCTTGTTTGAAATATATTTTTCCACACTTGTTTTAAGGTTACTTATTACTAGTTGACTTAGCAAATTAAACAAACAACAATATAGATATGCAAGAATGTAAGTGTGCTGAATGTAAATGACACAAGCAATTTTATAGTGGTCCGAGGATGGGGTAATTCCTCTAATTCACTCTTCTCCAACCTCCGGAGGAATCCTCTAATGTAACTGTAACTTTGTTATGAAATGGTGACAGTCTAAGATAGGCCTTGATCACACAGCTGGCTTTGCTTTTTGAGACTCAGCTTCTTCACAAAACAGTTGTCTTGCTACTTTAGCTCCTTCAAACTCTTGAATTTGTTCACACAACCCTCCAAAGAGTACAAAGCTTCTGGTTCGAACTGGAAACTCACTACACCTCCTTCAACCTTGGAGTGTAGACCCATTGTTTTTTTAAACAAGTTTTTGTCTTCAACAGTTTGAAGTCGTCTTTCCTTCACTGAGTGTATTGGATTGATTTTCTTTGAGTTTAGCCTTGAGGATTTGAATAAAATGCTTGAGAGATTTTTTCTCTTGCTTTACAGGTTAGTATCTATTGCTTTGCTTGCATTCATTTTTTCTCGTAACCTTCTATCTGATGCATCCTCAGCCTTTTACAGTGCTTGTTTGAAAAATATATCCGTTGAAGAGATAAATGTATTTTTCAAACTACACTTTGAGGTCGTTAAGAGTCTTGCAGCTTTGATGTAGACTGGCTCTTGAATTAAATGCACTGCAGCCTTTGCTTAAACTCTGCAGGTTTTTAGGGACATCCTATGTTGGAATTAATAGTTTTAATTGTTTAGTTGTTAAAACACGCTTTTCATTTTTCCCATTACGTTTATTGCTTTCAGCTGTGTTCCTTTATTGTAAAAGCTATAAATAGCTGTGACACGTGCTATGCTCTTTTGTAACAAACATTCACACATTCAGCATGAATGCAATAGTACTCTCTTCCCTCTCGATTTCTCTCTACATATTTTTAGATTCTTCACATGGTATCTAGAGCATCATTTTTCACTATTCAGCTATGACCTCCAACACTCATCCATGGAACATCGTTCCCGGTGCTGGAGCTGATGATTTCTATCCGCTGCTAGCCAACCAAGTGACTGCGAAGGAGATTGTGAAGGAGCATGACCCGCTCATGTTGCATGGATCGGATCATCCTGGCATGGTGTTGGTCTCGAGTCCTCTTACAGGTACTAACTACATACCCTGGCGTAGATCGATTCTACTTGCCTTAGGAGCAAAATCTAAACTCGGTTTCATAAATGGACAAATTGAGATGCCTGATGATGCTGATCCTACATATGAGGATTGGAAGAAGGCTGATTTCATGGTAACGAGCTGGATTCTCAACTCGATTTCTAGAGAACTTGTTGAAGGCTTTATCTATGCGAACACTTCTAAGGAACTCTGGGAGGAATTAGCTCAGCGATATGGTGAGAGTAATGGTCCTCACTTATATCAGTTGCAGCAGGAGATAGCTAGTATAACTCAAGGAAATTTGTCCATTGCAGCTTATTTTACTAAACTTAAACGATTGTGGGATGAATATAACATGTTGATAGCCTTACCGGCTTGTACTTGTGGTGCGAAGAAGGTTTTGCAAGATATTGATGCTAGTACCAAACTTATGCAGTTTTTAATGGGGGTCAATGAGTCTTATGATAACTTTCGCAACCAGATCTTATTGATTGAGCCACTTCATGTTGTTAATAAAGCATATTCCATGCTATTGCGAATGGAGAAACAGAGGAATGTTCAACAGATTTTTCCTGATGGATTAGAAGGTGCTGCTATGTTGGCTAATACTCCTGGCTCAAGTTTTAATAGAGGGAGACCTGGCAGAGGGACTCCTTCCCACACTTACTCACCCATTGCTGGTAGAGGTAGAGGTCATATGAGGAAAACTAAAGAGGAGCGGGCTAAATTGACTTTCTCTCATTGTCAGATAGCAGGACATGAGATACATGAGTGTTTTAAGTTGATTGGATACCCAGAGTGGTACAGACAGCCTAAGGAACTTAGAGGCAAGGTGACTGGTAATATGGCTGAGGTGAAGGGAAATGTGCCAGTTGGAGAGGGCACAACTAAGCTGGATAATCCTATCAAATCTGTTCCTGACATTGCTGGCATAATCCAACAAGAGATTGCTAAGTATATGCAGCCATTTGCAGGTGGAAATAAGGATGGTGGAGTTAATTTTGCTCATTTTGCTGACTACACAGGTATTTGTATTTCAGATCCTCAGCAAGCCTTTACTACCTTGGAAGGTATATCTGCACATTCTTGGATTATTGATACTGGCTAGTAGACACATGGTTAATAATGCATTGATGTTAACTGATTTAGCCCCTGCACTAGCTCACATCACAGTTTTTCTTCCTGATGGCACACAAAAACAAATCACACACACTGGGAATGCTGTCATTTCTCCCACTCTCACTCTCACAGATGTCCTTCTTGTCCCTTCCTTCAAATATAACTTATTTTCTATGGCACAATTGTCTTAAACTTCTAACTGCAAGTGTACTTTCTTTCCTACCCATTGCTTTTTGCAGGACCTGAAGACTGAGGCAGTGCTAGCTGTTGGACAGGCTGTGGGAAGACTATATGTATTACAAGTATTATCATCTGCTGCCAATTCTTGTACTCAGATTCTTCTAATTTTTCTTGTAATAATACAGTTGTTTCTTGGCACACAAAACTTGGTCATGCTTCTTATAGTACTTTGCAGCACATTCCTTTCCTGAAATCTTTATGTACTCCTGATGTCAAAACTGCATTGCAAAATTGTGATACTTGTCATCAATCAAAACAGCACAGGAAACCTTTTCCATTGAGTACATTTCATGCTTCCAAAATGTTTGATGTGGTTCATGCTGACATATGGGGCCCTTATCACTCTGGTACTAAATTTTGCACCACTCCTTACATGTTAACTTTAGTGGATGACCATAATAGATGTGTCTAGACCTTTCTTATGCAGCATAAAAGTCAAGCTTGTAAATTCCTTGACAAATTTATCCAAATGGTCAAAACTCAGTTCAATATATCTGTCAAAGCCTTTAGAATTGATAATGGGGGTGAATTCTGAGTAATAATTGCCAAACATTGTTTCATTCACATGGCATACTTCATAAAAATTCTTGTGCTTATACTCCACCGCAGAATGGGAGAGTGGAGAGAAAGCACAGACACCTTCTGAATACTGCTAGATCACTTTTTTTCCATTCTCATCTTCCTATTGATTTCTGGTCTTTTGCTATCCTCACAGCTACTTACATCATCAATAGATTGCCTAGCTCTCTGCTTGATTGGAAATCACCCTATGAAATCCTCTATGGCTCGCACCAGATTATTCTCTTTTGAAACCCTTTGGATGCTTAGCTTATGCCACTAATCTTCAACCTCATAAGACCAAGTTTGATCCTAGAGAACATAGATGCCTTTTCCTTGGTTATGAAACTGGCAAAAAGGGGTTCAAGTTGTTCAACCTCCACACTCAGAGTTTTTTAGTGTCTAGGGAAGTTCACTTTGTTGAAACTGACTTTCCTTATCATCAATCTCAATCAGTCTATCACAGTCTTCCTCTACCTTGTGTTCCTGTCTCTTCTCCTGATTCTGATCCTAGTCAGCATACCAATGTTTTGTCCCCTAGCTCTCCTTCTTCCTTGCCTATTGCCTTGAGAAAACATCCCAGATCTTCACACCCCCCAGCCTGGCTTGCAGATTATGTTACTTGTGCTACCATAGCTCCTCCGCCTACACCAGCTGCATCACCTCAGTTGACAGGTACTGCAACCCCTTTGTATCCCTTGCAAACCTTTCCATACTGCACTTCTTCTTTTTTGAATACACAATACACCTCTTTCCTTCCCAACATCACACACTTGCAGGAACCTACCACTTATAAACAGGATGTCCTTGATCCTAAATGGGTAGCAGCCATGTCCAAAGAACTTGAAGCATTAGAGGCTAATGACACTTGGGTTGTCACCACATTGCCCCCTTCTAAAAAGGCTATAGGGTGTAAATGGGTATACAGGATCAAATTGAACCCCGATGGCACAGTGGATAAGTACAAAGCTAGACTAGTGGCCAATGGTTATAATCAGATATATGGTGAAGATTATTGGGATAGTTTTTCCCCGTGGCCAAATCAGTTACTGTCAGGTTGTTTGTGGTTGTGTCTACATTTAGAGGTTGGAGCTTGCATCAACTGGATATTAATAATGCCTTCTTGCATGGTTTTCTTGATGAGGACATTTACATGTCACCTCCTGAAGGCTACACTAAGGCTAAGGCTGGTGAAGTGTGTCATTTGAAGATGAGCTTATATGGTTTAAAGCAGGCCTCTAGACAGTGGCATGTTGAATTTTGCAGCAAGTTAACTGAGTTTGGTTTTGTGCAATCAATTTTTGATCATTGTCTTTTCATTAAGAAGTCTGCTACTTCTTACTTGGCTTTATTGGTCTATGTTGATGATGTTCTCATCAATGGCTCTTGTGATGTTGATATTGCCTTGGTTAAAGCTTTCTTGCATGATGCTTTTACCATTAAGGATATGGGATCAGGAAAGTACTTCTTGGGACTTGAGATTGCTAGGACAGCTTCTGGTACATACATCAACCAGAGAAAATATGTTATGGATATTTTGGATGATACAAGTCTTCTCTTGTGTAAACCTGCTTCCACTCCTCTGCCACAAGGTTTGAAGTTGGCTGCTAACACAGGATCTCCATTCTCTCATCCTGATAAGTATAGGAGATTGGTTGGGAGATTACTCTACCTTAATCTCACAAGACCTGACATTGCTTATGGGGTTCAGCAACTAAGCCAATTTGTTAACAATCCTTGCACTGAACATTGGGATGCTGCTATTCATCTTGTAAGATATTTGAAAGGCACCCCATCTTTAGGCCTATTCTATAATGCTTCCAGCTCTTCTACCCTCAAAGCATATTGTGATGCTGATTGGGGGGCTTGTGTGGACACCCGGAGATCATTGACAGGCTATTGTGTCTTCTTAGGAGATTGCCTCATCTCATGGAAAACAAAAAAGCAACAGACTGTTTCCCGTTCCTCAGCTGAAGCTGAGTATCGATCCCTGAGCATGACTATGTGTGAGCTTCTTTGGCTGAGTTATATTGCTGATGATTTTCAGCTCTCCATTCCTAAGCCTATACCATTGCTCTGTGATAACCAGCCCTTTATATTGTTGCAAATCCTATTTTTCATGAGAGGACAAAACACTTGGAGATAGATTGTCATTTGGTCCGGGATCAATTCAAGGCTGGTTTTGTGCTTCCACAAAAGGTTTTTCTTCGAGTTGCGGACTTGTTCACCAAGTCGCTTGGCCCTTCTACCTTCCACAAGTTACTCCGTTCTCTTGGTCTGCAAGATGTTCACCTTGTTCCATCTTGAGGGGGGCTGTTGGAATTAATAGTTTTAATTGTTTAGTTGTTAAAACACGCTTTTCATTTTTCCCATTACGTTTATTGCTTTCAGTTGTGTTCCTTTATTGTAATAGCTATCAATAAGTAAAAATCATGCATGTCAAGGGAATAATATAATATGAACAATAGCAATACTTTTCCAACATGCAATGCTAGAGTGTAAACTAATGAATCAAAGTATTTTACTCCAAATCATTTTCTTTCATTTGGGCCCATGACCCAGCTACTATGCACCGGAAAAGAGTTCTGCACACAACAATAATCAAATAGCCAATAATATTAGCATGGATCTACGTGTGGACCATCCTTCCACGGCCCAGCCAAGGGTCTCCTACTTGGTTTACATGTGTCCGCCAAGAAGTATCCCAAACCATAAAGCCATACATAGGTACGCACAAATGGACCATCATCATGTGACCCACCGAGAGCCCATCTCCCATCTAGCCCTATGCTCACCAGGAAGTATCCCACCTGCTGTACATAAACATATATCATAAAGCACGCACAACATGCATTGGTGCACTAGCAGTGGTCAACGAAAGTACATTTTTCTCTCAATATGAATAATGCCATGCATGCAAGATCTCAATGTGAGTGTTGGTTATTCATGCATGTGCAAATGCTATAAATGATATGCTCAATGGCCCTCCAAACACCTTGTCTTAATATCATGTAAACAAATAGGCATCACATTATACCTACATATATTCAATAAGGTACCGCAACCACGTATTATACAGATTATTCAACCAATATTATGGTCATGCATTGTAGTTACATATATATTTTTACTTACCTGATACCGGTCATTTCTTACTTACTGATTTGTTAGCAATTGCTCCCAACCTTAGGTATGAACTATCTGTAATAATAGAAAGTATATTAAAATCTTTGACATCCAATTAAGTTGTATGCACCTAACCCCATAAAAGACCTTTAGTTCCAACACTACAAAATAATTATCATTTAGCTACAGATATTTAGCAGCGGTTACAAAAAACTGCCGCTAAATAATTATTTACCGGTGGTTTGGCCAATTGTTGCTAATTAAATGGGAAAACTTATTTCCAGAATTTTTGTGACGGTAATTAGTGGCAATTTAGTGAAAACCGCCAAAAATATTTTTTGTTAAACGGCGCCTTTCTGGTTTTGGCGCAAAATTAAACGATATTTTTATGATAAATATCCTTAGAATTATTTTCTCCATTTTTTTTCTTTTTCTTCTCATAATCCCTTTTCCTTCACGGACTTCTATCGATCGCTTCAATCTTCTCGTCGAAAATCCTCACACCAGTCTCTCGATCTCCACAATTATTCTCTGAAGTACGTGTGCTCGAACCACCAAAACAACCATTCTCTTCTCTCTCAGAAACACGATTGGTTGCTCTGTCGCGTCTATTTGAACCACAACCTTCGGTAATCTCGCTCGAACAACAGATCTCTCTTGATTGCTTCAACCACCAGAACCAAGAATCTCGCTCAAACATCTATCTCTGACTCGACTCCCCTATTTCGGTAAAACCTAAGATCAATTTGTCATTGTTTATTTTAATTAGGTTTTCAGACATTGTTGGTTTTTAGCATATCTTTTGTTTGTGCAATTTGGAATACTTGAATAAAAATAACTTTATCATTGTTTGATTTGGTGGCTATTCTAAAAATTGTGTGTGTTTTTTTTTTGATGAGTTATGGGTTATGTGGAGGAGGATTTTGAAATGATTTGCGAATTTGGTTATCTGGAATCAACTGTTACAGTTACACTTTTTAGAGCAGGACTTCTATCTTCCCTTATGTGAACAACATCCTTTTTTTTGAATAAATGCGAATATATATATAAAAAAGAAAAAGAGTTGTCCTGATCACAGGCTGATCAGGTAACCAAAGGAAAGACTGGAAACAAAGTCAAGAAAAAAACGAGATGGTCACAAGCCGACCAAATGGCTGAATGGTTGGGGCCTCGTTAAAACCTTCCAAGGTAAAACCCACCCTTGTGGAAAAAAACCCTTGGAGGGAAAAATAGTACCCCCAATAATAGAAAATTCGTCAAAAGAGGAAAAGAAAATCAAAATCCAAGACGCGCTTGCTAACAAACCTATGTAAGTCCAAGCGGCTACGATAATCTAGAGGGGGGGGTGAATATATTATCTCCATCTTTTCGATTTCGCCCTCTTTTTCGAACCAAATGCTCAAACACAATAATAAAGGTGCGGAATGTAAACAACACACGTCGATTTATAGAGGTTCAACCCATCTAGGGCCTAATCCTCTACCACCCCAGTATATCCGGAATGGATTTCAAAAAGAAAAAAGATTTTATTAATTTACCACAAATTAATACAACACCAACTTGCAACAACACCTTGAAGAGTACCACACTCTTCTTCAACAACACCTTTGGAGATTACCACAATCTCCCTTTGAAGATCACCACAATCTTCCTTCAATGGCACCTTGTGAAGATTACCACAATCTTCAACCTTGAAGAATACCAAATTCTTCAACACCTCAATAAGAAGATCACCACAATCTTCTTGCACCTATCACCTAGATCATCCAAGTGTGTTCTTACCACAAGAACACTCACAAGGATATCTTGTGTTGAATGATAACCAAAAATCAAGATTACAACCCAATAATGAATATTACAATTTGAGTAAAAAGTGTAATCAAGAATAGCCTAGACCTCAAGGATGTGAAAGTGAAAAGCTAGGCAAAATTACAACAAGAATAATAACAATGAAAAACAAATATTTTCTTGAAGTGTATCTTGTTGTGTTGTATCTCAATGGTTGTATTGGTTGCTCCAAAACTTTCTCTATTTATAGGAGATGATTGATCAAGCATAGGCTCCTCTTGGGGATTGAAAATCTACAGAAAAATACAATTAAAATCAAGAATATAGCTGTTAGAAATCAATCCCACGTTTTAAGGAAATATGTCTGCTGTCAAACGATCATATTTTTGCTGTCAAAGCACAGGGCGACCGGTCGCACAGAAATAAAAGTTTGAAATGTAACACAGTAGAATTACACAGGGCGACCGGTCAAGGGGGTCTTCGACCGGTCGACCAATACCTTGACCGGTCCCCCTTAATCATTTTTGCAAGGTCTAAGTTTCTGTTTCAGAACAAACTTGCAGGTACTGGTCGACCCCTGGGCGACCGGTCGACCGGTCGACCTGCCTGATTTTTCTTCCGTCTCATTTTCTGTTTCAAAAATCATATTCAGGTACGGGTTGCCCTATAGGGCGACCGGTTGACCAAGAGACAGAAATGTTGTCCAATTTTTGTTGAAAATAAAACTCAAGAAATACTCCGAAACTTTAGTAAAAATATTTTAAACCAATCGGAAGTATTTAGACAACATTTAGAAACCTTGTTTTGAAGTAAAAACATATAAACGTAAAATCATAGAAGTGTTGTCCAATTTTATCTAAGGTAAAACATTAAGAAATACTCCAGAAAATATTAAACCATTTTAGATCATTTGGGAGTATTTGGACAACAATTAAAAACATTGTTTTGGCGAAAAAATAAAATCATCAAAATTAAGTGTGAAGCCCCGATTTTTCCGAAGCTATTAGTTGGACCTTATCGTTGTTTATACTTTTGATCGACTATTTTACCGCATCATTTTGACGGGTAATTATTAATAATATATACATTTTGTATTTTATTTTTTTTTATTATATTACTTGTGATCATGATCATCATTAATTCTATTCCTCATTTATGATCACTTGATTGATCATTATTACTATTTTGTATTTATTAGTCACCTTAGAATTTTAAGAGACTATTTATTTTGGAGACTTTTACCTTATAGAATTAAGAATTTAATTTAGTTTAAGTGATCATGAGACTTACAAGTGATCAAGAGAATCACTAATTATTTTGGAGATTGATATATTTCATCTATTATCATCAAAATTGGGACAAAAAAAAAAAATATATGGAATTACCATTTTACCCTCATAATGGACGGCCATTGTGGAGATTTTGGGATAAAAATATCATCCAACTCTTGTACACATACACCATATATTAGTCATCTTGTGTATAATTATATCATTAATTCAAACATTATACACATCATCTTATACACCAATTCTTTATTACTATTTTCCCCAACTTATTCCCACTTAACAAACATTCTTCTTATTCCTCTCAAATTCAAATTGACCCACACTTTGACTTGCATTTTTGTCTCCATGCAAGAGACAAATTACAAGACACAATTTGATCAAACTTTTCTCTCCCTCTCTCTCATACTACACGGCCATTATGGCAATTTTTGTACAAAATTTTCATTTCATTCTCATCAACACATTCTAATACTCAAAGCCTTCTCCTCCTTCTCTCTAAAAACTCCCAACATCTCTCTACTCTTCTTCTTACTTCTTCTTCCATACTTAGAAAAAAATTCAACATTTTCCTCCTCATACATCATAAAAATCGAACCACTATACTAAAAGGTAAGAAATTTTAGCTTCAATCCATTTTGGATATCACATTGTTCATCTCTTTCACCTTCTTAACTTAAGTTTAAATTTGGTTTTGGAGGTACATTTAGAAGACTTTGAAGGTTAGAGCTTGACAATATTTTGAAGAAGGACCTCAAGCTTGAAGAAGAAAATAGTAGAGAAAATTTGACTACAAGGTAAGAATTGTGTACTAGACCCTTCTTTCCTACTCTTCCTATTTTTTTCAAATTTTAACACCCCTTTTTCATTTTTGAGAAATAGGGGCTGACCTTAGGAGATTTTTGGAGTTGAGCCAAATTTCCAATTTTTGAGCTTCAACTAGTCTCCAAACATCTACTACACAAGGTAAAGTGTAGTCCTTTTCATTTTCTTAATTCCTTCTTTTTCTCCTTAATTTTTCTCTCATTTTTCTAACTCCAAATTTTGATATTTTCTTGACTTAGGGGCTGACCTAAGAAGCCTCATCCAAAAATTGTGAAATTATCCTTTTATTTCACAATTTCCAAAATTAAGGTGGGTGGAAAATTATTTTTCCAACTTTTAGGTGTTTTATTAAAATGCATGTAGAAAATTTGATCATGAGCCTTGAGATATATTTAATCTATGTATTGCATGTCAATTTTATATATCAAATCATAAAAATTCTCAAGAGTTGCTTAAAATTACTATTTATTGAATTTTAGGTGCATGCATGTACACTTTAATGCTTTAATTGATGAATTCTTGTATGTATTGGACATGCATGTGTATGATCTTTAAAATCTATGTTTTGGATGACTTATAACCTGGAAAAGTCGAGCATAATTGATTAAATTTCAATTTTGGACTTAAAAATGCAAAAATGGAAAGTTGGTGGACTAAATTGCAAGAAAATAAAAGTTAAAGGACCCCTCTGCAAATTTCGAAATTTGGGACTGTACTCAGGTTCAAAAATGACTTTTGGACATTTTAATAATGTTTTAATAGTTTTAAGATAAATAAAATCAACCTTTAAAAGCCCAAGGACTAGATTGTAAGATTTTGAAAGTTTAAGGGCTACTTTGCAATTTTCAAAACTGTACCAGACCTAAACTTTATAAATTGAAATTTTTACTTTTAAGTTACTGGGAATCCCATATTTTAAAAGTATTCCAAAAATCCAAGTGGTTAGGGCTTGGAAAACAATTTTACTAAAAATGAGGGACTAATGTGAAAATATTAAACTTGAGGACCCAAATGAAATTTCCAGGACTTATGCAGCCCATGCACCTGGAAATACTAACTTAACTATAACTTAATTATATTTTGGACCCAAGGTTCAAACTTCATAACAATTGGACCCTAAAAGCCTTAAAGGCAATTATTTTAAAATGGGTCAAAAATGATATTTTCTAAAGTTGGAGGACCTACACATATTGTTTTTAAAAACTGCTTTTGTCCCAATATCCTACCAACCTTAGTGATATTTTCCAACTGGAATCACATTAAAAGCCCTTCCGGTTTGTGAGTTCCGAATTTTTAAAACTTAAGGTCCGAATTGACAATTTTTACAAATTTGGGGCCAATATGAGATTTTTATAAAAACTCGACCATAAAACTTTAAAAACCTGAATCTCTGGACAATTTGGAGAATTTAGGAACTGACCTCATAATTTTTTCAAGGTCGGGATATTTAATTATTCAATTTTTAACCCCAAAAGTGTTGGTTTTTACAAAACGGGGCTAAATTACAATTTTTCTTTTATAAAGGACCTAACTCAAATTATTTTCTCATTTACTAAAATATCCCTGGACTCTCTGAAATTGAGATTTAATTTAAATATTTTACTTTTCCAAAAACCCCTAACTTATCGGATCAATATGACCGATTAATACCCGATCGCGGAGCGACTTCCTCGCCTTGCTAATTGATTCTATAACGGGACTTATGTTCCACCCAATCTTTCAAGATATCGAAGGTTGTTTATCCTTCCGATAATCATCTTCATCCAAAAAAAACTCCACCAATGCCATAATTGCCACTCGCATTTTTAAAATATTTCCTAAACTGCTTCCCTGAATCAATAATACTCATTGCTGGTTGATTTCACTGTAATTGTAATTACTTTCTGCTCGAGTCAACTTGGTGTGTCGAGCTCACGATCGGAATGGATACGTCGGGGAACCGGGCAGCTCGGCCGCTATTCCACTCTTAGGCCCCATCGCCCTAATCCCGCAATCGAGGGACGGAGTTTGTCCAAGGGAAGCGGGTCGTAGTAATCGAGGTATAATCATGATTATGACAGATCCGAGCCTCGCTTGACTCTACTAGGATTTTGTCTTTGCCTACGGAGCGATAAGGTCTGGTCTTGGACCATCTTGACCGGGAGTTACAAGGTAGAACGAAGGAATCATTTGTCGATCCACACGATTCGGAGTTATCGTCCCGTTTTGGTTGGCGTTACATTCCCGCACGCAACCGCTACCTTTTGCATTGGTTGGCGCTACAAGTCCGTACGCAACCATTAATTGCCTTGCATAGGATTGGCGTTACACTTCCGCACGCAATCCTACTGTCTTATTTGTATCACATAGTGCTGTGTGACCATGAATCATTTTCTTAAATTTGTATAATTATTACTTAAATAATTTATCATGACGCTTGTGAATCGTGTGTGAAACCATGCATCATACTCATGCGTTTTCGTATAATCTGTTTTCTCACATTAACTATTACGCCACACTCGCATTACGATCACCCCATCCATCGAGATTTTTGTCTCATCCCCTTTGTTTTCTAACCTTAGATGAGGATTTGGGGATCTTTGAACCGAAACTCTACGGATTGAGACCTTGTACTACGCTTGTTGGATTTTCTGTATCTTGTTGTTGATCGGACTCTTTTCTTATTATGTTTTTGTTGGACTTTTGTATCCTAATCAATTCGGGTTTGTAATTGAGGGGCGTATGATCCCTTGACTTTAAGTTACTACCTTGTCGAATTTCGGGTTGTAATTTGGATGTTGGAATGTAGACTTTAAGTGATAACTTGTATCTGTTATTTCTTTCCGCTGCTATTTAGACTCTGTCTTATTGGGTTCTCATTGGTATTGTCTGGAATGTTAGTCCATTTGTATTTAAGTTGTGAATCGTTCGTCGCGTCCCGTTTGGGCGTGACGAGAAAAAGAGTGGTATCAGAGCTCGGCTAGTAACATGGAAACTTACACCGAGCTGACCCAGGATAGGACCCTCGGTCTGTGTTTTGGGTAGTACCGCGACTTGACCAATTAAGTGTGAAATCGATTTCAAATTGGCATATAACCGTCTTATTGATATTTGGACTAAGTTAGAATGCATACTTTGAGATTCATAATCATACTTGTCTTGACTTAGTTGATTTTAACTGATTTCCCTTACTCGTTCTTCCTTATTCTTTCCTATCTCTCCTCTACCTTTGACTGATCCGCCTTAGTTTGTTTTATCAGGATGGAGCCGACGCCGCCTACATGGTGGGATGTATTCCATGCCCGTGCTGAGCGGGAATATTACCGGGCACTGATGATTCATTGGCACCGGGAAAGCGAACGCGTGACCACAGAACTAGTCCAGGAGCGCCAACGCAACAGAGACCCGAGGTTTGTCTCCAGATTTTGGAAGTGCTTGCACGAGGAATGGAGTACCTCACTAAGTTTCAAAGACAAAGAAGACATCCACAAACCGATGGACGACCCGAGCGAACAATTCAAACCCTTGAAGATATGTTGCGAGCCTGCACCTTGGACTTTCAAGGAAGTTGGGATTCGCACTTACCATTAGCCGAGTTTGCCTACAATAATGGCTATCAAGCCACGATTGGGATGGCACCCTATGAGGCATTGTATGGGCGAAAATGTAGATCCCCACTACATTGGGAGATTGATGACCAATGGACTCGAAAGAGAAACGAAAGTCGCCCTCGATTCCAAAGGTCGACTTAGTTCGGGAGGCCATGGAGAAGGTCAAGTGATCAAGGAGCGGATTCGACGGCTCGAGCCGCCAAAAGAGTTACGCGGACAAGAGAAGAAAGGATTTGGAATTTGAAGTCGGTGATGAAGTATTTCTTAGACTCTCACCACGGAAAGGATTGATCAATCCGAAGAAAGGAGGCAAATTGAGTCCGAGATATGTTGGACCTTACAAGATTTTTCTGAGAGGATCGGGAAGTTAGCCTACAGGCTCGAGTTACCAGCACCATATGCAGGAATGCACGATGTATTCCACGTGTCGAGATTGAAGAAGTATCAACCAGATCCCGAGCATATCATCACTCGAGATACTCCTCCTCTAATGGAAAATCTATCCTACACCGAGAGGCCAATCAGGATCATCGATCGTGAGATACGACAATTGCGTAAGAGAGAAATTCCGATGGTTAAAGTGGTGTGGCAAAACCACAACCGAGACGAAGACGCGGCGTGGGAAATGGAAGATGACATAAGGAATCAATATCCCGAACTATTTCAAGAGAATTTGGGGACCAAATTCTTTTAAGGAGGGGAGGATGTGAAGCCCCGATTTTTCGAAGCTATTAGTTGGACCTTATCGTTGTTTATACTTTTGATCGACTATTTTACCGCATCATTTTGACGGGTAATTATTAATAATATATACATTTTGTATTTTATTTTTTTATTATATTACTTGTGATCATGATCATCATTAATTCTATTCCTCATTTATGATCACTTGATTGATCATTATTACTATTTTGTATTTATTAGTCACCTTAGAATTTTAAGAGACTATTTATTTTGGAGACTTTTACCTTATAGAATTAAGAATTTAATTTAGTTTAAGTGATCATGAGACTTACAAGTGATCAAGAGAATCACTAATTATTTTGGAGATTGATATATTTCATCTATTATCATCAAAATTGGGACAAAAAAATATATGGAATTACCATTTTACCCTCATAATGGACGGCCATTGTGGAGATTTTGGGATAAAAATATCATCCAACTCTTGTACACATACACCATATATTAGTCATCTTGTGTATAATTATATCATTAATTCAAACATTATACACATCATCTTATACACCAATTCTTTATTACTATTTTCCCCAACTTATTCCCACTTAACAAACATTCTTCTTATTCCTCTCAAATTCAAATTGACCCACACTTTGACTTGCATTTTTGTCTCCATGCAAGAGACAAATTACAAGACACAATTTGATCAAACTTTTCTCTCCCTCTCTCTCATACTACACGGCCATTATGGCAATTTTTGTACAAAATTTTCATTTCATTCTCATCAACACATTCTAATACTCAAAGCCTTCTCCTCCTTCTCTCTAAAAACTCCCAACATCTCTCTACTCTTCTTCTTACTTCTTCTTCCATACTTAGAAAAATTCAACATTTTCCTCCTCATACATCATAAAAATCGAACCACTATACTAAAAGGTAAGAAATTTTAGCTTCAATCCATTTTTGGATATCACATTGTTCATCTCTTTCACCTTCTTAACTTAAGTTTAAATTTGGTTTTGGAGGTACATTTAGAAGACTTTGAAGGTTAGAGCTTGACAATATTTTGAAGAAGGACCTCAAGCTTGAAGAAGAAAATAGTAGAGAAAATTTGACTACAAGGTAAGAATTGTGTACTAGACCCCTTCTTTCCTACTCTTCCTATTTTTTTCAAATTTTAACACCCCTTTTTCATTTTTGAGAAATAGGGGCTGACCTTAGGAGATTTTTGGAGTTGAGCCAAATTTCCAATTTTTGAGCTTCAACTAGTCTCCAAACATCTACTACACAAGGTAAAGTGTAGTCCTTTTCATTTTCTTAATTCCTTCTTTTTCTCCTTAATTTTTCTCTCATTTTTCTAACTCCAAATTTTGATATTTTCTTGACTTAGGGGCTGACCTAAGAAGCCTCATCCAAAAATTGTGAAATTATCCTTTTATTTCACAATTTCCAAAATTAAGGTGGGTGGAAAATTATTTTTCCAACTTTTAGGTGTTTTATTAAAATGCATGTAGAAAATTTGATCATGAGCCTTGAGATATATTTAATCTATGTATTGCATGTCAATTTTATATATCAAATCATAAAAATTCTCAAGAGTTGCTTAAAATTACTATTTATTGAATTTTAGGTGCATGCATGTACACTTTAATGCTTTAATTGATGAATTCTTGTATGTATTGGACATGCATGTGTATGATCTTTAAAATCTATGTTTTGGATGACTTATAACCTGGAAAAGTCGAGCATAATTGATTAAATTTCAATTTTGGACTTAAAAATGCAAAAATGGAAAGTTGGTGGACTAAATTGCAAGAAAATAAAAGTTAAAGGACCCCTCTGCAAATTTCGAAATTTGGGACTGTACTCAGGTTCAAAAATGACTTTTGGACATTTTAATAATGTTTTAATAGTTTTAAGATAAATAAAATCAACCTTTAAAAGCCCAAGGACTAGATTGTAAGATTTTGAAAGTTTAAGGGCTACTTTGCAATTTTCAAAACTGTACCAGACCTAAACTTTATAAATTGAAATTTTTACTTTTAAGTTACTGGGAATCCCATATTTTAAAAGTATTCCAAAAATCCAAGTGGTTAGGGCTTGGAAAACAATTTTACTAAAAATGAGGGACTAATGTGAAAATATTAAACTTGAGGACCCAAATGAAATTTCCAGGACTTATGCAGCCCATGCACCTGGAAATACTAACTTAACTATAACTTAATTATATTTTGGACCCAAGGTTCAAACTTCATAACAATTGGACCCCTAAAAGCCTTAAAGGCAATTATTTTAAAATGGGTCAAAAATGATATTTTCTAAAGTTGGAGGACCTACACATATTGTTTTAAAAACTGCTTTTGTCCCAATATCCTACCAACCTTAGTGACATTTTCCAACTGGAATCACATTAAAAGCCCTTCCGGTTTGTGAGTTCGAATTTTTAAAACTTAAGGTCCGAATTGACAATTTTTACAAATTTGGGGCCAATATGAGATTTTTATAAAAACTCGACCATAAAACTTTAAAAACCTGAATCTCTGGACAATTTGGAGAATTTAGGAACTGACCTCATAATTTTTTCAAGGTCGGGATATTTAATTATTCAATTTTTAACCCCAAAAGTGTTGGTTTTTACAAAACGGGGCTAAATTACAATTTTTCTTTTATAAAGGACCTAACTCAAATTATTTTCTAATTTACTAAAATAGCCCTGGACTCTCTGAAATTGAGATTTAATTTAAATATTTTACTTTTCCAAAAACCCCTAACTTATCGGATCAATATGACCGATTAATACCCGATCGCGGAGCGACTTCCTCGCCTTGCTAATTGATTCTATAACGGGACTTATGTTCCACCCAATCTTTCAAGATATCGAAGGTTGTTTATCCTTCCGATAATCATCTTCATCCAAAAAAAAACTCCACCAATGCCATAATTGCCACTCGCATTTTTAAAATATTTCCTAAATCGCTTCTGAATCAATAATACTTTCGCTTGTTGGTTATTTCTGTAATTGTAATTACTTTCTGCCGAGTCAACTTGGTGTGTCGAGCTCACAATCGGAATGGATACGTCGGGGATGGAACCGGCAGCTCGGCTGCTATTCCACTCTTCCGGCCCCATCGCCCTAATCCCCATGGCGAGGGACGGAGTTTGTCCAAGGGAAGCGGGTCGTAGATCGAGGTATAATCATGATTATGACAGATCCGAGCCTCGCCACTCTCTACTAGGATTTTGTCTTTGCCTACGGAGCGATAAGGTGCTGGTCTTGGACCATCTTGACCGGGAGTTACAAGGTAGAACGAAGGAATCATTGTCCGATCCACACGATTCCGGAGTTATCGCCCCGTTTTGGTTGGCGTTACATTCCCGCACGCAACCGCTACTACATTTTGCATTGGTTGGCGCTACAAGTCCGCACGCAACCATTAATTGCCTTGCATAGGATTGGCGTTACACTTCCGCACGCAATCCTACTGTTTGATTGTATCACATAGTGCTGTGTGACCATGGTATTTTCTTAAATCGTATAATTATTACTTAAATAATTTATCATGACGCTTAGAATCGTGTGTGAAACCATGCATCATACTCATGCGTTTTTCGTATAATTTGTTTTCTCACATTAACTATTACGCCACACTCGCATTACGATCACCCCATCCATCGAGATTTTTGTCTCATCCCCTTTGTTTTCTAACCTTAGATGAGGATTTATTTGGGGATCTTTGAACCGCTCTGGATTGAGACCTTGTACTACGCTTGTTGGATTTATTGTATCTTGTTGTTGATCGGACTCTTTTCTTATTATGTTTTTGTTGGACTTTTGTATCCTAATCAATTCGGGTTTGTAATTGAGGGGCGTATGATCCCTTGACTTTAAGTTACTACCTTGTCGAATTTCGGGTTGTAATTTGGATGTTGGAATGTAGACTTTAAGTGATAACTTGTATCCGTTATTTCTTTTCATTTTGCTATTTAGACTCTGTCTTATTGGGTTCTCATTGGTATTGTCTGGAATGTTAGTCCATTTGTATTTAAGTTGTGAATCGTTCGTCGCGTCCCGTTTGGGGCGTGACATTAAGATAAAAACATGTATCAAACAATCTCCCCCTTTTTGATGATTACAAACCAAAACAATTTTTTACACAAAATAGGAGAACTGTTTTAGAAATGATTTTCCGGTAAAAACATTTAACCGTTTGGAAGCAACCAAAATTTCCAAAATATAAAAGCAACCATGTAGGGGAGTAAATATATTCAGTACACAAGCTCCCCCTATCAACAAGCACATCAATAATAATGAAAAAGCGATTATCAACAAGCTAAAAGCTTTAGCTTTTAGAATTTGTTCAAGAGCTTATAGGCTCCCCCTGTCACAAGACATCATTAAACAATTATATAAGTCCATCAAGCAACCATAGGACTAAAAATGAATCACAACTTATGGCTTTTATAAGCCATAGCTTATAGCTTTTATAACAAGCTTTTATTAGCTTCTTTGAGCTAATGAGCCAATTTCCTGTTTCTCCCCCTTTGGAATCATCAAAAAGAATATTAGGATGATAAAAACATCATTCAAGTTTATCAAAGTGCGCCAACAATACGTTTTATCAACCATGAAATAATTAAGCTTAGAATCCAAGGGAAAATTAGATAAATGTATCGTAAGAAATCCAAAAGCTCATTAGTTAGCCAAAAACATGATCTCAAAAAAAAATTTTAAGACATTGAATATAAGAGATTCATGTAGAAGTTGAAATTTTCATTGTGACATATCATCGAACACTTGGCGGGCGTAAAAAATATATATATAGCCCTTGTAAATGAAATCAAGCCAAGTTGTTCATACCATTACCAAAAGCAATTTTCAACATGTATCCAACAAATAATAGGCATAAACAAAGTAAATTCTCAAGGGTTCAACCCAATTGAAATAATTTTGCCAAAGAGAGATCAAAACATTACCAATGCCATAAAAAATAAAGAGCCATTTAAGAGATACATGTCAAGCAACAAACATTGCATATTAGACATTACAAATGTCCCAAAATATCCATCTAAGCAAAATAACTAAAGCATCTCAAATGCATTTAAGCAAAAATTAGAAAGAAGCACTTTTACCATCAAGTACTTCATACCAACATCAAACAATGCTAAATTAGAGTATTTTTACCATCAAATACTCCATTGATATCATGATCACCCACAAGTCATTATCAACTTGTAATTTTAACCCTTTCAAGAAACAAGCAAATCTCATTAGTCCAAAGGAGTTTTACAAAAAGTTCATAGAAGTACGAAGTAACATGAAAGAAAATGCAAGAATGGTAAAGGGGTGGGGACATCAATCCTCGTCCGAAGAGAAACAAGTTCCGGGAATAAGATCTTTGATGAATTTCTTCAATTTGCCGATTGACTTTTTTTAAACTAGAATTTTCCTTCTTCACAACCCGGAGCTCTTTTCTAAGAGAGGCTACATCTCTAAATGTTTCTCTTTCCACTTTGGCCATTCTCTCTTTGAGATTTAAATTTTCAACATCCAACTCGTCTTCATCTCCTTCCTCATTTTTTTCCTCCCTAATTTCTTGTTCATTTCCCACGTTCTCTTCTTCTTGTTCCTCTTCTTCATTCCCCACATTCACTTCTTCCTCGTCTTCTTGTTCATCAATATTACCTCTTCCGATATTTTCAACCTCATTATCATTAAAGAAATCATCCCGAGGTTGTTGTTCATGTCGGGCACGTCCCCTAGCGGCTTTGGTAGGGACCCGTGGTAAATGTCGTCGCATTCTTACCATTTGTAGGATGTTGGCATTATCAAAATCATTGTGACAAATTTCGGTATTCATTTGATTTTTCGGGTAACCCGATAAGTATAACAGTCGGCAAATCAAATTACCCAAAGTATATTTTTTTCTTGGTAAGCTTTCTAGATTCCGACAAACAATACACAAAAATTGCTCCATAATTTACTCTTTCTCCTCGAACAATCTTATAGGTGAGAAAGAGTTCGAGATTACTCGGAAGTTTTATTTCCTTTCCACAAACACAATAGGAGCAAATAATAGATATAATCCGATAATTTGGCTGCATTGCCGAGTATGTCACTTCGGGATACACTCCTAAAAAGGTTTTCACATCATTTAGTGAAACACCGAAAATGTTATCATCCCAATGAGCACAATCCACATTGACCACTCCATCATTCGGCACGTTAAAGTGATTATAAATATCGGCCAATGTCCATGAAAAATGCCTACCATTAACAAATGTGTGAAGTTCCAACGGATTATCTACCGTAGCATCAACAATCCACATATTTGCATAAAAAAGTTTTATAAGCTCGTCATCATAATGCAAACACGGATTATCCCAAAGTGAAACCCATCCTTGAATTTCAAAATAAGCCCTAATATCCGGAAATTCATCATGAAATGCTTGAAATCGAACCATACGAGTGCACGCAATTTTCTTATCATTTAATCCAATATTCTCATAATGCTCCTCCACAAGTTTATTTAGAAATCGAAATCTATTAGCTCTAGAGGGAGGCTCGTAAAGGAGTGATAACTTACTAGAGTCCCAATGAATGCTCGATTTTGAAACCCCAGCTCTTAATTCGACAATCTCCTCTTCCGTAAGCCGGTTTTGATTATCTCCTTGTGGAATATCATCTTATTGGGGGTTGGAGGAAGATTCTCCCCTTTGCTTTCTTCTCCTCTTTTGAGGATTTCTTCCGGTGAATTGACGGGGTGCCATGAAAACAAGATGAATTTGAGTAATATAAGCTCAAGGATTAAACAATTAGAGAGATAATGAGATATTTTGTGAGAATTTTGGAGAGAGAGAGGGTTAGGGTTCGAAGTTTTTGAAATAGAGAATGAAAGAAAATACCCCCTGTTTCAATAAAAAGCCTTCTCGCCCCATTGTAATGACTGTCGCCGACGGTCGACGGGCATTCGATCGACGGTGTTGTCAGAGTCAACCGACCCCCGGTCGACCGGTACCTATTAAGGTACGGTTTGATGCGATTTTCATTTCCAGAATTTTCCAAAATTCGATTTTTCACCCCAAAATTTTTAAAACTATGCAAAAGGATAATTTTGGACCATATCCAACAAATACGGGTTTCGGGAAAGCATATATTCGAGAAAATCGAGACTAAACGAGTAGTGCCCTTTTAAGAAAAATTTGCAAAATCATTTTGGGGCACTTAAGGGGTTGAAATGAAATATCTTGAAAGATATGTGCAAAAGCATAATATCGAGTTCTAAGAGAAATACGAGTGAACATACCTCGATAGTTTAAGAAACTTGATGACGAAATAGCCAATGAATATGAGATATATATATCCTACACAATTCTTAAACAAAATTTGCACAAAGACACAAGTGTAGGCAAGTAATAGGAGATATCAAAAAAATGCTTATGCTATAAAAATTCATAAGAGATAATAAACCACATAAGTCTAATTAAATGCACAAGATTTTTAGAAGTATCATGCAAGGTCTTCTTAAAAAAAATTTGAAACTTACAAATATATTGAAGACTTAAATTAAAAAAAAAAACTTGAAAACTCATTTTGCATTTAAGATACAAATAAAAACATGCATAAAATTAAAATAAAATGCATATATAAATGGGGAGATACGGTTTACCAATTACGCCATTTCCATGGGTTGTGCCGTTCCCATTGTTGATGATATATTCCCCTTGAGAGGTCACTTTGTTGATGGTGACTTCTTTGATTACTCCATTTCCAAGGTTTGTGTTCTTCCCATTTTTGATTATATCCTCTTCTTGGAAATTGGCTTTGTCGAAAATAGTTTCTCCTTCTTTGATCAAATGAAACGGTCATTTGATGCCTTCTTGGCGGTATGAATTTTCTTCGATCATTAGTTCGCCGGGTACCTAATATGGCCTTATTTTGTGGTACCCTCAAGTGTTTGGGTCCTTTAGGATTAGCTTTGAGACTTTTAGGTCTCCAATAATGATTAGAGCTATTTCTAGCCCGACAAGTATTAGTCGTATGACCCTTTTTACCGCAATAGAAGCATATAATAATTCTAGGAGCATGATGACCAATATGCATAGTGACTTGATCCTTTTTTATATGATTAACAACATTAGGCTTATGATCAAGTCCTTTATCACAATTATGAATGTCAACAATATTGGACATTTTATTGGTACTCAAGTTTAATTTTGATAAATCATTTTTCAAGCAATTAATATCCTCAACAAGAGTACTATTTTCTTTCTCAAGGTTTCTAACCTTGTCAAGAGTGGTGGTGTGAGCACATGATAGTGATTCATAGGAAGTAAATAAACTATCCTTATCATTTTTCAAAACAATGAATTCCTTTTTCAAATTTTTGTATTTAACAAGTAAGTTTTGGAATTCATCTTGTAGCTCATCATAATCATTTTGCAAATCACTATATTCATTTTGCAATTTATTGTCATAAGAAGTAGAAGGTTTAGAACTTACCTCATTTTCTTCGAAGCCCATAAGACAATGTTCAACTTCTTCATGGTTGAAAGTTGTAAGAGGCTTGTTCCTTAGATTTGAACTTGAATTCCTTTGAGAAGTAGATGCTTTTGTTTGACTCCTTTCATTCGCAAATACTCCATAGATGGATTCTAATTTTTGCCATACTTCATGTGCCGATTTTATTCCTACAATATGTTCATATTCCAAATTAGTAAATGAACAATACAAGATATTGAGTGATTTACCGTTTAAGGAGATGATTTTATTCTCTTCATCATTGAGCTTTTTGAAGCCTTTTGAGGTGTGTGGTGTATCTTTCATCGGAATGGATTCTCCATTTATGACGGTGTTCCAAATGTCGAACCCGCAACCTTGTAAGTAGCATTCCATTCTTTTTTTCCAAAAATTAAAATTTTTGGAGTCAAATAGTGGTGGCTTGGTGGTGGAGGTGCCGGTAAGGTGAGCTTCGTTCGTAGCCGACGATCGTTCCTCTTCACTCGCGATGTGAAACGAGCTTGCCAAAGAGTTTGGCTCTGATACCACTTGTAAGTCCAAGCGGCTACGATAATCTAGAGGGGGGTGAATAGATTATCTCCATCTTTTCGATTTCGCCCTCTTTTTCGAACCAAATGCTCAAACACAATAATAAAGGTGTGGAATGTAAACAACACACGTCGATTTATAGAGGTTCAACCCACCTAGGGCCTAATCCTCTACCACCCCAGTATATCTGGAATGAATTTCAAAAAGAAAAAAGATTTTATTAATTTACCACAAATTAATACAACACCAACTTACAACAACACCTTGAAGAGCACCACACTCTTCTTCAACAACACCTTTGGAGATTACCACAATCTCCCTTTGAAGATCACCACAATCTTCCTTCAATGGCACCTTGTGAAGATTACCACAATCTTCAACCTTGAAGAATACCAAATTTTTCAACACCTCAATAAGAAGATCACCACAATCTTCTTGCACCTATCACTTAGATCATCCAAGTGTGTTCTTACCACAAGAACACTCACAAGGATATCTTGTGTTGAATGATAACCAAAAATCAAGATTACAACTCAATAATGAATATTACAATTTGAGTGCAAAGTGTAATCAAGAATAGCCTAGACCTCAAGGATGTGAAAGTGAAAAGCTAGGCAAAATTACAACAAGAATAATAACAATGAAGAACAAATATTTTCTTGAAGTGTATCTTGTTGTGTTGTATCTCAATGGTTGTATTGGTTGCTCCAAAACTTCCTCTATTTATAGGAGATGATTGATCAAGCATAGGCTCCTCTTGGGGATTGAAAATCTACAGAAAAATACAATTAAAATCAAGAATATAGCTGTTAGAAATCAATCCCACGTTTTAAGGAAATATGTCTACTGTCAAACGGTCATATTTTTGCTGTCAAAGCACAGGGCGACCGGTCGCACAGAAATAAAAGTTTGAAACGTAACACAGTAGAATTACATAGGGCGACCGGTCAAGGGGGTCTTCGACCGGTCGACCAATACCTTGACCGATCCCCCTTAATCATTTTTGCAAGGTCTAAGTTTCTGTTTCAGAACAAACTTGCAGGTACCGGTCGACCCTGGCGACGGTCGACCGACCGGTCGGCGCCCGAGCGTCGGTCGACTGCCGATTTTTCTTCCGTCTCATTTTCTATTTCAAAAATCATCTTCAGTGCGGGTTGCCCTATATATGCATCGTCGACGACCAAGAGACAGAAATGTTGTCCAATTTTTGTCGAAAATAAAACTCAAGAAATACTCCGAAACTTTAGTAAAAACATTTTAAACCAATCGGAAGTATTTAGACAACATTTAGAAACCTTGTTTTGAAGTAAAAACATATAAACGTAAAATCATAGAAGTGTTGTCCAATTTTATCTAAGGTAAAACATGAAGAAATACTCCAGAAAATATTAAAACCATTTTAGATCATTTGGGAGTATTTGGACAACAATTAAAAATATTGTTTGGGTGAAAAAATAAAATCATCAAAATTAAGATAAAAACATGTATCAAACAACCTATAGTTGGATTGTCCAACATAATCCTGAGTAAGAGTTGGAATGATCGCCGCTGGGGGTGCCCCCCACCATGTAGAATCATGCGCCGTCTTGCTAAGGATATCCGCATCCCTGTTGCCTTCCCGAAATATGTGCGAGACCACCAAATTCATCTGAGAAAGAAGGTGCAGACTGTGTCGCCACATGCTAAGGTGACGCCAAGAAACCCCTGTGGATCTCTTCTGCAGCAACTCCACCACATAAACCGAATCCGACTCCAGCCATAATTGAGTCCAGCCCTTCTCGAAAGCGTAATGAATTGCCCGCATGGCCACCATCAGCTCCGCCTCAAAAGCAAAACCCAAACCACAACGTTCCACAAAGAAGCCATGAAAGAAGCCTCTGCAGTTTCTAAAAACCCCAGATGCTGTGAGACGCCCGGGCGCTCCCGAGGCGCTGCCGTCTGTGTTGACTTTGATCCAACCTGGCAGAGGTTTTTGCCAAGTGACCTGCACAATCTTCGGGGCCTGTCTTGGGCGCCCCAGAACACAAAGTCTGTGAAGAATGAAAAGGTCATGTTGATTATTATGCATGCAACCACGGTCTAAGGAGGATGACTCTCGAATCATAACACGAAGGCGTAGGATGGCCGTCTCCACTGTCGAGTTCTTGTCATTGAAGGTCAAGTCATTTCTGATTTGCCATATGAGCCAAATACCAGATAACACTGCAACCTGCCATAAAAAGGCCACCTGCTCACTGAAATGGAAACTCATTAAACGCACCAAAAATTCATTGAAGCTATAAGCCATAAAATATTGGATATTAAAAGATGCAAAAATCCACCACCATAGTGCTCCTGCAAAAGCACACGAGACAAACAAATGCTCAACAGATTCCGCATTAGCACAACAAAGACCGCAAACCGAAGGGCCTGTAAAGGAATCTTGCGCACGCAGCACATCCAATACGGCAAGTCGATTATGGATTGCGCTCCATACCACAATCAAATGTCGTTCTGGAATGTGAGGTGACCAAATCCAGGAACCCCATTGAACCACAGGGGAATGAGGGCGTAGATATGTGTAAGCCGACTTTGATGTGATAATCCCATCCTCAAAATGAACCCAGGCCCGCGTATCCGTCGAAGCCGGAGCAATGGGGACTCTAACAATATCCCGGACCATATCCAAATATGCCTCTATGAACGAGAATGTGAAGTGCCAAGACCCGTCGTAAAAGTAATCCGAAATGCGATGCTGAAATAAATACCAGTACTTCTGCGGTATACCAATCCTATCGGCAATGGTGTAACCCAGCCAATTATCCAGCCAAAATAAAATGCCAGAATTACTTCCGGGAATCCAGCGCAGTCCTCCAAGAAACCCGAAATCCCAAGCCGAATCCCGCCCCAGATGGAAGAGGGGATGAACGAACGACGTGGAACTCCGTCTGAGATCAAAAAGCGCTTTCTGAGGGTGTTGTGAACCAAAGAGTTTGAAGTCATAATCTTCCAACCCATCTTCATAAGGAATGCATTATTGGCGACAACAATGGAGCGGACGCCCATTCCACCCTCTGTCCGCGGCATACATCAACGACTCCAGTTAACCACCACTGACCCTTTAGAGTTGACATTTCCAGTCCAGATAAAATTACGCATGGCCCTTTCCATTTGCAGTAACAATGTTCTAGGCCACTTGTAAACCATCACCGTATGCACAAAGGAACTAGTAATCACTGAGTTCACCAAACACACACGACCAGCAATAGACAGAGAAGTCCCTTTCCACCTTCTGAACTTAAGAATAATCTTATCAAAAACCGGTTGTAGATCTGCCACTTTAGGTGCACCCTTGAAGATAGGGGCGCCTAGATAGACCGTAGGGAAAGCTCACATATGGATCCAATAATTGTCTGAATACGACCACACACATATTTAGAAACCCGAGCTGCCAAAATATGCTTTAGATTTGTTAGGATTGAAAATCTGCCCCGAAATGCTAGCATAGAGATTGAGGATCTGCACGACAGAGCGTGCATTCCTCGGGGATGCCCCACACATAATCACAATATCATTTGCATACATAATGGACGAGGGGAAAATGACCTGCTTAGGCGCCAGGAATGCCTGAATCTGATTCCAATTAACTGCCTCTTCCAAGATTCTACTCAGAACATCCTCTGTGTTGCAAAAGAGCAGAGGTCATAACGGATCCCCCTGTCTAACCCCCCGAAAGCAAGAGAAGTAACCCACAAGCGACCTTTTCAGAAGGACCGAAATTCTTGAAGACTGAAGGATAATCTTAATCCAGTGACCGAACACTTCTGATAAACCAAAGCGACTTAAAATGTGTAACAGAAACCCCCAATTAACAGTATCAAAAGCCTTGCGGATATCAATCTTAAAAATCATATTGGCATCATTATGTCCCTGCAAAATATTGAAACCCTCCGAAACCAACGCAATACAGTCGTGGATCTGCCTACCCGGGATAAAACAAAACTGAGTAGAAGACAAGTAAGAAGAAATGATAGAGCCCAGACGAGTCGCCAAAATCTTGGTGATAATCTTAAAGAGAAAGTTGCTCATCACAATAGGCCTAAAGTCCTCCACCGCGTTAGCCTCTTTAGTCTTTGGAATTAGTGCCATAAAACTGACATTCAATCCCACCGGAAAGGACGCGGTGATGAAAAAATAACGAACAGCTGCCACCACATCATCAGACACCACGTCCCAAAAGTGCTTGTAGAATCTCCCGTTAAAACCATCCGGACCCGGAGAGATGTCCAAACCCATATCAAAAGCCGCTTCCTTTATCTCCAACTCCGAGTGAATAGCTATCAAAAACGTATTGTCAACCGAGCTAACCATAGGGGAAATGAGCTGGTCGACCAAAGAATAGCCAGAGATGGTTTGCCCCGTATCTGCGAAAAGGTCCATATAAAAGGAAATAATATGATTCCCAAGAGCCACCAGATCATCTATGTAACTACCATCAACCATTAAACCCTGAATCCCCGAGCGTCCATTACGAATCATGCAGCGGCGATGGAAAAAAGTCATGTTGAGATCCCCATCCTTTAACCAAGCCGAGCGGGCTTTCTGCTGAAGAAATTTGGATTGCATTAACAGAGTACGAGACAGCGTATTCTGAGACTCAAATTCCATATCCCTGCGAGCCTCAGTGAAACCCTCAGATTCAATATCAGCCTGAATCTGACACACCCTTTCCATCTGATAATCCACCTGACGATTAATATCCCCAAAGACTTCCTTATTATAAACCTTAATCGTTTGTCGCAACCTCTTGAGTTTCCACATTACGTGCAACAATGGATTGGGCGACGCTCATGGGAGCGCCTAAGAAGTGGTGACAATATTCTGGAAAGAATCGTGATGAATCCACATACGCTGAAAGCGAAAAGGGATCGGACCTTAGCTAATGGAAGAGAAACAAGACACCAAAATGGGATGGTGATCAGATCCAATGCGCGGAAGAACCAAACCCTTAACCACTTGCCAAAAAGAGAAAAATTGACAAGTTGCTAGGGCTCGATCCAGCTTAGCCTGAAGGAGAGATAGAGGCCTTCGGGGGGAGCACCAAGTAAATGAATTCCCTATAGTCGGAACTGCAAACAACCCAGCATCCTCCAAGTAATCCCTGAAATCCTGAGAAGAGGCTTGGGATAAAGTGCTGCTGCCAGAGCGCTCATGATGTCCCAAAACGCATTGAAATCCCCAATAAGCAGCAGATCAGTAAGACCCCAAATTCCTCAAATCCAGCCATAGCTCGCGCCGAGCAATGTGATCACACAAACCATGAGTAAAACCAATGTGGAATGTCAGAGAACCAAATTGAACTTGCAGAACAATACATTGAGTAGAGGACCAAACCTGATTAAGGACAGAGATACCAACATCACATAAGACCCAAATGTCTGGACGTCCATTTGCCCTGAAATTTTGAGCCACGAATCTCAATCCCAAGCAATTCCAATAAGAATCTGATATCGAAGAAATGTCCACTTTAGGCTCACAAATAGCCAAAATGGAAGGTTTGTGTTTATGACACATCGCCTTAAGAACAGTACGAGAGGTGATGTTCCCAATCCCCCGGATATTCCAAAAGATGCAATTCATTGAGACGGTGGGGGGTGGCACCCGTGTTGAACGCACGGTAAAGACCGGAGTCTGGTGTGTTGCAGAGTCCGATGACTGCGAATTTGCCACTTCATCTGCATAATATGCCCATCGCTTTGAAACTGCAAAATCTAACTCATTCGGCCCTGGGCAGTCTGTTTCAATGTTAATGTCATGAATTGCTGGTGATGGACCCTGAGTGACACTCTGGATTAATCTTGATTTAGCGGAGTCGATGGAGCTGTCCCATAATGCACGAGTGAGGGCCCGAATAGGCTTGTCCAACAGATACTAAACCGTAAGAGGTAGAATAGTGGAAATGGGGCCGGTGTTGGAGGTAGAGGCCTTCGGAACCGGTTCCCTTACTGGATAATCGGACTGAGAGTCTGCCGGCGGTAGGTCTGGACTGTCATCTGAAGCAAGGGCCTCAAAATTGTTACTCGTTGGTATATCGGAAGGACAAGTGACTAGGTAGGAGATCCTGACCGCATAACCGAACTCGTATTTCCCATTAGTCAACTACGCCTTGCCCTTGTCCAGCTGCACAGGACGATAAACTTTACGGACCCTAGAACGACCCCGTTGCACTAAGTTTGGACTAGAGGCTTGTGCCCAGGAACGTCCCTGATCAGGAGATGTGCGCCTTTATGTAGTCGAACGGCCCACGTTATTGAGACGGCAAGAAGCTATCGAATGCCCCATAACACTATATTTCAAGCAAAACTCCGGAAGTTTCTCATAACTGATTGACACGAAGGAGCACTTACCAATGCGTTCCACCATGATATGGTCCTCCAAAGGCTTTGAAAGATCAATATCTACCAGAACCCGAACGAAGTGACCCAATGAGCCATCAAGCGAATGTTGATCTATCTGTAGGGGTTTCCAAGCACACTGGCAATTCCCAGGATAGTATTGGGGTCCCAGTATTCCAGACTGAGTTCGAAGATGCGGACCTAAATGCTGGCCACCGATGTTTGTACCTTGTAAGGGGTAAAATCCTGCACCCATGGAGATAGATGAATAGTCCCCAGGTTAAGCGCCCAACTGGTTCGTTGATGAGCCCGAGAACGATCCTGCGCATTAAAAAACTTGACACAAAAAAATCCCTTGCCTAAGGGAATTAATTTCCAATCGTTCTTAATCCCCCATAATTCGGATAGGCGCTTGTGCAAAAGCATAGTTTCCCATGGTTTGTTACCTTTTCCAAAAATAACCCTTCCAATCAAAGAGTAAGAAAATTATGTGACGCATTGTTGGTAAACGTTTTCATCAATAGTAACGGAATAGTAATCACTTTTTCTAACCGGTTTAGGGATAGAATGGAGTTTACCAGAAACCATTTGGGAAAATGGGGTAAAATTACCTGGGGCCTGAGTAGTTGAATCCATATGATGAGTACCTGCAACGATTCTAGCTAAAGTGTTACCGAAATTGGGTTGAGCATTTGGAATATGAGCCGAATGTTGGAGGTTCGTATCAAAATCGGATGACGTTGGCAGATAGCATCTAGCAATCTGCGGCGCATTCCTGGGATCAGAAATAGGATGTGGGCCCGTGGAAGGGAGTCCATGCGGACGGTGGACAGCAGCCCAGGGGTCATCTCCTTGTCAGCAACGTGCGGCCATGGGGGTAAAGGAGGCCCCCCCATGATCAGCAACGTGCATGGAAGAAGGGGGCAGCAACCCCCTTGTCGCTGATCATCTCCTTGGAAGCTGCAGATGACGGTGGTGGGGGGAGGTAGGCCTCCGGCGGGATGACGCCCGCTACAGGTGGAGCGACGGCTGGCAACGGGTTTCGACAAGGAAAAAATTCCACGGAATACCATAGCAGGTGAACGTGATGGACGCTGAAGAGTTTCCAACGGAGGGCATGGTAAGTCGCTGCTGGTGGCGATGTGCAGTCGGCGCCTGCGACATCCCGACGCCAGCGTGCTCGACATGCGGGGAGGATGTGGGACCTGAAGGTGCTGTCGATGCTGCGTGCGATGGAGAAGGGCTTGCGTGGTGGGAAAGGTAGTTAGAAGTTAGACCATAAAACTCCGATGAAGCCATGACTGCCGGCCAATTACCGGCGATGATGAACCGTGCGAACATAGGGAAGGAAGGAGAGAGAGAGAGCATTAGGTCATACCCGTTCTTGTATCCCTCCTGGTTTCCCAACTCTCTCTATGTGAACAACATCCCGTAAATAATAATTTTTCACTTGCTATAGTCACAATTTTGTATTATTATTTTATCCAGTAAATTTTATGTGCCCAAATTAGCTTCTTGAGGAATGTATAGAGCAAATATACATCGTACGACTTGTATAAAAAAGAGCTTGGAAGTTTTTTGGCGTTTGCTTGTTCTATTTAAGTTGTTTCTTTTTCTGGTTCTTGATTCAAGCATTAATTTTCGTTATGCAATTTCATTTGTTTGTTTGCTCATCTTTTGGTATTTATTTGAATTTGGGAATTTCTTATATGATGTTACTGGTGTTTGATTAAGTTTAGTGAGTATTGACTGAATTGATTGTCCAATGATTTCGTAATGTTCTTTGCGTTTCATCTAGTGAGAAATCACTATAACCCTGTTGTGCTAGCTTCATCTATCTTCAAATTTTGTGATTTAAGTCAGAAACCAAGTAAATTAACTTTTTGAATTTTCTATACTGAGTAAATTATGTATTCTCTAACTAGGCAATTACACGATATGTGAAGCTACCACAAAAGGAATTATGATAGTTTGGCCAAAAACTTATTTTGACAGTATATTTTTTTGGCACCATTGTGTGTGCATGATTGAGGACTATTCTCATTCTCATTAGATTCAAATTTACAGGCTTTTCGGATTACCACAAAAGTCAGATGTTAGGACTATATATGATCTAGATCTCAATGTTTAGGTGCCTCAACTAGTTCTTTGAAGGATCACTCTGTTAATGGAACTAATTTAACATTCCATTAATGGAACTAATTTAACGGTCCAGGGCTATAAAGCAGGAAAACAACTCTCTCCTTATATATATATATAGGGGTTGGTTCTTGTGAGACCATCTATTGGGGTGAGACCGTAAGGACTGATCTGGGCCATTATAATAAATCAATGGATGGTTGAGATTCAAACATTAAAATTAGTATTGAGATTTATCATTTAATTCGAAAAGGGCATTATTGTCTAAACATAATTAAAAAAAAGTCAATGATAATCAAAGATTTATACTACCATATCCAGTTGCTATAATTTAGGAGACCCAAATCAATGGAAATCACCTCAATAATCACACTCATCTACTCCAAAAAAAAAAAAAAAAAAAAAAAAAAAAAAAAAATCCGAGGCAACTTTCCAATTTTTTTTTCTGATTTTTCAAATTAATTAGAATTTTATATTAGGATGTTATAAATGAATGGACAATTTGACATATATGTTTCCCATATTGCATTTTTATCATTATATTGATGTATGTATAGCTATATTGTGGTGCATATGAAGTTGGTTGTATAATTAAAAAAAAAGTCAATGATAATCAAATATTTATACTACCATATCCAGTTGCTATAATTTAGGAGACCCAAATTAATGGAAATCACGTCAATAATCTCACTCATCTACTCCAAAAAAAATGCATAATCAATGGAAATTGTTGCATAATCATTCCTTTATGCTACAAAAAAAATCCCGAGACCATTTTCCAAACTTTTTTTTTTCTAATTTTGTTCGAATTAATTAGAATTTTATATTAGGATGTGGTGCAACTCCTTAATCGTATTGTTGCATATTTAGTGTTTTAATGATGTATTTATAAATATATTATGTTGCATATGTTGCATTTCTGTTTAGTGTTAGCCATCTTGCGAATCACATCAATATGCTTAAATATGCACAAAAAAAAATCTATATATACATTATACTGTATTGAAAAATCAATACAAGAAACAATCCTATGTGAGGAACATAAACAAAGCTAAATATGCAACAAAATATTCTATTAATACATCATAACTGTTTTTAAAAATCAACAGTAAAAAAAATCCATATATAAAATCTGAGACTTGTTGTCATGGCATGACAATACTTCATTAAACTCATCAACAACAATGACATAACAATACTTCATTTGAAGATTTAAAATCTGAGACTCGTTGCCCTTTTGGAGACCACATCCCCAGCCTCTCATAGTCCTACCTTGCCCCCTGAAAAAGTATGCGCATATAAGTCAATAATTGTGTATATATATTTCATGACTGATGCATGATTCATAAACATAACATGACAATCAAAACACTTAACATCTAAAAAACATTAAAAATGTCCTATCTATGCAATAAACATGGTTTATAAAAATTGTAATTTGTTTGCATAGATTCTAATAGACTGATGCATAATTCAAATACAAACGATTCGTGTAATATTGTGATGCATGGATGCCTTATCATGATAATATGCACGAAATATTGCTATCAAACGCAATAAAAAAATTAAATCTATACATCAAATATATATACAATAAAACAACAACAGGAAATTTAAAATATTGTCAAAAATTGCAACAAAGTAGTGCATTCCACTTCGACATGATTATATACAAAAATCGACGTTGTTTCATTACATATGCAATGAAAAAGTGCTAAATATGCAATAAAATTATTGATCCTATACATCAAATATAAAAATAAAAAAAATTCAAAACCTAAAACCTAATCAAAAATTTCCAAAAAAATCTTGTATTCACCCAACAAAATTACATATGCAACGAAAAAGTGCTAAATATGCAACAAAATTATTAAATCTATACCTCAAACATAAATAACAGAAATTACATATGCAACAAATTACTTGAAAAAATATACTCACTTGAAAAAAGCATTTTTAAAAAACTAAGAACTACTTCTCTAATAGACAAATGAAAACACGAATATAATCACCACAAATCAAGCCTTCTCGCAAGTTCTGTCACATAAAAATCAAAAAAAAAAAAGACTAACGAACCAGAAACCTTAACGAAAGCCCTAAAAAAAATTCATCAATTTTTCAGAAAAAAAAAATTTATAGAAAAACACATGCAACAGCCTATATAGAACTTCCCCTCAAGAAATCGGCAACTTCCAAACCAAAAAAATGTCAAAAACACTGAAAAGGAGACTTATATTAACAAAAGCCCTAAAACAATTCAAGATTTTTCAGAAAAAAAAAAAAAAACACATGCAACAAACTACATAGAACTTTCCCTCCAGAAATCGACACCTTCCAGCCGAATAGCATATCAAAAATTGAGATTCTGACTAACCTTAACCGAGAAATGTAAAATTCCGATCTTCTTCGCCCTTCTGCAAAAAAGCCAGTGAGTTTCTCCTGCTTTTCCTGGTGCCGTTTCTGTGAAAATTCTGAGAAAAACGAAGAGACATGAGACGTGAAATGTGAGAGAAGTTTGAAGAGCAATCACAACCAAAAATCACGGGTATAATCTACTCCATCTTTACTCATAATGTACAAAATTATAATTCTATCCTTAATTAGATTGACCGCCTGTTTCCGCAATTACAAAAATACCCTCATAGCGTATTTAATTACCTTATATAAAGAATTAATCAGATCCATCCAAAATAAAAAATAAACGGTCTGGATCAGTCCCTACGGTCTCACCCTGGCATTATGGTCTCATTTGAACCAATACATATATATATATATATATATTCTTGTATGCTATATTTGAACTATAGTTTAATTTGATTTTATTTAATAGGCTTATACAAATGAGTTAGAGCTAGAAGTAGCACACTTGGTGGAAGAGAATGCCAGGCTCAAGGAACAGCAACAACATGTGTGTATATATATAGCTTGGCGGACAACCGCTTTATATTTCCGGCTAATTATATTATTCCCTATTTTTTCACCCTTTTACACTTGGAAAGTAATTTTATAATTTAATTTCACAAGCAGGCAAGTGTGTGTGTGTGTGTAGAGGGAGAGAGAGGGCTATTCTTTTTTTTTTTTGCCAAAATCAGGAGACGATAAAAAGGGGAGTTAGAAGAAGCCATGAATTTTTGTATAAATGTGTACAAATCGGTTCAATGTTGTATGTTTGTTGGAGAGCACTCTATTTTGTTCCTCTGCTCTGTTTTGGTTATTACACTACTTGTGCTTCTCCTCTATCTTTGTTTCTATAGAGAGAAAATAAAAGACACTGATATTTTGTGTTAAATTTGACAGTCATAGAGCTCATCTTTGACAGTCATAGAGCTGCAGCAGCTCAACAACAGAATAAGAAGCCTTCTCTTCATCGAACTTCAACAGCTCCATTTTGGGTGAGAATAAAATATTACTTTCCTTTAATTTCAGACATATCTAGAGAACTCCGCAAGTTGTTAAGAGTTCATCTTTGAGCTTTATACGTATTTGTGATGTATTTCCTTTTAAGTTTATGTAGATTAAGCAAAAGCTAGACTTTGGGTAATTAAAGAAATGGTTATTCAAATTTGCAATGTGTAGTACATCATCCTTATTCATTAGCTTGATTGCTAGGCTTGCGGTTAATGATATTATTTTTTTTCAATTTCTTTAATCAACTAATTAGTACTCCCACTTATTTCTTCTCCCCTGGAAATGTTTTGTTTATTGCAGAAAAGCACATAAAGCATGAAGGTGAAAGTGTGGAGCTGTTATGACTGAAATTGAATAGACACACGACTTCAGCGACTTAACTATTTCGGTTTAGCAGCACTAGCAAAACCGGAACTTCAGCGAACAACAAAAAATGTCTGAACTTCCAAGCTTTGAATGGAAATATGCCAATATGCTCAAATGCAATATGACAGGTTATTATCTGATGATTTCGTGTGTTAATTCAGTCTGCAAGGGTCGAATAATATAGGCCTCTGGTGCCCCGTATGGAAAGACCACGTCTTTTGGCTCAAAAAGACACATTTTGCACTGACAGATGCACATGTTCATCGACGCACGACCTGACACATGGGTCGTGCGCCTGGCCTGGCGTTGGTGCGCGACGGTTCGACAGGATGCACGACCCGACGCACGGGCCATGCGCCAGCCCGTGCGTGGACTCGCGCAGGTCGTGCGTCCGCCCGTGCGCGGGTGCGAACCTTTTCCCAGGTTGAAATCCATTTAATTAATTAAAAAAATTAATTAAATCCATTTAATTAATTACAAAAATTAATTAAACATTATTTTAAAGGTTTTTGGTCCAAAAAGAATAAGGGCGCCCAAGCCCAAGCTCAGGCCCGCGGCCAACTGGTTTGACCTAGGCCCGGGCTGGGCCGAGCCGAGCCGGCGGGCGGTCGAACAGCGGCGGGGCGCGCGCGTGTGCTTTGAACCAAACCCACAAGCATGTAGGTCATCACCCCTTTAAAAACTTGGGTGCCCCCAAGGGCCCAAACCCATATGTCCAACTTGGGATATATAAATTGTGCAAACTTTTCATCCTTTTCCTATGTGGGATGGAGCATTTCTCCTTCTCCATATTTTCCATTTTCCATAGCATTTATTTGTATTAAGTGGCTAACTTCTAGCACTAATTTCTCATTCACCCGGAATCGATTTTGAGAAAATTCTAAATGTTGTTCTCATCTACTCTCTTAGTAGAATTATTACAAATAATTTAATTTCATTTTTCACTAATGGAAACTACTTAATTATTTGGTCAAAATTGGGTCAACACCCATTTCTCAAGACCAAATTCCAACAATCCCCCACATGAGTGAAATTAATGCACGCGTGTATGCAGATTCGCTTGAAACTCTCGGCGAATCGTTATTGCATCAGGATAGGTAGCTTGTGGCTTTGAACCTTCCTTAGTAAAATACTTCGGATGTACTGGCTGCTTAGTGACGCGACGTCTTGAACTACTCAGCTGTTTGTGTAAACCGAGACAACAGTACTTACACAATAACAACTCTAACACTTGTTGTTCTCACGTTGAGTCCATTTCGGCTATAGACCATATCTTAGATTCATAAATGTTTCTTTGAAGCGACCATTACTTCTCACTTATATAGGTGATCTCCTATTGAAGAGTATCCTGCCATACTCCACCTTTCGGTATAGGAATCATTAAAAGTCTTAAACTTAACCTCAGCACATTCAGCAGGTTTACATTCACTTGGATGTATCGAGAATGAGCTAACGGATTTTCCAAGTGTTCAGCTGAACATTCATAACTTAGTTGTCCCATTGAACCTAGGTCTTGGGATCTCCAATTCACAAGGTTGGGTTACTGCTATGAACATTCTTTAAGTTGTGGATTTTAAACCCATTCTCCTTAACAATTTATACAATTGATCTCGATTTATGCCTTTTGTAAGCGGATCCGCAAGATTTTCCTTTAACTTCATGTAGTCAACCGAAATAACCCCATTTCGAAATCAACTGTTTATTGGTATTATGTCTACGACAAAAAAGTCTAGACTTACCTCTTTTCCTTTGCAAGAAAAGACACTTATAATAAATACAATATTTCTTGATTTAATGATCGTACCATCACTTATATCATAAATGCTGAATTTATTTCCTTCGGCGCTTCTAGTTTTTTCAAAGCACCCCCACATTCCAAGGCAATCTCCTTTATGTGGTTTGCTAAAAAGTAAAGCTCCCCTTCCAACTTCTGGTATCCTTGTTTAAACCAGAACTCTTATGGCTCTCGGCCACTTTATTTTATTTGTTAGAACATTGTCCCATTAAAACCAGTTAGAATCTCGTTCTAATAGATTTCATACTTTAGTTCCAACAATTCCATTAACACCTTTTACAAGGTGTGTAACCTTTGGTGTTATCACATTTTTAGTAAGACTTCAGACTTAACTTGTTATGGTGTCTGCCTTTAGTGTTACAATACTTTTGGCAACCCTTCATGCAAATGTGGTTTCGGTGTTTACAACACTTTTGGTAACACCTTCTGTTACATTTAAAAATGCAACATAAACTCCACTGGTGTTCCACAAAGTGTGGTCATACCCCCACATTTGCCGATTTCCATTCGGAATCCCGGTTGTCTTTCTCAATCTGAAGTCGAACTATCAAATCCTCAAGCCCCATTTCCTTCTGTTTGTGCTTGAGGTAATTCTTAAAATCTTTCCACGACGGCGGCAGTTTTTCGATAATCGCAGCCACTTGGAACAACTCACTTAGAATCATCCCTTCAGACACCAAGTCGTGAAGTATGATCTAAATTTCTTGTACTTGGCTAATCACCGTCTTGGTGTCAACCATTTTATAATCCAGAAATTTACCAACCACAAATTTCTTTGTGCCGGCATCTTCTGTTTTATATTTCTTCTCCAAAAAATCCCACAATTCCTTGGAAGTTTTGAGCGTGCTATAGACATTGTAGAGGGTGTCGTCTAGCCCGTTCAAAATGTAGTTTCAACACAGAAAATCGCTATTATGCCAAGCATTCACAGAGTTTCTCCGATTGTTGTCGACTTCTTCATTTCCAACGGCAGTAGGGGGTCGTCTTTCAGAAAACGAGACAACCCCAAGGTGGTAAGGTAGAACAGCATCTTCTGTTGCCAACGTTTGAAGTCGGCACCGGAGAACTTGGGCGGCTTTTCACCGTGAGCGGGAGTAGCAGCCATTGGTGTGAATGAGATTGAACTTGATGCCATCGTCTTCAACAGAACAGACTTTTGATCTTGCGATTGTAGGTAAAAATATGATGTATGGTTTCTGTTTTCGGAAAATTGCTAGAATAAGTGTATAGGCTTTAGTCGAGGCCTGAATTGGATTCAGTCTCCGCAAGATGAAAACGCCTCGTATATCGAGTGCTTTCGGTTCCGGCACTCGTCTCTAAGATACAACGACTTAACTATTCCGGTTTAGCAGTACTAGCAAAACCAAAAAATGTCTGAACTTTCAAGCTTTGAATGGAAATATGCCAATATGCTCAAATGCAATATGACAGGTTATTATCTGATGATTTCGTGTGTTAATTCAGTCTGCAAGGGTCGAATAATATAGGCCTTTGGTGCCCCATATGGAAAAATCACGTCTTCTGGCTCGAAAAGACACATTTTGCACTGACAGACGCACCTGTTCATCGACGCACGACCTGACGCACGGGCCATGCGCCTGCCCGTGCGTTGGTGCGTGAATGTTCGGCAGGATGCATGACCCGATTCACTGGCCGTGCGCCAGCCCGTGCCTGGACTCGCGCAGGTACGGCAGGACGCACGACTTGATGCACGGGTCGTGCGTCCCCCCGTGCGTGGGTGCGAACCTTATCCCAGGTTGAAATCCATTTAATTAATTACAAAAATTAATTAAATCCGTTTAATTGATTACAAAAATTAATTAAACATTTATTTTAAAGGTTTTTGGTCCAAAAAGAATAAGGGCGCCCAAGCCCAGGCCCACGACCTGGGCCCGGGCCCGGCCCGAGCCGGCGGGCGGGTAGGCGGCGGCTGTGCGCGCGCACGTGTGTGCTTTCAACCAAACCCACAAGCATGTAGGTCCTCACCCCTTTAAAAACTTGGGTGCCCCCAAGGGCCCAAACCCATATGTCCAACTTGGGATATATAAAGTGTGCAAACTTTTCATCTTTTTCCTATGTGGGATGGAGCATTTCTCCTTCCCCACGTTTTTCATTTTTCATACCATTTATTTGTATTAAGTGGCTAACTTCTAGCATTAGTTTCTCATTCACCCGGAATCAGTTTTGAGAAATTCCAAATATTATTCTCATATACTCTCTTAGTAGAATTTTTACAAATAATTTAATTCCATTTTTCACTAATGGAAACCACTTAATTATTTGGTCAAAATTGGGTCAACACCAATTTCTCAAGACCAAATTCCAACACACACATATATATGTTTATATATAATAAGTACTGTAGATATAAATCTCAGGAGTACTAGTTATTAGATATACAAATATATACAAATATTTCATATGATTAGTTATATAGATATAATTTGTGCATGTTTGTATGTATATTAAGTACCCAACTTTTGATATTTATGTTAGCAAATATAGGTCGAAACTAGAATCACATATTTGCACATATAAGGTGGATCGAGTATACCTATTTACAGCGGAGTTGTCGATCCACTTAGCCAGGATTGAGCCAGTCTACAGGTCTCCTTTTGTTCCATGCAAAAGCCATCTTCAAGCCTTCTCTTTGGTTGAACCCCGAACAACGAATGAACCCCGCAGATTGGTTGAACCATGAGCAAACCACGAACAAGATCACGATCCGTCTTTCTCGTTGGTGTAAATAATTACTAGAACTATTTACTTTGATGTGCACACCTTAAACCCTTGGAGACTTTGGTGATGTTCCAAGAAGAAAACCGCAGAGAAAAATTTTTGGAGAGAGATTATTCATGTAGGGGACGATATTCTCAAAAAATGGACTGATATTGTAGAAAGAGATATCAATATATATCTCAATTCCATATCTCAGTTAGAGTCCTAATAGGAGAGGTTTCTAGATAAACCTCATCTAAATAGGACTCTCTATTATCTCAAATATGGATGTAACCTAATTGCACCCAATATCTCCCACTCATAAATATTTTACTCAACTCATTTGAATCACATCCTCATAGTTCTCATCTCACGTCTCTACTTTCATACAGGGAATAAGGTGTGTGACCTAGCGAGAAAGTAAAGGTGAGAGGAGTTATATTAACTCATCACCAAACTAACATAACCCTACAACTCAATAACTCGCTATGTACCCCAAACCAAGTGGTCGCACCCAGTCAAGCATCTCTAGATCCCTTAATGAAATAAATAGAGCATGCTCGACTCACTCAAATATGTTTAATTTCTATATTCATGACTAGTCAAACACATTTCGACATAGTCGCCCGGGCTATGAATCATAGAACATAGGTGCCTTACCAATTTAATTTTTTCTCGGCCCCACATACCAATTAAAATGGTCTTGACAGCTTTCCTAGACATGCTCTGACAGACCGAATCACACATAGCCATTGGATACATGCTAAACTAGCATCATCAAGCTTACACCTCATGACATGGTCCAAAGTCCCAAAGGGTACAACAAAATAATATGGGCTCACGCAGTGACGAAGTAGGGACCCATTCAGTCACTTTCCCATAGTATGAATACATGTTATGATGGAGCTCCCACTCAATTTAGGCATGTCACGCTCTAGACATCATACAAATCTTAGTTAAGTCGCTATTCAAGCGCCCAACCTGTGTACTACTCGTAGTCACTCCCAAAGTGTCATACGATAGTTCGCACATTCTGCTATAAAAAGGCTTTTATGAAGTTTGGACATACTTCATAATCGATCAACTCGGATCTCATCTTAACCTCTAGTTAAGGCAACTGTTAATTATACTTATTAACCTTCCTCACTACTCTAGCGCGAAGGCGGTCATTCGCAAACCTCCTTATGCGACGCAATCTTTTTAGTCTCATCCTGCTCGCTCTCTTAGCGCGAGGGCGATTGCCCGTGTGAGAGGGCCAATCAAAGCCTGGTGACAAACTCACAAGTTAAGTACCAAACACATAATAAGAATCCAACATATCTCATTAATCACAATATGTTCTCAAAAGCCACATAATCAATTCTACTTAATCCCTAATGACTCACATGCTTTTGGAGCATATCTCCAAACAAAGGCTCGTTAAAGGGATGAGCGCCCACACCGCTCGTAGAAGTATGCCTGAGAACAATATTAACTATGCGCAAAACTCTTAAGTGAAGTAAAGCCTCGAGTAAATATGTTTGGTCAACCATCCATATTTGGTGCCCAAACCATAAACCAAAGTGGTTTTACTATCACAAAGGCAACAAAATACATCATGGATGTGCGCGCAATGTGCATCATTTCAAGATGCCAAATTTCCCTCTAGAAAAATCATAGGCCAATCTATTAAGATATCTAAGTATCCATTTATCGGCATCACAATAGCGCATGGATCACTTCGATATCCACTCACAAATCACACTGCTAAGTACATGACTTACTGAGTACGCACATAGCGCACATCAAACATTCGACAGTGCTTACATAAACAAGCTAGCATTTCTTTTCTTTTTCTGAAGATATCGTTTCTTGACTAAGAGTATGATCTTTGACCATGGAGTGTAAAGACAGCCAACACTGAGTGGCGATAACTGCATGTCCTTTCCAGTCATCAAATTTTTTCCATATACAATGAGATACAACTCTTACATATGTTCAGTGAATTCATTGACCATCGTAGGCCTATCAAAATGATAGCTCGATGAAATCAATGATGACTCAAGTCACAGCTAGAGCTTCTTGATCAACAATCAATGCGCTCTTACTCCACTTCTTGAATTCATTGGGCGATCAACATAGATCTCCTTATTCAACTTTCATTGAACTATGTCAACATCAATCATCTAGGACAAACCTAGACAAAAGTGGCAATAATAGATAACATATCAGACGAATTGAGGCAATCTCCACTTAGGGAGAACATCTCAAAAAATTTACGCTCTTCTCCAGGCGTAAATATTTCGTCCTTAGTCGAGCTACACACATGTTAATCAACCCATCTATATTGCACTTGGCCTTCTGGAACCACATGTTTCAAATGGTCTTGCATCTGGACGAAAGATCAACAAGCTCTTAGACTTTATTCTTAGTCATTTGATTCATCTTTTCCTTTGCAACAACTATCCACTTAGAGCATCAAGTGAAGTCACATGTTCTATTGACTCATCAATACCTGTGAAGGATACCCACTCAATCTCATATAGATGATGGGTAATATTTCATATTCACTCCTTTTTACTCTTGTAATGTGAGAATCCTTTTCGTGTGAGACACTAGCTCCCATCGACTTAGTGTCGCTCCCACTATCTCAACGATTACTAGATGAGTATAAAATACAACATCCTCGCTAGATAAACGAGTGCCTCCGAAGGATCTTGCAACTCGCATAGTTTTAAGATCTCTTTAGACTTGACAAATGCTCAATAAATCCCTTTGAGGGGAAACCTAAATCGTGCGACTTGATTCTCCACGTGAGAACACATATTCTCGAACTTACATAGGCACAGACCCACTAATTTGGGCTTGTTACCAAACTAAAGCTCATACAAGGTTGAAGAATTATTTGGAGACACATTTTTTATGATGTAGGCAGCAACAAGATACACAAATCAATTTGCGCCATCATCATTTTGAAGTGGTTGGCCCTTCTTCGCAAGCTCATATAGCTGCAAAGTATTTAGAATCATCATTCAACTTGCAACTTTATTTTCTTCAACTGTGTGTCCAAACTAATTCGACACCCTATTTCCGCTCCTTATTAGCACATCTCCATCTGTTAAGAATCGCTCAAAGCAATTTGGCGCTTCTAACTGATGAGAGTGAGAATGTACTAACTTATAGCTTAAATAGCAATGAAAGAAAATATAATGCGTTAATTTTGTGCCTCACACTCATAAGTCTGCACTCAATTTAGCGGACTTAGCTTTAAAGAAAAAAATAGTCAGCTTTCATTCTTCCAGCAGGCTTATCCCTCTTAAAAAACAATTATGCAGAGGGAGATTGACCTTAGCGAGTTAGACATTAAAGCCTCCTCTAGCTAATACAGTCGTCCTCCTAACCTCACGTACCACGATATCATTGGAAGATGTAAAAGAAATACTATCTAAAGCCAAGCATCACAAAGAAAAGATAGACAAGTCTTCTCACTCAACAAATATCTTACAAGTGCATTTATCTGAGTAAGACTATATCGACATATCAAGTTGCTTACACCAACTGTTGAGCTTGAGGTGACTCTTTTTAGCCTCCTCTTGTGCGCTCTATATCTGCACAACCCGATAATAGTCATACACATTTGCTCAATCTCAAAACCACATGCTAAGTTAACCAATATCTACAATCCACCCATGGAGAGATTTGGAAATATTAGCGAAAAATAGGAGAGCAAATAAATAGTCAAACTTCATCTCAATACAACTAACTACGACCAAAGTTACCAATTTCATAAGTGCACTTAATATTTGTTGATACTTAGCTTTTGCTCTCGTCAAGCTGTATTATGCTTATTCCAACGTTCACCCGAGTTAATTTATGCCGGTCGGCACAAGCGATAAGTGCACTCACTTGTGTATTTCTCATCTTATTATAATCAGCCTCTACATAGACAATTTTCATTAATAATAACACAAGTTACTAATATTCTTAATTCAACTCAAGTAGCGAATTTGGATAACTAGAGCATTTAATTGGGAGTAAGCTCATATTCCAAAAATAGAGCTTAAACTCTTTTATTAAATTTGCAGCTTAAACAAATTAAAATGCAAAATTAATTCTTGATCCATAAGTATATCATCGGCATCTCAACTGCGATTATTTCGGGCAATTAAGTTCTTACATTTGCGTTTAAACAAATAAAGCGCAAATACTTTCTTTAATCCACAAAAATATTGTCCGCGTCTAAGTCGCGATATTACTAGATACTTTGTCTATTTTCATGCTAATTGACTAAACTAAAGTTGGTGAGTTTGGTTTAAACACATTTCAATAAATTTGCGCAAACAATTAGGTACTGATCTAAAAAATTTATTCTAGATCCAAGTAATATTCATTATTTTCTCCAATTCAATGAGATCGGAAATTTGCCACCAAGGCTAGTAATCATCTCCCACCGAATTGAAGATCACAATAAAATTGTTGATCCATGAATAAAATTATCGATGTCCATAAATAAATCATGCAAGCAACCATGCGATATAAGTAATTACCGAAAAAAGATATATAGCCCCCATGGGCGAGATTGACATATGGTGCATCATGTGGAGATAATTTAGACCTATGGTGATAAAACAAAAAATATCCTCGTAAAATTGATGTTACATGGCCTCCAAAAATTGGCTAAATAAATACATGCCTCGCAAAAAAAAATACATATTTCCAAGGCTTACTACATCAATCTAGAAAAAGTTTTAAAAAAACTTTTTAAAAGAGGATACCGAATTACCACCATTGTCAAAAATTAACGCCCACAAATAATATTAATATAAAACAGTTAATATTCACAGACATGAGCACCCATATGTCAATGTCCATAAATTCCCAACACATGATAATTCATATCACATAATCCAAAATTAATTGCAACACAAAAAATTGCATACACATAAGCAATTAATAAAGCATGCAACTCATAAATTAAAAAACACATAGAATATTTTTGCTTGCACCTCAATGCGCAAAAACTATAAAAAAATTCACGCACCTTATGCGAAAAAAATTTCATGCACCAATGTGCAAAAAATAATTTTCCCATGCATCACAATGCACAAATTATTAATTTGTTACAAGCATCTTAATGCGCAAAAATAAATTTTCTTTCATGCACCTAATGTGAAAGAAAAAAAATGGCATTTATACATTTGTGCGAAAAATAAATCTTCATGCTTCATATTGCACAATTACAATTTTGCAAGCATTTTCTTGCGCAAAAATAATTTTTGCAAGCACTAAATTGCGCAAAATATTTTTATATGCATTACTACAATAACAAAAAAAATAATGCACAAAAAAAAGTTTTGCAAGCGTCCCAACGCGCAAAAAATAACTTGTTATCCAATTTCTACTGAAGAAAAACTGTTGTCCAGATTCTATATAAATAGAAAACATGTTGTGATAATAACAAATAATCATAGTCTAGGGTTCAAATCCTTTAGACCAACAACCCCTTTAATTTTAATAAGAAAGAGGGATTGAGACCAAGTCATGCCACGCCACTCGCCGCGCAGGCACCCAATCCAGAGAAATGTGTTAATAGTCGCACCATTTTGCGCTTGCCATGTCATCAGACACATGGCGGTTGGTAGCGGCCCTCATCAAAAAACCAAGTTATTTTATGTTTATTTTAAACAATCGTTGTCGCACGCTGTTCACATTACTAAGGCAATCACCAAAGTTCAACATCCACAAATTAATCATCAAACCCAAGCATATCACATCGGAGAGATCAAACCCTAAAGGCTCTGATACCACTGTTAGCAAATATATGTCGAAACTAGAATCACATATTTGCACATATAAGGTGGATCGAGTATACCTATTTACAGCGAAATTGTCGATCCACTTAGCCAGGATTGAGCCCGTCTACAAGCCTCCTTTTGTTCCATGCAAAAGCCATCTTCAAGCCTTCTCTTTGGTTGAACTCCGAACAACGAATGAACCCCGTAGATTGGTTGAACCATGAGAAAACCACGAACAAGATCACGATCCTTCTTTCTCGTTGGTGTAAATAATTTCTAGAACTATTTACTTTGATGTGCACACCTTAAATCCTTGGAGACTTTGGTGATGCTCCAAGAAGAAAACCGTAGAGAGAGATTATTCATGTAGGGGACGATATTCTCTAAAATTGGATTGATATTGTAGGGAGAGATATCAATATATATCTCAATCCCATATCTCAGTTAGAGTCCTAATAGGAGAGGTTTCTAGATAAACCTCATCTAAATAGGACTCCCTATTATCTCAAATATGGATGTAACCTAATTGCACCCAATAATTTATATGATGCTCATTCCTTAATTCTTAATTATAACATTATAGCCCCTCTTTTTTTTATTATAAACTAATAATACCATATGAAAATAAATAAAAACATACAAATATAGTGTAAATGGAAATAGCGCATATGAACGTGTATAATGAATAAACATATTGGCCAGGTGAGTAGTAAGAGATTCGGGCATTACATCCTCCACTCCGTATACAAATTTCATCCACGAAATTTTACATGCCAAAAGAGCTCTAGATACTTAATTATCCCTATTTTTATCATTTCTTCACAAGTATTTTCCTATGTTATTTTATATCTACTTAGCATGCCTTCAATAATACGTCATTGCTATTTTTAACCTCTTTATAGTTATGATAGTACAATCTAGCTTTGTATATTTTTCCTCAGAGTTTGGATCTAATCCTAGCGTCGTCAGTTCATTCTTCAAAATATGAAAGAATCTTACAATATATATTTTCAAGATGAGCTTCACAGATAATGAACCCAAAACATTGATACAAAATGGTCTTGTCCAAATTATCCTTAATACTTCCAATATTCTGAACAACCAATGCATCTAATTCCTTTTCCCATTAATTCTCTCCTTTTATTTTGTTTCTTTTTAGAAATATGTGTTCCATGTACCAAACTGCCTAATTCCAAAGTTCACTCCTCGTGTCTTATATATTATTCATAGCTATATCCTTTCAAAATATATTTGACCCCATATTTTTAGTATCATGCTAATAAAACCATACCCCCACACTTTTCTCTGTACGAACACTACTACAAAACAGTCTTTTTACATCGGTTCTGGGTCATATTCTATATCGGTTTTGAAACCGATGTACAATCCAGCATAGTGAAATGGCGGACTTTTTTACATCGGTTACAGAACCGATGTGGAATATATTTTCCTACATCGGTTATGATACAACCGATGTAACAAATGGACCCTTTACATCGGTTACTTGGACAACCAAATGGACTAGTTACCTCGGTTAGTTAGACAACCGATGTAATCATGACAAAAACCGAACAGTTTACATCGGTTAACATAATAACCGATGTAAATATTTATATTTTACATTGGTTTGTTCTATAACCGATGTAGTATTTTCTTTTTTAAAAAAAATACCTGCTTCATAAAATGAAACCCAACCTCAATTTTCTTTTTTCAGATTTTTACAATACAATACGCCCTGCCATCACCTATATATAATTATTAAAACAATACGCCGTCCCAACCCGACAACTACAATACGATAGTAATAAACCAAAACACTATATACCAACACTACGACAACAATTAAACAAAAACACCATTTACTAACATTACAACAAATTGCAATATTAAGTCAATCATATAACAACAAAACGGATTATCATGTTTACAATACAATATATAAAATCCTTTCAACACAATAAACAAGGTGATCAATACAAGATTACTTGGTTGCTTCAAAATTCCATATGCCAACTTGGTAGTTTGGATTCTTCTTTATAAATTAACCTACAAGAAAATCCAAAAAATATCAACATTATAAGAACAATCAACTAATATAAGAACCATAATTTAAAAATACTCAACCTTAAACAACTGCACAATTCTTACTTCTACGTAGTCACCAACTTTGTGAATATGAGAATGAGGGGTATCTAAGGAAGCAACTGCAAAGTCTTGATATATCAAAGTAAATTGTGTTTGTTTAATGTTTTTAGAGTGTCTGCTGATGTATTAAACAGCTAATTTAGTTGCTAATGTTGAACCATTTGTTGGAGAGGTTTCATATATATGTTTCTTCTTATTTAATTTAAAAGATAAAAGGGACCCAATCAACTACTTACTATGTACCCTGAAATGTTTTCCAGCATTGTCCTTGTCACAATTCAATTAACACAAAACTACATATGCAGTGATGATGAATAAACAAAGGAAGTTGATACAGAGAAGTTTCTTGTAGAGTTTAAGTAGTCACCCTGCCACTTTTAAATTGTATGAACATTGAAATTAGTGTTTTAATCAAAGTGGCCTAAATTCTTATTTCTAGTTCATTACAAAAAAAATATATAGTTGAGGTAATTACAAAAGATTCAACTAAAATACTAATGTTAACTGATCTAGTTTCCCTTTAGCATGTAAACATTTGCATAAATACAGATAAAATCAGAATTCAACTTCAACTGTTCATTTTAACCATCATTTGTTTAAGAAGTTACCTTTTTACAGTATACACACTAATCACAAAGTTAGCAAGCAACAAAATAAGCTAGCACGACCAATACGCTCGTACAGATCAAATCAAAGGTACTAAAATTAGCCAGAAACACAATCATAGGCACTAAGAAACAACACATGTTTACGCAAAGCAAAACTAAGGCGGCTATACAATCTTTTTCATGGCAGCATAGAGCTCATGACACTAAAACCACCGAAATAACGAAAGAAACAAAATGAGCTAAACCTATTCAAATATCTTCACTATGTTGTAATCTGCTCTGTTGTACTTGGTCCACCCCTCCCACAAGCTGCAAAAGAAAAATTTCAGGCAATACAATTAACTAAAGAAAACACTCATAGTAACTAAAAGAGAGATTTCAGTTATATTATTTTACCACTGCACATTTTACAACAATTCCGGACCTCAAGGCTTCGAACTGCTCGGCAATTTGAATGGCGAGTTCACGTGTGGGAAAGAGGACACAGGCAAAGAAAGCCTGCGGGGTATCTAGAAGCGATTGCAGAAGCAGTTGAACTTTGCATTCTCTAATGCAGAAGCAGAAATACATGTATACTATATAATATGAAACATACACGCAATGGGATAACTATATTTCAGTAAGAGTCGTATGCAGCAAAACAAAAAGATTCACAGCTAATAAATGGTCCAAAAAATTCATGCTTTGCCAATGATGGTACAAAAAATCATGCTATGCCAATGTCCTTTAACTTAAACTGATAAGTGAAAATTTCAGATGACATGATAAAAAGAAGACAATGTCAAACTTCTTGTGCTCAATTTTGGTTTACCCTTTTAAATCTTCATCTGGTATAAAAATCAAAGGCAAATCACTTGAAAACCTATTATTATCATTTATCATTAGTCTAACCCCCGGGGCGGACCCCAACCGAAAGGCGCTAGACGGACTAACGGCAAGCGGACATGAACTAGAGTATCATTGAAATATTCGTCACAACAATATTTCCATGCTCAACTCTAATTCACTTCATCAACTCATGAAAACTTTCAAACTCGCAGCCCATTTTAAAATATCAACAGATAAACAACTAAATTAGTCATCATACTTCATCATACTTAAACTGATCTGTTTGCAACTTAAGGTGATATAGAGGTATAGTTAAAATGAAATGTGAAGCCTACAGTCTATATGCATCTAGTTTTGTATGGAAATCAAACTTAAGGTGCTCAGGATAATCATAATATTCTTTCAATGCTAAGTTTGATATTATCCTAAACCAAACTCCAAGTATTCAAAGTGTAAGAGAACTTATTAAAGGTATTCAAATAACCAATAAATTCAAGGAGCAAGAAAAAAGACATAGCATAGAATACTCCACTATATATTGCCGTATGAAATATGTTCACTTCATAATAGAAAAGTATTTTAACATTCTTTATTATTTATTTGGAAAATGGACATTGGAGGGGACAAAGGTTTTATTAATAGAAATGCATTTAACCAAGATTAATAAACTGCATGGTCTCGCTCAAAAGGTTCAAGAGTAACCTGTTCAACAGGCTTAAACTGATCTGCTTGCAACTTCTTCACTTCCTGGGCAAACACAGCCTCGGCAGGAACAATCGAGTCTATGCAGTTTGCCTAGACAAGATGGAAAAGAAGAGCATCAGCATCCATCATGGCACATAATAGGAAAAAAAATTAAAGCTCCTCAATAACTTTTGGTGCCCTGTCCATACAATAATTCCACAACAGGGCAACAAAAGCTCAACCATATAAAAAGGAGCTTATTGACCAAAAAGCTCCTCAATAACTTTTGTTTCTCCTCTCCAAAACCTTCTCCCTTTTTCATCTGATGCACAACTTCACATAATAATCAGATATCTCATTCGATATTTTTAGAGAGAAAAAAAAAACAATTATTTGGGGAGCCCACAATAGTGTCACCTGATGCAGGGCTCAATAGATTCATTTTACAGAATGAAGGGAGATTATTTGAGTGTAGTTATCCAAGAAGCATTGGTGGATTCTTGGAAAATGGTCTATGTTAGTTTTGGTTGGAGAAATGCATAGAGATATGAGGATTATTTCTCTTAATTTCTTGAGCAATGCAAGGCTGAATCTCATCTTCTTCGAGAGGTGGAAAAACATACCTTGCTTATCCTATCCTCCTGGATAGGGGTGTCAATCGTGTCGTGTTTCGTGTTCGCGGGTCGTGTTTTTACACAGGTATTACAGGTCTGACACGAACCCAAACCCGACCCGTTTAATTATTCGTGTCAAGATACACGACCCGTTTATGACACGGATAACCCGACACGACACGAAAAACCTGTATAATTTAAACTTGACACGAAAAAAATAAAAAAAAATCAGAAAAAAATTTAAATTACAAATAAAAAATACATTAAATATTAAAAATTATTAAAAGAATGCATTTAATAATTTCTGCATCATCATATAACCAACTAAAACATCACAAAATATTAAAATAATATATCACTATAAAATTAAATGGGTTACATAGGTCAATCGTGTCAACCCGCGGGTCGACCCGACCTGACCTATTTATTTTTCGTGTTATCCGTGTCCGACCCGATTTTGACCCGAACCTGTTAAGGGTTGTACCTGTACCTGCTAAATTCGTGTTAGGTTCGTGTCGGGTTATCGTGTCGTGTCACAAATTGACGCCCCTACTCCTGGATAATTCTGTTATTTGTGCCCAGGATGAAGCAAAAAAGGTACTGGAACTTAAATACGAGAAATTATTTATTTATTATAAGAAAAAAACAAAAATTGTTATTTATTTTGCAGTTTACATTCAACTTGATGGCAAAACGTACAATGAGTCTCATCTTTAGATAATGTTTCAGCTTTCTAAGTTAAACTAGCAAGTCAAGATTGATCACACTTCATGTTTATAAACTGATCAAGCTGTATACAATGAGCACGAGATGGTAACTTCCATCCCCATGTAATGTTCTCCCCATCCACTGGTTTACCGATACAGAGAGTGTTGGATTATATAGTATCCGAATCATAATCACAGTACACTTTTGCAACCACATAACATGGAAAAATACTATATATCTTATAATACTGCATCACCAAAGACATAGGATCATACGACATAAAAATCTGGCAATATTTTTGCTTTTCTAAGTAAAGGATAGCTTTCAATGTAAGAGCCTGACTTGGCCATAGAGTTGACATATATCAAGAGCAATTAACAAGTATCACTCAAACTACTATCTATGATCCGAAACTCTACCAAACATTAAATATGACTTAGCCGCATCTCATGGTTGTATACTTCAGCATTAAAATAACTCGACCAATTCCATCCCCATCTATGGCTATTTCTGGAAAGCAGTGTAAAATGACTAGAATAACAATTTGGTTCGTCTCAAAAAAAAAAGAATAACAATTTGGTTCAATTGGATTGATGTCAAAATCCAATCAACATTCAAACAGATAAAACCAAGTTATACAAATTATAACCCTTGGAGAATGCTAAGCCGAATTTACTTATATAAATTGATTTTATCAAAAGCAATAAATCAATGCTAAGCATTTAAGCTCGACTTGATAACGCGTTAACTATAGAAATATAAGAAAATGTAATTGGAAGCTATCCAGTTTAGAGAAAATTAGAAGCAATCAACTTTACAGTCCTGCAATATGTTGTGCCATTTGTGAAGGCAGATGTAAAATAAGTTGTAGAAAGAATGTAGCTATCCACAAAAATGATCCATAATTTTCCAAGTCAGGGTCTAGAAGCCTGCATAGGAAACCAAGAAAAGAAAGAGAACCTGATCATAAACAGTTATAAATGTTCAAAATTGACCTTGATATGTAACTGTGAAGGCATCATACGATTTTAACAACCAGCAGTGCATGTTATGGGTTCCTAGAACAAGTTAATCTCTATCTTAAAGATCTCACCATTTCGAAATAGAGAAATAACATGACTCTAGACTGGCCCAAAAAAGGAACTGCAACAATCTTGCTAGTGGTAGTTTCTGGACATCAATGATTTCATAAAATCATATTGTTCAAAAATTAATGACCACAAAAATCAATATTACCAACATCGTCCTAAGAGAAACAAATTTCCAGAAATCGTTTAACAAAATGACCTTTACTAATGAGAAAATCTTGACAAGTTGAACAATGTAGATTGCTCAAGACCAATAAAAGCTAAATCATAACAAAACATATTAACCCCAAAAACAGATAGAAAGGATGGATAAGCAAGAATTTGCAAACAAGAAATGCAAACGAATGCAATGTTGAATGTCCAGTTAAAAAATAGAGGCGCAGGAGAACCGAATCTGAGATAAGTACAAAAACTGTAGTTACCAAAAATCAATGTTCAGTAACAACTCGTTTGGTCATTCAACAAACAATAGGAATTCAACATATACTCGTAATTCAATATTACTAAATAAAAGGAAAAACACAGTCCAAAATCCAAAAATCTCGGATACTGCAGAAACAAGAAATATGAACATAAAAATATGAAGCCAGTCAAATTTGTTGGAAGTATTGACCAGCAAATATCATGCTAATATTTTTAACTTCAAGCACGAAACAGCAGGGCTATTTACATGCACCAAAACACATGGTTCTTCCTTGGTGTATCATGTATCTTAGGGTTCAGCTGCTAGAACATGAGCTTTTGCCTAAAGGATGACACTCGCTATATCAAGATCAGAAAATGTATGTAGTCTGTACAGCTTAGTCACTCATTTCTCAACTTTGACCATCATAAAACATGGTCCAGCTGCTAAAACATGGTTTATCTTGTACAAGAATGTGCTGTTTGATACTGGACCAAAAGGGGCTTATTTGGCTTAGAGCTTAAGAAGGTAAAAAACACTATTTTGATATATATTTTGAAGTCATTGGTCTCCTAATCAATGAAAATTGTAATTCAGCATAATAATTCGAAAAAATAAGTCCTCATAGAATCAATTTTCAAGAAATAAAATCATCTATAATCAGATCTCCGCAAGCTTCACCAGGCACACGATAACATAAAACATTATCCCAGTAACACATCTTTTGCACCGTACACCTTTTTTGCCATACTAATATGATATTTTACTAATTAAAACGAAAAAATGCAGTACAAAATTCAAAAAATTCAGATACTGCGGACATAAAAAAAAATGAGAGTAAAAATTGATGCTATAGAGGGGAAAGGGGGAACCTTGAACGGCGCCCATCTCCTGTTCCACTTTCGACTGCATTTCGCGAAGAGCGGCAGCTTCGTCCTCCATCTCATTCAGCCTCTTCTTCATGTCATCCATCCCCTGTACATACACGCATATAAGTATACGTAATAGGAAAATTTAGGGTTTTTTACGATTGAGGAAAACTAAATAGAATGGGAATCAAATCACTCAAATAAAAAATGGGGAGAGATAGAAGGTGATGAAAACATGAACCAAATGATTGTTTGTTGTGGTGCCGGTAGAGGTGAAAAGTCCGAAACGATGACTTAGGTTGAATGCAGCGGTGGGGCTAGGTTTCGCACAGAACGCCAGATGGGGGTTTAGGCTAGGGTTTGCTGGGATTTAGATTTTTGCTTAGGCTATCAATGGCTATGGCTTAGGTGATGGCGAAAAAAAATGGCGATTCCAACAACATGAGACTGGGAGAGAAGGTAGAGAGAGAAGGAGATGAAAAAGAGACGAAAATGAAAGATGAAAGAAACTCTACATATTTCATAAAAAAAAAAGGGAAAAAGAAACTCTACATCGTTTGCTTTACTGAACGGATGTAAAGTTTTTATTTTATTTATAATTATGCCACCGTGTTTTCAGTTTTACATCGGTTCCTTAATATAACCGATGTAAAGTTTTTTTTTTATTTACAATTTGCCACCGGGTTTTTTGTTACATCGGTTCGTTGAGGAACCGATGTAAACCTGCGTAGTTAATTCCTTTTTGTGTAGTAGTGGAAACTTATAGATAACTATCCTAAGTAGCTCTTTCATAGTTTTTCATTCTATACAAACTCCACTAGTTGCAATGACAAATCCTATTAACCTCGAGATAGTGTAAAATCTCTAAAATATCCTCTGATTGACGTCGCTATTCCAGTTGTTGATGGGTTTGCAATGATCTATATTATAAAAAAATACTTTTAGTTACCAATATTTAATGCAATCTTTTCAACATAAATTGATAAAAATGTTTCTCTTCAAAATTTATTAGTAGTAAAATAAAATAGATCCCCATCGATTTATATAGATACACATGTACTTATAAATTCATCAATAAGTGGATCAGAATAGTGGGAAATGCACAAGTTCAACCATCAAATTGATCTATGAATAATAATAAAATTCATTAACGTCCCTATAAACTTAAGTTGTCATAATGCAATCTCCTTTTCAGTACGTAATTTCCTATGACTTCAAGGTTGAAAAATCTTTTTGATCAATCGAAAAAGAAATAGTGTGACTATCATCCAAAACAAAGTTAATGCAATATCATATTGCATATATATATTCATATTTGATCTTATAGTGTAATATCAAAAACCTATTTAAGTATTTTCATGTGAATCATGTCTCAACCCTGGGTTATTTCTATCCTTCTCCTAAAATTATAGAAAGATGTATCACAAATTCAAGCACAAGTTCCAAAACAATAATAAGTGAAAGAGGAAAAAATATGTGAGCGTACAGGAAATGACCTTAATTCTCATCGAGGAGAATGCTGCAAAGAGAAAGCAGAGAGGAAAAAAAGTTGTCAAATGAAGAAGGCATTAAGTGCAAAAGTGCTTATGGGAATTGCGTTTTGTTTTTTTGGTCAATCTTGAACATTAATGCATCTTTTGTTAAAGTGATGTGACACTTACATGCCTACACTTAGACCTGGCCAAACAAAGGAACCGAAACCGGGTTCTAAACCGGAACCAGAACCGTATATATGGTTCCGGTTACGGTTCCACAATTTCAAAAACCGTGGAACCGCCGGTTTGGAACCGCCGGTTTGGAACCGGTAGTCTGATTTTTTTTATTTAATGGCCACGATCAACTGACCGTTTAAAATCAACGGTCAGGATCAAGTGACCATTCAATACAAAACCCAACGGAGAAAGCATCAAGCACCTCGTAATGGTCGTAACACGCTGGACGAGTTCTGGGGAAAATAAAAGGTGTCTGACTGTTGAACCGTTGAGGGAGACAACACACATCACAAGATCTCTTTTATTACAATATATAATATTTTAATAATTTAATTTGGGAAATGTGAAGTTGGGGCCATTGGGGACACTTGGGTTGGCATTTAGCCTTTAGGCTTAGGTGCCGTGCAAATCAATTTGCACCATTATTGTTGTGTGTTTTTTATTTTAAAATTTAAATATTATTTTATTTATTAATTAATAGTCTTGTGACACTTAATTTGCTACTATGTTTTGATTTTGATATAGTCTGACAAAGTGCTGTGCACTTGAATGAATTATTGGAATTTGGTTCCAGAATATTTGTTAAAGTGTTGTGCACTTACATTTACCCTGTTTTGATAAAATTTTGTTAAAGTGTTGTGCACTTATATTTACCCTATTTTGATATTTTGTTAAAGTACACATTTACCATGTCTTGATGAAATTGTTATTGTAATGCAAAACAAGGTAATGAATTTCCATTAACATTTCCCAGCCTATACATAATTGGTGCAAATATAGCTGATTTCCATTAACATACATAAAACATGGTACAATATACTACTACTACACAAAACAACTTGTAAATAAAACAGGGTAAAATATAACATTTCCAAAACATTCACCTAAACCTAAACATACTACTACTACTACATAAACTGCAATTCACCCTGTCAAACACAAATACGTTTGAAACCTCCTTCCTCCTTTTTCTTGACTAACTTAACAAATAAGCCAAGAACATACACCATGACACCATTAAAGCCATTTTCAGCTGCTTGTTTGCCATCATCTGTTTTCTGATTTCATCTTCAAGAAACACAATCTTGCGCTTCAATGTAGGAGTTATTGTCATAGCTCTTGGGCACATGGGTGGGTCTTCCCATTCGAAAATATTACCCCGAGCACTCTGCCAATACAGTGAAAGAACATTACAATTCGAATAGTTAAAAAAAAATTCAGAACTCCATGGATGAACTCAGGTAGGTCGAACAGTGAAAAAATTCATGATTCTATATGGATGAACTCACTCACCTTCTAGTTCGGACAACCCAAAAATCTTCGACCGGGATTATCGCTTGTCCATGACGTCATCATTTGTGCCTGATTCCCACAATGACAACATATTCAAGGATTTCCGGAAACTGAAGACATTTTTTGTTCCTTTTTTTCACGTCTGTTTTCTTTCTTCTTACATTTGCAGGTTAGTTTCTCTTCATTTTAGGTTAATAATGTATGTACTTTTGGGGGAAAGGCTACTAAATTTTCCCTCCTATTTTTTGATGACATGGCAATTTTTTAAGTCTATTTAAGTTGTTTTTTAACACATACATCCAACTGGATATTTTCCTACCAAAATTGAAGAAATCCCCAAATTGAAACACCACTTCAGCATTTTCCAACGAATATTGATAAGTCGGCGAAAAAAAGACTAAATGTGCACAAAAATGTAAATTATTGGACTAAAATTAAAACATGGACAACATAGAGGACTAAATGTCAAAACAGGCCAACTTAGCGGACTAAATATCTAATTTCCCTGAAATTCTATATTATAATGTACTTCATTCTAATGATACTAGATGTTATATGGATATATACCTATATTTATTTATCAATAATATTCAAAAGTTACATATGCATTATAGAAATAATTTAGTGGGTATAAAGAGTTCGAGTAATTTGATTATATTGTATTAACATAGATCCACATACAATGATAACACCACTATAGGCAATGAATAATTACTTCTGGCAGAGTTACTCGAAGCTCAAATCAATTACCTAAACTTGATTAGGGATTATTATATATATATATATATACACAAAATTAACTGTTCCATTACCAGATACATGTTGAAAATGACGTATGGACAATACATAAAAGATGGTTTAACTAAATACCCAACAACAACATCACTGGCCTAAGAAAACTCATAAGTTCTATCACATCGCTATTTTTTTCATAGCCTCAAGGTTCTATGCATTTACACGGACCTTCTCAAGAATTACTAGTCCAAAATCATATGGTTCTACATAACTAAAAGATCACAACTTTAATTGAACAGATAGCAATAATTCTCTTCTTTTTTTTTGCGTCCTTATTCAGAGTGTCTAACATCCTTGAGTATCGGTTAATCTCTATTCCATATTATCACGTGTGCGCTAAGTATTATCAGTGAATACCACCATCAACAAAATCATATGAATCTGTCAACACCTTATTCATTAAGATCAATGAATATCTCCGTAAACATACTCAAATTATCAAGTTTATAAAATCAATTAGAATACTAATCAACTAATACACTAGAGCAAACCAAAAGAAAATTCAAACCCATAATCAATCCTCGAAATCATAGTAGCTCTTCTCAATTTATCTAACGAATCTTAGCATTGACAACCTATGTACATCATGAAATGCTTCCAGCTTAATTACAATAATCTGTACAAAACCAAAACTTATCCTTCAGCTTGACATATTAGGGTATTTAGGTCTACTTAAAAGGCTCACTAGGCCTTAAGTCGCTTGTTCAAAATTAATAATAATTTCACTTAAGGTTCTCCAACTTTCAAATAGAAGTACTTGGCTCATAGTCATGTTTGTCGGGATAACTTAGCATGATATTACACAAAATCAAAGAGCCAAAATTTCTAACAAATGTAACTATCAATAATACGTCAAACTAGGTGGCGATAACCTCAAGACTAACTCTTACATACATATCTTTATGTTAGCTAAGTTTGTACATAGGATTAGTTTAAAGTTATATCGGCTATAAGTATGCCAATATTAAAAAATATATTATATCCTACATAGTCGATATATAACTCTATATATACTTTAGTAACTATTGTCGTCATCTTTGCCTCGATATCATCTTCACCCCAAGAGATATCTCATCTCCAGCTTGTGTTAGATCACTTCCTAAACTTTCGATTTGATCCATAATTGATAACTGCTAGCCTTGTAATAATTACTTATCTATATTAATCATTCAATCTCGACATAGTTATCAAACCATTTAAGCCTAGATATATGACATTCTAAAAATAAAATACATGTATAGAACAATTTCATCTTCTCCATCTCATATTATTAAGATGAATAAATCTACTAATAATGCTACCCCAAGAACCTGTAAGTCCATTCAATTCACCAAATCGCACAACCAAATCATTCCAAAAGCTCATAAGCAGAATCAACATAAATAAATGCATCTACTATATCTTTCCCAAGAGAGTTTAAAATCCAACTCGTTACCATATAATCCACTTTCTTCCAATTATCATAATCAGGGGAGTCACTATCAGGCACACAATTTTTCCATTAATGATGTGGTTCGGGTTTTGCTTTTGAGGCGGAGTTGATGGCAGCAATGAGGGCAATCCATTATGCTTCTGAAAGGGGCTAGAATCATCTTTGGCTAGAGTCTGACTCGGTTTATGTGGTGGAATTGCTGCAGAAGAGATCCATAGAGGTTCCTTGGAGACATTTGAGCAGGTGGCGATACACTCTGCACCTCCTCTCTCAGATGAACTTGGTGGTTTCGCACAGCTTCAGGGAAGGCAACCGGGCAGTGGATATTCTTAGCAAGACTTCTCACGAGGATACGTGGTGGGGGGCGCCCCCAGCGGCCATAATCCCGTCCCTTACATAGGACTATGTTGGCCAAGCCAATTATAGGTTTGTTAGCTAGTGCGACTCGTCTTCTAGTTTGCTCTGATTTGGACGCTTTTTCTTCATGGGGGGTACTTTTTTTCCTTCCAAGGGTTTTTCCCACAAGAGTTGGTTTTACCTTGGAAGGTTTTAACGAGGCCCCAACCATTCAGCCACCTGGTCGACTTGTGACCATTTCGTTATTTTCTTTGACTTGGTTGCTACGCTTTACTTCTTTGGTTACCTGATCAGCCTGTGATCAGGAGTACTCCTTTTTATTTTTATATATATTCACATTTATTTAAAAAAAATTCATTAATGAAACCCAATTTAATTTTAGCACCTAAAGCTATGAGCATCGCATGACGCCAGGTAGGATAATTGTTACCTGTAAGAGGGCTCGACACCAAGGACATGCCAGGATGATCGGAATTAGTCAACAGAAACGGGTCTCCAACCTACTGAACCAACTGATTTTTGCCATTAGTTGATGTTCCATTGGCTCCATGAACTACATGAGCTAAAGCTCAATAAGAAAAAATCATGCATATCAAGGGAATAATATAATATGAACAATACTAATGCTTTTCCAACATGTAATGCTAGAGTGTAAACTCATGAATCAAAGTATTTCGCTCAAAATCATTTTCTTTCATTTAGACCCATGACCCAATTACTATGCACCGGAAAAGAGCTCTGCACACAACAATAATCAAATGGCCAATAATATTAGTATGGATCTATGTGTGGACCATCCTCCCGCGGCCCAGCTAAGGGTCACCTACTTGCGTCCCATGTGTCCGCCAAGAAGTATCCCACCCCATAGAACCATACATAGGTATACACAAATGGACTATCACTACTACAAAAATGTTGATAGATAGCGGTTTTAATCCGCTGTCTATTAGTAAAACAACCATTGTTAGATCCACTGGTGTTAGAAGCATGAACTTTTGATGGCGGCTGAGAACCGGTGTTGTTTCGTATAAAAACAACAGTTTTAAATCGTTGTCTTAGAGATAAAATATCTATTTTCTAAGCTTCTGATGTTCAAAGTTTAATTTTTTGACACCGGTTTAAAACCATTGTCTTTTGATGAATAGACAACGAGTATTCACACCATTTTTAAATCGGTGTCGTTTTATCTAAAGATACCAGATCAAAATCGGCGTCTGTGGTGAATAGACATGGATTGTTCACATCGGCTTGAAAACTCATATTAATAAGCAATTCATCATGAAATCCAATTCCATCAACTATCATAAATTCACTACAAATAAACATGAAATCCAATTTCACCAACTAACAAAAAATGCTTTAATACTAAAGTCACCAGATCCAAAATCCAACAAAAAGTACTAGTAGCGAAGTTTTGTTTCGATAAAGCAACTACAAATTCATAATCCAAATTCATTAACCAACAAAAGGGCTATATACATTCAACTGAAGGCAACATAATCCAGATGAGATGAACATTGCTCGTGTCATTCAAGCTTGCAAAAATGTTCTAACTATCCATGAGAGCATTCATTCTTTTAAGTACCTGAACAAAATAATACCACAACAATGAAACAATTATAAATTGTGTAAAACTTTACAACTAAGCAAACATTTGCAGAAATTGAAAATTTGCAAACAAGCAAAGGGTGAAAATTCCAATTTTCACTTTAATTTCTTACTACTAAATCCTTATGTAGCATCTTATAGTTTGACAAAGTCTAAGCTGAGCTCAAGCCCCAATTTCCAAAAAAGCACAAAAGCATTCAATTTATCAACAAATGATCATTTTCATTAATATACATTACTAACAATAAAAATTCTAACCCAATTAATAAGCAATATAAACTCCAAAGCAGATAAACAAAACAGCCAAAAAAAGAAAAATTTACCATCATAGATAGCTAATCAAGATTTTTACACACCATTCATAATTGAATTTGCAAGATCACTTGAGGACAACTCCATGTAAAAATTACCTACCTCAAAACTAAAATCACACTAGCCAAACATGTGATGTTGTACGCATCTAGCCCACTCCAAACACACTTTATCATTTCAGCTTAATAATACTTGTGTGACAAAAATGCTCAGCTTCGTCGTCTATCAGTTCTCTGGCCCATGTTACGCGCTTTGATGGACAACTACCCGGTCCAAAGCACCTGCAATTGTTTCAACATTATCAAGAAAAAAAACACAAAACTAGACCACTACAAGATTGCGTATTCCAGAACAAGAGATGTTTTGAATAATTGCAAAAAACTATGGCTATAACTTTTCAGTGCATGGCCCTGCATGTGTACCTGCCTCAAAACATAGATGTCATGAATAAGATGTTGAACAAATATTTCTCCAAGACATAGTTTAGCAGTTTCTTGCAAATCGTAAGTGTTAATTACGAAAAATACTTTGAGGTTAATTCTAATTACAGAAAACCCAGCTTTCTTTCAAAATTACAAATACTTCCTTAACGATTCAAGAGAGGATAATTGTTAAGTAAATACAAACCTTACGGCGGTGGTTGTGATACCTTGAAGGGAATATATGTAATTTTGAAAGATAACTGGTTTTTATTGTAATTAGGCTAAACCTCAGGGGTAGGTTTTGTGATTTACGCTATTTTATAAGTTTGGTGAAATTTCTTCTTTATACTGGAAATTTGCAGAACAATAATTATTTTTACAATTTCCTTTACCCTTTTACTCGATAAAATCTTATTATGGCAGCACCTAGGTGCATTACGTTCCCAATAACTTACCTATACTCATAAAAACAAGCACTTCTTTCATTCTCAGTCTTTCCCCAGTTATGCCAACCACATTATTTAACACAAGCATCCATGTACGAGTACGGAATGGTCTTTAGTAAATTTTATGTCAAAGCTAATGGCAGATTAACAGGACACAAACCTCAAGAATACATATCTTGTTGTCTCCTGAGAAGATTTTCTACTTTGAGCTGTTATAAATCCAGCTGATTTGCAGTGGATATGACAATGCTCCAAAAGAGCAGTGCCATTTCAGACAGAATAATAATTATATCTTAGACAAATCATCACCATCTCTTATTTACTAATAAATTACTAATATACCCTTTCTACTAGTACATCAATATTTATATGTATTTTCTCTACTACTATTTGTTAAGATATGTCACTTATGAGTTGTCCCATATTGATTAATTAAGGGAAGAGAGTCCACTTTATAAGCCAAGTGAGCTTCTCCTCCTATCACCAATTGGTTTTAGGATGGAACCTCACTTGGTGTGCTTGGGCTCTCTCCCATATTGGGTACGCTTCATGTGTGGGACCATACCAAGTCCCCCTGAATTTAAAATGGTATCTAGAGCCTAATTTCTCTCTTGGTTATGGCGCCACCGCGTATGCGTGCTGTTGCATGGAATACTATAATTATTGGTGATGGAGCTAATGGAACACGAACTGATGGCAAAATTCAGTTGGTTCAGCAGGTTGGAGACCCATTTCCGTTGACTAATTTCGATCATCCTGGCATGTCCTTGGTGTCGAGCCCTCTTACAGGTAACAATTATCCTATCTGACGTCGTGCGATGCTCATAGCTTTAGGTGCTAAAACTAAATTGGGTTTCATTGATGGACAAATTGTTGTGCCTGATAGTGACTCCCCTGATTTTGATAATTGGAAGAAAGTGGATTATATGGTAACTAGTTGGATTTTAAACTCTGTTGGGAAAGATATAGTAAATGCATTTATTTATGTTGATTCTACTTATGAGCTTTGGAATGATTTGGCTGAGCGATTCGGTGAATCGAATGGACCATTGTTGTATCAAATTCAGAAGGAAATTTCGAATTTAACTCAGGGTAATTCAAGTGTTGCTGTCTACTTCACTACAACATAAATGACATTAGGTAACACAAATTTTGTAGCACTTTTTTACATAAGATACATATGTAACACATGTTTGTAACACTTTTTACATTACAATATTTATGTAGCACTTTATCAATATGTAACACTTATATGTAACACTTTTATATAAGTAACACTTTTTAAGTATCACTTTTTTTTGTTATTTCTTCTGTAACGCAAATAAGTAACACTTTTATCAATATGTAACGCTTATATGTAACACTTTTATATAAATAACACTTTTTAAGTATCACTTTGTTTTTGTTATTTCTTTTGTAACGCAAATAGGTAACACTTTATTTAAGAAGCACTCTTGGCAACAATATATTGATTGTAACACTTTTTAAGCTATATTTTAGTAACACAAAATTATATAACTATCATTAAATCATGTCAAAGATTTATTTAATTAATTGACGTCACCAAACCTAAAAATTGTAGACATCATGTACTCTGTTTTTTTAACTGAATTTCTGTTTACTCTTTACAAAGTATTTTAGTTTTGCTTTTATTATTTTATTTTTTACGAAGGCAATTAATTCCGTCTTAATACCGACGGAAAATGCGCATGTATATATTTTATTATTATATTATTTTTTTTTTTTAATTTCTACTAACGGAGACCAATTTCATCGTTAATCTTTTCTTTTTACTTTTTTAAAAAAAATTACCAATGAAAATTGATGTTGTCGGTAATTACTTAGGAATTTTTTCCGTCGGTAAATTATTATTTCGTTATTTTCTTTATTATTTAATTCTTTTACTGTTAGAACTTTTTTATCTGTTGGTAAATTAATTTTATATTTTTATATATTTTTTATTTTTACCGATTGAATATTTATTAGTCGATAAATTTATTTTATATATTTTTTATATTTTTAATTTGTTGTGTCCTTTAATATATAATATAATATGATTTTCAAACTATATACTATACAATATAAAACTTGATATATACAGTGTATAATATAATTTAATACATATATTATAAAATATAATTTTTATTATATAAAATATATTATATATACATATAATATATATATATATATATGTGTGTGTGTGTTTGTGTGTATGTGTATATATAAAACAAAGCAAAAGTTGTAATAAGAATTAACTTAGCTTAGTGGCAAATTTTCACTTCCATACATAACAGGTCATGGGTTCGAATCTACTTGGTGGCAAAAAATAGTATTTCTACGAAGTGCTACAAAAAAAGTATTACATAAGATTCATATGTAACACTTTAGAATTTTTTTTTTAAAGCGTTACAAATATAAAAAGTGTTACAACAAAATGTTACATAAGATTCATATGTAACACTTTAGAAATATTGCTTCAAAGTGTTACCAATAGAAAACTTAATGTAACACTTAGAAAAAGTGTTACTAAAAGCTAATAAAAGTGATACCTTTGACTATAGGTAGCACGGGCAACTGCAGCGCCATAAAAGTGCTACCTATTGTCTATAGTAACATTTTTTGGCCATTAGGTAACATTTTTGAGTGTTACCTAATGTCATTTATGTTGTAGTATAAACTAAAAAAATTGTGCGATGAATATTCTAGTCTTGTGAGTTGGCCTACCTGTACTTGTGGCACTGTTAAACAGATAATGGAGATGGAGTCTCACTCTAAACTTATCAAGTTTCTCATGGGCTTGAATGATGCATTTGATGAGGCTAGAAGTCAGATTTTGTTAATAGAGCCATTACCCAGCTTGAACAAGGCATATTCTATGCTTGTTAAAATTGAAAGAAAAAGGAGTGCTACTTGTGCATTCCCTGAACCCGTTGAAAATTCAGCATTATTGAGCAAGACTAATGGTCATGAGAAGCCATATATACCTCGCAATAATGTTGGAAACCCTGGAGGATGGGGCAGAGGCAGAGGATCTAACAGAAAGAGTAAGAAAGAAAGGGCTAAATTACTTTGTGAGCACTGTGGAGTTAATGGCCATGAGGTCAGTGAATGCTTCAAGCTACATGGCTGCCCATACTGGTTCAAGAAATTGAAGGAGCAGAGAAGATTGGGTCTCAAACCTGTTGCCAACCTAGCTGAGATTGATCACAAGAATACCACTAAAGCTATTGTTGAAAATTTAAGTGACAAAGGGCTGCAACTGGGAGGGATTTCTACTTTAATTCAGCAAGAAATTGCCAAGTATATGTGTCAATAGAAGTCTGGTGATAATACTGGTAATACTGAACATGGACTTACCTATGCTCACTTTGTTGAGTATGCAGGTACTTTTACTTCAGATGACACACACTTTGCACTTACAGTTTCTGAAAATCTAGATGAAGGTTCTTGGATATTGGATACAAGTGCTAGTAGGCATATGTGTACTAATTCTTCCTTTGTGACTGATCTTAAGCCTACGGGTGTGCACGGGACTTGGATATCACCGAACCCAAACCAATATCCAAACCAAAAAATATCCAAACCGAAAATATCCATTGACTTTTTGACTTTCTCCAAACTGAACCGTCCCGAAAATTTACATGGTACGGTTCTGGAGATTTTTTAAATACCCGTACCGAGAACCATACCAAACCATACCGAAACGTACCGAACCGAATATCCAAAATTAGAACTAATTTTAAAATAATTTTTATATATACATATATAATATTTTTATCATATTTATATTTTGATATTGAATTAACTAAACATTCTTTTGAAATTCAATACTATATAATACTAAAAATTAGCAAATTAAAAATTTGGCATATTTTATCAATATATCTGAAACATATTATGTTAAAATCCAAAAAGAAAAATCAATACTTTTAACTATAAATTAGATAAAAATGATTTAAAAGTTAAATTGATATTAAACTGATATGTATGATATATAATCTATATCATGAAACAAAGATTTATAATTACAATATTAAAAATTTAGCACTTAAATATGAATTAAAGAAATTTTATGTATAAGTTAAATATTAAATATCAAAAAGTTAAACTCATATATTAGTATGTTCTTTTTAAAATGCACTAAAAAAAGATTGAAAGTATAACCGTTTAATGATTTTTACATTGGTTTTTCTTTTCACTTTGTTGTGTGTTTTATTTGGAAAATATTTGAATTTTTGTTTCTCCGAACCGTTCCGTACCATCCCATTAGAACCGAATCTCCGTACCGAACCGTACCAAACTTTCGGGACGAAGATTTTTTTTATGGTTCGGTTCTGGAGATTTAATTTTGGGATCTCCGAACTTCGGGATGGTTCTGAAGATTTCTAAATCTCCGGACCGGACCGGACCGTGCACACCCCTACTTAAGCCTGTGAACACTCACATTACTGTTCATCAGCCTGATGGTTCCACAAAAATTGTCACACATTCTGGAAAGTTCATTTTACTGATTCCCTAATTCTCAGAGATGTTTTACTAGCTCCAAGCTTCAAATACAATTTGTTGTCCATTTCTTATTTAATTCAAAAATGTAATTTGAAGTGTGTTTTTTTTATCTCTCTCATTGTCTTATTCAGGACCTGAGGACTGATGGTACAATTGTTGTTGGAAGGGCAGTTGGAAAGCTGTACATTCTTGCCACTCAATCCAGTCTCAAGCCAACTTCCTATCCATCCTTTACTTCTCTTACTACAGATAGTTTTCTTGATATGTGGCACAAACGTTTAGGGCATGCTTCCTTTTCTTTGTTAGAGCATTTGCCCTTTTTAAAACCACTTTATAATACTGCAGCAAAAAATGCTATACAACGGTGTGATGTTTGCCACATGGCAAAGCAACATAGACTACCTTTTCCTACTAGTGCTTCTCATGCTGTTAAATTGTTTGATCTTGTGCATATTGATATTTGGGGACCCTATAGTTCTTCTTGTGTTACAAGTACACCTTATATGCTTACCATTGTTGATGATTGTAGTAGTGGAGTGTGGGTGTACCTCATGCATCATAAAAGCCAAGTCACTAAACTCCTTGAAAATTTCATTCTAATGGTTAAGAACCAGTTCAATACTATTGTGAAAAGCTTTAGAAGTGACAATGGGGCAGAATTCATTGGCCACTCTTGTCAAGATGTTTTTCATTCCCATTGGATTCTTCTCCAAAAAAGTTGTGTTTTCACTCCTCAACAAAATGGGATTGTTGAAAGGAAACATGGACATTTGCCTGACATTGGTAGAGCACTCATGTTTCAGTCCAAACTTCCTTCTAAATTCTGGCCATTTTCCCTTCTTACAGCAGCCTACATCATTAATTGATTGCCTACCTCCAGTTTAAACATGAAATCTCCCTATGAGGTTCTTTACTCTCACACACCTAATTACTATCTTCTCAAGCCGTTTGGATGCCTTGTGTACTCTGCTAACACTTAGCTTCACAAAGATAAATTCGCACCTATGGGATACAAATACATTTTTCTGGGTTATGTCCCTGGGGAAAAGGAATTTAAGTTGTACAATTTGGACACCAAACAGATATTAGGGATGTGGATTTTCATGAACACTCATTTCCTTTCCATAATATTGCTGATCTTTCACCCCCTACACCTCTGCCACAGGTTGCCATTACCTCCTCTGATTTCCTTGATACACCTCTACATGTTGTACCCCCTGTTGTCTCAGCCACTGAGTCCTCTTCTGCCATGCCACCTTCCTCTTCCTCTCATACTACTCTTATTCGTTCCACTAGAGCTAGTAGTAGGATTTCTAAACCCCCTGGTTGGCTTGCGGATTATGTGACATATAATGTGGTTGCCCAATTATCCTCCCCTACAGCACTTGTACCAGAATCTCCTCTTCCAGCTACAGGTATCCCTTATCCCATTCACTCATTTTCTTACACTGTTTCCCCTCTTTTTCACAGCATGTATGTCTCTTTCTTAGCTAATGTATCCACTACCCAAGAGCCCCACTCTTATTTTCAAGCTTGTAAGGACCCTCTTTGGGCTGAAGCATTGAAGAAGGAATTAGATGCTCTTGAACTCAATGAAACTTGGGATATGGTTGATTTACCCCCAGGAAAGGATCTTATTGGGTGTAAATGGGTGTTTAAGGTTAAAATGAATCCCGATGGAAGTGTTGATAGGTACAAGGCTCATTTGGTTGCCAAGGGTTATCACCAAGTTCATGGGATTATTGGGATTGTTTTTCCCCGGTAGCTAAGATGGTGACAGTGTGGCTGCTTGTTACCATATCAACTATTAAGCAATGGAGTTTACATCAACTGGACATTAATAATGCCTTCCTCCATGGGCACTTGGATGAGTCCATTTACATGCTCCCTCCTAATGGTTAGGGAAACCAGGGCAAGTCTGTTTTTTAAAGAAAAGCCTTTGTGGCTTGAAACAATCCTCACGGCAATGGAACACCGAATTATGTGACAAACTCACTCAGTTTGGTTTAACTCAGTCTCCACATGATCCCTGCTTGTTCATTCGACATGATGTCTCTCAATTTTTGGCTTTGTTAATATATGTTGATGATGTTTTGGTTACAGGTTCAAATGATTCAGATATTCAGGCTTTAAAATCCTACCTGGATACTCTTTTTACCATAAAAGATTTGGGTTTTGCTCGGTATTTCTTGGGGATGGAAATAGCCCGTGGTTCTGCTGGAACTTTCTTGAATCAAAGGAAATATATCCTTGATATTCTTGGTGATTTGGGTATGTTACAATGCAAGCCTATTGTCACCCCTTTGCCACAAGGTCTGAAACTTGCTGGGAAGTCAGGAAAGCCTCTAGATGAGCCTGACAAATACCGGCAATTAATTGGATGACTTCTTTACCTTAATCTCACCCGGCCGGATATTACCTACTCTTTTCAGCAACTAAGTCAATTCGTTAACAATCCCTACACCAATCATTGGGATGCGGCTCTTCACCTTATTCGATACCTTAAAGGTTGTCCTTCACAGAGCCTCTTTTATGCTGCTTCGAGTTCTTTAGATCTTACAGGATATTGTGATGCCGACTGGGGTTCATGCCCCGATGCACGTAAGTCCATTACGAGATATTGCATTCAGCTGGGTGGTTGTCTCATTTCCTAGAAATGCAAGAAGCAAACTACAGTTTCGAAGTCCTTTGCTGAGGCCGAATATAGGCCCTCAGCACTACTGTGTGCGAATTACCGTGGTTATCCTATATGTTTCATGACCTTTCCTTACCTCTCAAGCTTCCCATTCCACTTTTTTGTGATAACCAAACACTTTACACATTGTTGCCAACCTGGTGTTCTGCGAACGCACCAAACACCTCGACATTGACTGTCACATTGTGCGGAACAAGTACAAAGATGGCTTCATTCTACCTAAAATGATTTCTTCTACTCTACAGGTGGCTGATATTCTTACTAAGAACTTGGGCTCTTCCCAGCATTCCAGCATTTCGTCCAAGCTTGGCATGCTCGATCTACACAGCCTGCCTGGCTTGAAGGGAGGGGGGTGTTAACATTAGTTATTATTAGTTATTTCTTTCATTATTCTCTTAAGGACATTTTGTTCATTTCATATTGTGACAGCTCAACATTCACGCTTTTTTCTCATTTTCATATTTACTGTGTGGATTTGGGGACCAACCTATAAATACTCTGTATCTTGGATGCTTGGTTTTTAAGCTGAATAAAAAGAATGCTTATTCTCTGAATGATGTTTTCTCCATTTCTTAGCTACTTTGATAAAGTTTACATGGTATCAGAGCAGGCCCCATTGCTCGGCCCAAGGTGGGTGGTATCACATGATGTGATTGAGCATGGAGGATCTTGTTATGATGTTTAATGAATTGACGAAGTACTCACAAGTGAGGGGGGCGTGTTAAGATATGTCACTTGTGAGTTGTCCCACATTGATTAATTAAGGGAAGAGAGTCCACTTTAAAAGCCAAGTGAACTACTCCTCCTATCACCAATTGGTTTTAGGATGGAAATTCACTTGGTGTGCTTGGGCTCTCTCCCATATTGGGTACGCTTCATGTGTGGGACCGTACCAAGTCCCCCCGAATTTAACACTATTTACGGCTATTATCACTAGGATTTACTACATCATATTTGCAAAAATGCCAGAGCCAATTCTAACAGGAAAAAAGACATATTTACATGAACGAGGACCTTCGGTTAAGGCAGTGATAGTATTAGAGCTACTTCAACAATGTTACCAATTGGAAACCAAAGATCGGTTAGCAAAATCTACTTAGGCAAACATAAGTTTTTCTGTATAATGAGACTACCTATGCATTTTTTAATTTGTCATTCACTCTTCTCCCCATTTTATTCATATCTTACAATCAATTGTCCTAAAATTTCTAGTTTTGATAAAAGAAAGAGCCCCTATCATAGAATCCACAAGTACAAAAGACAAACAAACTGAAAAAGCTAGAATAGCACAATGCAACAGAGTTCTTTTTTTTCCACATTATTGGCTAATAACAGATCAATTTACCCAAAAAAAGCTATAATAGCACAATGTAAAGTGTATATGCATATACCTGCCAACCAAGAAATCTGCAATTGTAGAATGCACAATGATCAGCTGTCACTCTAATTGCCACAGCCTGGCCTGATCCCTGAATAAATTTAGAAGAGAAAGGCATCATGTATTAGCAACTTCATAGCATATATTGCTGCCAATAACTTGATAGTTCAAATTGAGCTCAATAACATGATTCAAATATAATAAACATTACATTTACAATACAAATACTACATTGAATTATTCCAAGCCATGTAAACATGGTCGACAAAAATTAAAATTAAAATTCAGAAAAATTGTACATGAGGAGCAGAATTTTCGAAAGTGATATTCTCAGCAATAAAATCCCCCCTCAACAATCGTACGCCCGTACCTAAACGTCCCCATTCCAATCACACGCGCCGCTTGGTGGTGCTCGCTTTGGTGGTGGAGTTGTTCCACGTCAGCACCGTATCCTCGGGGCGGATTTCGGCAAGCGTGATGAGGTTTTTGGTCTTGGGCACGTACAGGGGCTGATGATACACGCCAGGCGCCACACGAATCACAGTCCGACAAGTGTTCCCAAGGGGCACCACGTCTATGGATTCCTGCATAGTCCAATAATCGGCAGCGCCGTCTTGCGACACCGTGATTATTCTAGAGCTTATGTGTTTGCCACCGGCTTGGCTACTGCTGGTTCGATCTAGTTGGAGAAGATGGGTAGGGTATTGCGGAGAAGAAACGTGGGAGTGAAATCAAGTGCAGTGAAGAATCTGGTAAAAAGAAAAGAGTTGATTGAAATTTGTTGAAGATAATGAACAAAGTATTCAATAAATTTGATTTACAACATTGACTGTAAGATGGCGGGCGGAAGAGAATGAGACACTGAGGGTGGGGGAACCGTATGGGGTACTTGGAGCAACAATCTTTAGCGGAGGGGAGAGGCGTGAGCGGCGGAGGGGAGAGGCGATGAGCGGCGGAAGAGAAGACGTACGAGAGGTTTGGTTCCTTTAAAAAAAAAATTAGACTAACACCTTTATAATTAATTAAAAGCTAACATAAAAGTATGTAAATGACACCGGTCTACACGATATGATTAGACAACGTATTTGAACCGGTGTCTAAACATCTGGTATCTAATTAATTAAAGACACTGATTTTAGAACGATGTCAAAACAACTGTTGTCTAATCTAAAATAATTTATATAAATAGACAGCAGTTCCGTAAATCTGATGCCAAAATCGGTGTCGATTTGGGAACCATTTTTTACAATAGACACCGGTTCTGGGAAACTATTGTTTATTATCAACAAACAACACCAATCAAACACCGGTTTCTTTGAAAACTGCTGTTATATGGGAAACGACAGCGGAAAAGTCATAAAACTGTTGTCTTTCCTGTGATGTCTTTTTGCATTTTTCTTGAAGTGTATCCTCTTGTGACCCACCGAGAGCCCATCCCCATATAGCTTTGTGTTCACCAGGAAGTATCCTATCTGTTGTACCTAAACATATATCATAAAGCACGCCCAGCATGCCTCGGTGCATTTTCTCTTCATGAACTTCTTCATGAGGAGCAGGCACATTTTCAACGGCTTTCTTACCTATGGAAGTCTCAACCTCCTCTAGGCCTTCAGTACCCTCATCAGTCTCAACTGCTGATGGGCCTTGGACAATCACTTTTGCAGTCTCCACTGCAGCAGGGTCTTTAGCAATTATCCCTTCAACAGACGGAGCTGCTTTAGGGTCTTCAATGGCATCCTTCGGAGTCTCAACTATTGGATTGCACTTTCAGCCAAGAGTCTCAACTACCAAGGCCTCATTTCCATCATTTGCCTTAGCTACTTTAGCAGCGTCATCGGCCTGCATGGCAGCTGAAGTTTCAATTGGGACAGTCTGAACCGTCCGAGCTTCATCAACCTCAGTCCGGTGAACTGTAAGATTCTCATCATCGCCTCCTAACTCCTTTTGTGGTTGGTCTCCCACAACCTCTTCTGACCTAGCTGTGGTGGTTTAAGTTTCCCCTCAGCTAGCCCACCAGCTGAGTTTCGAGCAATGGGGTCACTCAAAACCTCAGAACCAACTGTTTGTCCAATTGAGTGTTCAGCCATTGGGGCAGGTGTCTCAACACCTTCTGCATGGAGTGGCTTGGCTAAGGTGCCCGCTTCACCACCTTCCTTAGCTTCATCGCCAAACTTCCTGGAATTGTCTTCCTCAGAGAGCACAGGATATGTGGTTGCTTGAATATTTTTCACCATCTCTATTGTATCAGGGCTAGGGGGTAATCATGAGAGAAGAAGATTCCCCAGGGCCCCTATTCATTTGTTGCTCGTGAATCTCCTTGGATTCCCTTATTGCTTCCTTAGCTCAACTCTTTCGACCTCATCAGTAGGGTCAAATTCTTCCACATCATCACTGCTGGTAGCTGGCTATAAGGCAGATTCGGTAGCTTCAATGAAGAGGCAAGAATGGGGCTTTTGCGATTTAGCAAGGGCCTTTGCCTTCTCAGCCTCCTTGATTTTTGCATCCTCCTTGATTGCGATTAACATGTCTACACAACTATCATCATCCAGTGCAGATCGAACATCAACTCCCAAAAATGATAGGAGGTATTCTTCCTCCTCGATGAATTCAGGGTGTTGAAATTGGGATCTAGCTTCACTGAGCTTCCACGATCTCCATATCCGCAACCTTTCTTGAATTTTTGGATATGCAGGGGACAATATCATAAGATCATCATCTTCTTCCTCCTGCACAGGTACAAGTGGAGCATGTTCCTCCTCAAGTGTTCGAGCATCGGTTTGAGAGGACTGAGCAACTAACTCTTCAGACTGATCAGTTGTATCTGCTCCATGTTCCTCAGCTGTCTCCCAAACAGCTAACTCTAGTTCAGTCTGTGGATCTACATCAACAGTCTTCTCAAATTCATTAGACTGCTCTTTTTGAACTTCAGCAGTCTCCTTCGCCGATTGAGTACCAGATTCAGTTGGCTTCTCAAGGTCTGATTTCTTGAACAATCTTCTTCTTTTGGTTGGAACCAGAGGAACTTCTGCCTCCACATCTTCAGGCTCATCAAAGGTTAAAGCCTTTTCGCCTATTTTCTGTTTCTTTGACGCAGCTGCTTTCCTAGGCACAACAGTGCGCTTCTTCTTCACGATTGGAGAAGGTACAAGAGGTTACTTCTCAGTCTCAGCTGCTAGGGTAGGTGACGGTTCTGGGACAGTTGCATGGACAGGTGCTTTCTCTGAAATGGCTGCAGGGGCAGGTGCGTGCTTTGCTACAGCACAACAGCAACTCTCATCTTCTTCTGAATAGCTTCGGAGAAGGAGCTGGGACAGTTGTAGCAGTGTCCTGAAGGACAGGATCAGCTGACTCACTTCACTGTTGTCAGCTCTTCTGGCATGAGCTTGCCTCTGAGCTCTAGAGAGGTTAGCTTTGAACATCCTCTTATTTACATGGAAAGGTTTCCCTTGCCTGAGCGGAATCCCTTTCACCTCCATCATATGGCCAATACCAGGCCATATCCCAGTGAGTTCAAGAACAAACCATCATCTTTTATAGTCTTGTTCATGACATTCTGGCAGATTCGGCTAAAGATGAACTCAACCCAGTTCACCTTCTTCTCTTCCAGGATAACAGCCATAACAGTCAGCTTCGTCCTAGACAGTTGATTCAAGCTGCTAAACTTCATGTCCAGGCATTTGGACACAATATCCATCAGCTTATGATAGTCGTCTTTGACTAACGACTTCTTGGCTGTGTAAATAGCCTTAGCAGTAGACTCTGGCTTGGCAATCTCCTTCCATGCCGCAACCAGGTTCAAGTCCTACTCAGCTATTTCCTTAATCCCCTCCGAGGGCAGGTACCATTGTTCAGCTAAGTCCGCAGCAGTAATCTTGATTTTCTTGTTGTGGATCGAAGACCTAATCTCTCCATCGTGAACCTCAGCATTCACATAGAACATGGCAACTTCTTCAAGATATATGTGCGAGTATTCCATGGTGAGAAATCATTTGAGACCAGATATCTCTAATTTTGCAGCAATTTTCTGAGCTAGGGTCTTATCAACTCCTTTTTTAACCAATCCTTCGAAATCCATTGTTGATCCAGAGTGGATTTTCTCAGCCATTTTGACGAAATCGTAGTTAGCAGCAATTTCTTGGAAAATAATCGGTGAAAAACTTGTAAAAATGATGCTTTGAGAACTAGGGTTTCACTAGTTTTGCAGACAAAAACCTGAACTTGCTTGCAGGAGAAGAGAGTATTGTGAGGAGAGAGAAAAATTGAATTTTGGTTTATATGAGATGTGATAGGACGGTTTTTGGTGAAAAAGTTGATCAAGATCAACTGTCAAGATTAAACATTTGAAACCGCATTAATTTTCCCGCATTAAATGTAGCAGCATTTATATCATAGGCTAAATGTGTACAAGCTTTATTCTGACACAGTAATTACGCTGATGTAATGCCCAAAAACATTCCCGCTCGCAGAAAATGACCATATTTTGTCACTTAGCTCATAAACAACTCAGCTATCTTCAAAAAGTGACTTAGCTCTGCTTCTCTCTTCACATGATGATCACCCAACTGTCAGCTAACTCGATACAGCTGATTTCCAGTCTTGGCTTTTTCACTTGGCTGGAGAGTGAAACTTTGTTGATTTTTCATTTTTCTCTTCTTTGACTCTGCTGGTTGAGTCTTCTGAGTCTCCTAACTCGGTTCAATCAAACCTAGCTCATTCTTAAGCTCTCCGAATCTTGATTCAGATGATGCCTTAGCTAATATGTCAGCTAACTACTTATCAATTGTGATGTATTCCAAGGTGATGTCCTTCTTTTCAACACGATCTATTATAAAATGGTATCTGACATCAATGTGCTTTGTTCTTGAATGAAATACTGGATTCTGAGTAATTGCAATAGCACTTGTGTTATCACACATAATTGAAATCTCTTTTTCTTCTATATCATAGCCTCTCAGCTGTTGCCTCATCCATAGAACTTGGGCACAATAGCTGCCTGCAGTTATGTACTGTACTTCAGCTGTGGATGTAGCTATTGAATTTTATTTCTTGTTGAACCGAGAAACCAATCTATTTCCAAGCATTTGACAAGTACCTGAAATACTCTTCATGTCCACTCTATATCCAACATAGTCCGAGTCTGAGTAGCCTACCAACTTGAATCCTCCATCCTTTGGATACCATAAGCCAACTTCTTGGCATTCCTTCAAATACCTTAGGATTCTCTTGGCTGCAGTCATATGACTCTCTTTTGGTGCAGATTGAAATCTAACACATACATGTACAGCAAAGGTGATGTCTAGTCTACTTGCTGTTAAATAGAGCAAAGATCCAATGAGGGCTCTATACCTGGTTTGATCAACAACTTTGCCTTCTGCATCCATATCTATCCTGACTGATGTGTTCATGGGAATCTTCACTGGTGACTTTTTTCCATACCAAATTTCTTCATCAAATCTCTGGTATATTTGGTTTGACTTATGAAGGTTCGATCCTTCATTTGCTTGACTTGAAGACCTATGAAGAAAGTCAGCTCTCACATCATGCTCATTTCAAACTTCCCTTGCATGAGGTTTGAAAATTTGTCACACAGCTCTTTATTTGTGGATCAAATATGATGTCATCCACATAGATTTGAACAAGCAATATAATCTCCCTATCTTGAATTCTGAAGAGTGCTCTGCCAACTTTGCCTTTGGTGAATCCACTATCAATTAGAAACTGAGACAGTGTGTCATACCAGGCTCTTGGTGCTTGTTTTAATCTATATAACACTTTCTTGAGCTTGTAGACTTTATCTCCAATAGTTTTCTGCTCAAAACCTGGAGGTTGCTCAACATAGACTTCTTCTTCCAAAAGTCCATTTAAAAATGCACTCTTCACATCCATTTGATGCACAATGAAGTTCTTGTATGCATCATAAGCAAGAAACATTCTTATTGCTTCCAATCTAGCAACAGGAGTAAATGTTTCATCAAAATCTATTTCTTCCTCTTGGCAATACCCTTTGGCTACCAATCTTGCTTTGTTTCTTACTACAGATCATTCCTCATTCATCTTGTTTCTGAATACCCACTTAGTACCAATAACATTTTGGTGGGTAGGCCTTTGAACCAATTCCCATACTCTGTTCCTTTCAAACTGATTCAGCTCTTCCTGCATTGTCTGGATCCAATGTGTATTGTCCAATGCTTGAAATACATCTTTGGGTTCTATCTGGAAAATGAAACAAGTAAACATGGCTTCATGTTGAGCTCTGGATCTAGTTCTTACTCCATCTCTAACATCTCCAATGATTAACTCAGGTGGATGGTCTCTCAGCCATATCCCATCTGGTTGGAGTAAGTCTGCTGGATTCAGCCGTCTCGTAGCTAAGTTGTCTTGAGCAGCTTCTTCATCATCATTTACCTGCAGACCTTCTAGTTGTCTGTGAGATTCAGCAACTATCTTATCTTCATCAGGGTTGAGTGCTTTTACATCTGCTTCAGCATAGGGACTCTTCTACATAATTGGTTGATATCTCTTTTCAGCTAACTCATCTATGTTTTCTCCATTCACATTAGGTTCATCAAAAACCACATGGATAGGCTCTTCTGTGACCATAACCCTTTTGTTCAGCACTTTCTAAGCTTTACTCGTAGCTGAGTATCTCGAAAAGATACCTTTATCAACTTTAGCATAAAAAGCTTTTAAGTTATCCTTGTCATTGTTGTGGATGAAGCACCTGGATCTAAAGATCTTGAAATATCCAACATTTGGCTTCCTCCCTGTCTAAATTTCATAGGGAGTTTTAGTCAATTGCCTATTGATCATACATCTATTCTGAGTGTAACAAGCAGTGTTAATGGCTTCAACCCAAAATCTCTTAGGCAACCAGCTTCAGCTAACATTGTCCTTGCAGCTTCCTTGAGAGTTCTATTCCTTCTTTCAGCTACTCCTGCTGTGGAGTCCTTGCAGTTGATAACTCATGAGGAATTCCATATTCAACATAATACTGAGTTATAATACCATTGACAAACTCAGTTCTCATGTCCGACCTTATCTTTATAATAGTTTGACTCTTCTCATCAGCTGAGGCAGTTTCTGCAATGTCTCTTTCTTTTTATACATGAAAATAGTCCATGTATATCTTGAATAATCATCTACCACCACTAATGTGTATTTCTTTCCACTGATGTTGGCTGGTTCAACAGGACTAAATAAGTTCATGTGCAACAGATGCAATATTCTTGTTGAAGAAGGACTTGGCTTGTCCTTGAAGGATGATTTGATTTGCTTTCCCATCTGGCATGCATCACAAATGCTTTCTTTCTTGTACAATGAGTTAGGAAATTCTTCCACAAGATGACTCCTTACAAACTTGTTGATTGTCTTGACGTTCAGATGACTCAGCTTCTTATGCCACAGCCAACTTGATTCGGTTGTACTCTTTGCTAGCAGACATGTGCTTGGTGAAGCAGTTGACCAATCAACTACATACATGTTCTTCTGCCTTGTTCATTGAAGCACAATTTCATTTGATTCAGCATCTTTGATCTGGCAAATTGCCCATGTTGAAATCCACATTGAAGTTGAGGCCTTTAACAAATGCAACATCTGTGATCTCCAATCCATTCTTCTTTATGGATCATGTGCCTATGATTTCTTCCGGAGCTTCATTTCCTCCAAATATGACTTTTGCACCTTTGATTTCCTTGAACTTTGACAGATTTCTCTTATTTCCTGTCATATGTCTGGAACAACCACTATCCATGTACCGGGTTCCTTGGCACTCAGCTGTTCCCTGAACCTACAATCAAGGAAATTAGTTTTTAGGTACCCATACTTGTCTGGGTCCTGAGGGGTTAGAGTTATAAGATGTTCCAACCAACCTATAGCTAGATTATCTGACTCTAAGAGGTTGTCATCTATCAGTTCCATAATCATAGTGCACATTAGCAAACTACTTGGGGGGTTTTAGGATCATACATTTGTCTCTTTTGTCTGTATGCCTGTGTATTTGTTTGAGCATTTGCTTTCTTTGGATAATAGTGGAATTTTTGTGCTTGATGGGTTTTGTGCCTGGGTGCATATGTGTGTTGATGATAGCTCTTTTGCCTTAGGAATGACCTATAATGAGTTTGAGGTCTTTGCCACTTTGGCTTGTATCCCATAGGTCTTGGTTGATATCTCACTTGATTATTCCAATCAGCTTGGCTTGGATAATTTCTACCATTCCCATCATATGATGTTTTTTTTTGCTGAAATCTCTAGGGTTGTTGGTAGCTCTGTTTAGCTTTCACATAGTATTTTCTGTTTGTAGTGTGCTGATGGACCTTTCTGAATTTTATTTCAGCTGTCCTATCAGCATACTCTACTGGCTTCTTGTCAGTCAAACGGTCAAGAAAACATGCCCACAATAAAATAAGTTCCTCAAAAGCAATAATATTCCCTCAAGGTCAACAAAATTCTCCCAACACATGGCTACTTCCCACACACGTCGTAAATAACACCATTATTTTAAGGGAAAGTTATAAATAGTAAGCTAGATACACCCTGCAGGATATCCTAGGAGTGATTGAGAAAAGGACAAGTGTCCCACAACCTGAACAATTATTACCCCATGATTGGGTATAAAAGGGGCAAAATGGATTGTAATGAGAGGACAAGAAAAACAACGAGAAAAAGAGGAGAGAAAACAGATAAAAAAAGAGAGAAAATAGGAGAGTATCAAAGAGAGCGAAAGAAAGACAAAAATCAAGTTGTAAAAACCGAAAGCCGATCAGATATGGTCTGCTCGGTTAATTCAATAAAAATGCTGAATTAGCCCTCGTTTTGGTTGTCTTTTATTTCGAATTACTCCCCCACGATATCAAAACCCCTATTTTCCTTTGTTGACCAAAAACCACGTCAACAAATTGGCGCTAGAAGGAAGGCACTGAACCTCCGACCTATACAGTAACATTCTCTCACCTACCTAAATATTTCCAGCGAAAAAAAAATCAACTCTTCTTTTCCTTTCTAGAAAATGGTGAAAACTCAAGAAACATACAAGGAAATGAAGACCTACCTCAGGGAACTCAGGTTGGCCAAAATACGAATGGCCAAAACGCTCCTCCAACAGGAACTGGGGTTACAATTGCGTTGCCTATCATGGACAAACGACCCGGAGAAGAGCTGATAGAAGAAGAATTGCTCCAGAAAAAGGAAGGACAGAGCAAGAAGCGAAAGCACGCCGAGAAAGTAGAAGAGGTGGACATAGTGGATGTCGATAATCAAGACAAGGGACGGCAACTCAGGATCAACCATCACTTACAAGAACCACTTAGATCAGAGCTCATCGAATTCCTAAGCAAAAATCTAGACGTCTTCGCGTGGACTCACACCAACATGCCAGGAATTGACCCCAAACATGCATGCCACCGACTAAACATTAACCTCACCTGCCGATCGGTGATCCAGAAGCAAAGAAAATTAGGCCCGGACAGACAGGTCGTGTTGGAAGCCGAAGTTGGTAAGCTCTTGGATAACAAATTTATCCAGAATGCACTCTACCCACGATGGGTAGCCAACCCCGTATTGGTAAAGAAGAGTAGCGGGCAGTGGCGCTTTTGTGTCAATTTCACAGACCTAAACAAGGCATGCCCAAAAGACAGTTACCCTCTCCCAAACATAGATTACATGGTCGATGCAACCCCAGGTCACGAGTTGATGAGCTTCATGGACGCATATTCTGGTTATAACCAGATTCGATTGCATCTTGACGATAAAGAGAATACGTCTTTCTACTCGGCTAGAGGGATCTACTGCTACAAAATGATGCCATTTAGGTTGAAAAATGCTAGAGCAACCTATCAAAGGTTAGTCAATAAAATGTTTCAAAAGCTGATAGGGCGCACCATGGAAGTCTATGTAGATGATATGCTTGTGAAATCTCTCTCTGTTGTGGATCACTTACGCGATCTTAATAAAATGTTCAAAGTTTTACGTGAGTATAAAATGATGTTAAACCCGAAAAAATGCACATTCGGAGTTGGTGCAGGAAAGTTTTTAGGATACATGGTCAGCCAGAGGGGGATTGAGGCCAACCCAGACAAAATCAAGGCCATAATCAAGGACGCTTAGCCGCTCTGAGCCGGTTCGTCTCAAAGTCAACTAACAAGTGTAGACCTTTCTTTGAAGTAATAAAAAAGAACAAGAGCTTCGAATGGACCGACCAGGCGCAGTCAGCATTTGACTCACTCAAACAACACCTGATGACCGTCCCTATCCTACAAAAGACAACCCGAGGCGCAAACTTGTACCTATATCTCGCTGTCTCAGAATACGCCATCAGCTCGGTAATCCTTTGGCTAGATGGCTCGGCCCATCATCCAGTTTATTATGTCAGTCAAGCCCTACACGATGCCGAGCTACGATACCCCCCAATGGAAAAACTAACGTACGCATTGGTCATCTCCTCACGCAAATTGAGGTCGTACTTCCTGGAACATAAGGCCATCGTATTGACCGAGCACTCATTAAAGCAAATCTTACACCGACCTGACACTTCAGGCTGGATGATCAAGTAGGCCATCGAGCTCAGCCAATTCGACATTGCATTCGATCCACGAACAGCTGTAAAGGGGCAAGCCCTAGCAGATTTCATCGCAGAATTCACCTCACCCATCCAAGTGGAATTTGGTGAAGAAGAATAATGGAAACTGTTTGTCGATGGCTCTTCCACAACCGACCGAGCTGGAACAGGGATCGTTTTAATTAGCCCAGAAAATAAATGCTTCTGCTCGGCCGTCCGATTCAATTTCTCGGCAACAAACAATGAAGCTGAGTACGAATCATTACTGATTGGATTAGAGATGGCAGCCTCCATGGGACTAAAAAAACTGCTCATCCACAGCGACTCCCAACTGGTGGTAAATCAAATGAACGAAAACTACGAAGCAAATGAACCAAATATAACCCGATATTTGGTGCTCACGAGAAGCAGAATCTCACCGTTCAAGGCGGAAGTAGTACACATCCCTAGGAGTGAGAACACACAGGCAGTTGCCTTGGCTCGATTGGCATCCAGCTCGGGGGCCGACCTGATCAAAAAGGTCTCGGTCACTCAATTGTCTACCCCATCATTAAACATCAACAAGGTGAATGCCAGCAAAGGAACCGAATCAACATGGATGACCCAAATCGTTCAATACTTGGAACACGGGATCCAGCCAGAAGATAAGACCAAAGCTCATACTCTCACATCCCGGGCGGCCCGGTATACCCTGGTGGATAATGTCCTATACAAGCGCGGATATTCAGTCCCACTACTCAAATGTTTGTCTGAAACCGAGGCAGAACTCGCTTTACGCGAGGTACATGAGGGGATCTATGGAAACCATGCAGGAGGTCAAATGTTGGCACACAAATTGATCCGGCAAGGGTACTACTGGCTGTCTCTCAAGCGAGATGCAATCTCAATGGTAAAGAAATGTGAAAAATGTCAAAAATTCACTCCACAAGTCAGGTACCATCCCGAACAACTCACTTCAATCTTTAGCCCTTGGCCATTTGCCAAATGGGGAGTCGATCTCATCGGACCACTCCCCACTGGCAAAGGGGGCGTCAAATATGCTATAGTCGCAGTAGATTATTTCACCAAGTGGGCCGGAGTAGAGCCTTTAGCAAAAATAAGTGAGGAAAAAACCACTAGCTTTATGTGGAAGTCGATAATATGCAGATTTGGAATACCGCACTCAATAGTGATGGACAACATGAAACAATTCGATAACAGGAAATTACGAGATTTTTGTGAAAGATTTCATATCAAGAACCACTTCTCCACTCCGTACCACCCACAATCAAACGATCAGGTTGAGACGGTAAATAAAATTCTCAAATATACATTGAAGACCAGACTGGAAGAAGCCAAAAGAAATTGGCCCGAAGAACTACCTAGGGTACTATGGGCCTACAGAATGACACATCGGTCTGCCACAGGAGAGACGCCATTCTCCCTTGCATACGGTGCTGAAGTCGTGATTCCAGTAGAAGTCGGGGCCCCAACGTTCAGGATCGCTAGCTTCTTTAAAGAAAAGAATGAAGTCGCCTTGAGGGCCAAACTAGATCTGTTAGAAGAAAAGAGGCGTAATGCCGAGGTGAAAAATGCTATATACAAACAGAGGAGTGAAATATACTACAACTCGAAGGTGAAAGAAAGGAAGTTCTTAGTTGGTGACTTGGTCTTGAAGAAATTCAATGGGGCCGAGCCCAACCCATTAAAACCAACCGCGGGCAGCCGTCTCCCTCACTCGCGAAGACGGGCCAAGACATCCACGCCTCGGCCTACAGCGAAACAAACCAAATTAGAAACGGGGGTGACAATCGAAAAGAAAAGAGATTCAAAGATTGTATCTTAAATAAACACATACCTTGGGTCCCGATCGGCCTTGGCTACTCGGTCACCCTGGTCTGCTCAGCCGACCAAGGCACTTGCCCCTGAGGACTGGGCCTCGCCTGAGACGGCCCAGTCTGCTCTGTTCGAATTGGCTGCCACCCCAACTCAGGGGTCCTTTCCGTCTCAGCCCACGGTGGGCTCCTTTCTTGCTCCTCCTAAGCCTCTTCTTCTTCCTCGGCCACCTCCTCGGCCTCGGACTTGGTCGGCAATCTTGGCCGTAAACTGGCCTCTGATAATCTGGCCTCAGTAGCCAGAACTTTAATCTTTCTGTCCGACCGAGCTAGAGCTTGGATGTTGTCTAGCTGCCGGACAAAGGCATCCGAAAGACATCCCACAGAGGGACGGTTTCCTACAATAAGAAAGAAAAATCCACCATTAAGAACAAAAAGAATAGAGAAAGAGATGAAATCAATCATAGAGAAACCAAGGAAGAAGAAGAGAAAAAATTCAGAAGGCAAAAATGCACTCGCCACCAACCCAGAACCATTTCTCCTTCCACTCCTTCAGAGATTGTGGAAGGCCGTCGACCAGCCCTTCTGGGTCCGGGTGTGGTCTGCACGTAGTACCATCCGGACGGCTGCCCCCAGCCCAGAGTCGACGGGGTCGCCTTCTAGACAAACAGTTCATTCAAGTCATTAAAGTGGGGGCGCTCGTACTCCATTTGCTGAAAAAGGATGAGCAACCCGATGATGCAGCCCCAGGTTAGCGGATGCACCTGGGGCAAAGGGAGGTCCCATTTTTGGAACCATCTAGTAATCAGCAGCGGTAAGGGGAACTTTAGCCCATATAGAAGGTTGTGAGCATATATGGCCATGCACCCCTCCGGTGGATGCTCGGGCACCTCTGCATGATCCGGCAACCAAAACTTCACGTCATCCGGGATCAGATATGTTCGGTGAAAAGCCTCCAACTCCAGAGACATCAGCATGCTAGCCTGATCATTTTGATCAGACGGCCTCCATCCGCCTTCTACTCGTAGCAGGGGACCCCCTCCTGGCCTTAGGTCCCCATCCCTATGGCCTGCTCGCTCACCAGCCCCCTGGCTTTGCCCAGCCGGCCTCGTGGCCTCCGCGCCCTCGGCCGCCCTATTTTCCCTTCGATGTCGCCTCCCAGCATCCATCTCTCTCTCTCTCTCTCCTTGCTGACTATCTAAAGGATCCGAATTCCCTACTTCTGCACTGGGCTCCTCTTGAACTAACCCCGGTTTATACACAACACCTTCGCGATAAATAGTAACGGGGACCGGCTCGAAGACCATGTCCGTCTGCTCAAGCTTGAATTTCAGAATCAGGTAAATATTCCGAACTCAAAAGCTCAATGACACTGGGACTGGAAGGTGGGATCTCCCTGTCTGGAGAAGAAGGTACAAAAGGGTCATAAGGAGGGTCCTCTATGTCAACTTCAAAATTAAAATTTTGATTTTGACTATCCTCAGAAAAGACATGTTTTTCTTCAAAGAAAAAGGAAAAAAGGAGAAGAGACAGAAAGATTTGGAGAATACCTAAGTAATCTTGGGACATTTGTACTCTAAGGCCGACCTGAAATTTCTGCTCATTCTCTGTTGATACTGCTCGGAAGATTGTGAATGCAAAAGTGTAAAATGGGAGAAGGAAGGGCTATTTATAGGTTAACTCCCCTTGGAAGCAGTGCACCAACTCAAAAGGTGCGTCTTTTCTTCGAAAAGCTGTCAGAAATGTCACAATCCTTCGCAACAACAGTCGTGTCTCCTCGTATCCTGCGCAGAAAGGTCCAACGACATGACGCCACGTGTCAACCATCATAACTCCTAATTAATGCGCCGTTTCAGGTCTTAACTGGTGATCGACAGCTATCAGTAACGTGAGACTTTTAAGGTTTTTTCCTTCCTCATTAAGATTCATGATGAGCATTAAAGTTTAAATCCGACTTGAAAAATTCTCTTCTCAGAATTAAACTTGGGGGCCATTGATGATACCCAAGCCGAGCTGGCAAAAAATCAAACCACGTCACGCTTCAGCTGGCAATTGGGACCACCGAGATGACGTGGACCGAGCTTGTGACGTGGCGTGAGGCGAGCTCGGATGCCGACCTGAGGTCCCAATAGCGGATGACCCGAAGATAACCATTTCTCTAAGCAAGGTCAATACCTTGCTTAGTAAGTCAAGATGCCACTTGTCAATAAGTTAGCAAGATGAGTCAGTAAGATGCCAAATGCACAGCCAGCGGGCCTATCCAGAAGAGGACACGTGCCCTCTTGTAACTACTCTATAACCCCTTGTAACCACTCTATAACTAGGGGTGATGACGATTAAAGCACCTTAATGGTATAAGTATAAATAGGCTTGACCTATTAAGAAAAAAATAGGATGATCAATAGAAAGAAAAAAAAGCACTTGTAAAAGCTCTCTCTGTAAAATGTATACCGACCAGATAAATCCTGCTCGACCTTTTTTAAAAAAGACAGAATTAGTCCTGATTGTGAAATATTTTGAGTGACATTTCATTTCCACATCATATTATTTAGTTAGTTTGTTTGTTGATCGAAGACACACGACAACAAAAACGATTGGAAATTAATTCCCTTAGGCAAGGGATATTTTTGTGTTAAATTTTCAAATGCGCAGGATCGCTCTGTCAATTGGGCTCTTAACCCGGGGACTATTCGTCTTTCTCCTTGGGTTCCAGATTTCAACCCTTACAAGGTTCACACTTCCGTTGCCAGTGTTTGGGTTCAAATTTTTGAGCTTAGTTTGGAATACTGGGATCCCACTACTATTTTGGGGATTGCCAGTGCTATTGGTAACCCGATTCAAATTGATCAGCGATCATTAGATGGCTCCCTTGGTCATTTTATTCGTGTGTTGGTTGACATAGACCTTGCAAAACCTTTGGAAGATCATATTATGGTGGAACGGGTTGGCCAATAATCGTTTGTGTCGGTTAGCTATGAGAAACTCCCTGAGTTCTGCTCTAAGTGCAATATTACTGGACACTCGACTGCTTCCTGCCATCTTATCTTTACGGGGACCTCGACTCTGAAAGGACGTCCTAGTTCATAGCAGGGACGATCCAGAGCTCCTGATGGATGCCCTAACTCATAAAGGCCGCATTCCAAAGTTCGCAAATTTTATCTTCCAGTGCCTCAGGCTAAGGACAAGGGCAAGGCCATTGATAACTCAATGGAAAATACGGGTTCGACTATGCGGGCTGGTGCTTTTGAGGCTCTTGCCACGGATGATACCCCTGTGTACCATTCCCTAGACTCCCTTCCGGTTCTGCCTACTCGTAATCCGGTCCCTAAGCTTCCGGTTTCTAACACTGGCTCATTTTTTGCTTTATCTGACCCTCGTGTTCTGCCTCTGACGATACAACATCCCCTGGAAAAGCCTATTCGCACTCTTAGCAGAGCATTCCGGGATAGCTCCTTCGATACGGCCAAGTCCCGGATGCATCAGTCTGTTATTCAAGGTCCATTTCTGGCTATTCATGATCTCACGATTATTATGGATTCTACAGGGCCTATGGAATTAGATTTTGTGGCTTCTAAACAATGGGCGGACTATGCTGACGAAGTATCTAATACGCATGCGTCTGATCTTGAGGACCATATTGCTTCTGACACTTCCATGCGCTCACAATGGGTTGCATCCCCTCCTATTTCTCAATGAATTGCATCTTCTAGAATATCCGGGGAATTGGAAACATTACTTCTTGTAATGTTCTTAAGGCATTATGTTTTAAGCATAAACCGACTTTATTGGCTATCTGTGAGCCTAAGGTGGACATTAACTCGATTTCAGATTCTTATTGGACTAGTTTGGGTTTGAGTTTTGTGACTCAAAACTTTCGTTCTAACTGGGTTTTCTGTAATCGTGGCATTTCTATTTTACAACAGGTTCTGGTTTCTTCTCAGTGTATTGTTCTTTAGGTTCAGTGGGGTTCTCTGACATTTCATATTGGTTTGGTTCATTGTTTATGTAATCATTTTGACCGTCGCACGCTCTGGCTGGATTTGATGAATTTGGGTCTTGATGATTTGTTGCTCCTTGGTGATTTTAATGTTGTTTTGGGTCACCATGAGAGATTGGGCAGTGGTACTCTATCCCAGACTTCTTTTCAGGACTTCAGTGGCTTTTTGGATGATGCTGGTTTGTTTTCTGTGCCAACTACGGGTAATACATTTACTTGGTGCACCACTTGTACGCCCCTCTCCCTTTTCCAGACAAAATTGTCGATTTTTCTCTCTTTGGCAAGCGATTGAAGGTTTGGTTCTTCCTTGTATCGATTCAGATCATCATTCCCTATTAGTTTCTTGCTCGTCCTCTCTCAGCAGAGGTCCGGTTCCATTTCATTTTCAACACATGTGGATTTGTCACGACTCATTTTGAGATCTGGTTACCTCCTCATGGGTTCAGCCGTGTCCTTCCCTTAACCTACTCCTGCGTATTATGTGGAAGCTCAAAAGGCTCCATCAGACTATTAAGGGTTGGAATAAAGATGTTTTTGGTGATGTTAATAGTCGGGTGGATAGTCAAATGGAGAAAGTTTGTTAGATTCAGGCGGATATTGAGACTCTGAGTTTCTCTGCTGCCCGTCGTGATCTGGAATTTGAAGCCCAAAGCGCTCTGTCCAAAATGTTGTTATTGCAATCTGAATTCCTTAAGCAGAAAGCTCGTATGGCCTGGCTTAAGGATGGGGATTGTAATACAACATTTTGTCATCGTCGTTGTAAGATTCGGGAGAGCCGTTCGGGGATTCAGGATTTGATGATTGATGGTAACTTCGCGGATGGTCCAGTTGTTCTTGAAAATCACATTACCTCCTTTTATAAGGAGCTTTTCTCGGACTCAGGGGGTTCCATTTTGGATTATTCTATGGTTGATCAAGTCATATCTCTGAAGGACCACTAGCTTGTAGCTCAAGTGATATCAGTAACCCTTTATAAGGGTGTTAACCAGGGTTCGAACCCTGTATCTTTCAGTTTATTTGAAATTCTCCAACCAGTACTCCCAGCTTATTAAAAAAAAAAGTCATATCTCTGAAGGTGGTGGCAGCGGATAATGCTCTTCCAACGGCTATTCTTTCAGATTCGGAGATTCCGGGGGCAATTTTTGATCTTGGTTCAGATAGTTCTCCCGGCCCTGACGATTTCAATGGGATATTTTACCGTCACTGATGGGACATTATTTCAGCAGAGGTTATCACCGCTGTTCATTTTTTCTTCACTAGTTCGACCCTCCCTTCGGGGTTGAATGCTAGTTTTATAGCTCTCATTCCGAAAACTAAAGATGCAAATACTTTTGTCTGATTGTTATGAGTAATTTTCTTTTCAAGGTTATTACAAAGATTTCGGCAACTCGGTTGGGCTTGATCATTCCTCCCTATTTGTCTCCTACACAATTTAGATTTATTCCGGGCAGAAAGATTCACAATTGTATTGCTCTAGTTTCTGAAGGCTTCAATGTTCTGCATGGTTGGCTTGATGATAATATGATCATGAAAATTGATATCCGCAAAGCATTTGATACTTTAAATTGGGGTTTTCTAATCCACGTTCTGCATCGGTTTGGCTTCTCGGAGATCTTCCTTCATTGGATAGAAGTTATTCTTCAATCGTCCAGAATTTTGATCTTATTAAATGGTTCACCCGTGGGCTACTTTTCGTGTTTTAGAGGGGTTAAACAGGGTGATCCTTTATCTCCTTTACTTTTTTGCATTGCGGAGGAAGTTCTGAGCAATTTATTGAGGCAACGATGAATCAGAATCAGCTATGGCCGTTCATTGCGCCTAGACATATTATCTTTCCCTCTTCGATTCTCTATGCTGATGATATTGTTATTATGTGTGGGGCCTCTTTGGCCAATGCTCGTATCCTTCTTCAGATCCTCATGATGTATGCTGATATGTCGGGTCAGGCTTTCAATCCTCATAAATCGAAAGTTTTCTTTAGCACCCGAAATTCTAATCATGTGTGTGATCGTATCCAGAATATTATGGGTATTCAGTTAGGGGCCTTTCCTACGGTTTATTTAGGAGCCCCCATCTTTAAAGGTGCTCCAAAGGCCGCGGTATTGCAGCATGCCTTTGACAAGATTATTCTGAAGTTTCGACAATGGAAAGGGACGATGTTATCTCTTGCAGGAAGAGTTTATTGGATTACTTCTGTGATTACCAGTTCCTTTGTGCATAATATGATGATTTACAAATGGTCGAGATCCTTGCTAAGCAAATGGAGCAAGCCATGCATAACTTTATTTGGACTAGTGATGTAAAGTCCAAAGGCTCGGTGGTGGCCAATTCGGCTCCATGTTCCATGCCTCGGGCCAAGGGTGGCCTTGGAGTTCGCTCGATTATTGTGGCTCATAGTGCTTTTCTGATGAAATTGGGCTGGGAAGTTATGACTTCGGATTCAGTGGTTTTCCAGATTCTCAGAAAATGTTATCTGACTTCAGATGGTTCTATTAGGCGATCGATTCTTCCTTCTTCTATTTGGGCTGGGATTAAGCCTTGCATTGAGGATTGTTTAGAAGATTCACAATGGATCCCTAGGAATAATTCTGAGGTATTATTTTGGATTGACAACTGGTTGGGCTATTGCATTGCTGACAGAATTGGTATCCCACTCGAGTATAAATATCTCTTTGGGCAACGCATTTCTGAGTACTTTTACGGTGAGTCCTGGCATTTCACTTTCTCATTTGTTGAGGCTTACCTGGATCTTGTCCGGGATATTGTTCAATTCCCTATCACCCCCTCTTCGAAGGAAACGCGGGTCTGGACGCATTCTGATGATGGGAATATTACTTTAAAAGTGGCGTATTCGCATATTCGTCATACATCTCCTACGGTCCTCTAGGGTTCATGGATTTGGTCCCCCCATATTCTGGAATGTCACTCAATTGTGGTGTGGCGAGCCATCCACAATTGTTTGGTGGTTTTTGACTTGTTTGTGCCCTAGGGGCATTATAGGCCCCTCGGTTTGTGGCCTTTGTTGTGCTTATGCTGAATCTGTTGATCACTTGTTTGTCTCTTGTGTCTTTGCAGGAGCTCTTTGGCACTGGATTTTTGGTTCATTTGATGTTCATCTATTTATGGCTCATAGCTTTAATGAATTCTTGGTGCGCTTAATGACTTTCCATTTTAGCGAGCAGGTTGCTTTTTTATGGCGTGCGGCAGCTTTATCTTGCATCTGGCTTATTTGGCATAACCAAAATTATTTGGCTTTTAACAACAAACTCTGGACGGTGGATGTGGCTATTACCCAACTCCGGGTTCTCATTGTTGAATCTGCAGCTTCAGATCAGGGATGCATGGATAATGATCAAAGGGACCTTTTTATCCTGAGGAGACTTCGTGTTCCTGGTCGGCCTCGACAAGCTCCAAAGATTGTGCATGTAAATTGGTAAAAACTCCTTCTAGGTTGGATCAAGGTAAATACGGATGGTAGCGCATCAGGGGTGCCGGGTTACTTTATAGCGTCTGGGGTCTTCCGGAATTGCAGTGGCTTCTGCTAGGGTTGCTTTGTGGAGCGTTGTGGTGATGGGTATGCTTTTGAGGCCAAGCTGGTGGCGGTAATGTGGGCCATTCATTATGCATTTGCTAAGGGCTGGACTCAACTTTGGCTCGAGTCGGATTCCATTTATGTAGTGTACTTGCTTCACAAGAGATCTCTTGTTGTCCCCTAGCGCCATCTGAGCAAATGGCGATATACCCTTCATTTGCTTTCACAAATGGATCTAGTCATTTCGCATATCTATCGTGAGGGCAATCGAGTGGCAGATCTTATGAGCAAGAAGTCGCAATCGGCGACTTGGTGGGGAGTTCCTCCTGAGGATATTGTGCCTTTTCTCACGGAAGACTATGTTGGTCAATCTACATATAGATTTGTTAGATAATGTGCCCTGGTCATTCTTTCTTTATTTTTGGACGCTTCCTTTATGGGGGGTACTCTTTTTCCTGACAATGGTTTTTCCCACAAGGGTGGGTTTTACCTGGGTAGGTTTTAATGAGGCCCCAACCATTCAGCCATCTAGTCGGCTTGTGACCATCTCATTTTTTATTTGGGCTTGATTTTCGTTTTCTTTCTTGGGTTACCTGGTCAGCTTGTGATCAGGATCACACTTTTTCTTTTTTAATATATCTTTGATTCATTCAAAAAAAAGAAAAAGACTACCCCTCACAATCAAACTAACGGACGAATCTTTACTGTGATTGGCCAAAATAATCTTTCGTGAGAAGGTAGATGGTGTCCACAGGTGGGCTACCCCACATGTTGAATCCATATCCATCTTGTTGAGCCTATCATGACAAGATCCATTTGCGAGACCAAGTATAAAGTATACCTCCACCTACTTAAATGACGCAAAGGGATAGAACTCGGTCTTTTGTTGAAAAGCTCCACTACATAAGTTGAATCCGACTCTAACCATAGTTGACGCCATCCTATGGTAAATGCATATTGAATAGCAACCATGGCCATCACAAGCTCTGCTTTGAAAGCATGTCCAATACCACAACGGTACACAGAGCAACCACGAAAGAAACCTTCAATTCCGAAAAAAACTAGATGTCATATTGTTTCCCGACGCACCTAAAGCATATCCATCCATATTCACCTTGATCCATCCGGGGAGAGGCATCCACGACCTTAGGAGCTTTCCTAGGACGTCCGATAACATGAAGTCGCCTAAGCCGAAAGAGATCATCGTGACTATTATTCATGCAACTCTGATCTAAGGAAGAAGACTCAACCATGAGCACTCGAAGTTGGATGATAGCCGCATCCACCGTCTAGGACGTACCATTGAAAATTTGATCATTATGAGCATGCCAGATAAGCCAAATGCAAGAGATCACCGAAGCTCGCCATAAAAATGAAACCTGGTCACTAAATCAAAAGGTCATGAAATGCACCATAATTCATTTAAACTATAAGCATGGTGATAAGTAACATTGAAATAACAAAAACTCCACCGCCAAAGAGCCCCTGCAAAATCACAAGAAACAAATATATGGTCAATGGACACAGAATGAGCATGACAAAGGCAACAGACAGAAGGGCCAATAAATCCACGATGCCGCAGCAAATCCAAGACAGCAAGGCGATTGAAAATAGCTCTCCAAACCACGATAGAGCGTTGTTCCGGAATATAAGGAGATCAGATCCAAGAACCCCATTAACCAGAGGAAAAGAATGTCGTAAGTGGAGTAAGCCTCTTTGGATGAAATCCCCATATCCAAAGAGTGTGTCCAAACCCGCTTGTCAAGCGAAGAAGGTACAATAGGGAATCAAACAATGTCCCGAACCAAACCCAAACAATGTCCAAAAATCATCATAAAAGAAGTCAGATATACGATGTTGGAAATAACTTATGTTTTTTTTATAAGTGCAAAATATTATTAAAAATGAAAAAAGTTGTTGGCGTCGCTTACAAGCCAAGCAGCTAGCTTAGAAACTGGGGCCTCGTTAAAACCTATCAAAGTAAAACCCAAGGGGAAAACCTTTGATAGGAAAAAAGGTACCCCAAAAACAAACAAATCTATATCAAGTGATAAAAAGATTTTCCTAAAAAATCTGCCTGAAGATCTGACAAAATCTCTGCAGGAGGAGTATGAGACCATGAGAAATCTGAATCCATTTTATACAATTTATCTGCTACCTTATTCCCTTCCCTAAATATACTGACTGAAAGGCGAACCCAATACCAACCCGCTGCACAAAGCATCCTATGAAAACCCCCTGCAATTACGAAAAACACTAGCTGCAACGCACGCCCCCGGAGTACCAAGGGCACAACCATCCATGTTGACTTTTGTCCATCTCGAAAGTGGAGGATACCATCGAACTGCATGCACACGTGGAACCGGTCTAACGCGATCCGGAACAGCAAGACGTCGAAGGCACAAAAGGTTGAACACATAATTCAATATGCAACTCGAATCTGCAAAAGAAGACTCAATAATGAAAGCACGAAGCATAATAAAAGCACAAGTTGTTTGTGGGGCAATATCAAGAAAAATCCAACCATTGCAAATGTGCCAAATTATCCAAACAATGGATATAATAGCCACTTTACAAAGGAATGTGATATGGGGGCTAAATCTATATTGAATTGCAAATATATAAACTTGATTAAGTCCCCCTTCCAATGGTGAGACCACCTGAAAGGCCTCTTGAATCTAAGTCCAAATATATCTAGCAAAACTGCATCTTGTAAAAAGGTGATCAATGGATCGAGAGCGAAGATTATCAATAACTACCAACCTATTATGAATAGAATGCCAAACGACAATGGTTCTTCTATCCAGAATATGAGAAGACCAAATCCATTTTTCTCAATGAACCTCTGGAAATGTTTCCCGAACATGTTGATACGCCTTTTTCGAGGAAATTCCCCCATCATCCGAATTCAACCAAATTCTGCGGTCCACTGAGTTTGCTGAAATCGGAATACGAAGAATATCAATAACTGTAACGCCCCGATTTACAATATAAAAATAGTCCGACTTTTATGGAAAACGCTATTATAAAAACACGAGTTTTAAGAAAATAACTTAATAAAACTTAAACATTTAACTAATACCAGTCACATTACAATTTAAATTTTATCAAAATAATCCAAAACATAAAATAAGAATTATTTAAATTCCAAAATTTAATTTGGTCTTCATCCATCACTGACGTATCTTCAGCCCGACTCTTTAATCTGAAAAATTATAAAAATAAAGGGGTGAGCTTCCACTTGCTCAGTAGGGACCAACTTTTGTCAATACATAATAAATCATACAAGCATAAACATTTATAATAAAACATGTAATTCCTCTGTAATTTTCCTCTGTAATTTCCTCTGACTGGCCAGTTAATAATTTTAGTACGGCGGGCTTAACCCGAGGATACTTTTGATCCCGGACCTATTTACGGCCCCTGACTAGTTCCTCTGTATATCATATATAAATGAAAAATACTCGCGTGAAACATTATATAAAGACAAGAATTAAAATCCCTACCTCAACTGATATATGTTATTCCTTGAAATGAATAAAATTATTCTAATTCTCTTGATTGTCGATTCCTACACAAATTAAAAAATTATAATTAATAAAATTATTTAAGAAATTTTTGGATGGGTTAAAATAGAATTGAAATATCCCCACCTTAAAATAATTGCAGATATCTTGTGCCGAGAATGTACATTAAATCATGTTCCTCTTTTCCGGATTTGGCTAAGTGATTATTGGTGTGATATCAAACAGTATATGGTTGTTGTAGAAAGAAAGAACAAAAGGCTAGTTCTAGAGATATACATGATTCTAGCATAAAGTATTTGTAAAAAGTATAAGGGAAAAACTAGTATTTATAATGGTATTTCTTTGATTAAAATTGAATAAGAATTATATTTTTTTTAACGTTACAAAATCATAAATTGATATCCTTTCATCTACCATCATTAAGTTAGGAACTCTTCAAATCCATAACTGAAATTTCACTTAAATGACTAATTAAATATAATATATTTTTCTGAAGAGGCTTGGGATAAAGTACCACTGCCAGGAACTAGGGGCGATTACACCTTCATTGTGTGAGAATTTTCATCGTCTTCTTGGTCTTCGCCGACGGCCCTTCTTCTCAGATTCCGGTCATCCTTCATGGTTGCTCCCATGGCGGAGCCTCCATGGCATAGTTTTACTTCCAACTTTGCACCTCCATCAAACCCTAATCAACAAACTCCATCATCCGTCCATTCTCCAAAAAATTCTACGTCGACTGTGCAGCCCTCCGTTGCGGTTCCATGTGGATCAACAATCTCGCAGCCCTCTTCTCCGCGCACAACGTCGCTTGATCATAGCTCACACTTGAAGTCGGGAACGTTCTCCTTTTACGGGGTTCCTTGGACGTTCTTGTCAAGCACCAATGGCAGCGGTCCCCAGCAGCCACGCACGAACGCACCACCTCCAGGCGGAGCCAACGCGCGCAGCGACGGACAGCAGCCATGTGCGCCTGACTCAGCGCATCCTCGTACCATCCAGACAATCTCGTACCTGCAGACGGGCTTGTCTCCTAGCGACGTGCACCTGAAATTGCCCCACGCACCCGCTGCCTCGCCTGTGGTCCCTTCCCATGCGGCGGTTAGGGGGGATGCTCCCTTTACCCCCATGGCTGCCTTGGTCCATGGGGGGGGCTGGCCATTCTAGTCTCCATGAGGAGCCGGCTGCCACTCTGTCCTCTAGAGTGGTCCCCTCCCAGGGGAGTGATGCCCCCTGGGCCACAGTCTCCCATCCTCAGAGCACTCCTCCTGCATGTCCACCCATGAATGCTTCTCACCTTGCTGGATGCTCTGCCACCATAGGCCACTCGAACTCGTCAACCCAACAACATTCGGCTAGTAACATTGGTCATCAAGTTAATTCTTTTGCGCAGGTGGTTTCAGGAAACCCCCATCCGATGAATTCAACTTTCCCACAAGCTTCAGGTATCAACCATATGGATTCCACGACTCAGGCCCCAGGTAATACCAATCTGTTTTCTACAGTGGTTTCTGGTAAAAATCCGATCCCCAAACCAGTTCGCAAAGGTGATTACTATTTCGTAACTATTGATGATAACATTTACCAAGAACGTCTCATTTGAATTTTCCTACTCATTAATTGGGCGGGTTATTTTAGGAAAAGGTACCAAGCCATGGGCTACCATGCTTTTACATAAACGCTTATCTGAATTATGGGGCATCAAGAATGAATGGAAATTAATTCCCCTGGGCAAGGGATTCTTTTGTGTTAAATTGTTTAATGTGCAGGATCGCTCTCGGGCTCAGCAACGCACCAATTGGACGCTTAACCCTAGTACTATCCGTCAATTTCTGTGGGTGCCTGACTTCAACCCTTACAAGGCTCAGTCTTCAGTAGCCAGTGTTTGGGTGCGGATTTTTGAACTCAGTCTGGAATACTGGGACCCCAATAACATTATGGGGATTGCTAGTGCTCTTGGGAATCCATTACAGATTGATCAGCGATCTTTGGATGGTTCTTTGGGCCATTTTGTTCGGGTTCTGGTGGATGTTGACCTATCCAAACCTTTGGAGGAACACATTATGATTGAACGCACCGGCAAATGCTCTTTTGTTTCCGTCACTTATGAAAAACTACCTGCATTTTGCTCGACATGCAGTGTTACGGGGCACTATACAGCTTCTTGTCGTTTTAACACAGTGGGTAATACGGACAAGGATGGGCGCACGTCACCGGCCCAGGGACAGCCATGGGAGCCTGCTAATCGCAACAGTGCATTCGGCCGAGGGCGTTCCGGGTTCGTAGAGTTTATCGTCCTGTTCAGCAGGACAAGGGCAAGGCCGTGGATGACTCAATGGGAAATACGGGTTCGACTACGCGCGCAGGATCTCCCCCTCGTGCCATAATCACTTGCCCTCCAGAAATCCATCTTGGTAACACCTTCGAGGCGCTTGGTTCAGTTGAATCCCAGGATCAGCAACCCGCAGATGACTACTCCGAGTATCCAGCCAGAGGGTCATCGCCCAAGGTCAAGATACTTCCAAGACGAGAACCGCTTTCGACCTCTCCGCAATTATATGCCTATCACAGTACAGATATCCTTTGGGGAAGCCTATTCGTGCTCTGAGTCATGCCTTCCGGGACAGCTCTTTGGATTCAGCTACAGATCGAATTCTCCAGAAAGTTACGTCAGGGCCGACGCCCCCTACTCATGACATTACTATTGAAATAGAAAGTTCAGAACCACACGAGATGAACTTCGCAGCATCCAAAAAATGGGCAGATTATGCAGATGACGTGGATCTTCCACAATCATCAGACTCTGCTATGCGCCACACGCCTGTTTTCACCGTGCGATCGTCACAGGCAACGCCCCCTCAACCGTCTCAATGAATTGCATCTTCTGGAACATCCGGGGGATCGGGAATGTTGCGTCTCGCAATGTTCTTAAGGCTTTATGTCATAAGCATAAGCCTTCTATTATGGCTATTTGTGAACCTAAGGTGGACTTTTTTGACTATTTCCGACTCTTATTGGCATAGCCTGCATTTGACACTTGCGGGACAAAGTTTTCGAGTAAATGGGCAGCCAGACATTTGGGTTCTTCACGACTCCACTATCACAATTCTAAATCAGGTCTGGTCTTCTACCCAGTGTATTGTTTTCCATGTTCAATTTGGTTCTTTGATTTTTCATATTGGATTTACACATGGTTTGTGTGATTACATTGCACGACGTGAGCTATGGTTGGATTTGTGGAATTTGGGTCTGGCTGATCTGTTGCTTGTTGGGGATTTCAATGCGGTTTTGGGACATCATGAACGCTCGCGCAATGATACTCTTTCCCAAGCCTCGTGCCAGGATTTCAGGGATTTCATAGAGGACGCCAGTTTGTTTGCGGTTCCGACGACGGGGAACTCATTTACTTGGTGCTCTCCACGGAGGCCTCTATCTTTACTTCAGGCTAAGTTGGACAGAGCCCCGGCTACTTGCCCTTTTTTCGCACTTTGGAAGGATGTCAAGGGCTTTGTTCTTCCTCGCATTGGTTCTGATCATCACCCCATTTTGGTTACTTGCTCCTCGACCATTACTAGGGGTCCGGTTCCATTTCGTTTTCAGCGTATGTGGATTCACCACGATTCATTCCGGGATTTGGTTACAACCTCTTGGGGCTCTCCCTGTGACACGCACAACCCTTTATTGCGAGTCATGAGGAAGCTCAAGCGGTTGCGTTATGTTATTAAAGATTGGAACAGGGATGTGTTTGGGGATGTTAACCGCAGCGTGGATAGCCAGATGGAGCACCTTCGTCAGATTCAGGCAGATATTGAGGCTTTGGGCTATACCTCCTCTCTCCGGGATAGAGAGCTAGATGCCCAGTTGAAGCTTTCGCAGACGTTGCAGTCACAGGCTGAATTCCTTAAGCAAAAGGCCTGAACTACCTGGCTTAAGGATGGGGATCGTAACACAACATTTTTTCATCGACATAACCAAATTCGTACGGGACGCACAGGGATTCAGGGGCTTATGGAGGCAGGAAATTTCACTGATAATACTACGGTCCTTGGGAATCATATTATTTCATTTTAGGAGGAGCTCTTTGCGGGAAACGGGAGCTCCATCACGGATTTCTCGCTGGTCGACCAGGTGCTCACTCCAATGGTTGGGGCGCGGGACAATGACACCCTAACAGCCATTCTCTCTGATTCTGAGGTGCAGACAACGGTGTTCGATATGGATTCAGACAGCTCCCCGGGGCCTGATGGGTTCAATGGGATTTTTTACCGCCATTTCTGGGATGTCATATCTGCTGAGGTAACAGACGATGTTCGCTATTTCTTTAATAATTCGTCTCTACCTCTGGGATTGAATGCCAGCTTCATGGCGCTCATCCCTAAGACTAAGGATGCTAATGTCATTGAAAACTTCTGCCCTATTATCATGAGCAACTTCCTTTTCAAGATTATCACGAAAATATTGGCTACGCGCTTGGGTTCGATTATTGCTGACTATTTATCCCCGACTCAGTTTGGTTTTATCCCGGGTAGACAAATTCATGAGTGTATTGCCATGGTATCTGAAGGGTTTAATGTCTTACACGGACGCACAGATTCAAATATGATACTGAAAATCGATATTCGTAAGGCTTTCGACACATTGAGGTGGGATTTTTTACTACATGTCTTGCGAGGTTTTGGTTTCTCCGAGATGTTCGTGCATTGGGTGGAGGTGGTTCTTCGGTCATCCAAAATATCAGCGTTGTTGAATGGGACGCCGGTTGGTTATTGTTCGTGTTCCAGATGAGTCAGACAAGGGGATCCTTTATCACCCCTATTGTTTTGTATTGCGGAGGAGGTCCTGGGTCGGTTTATTACAGCAGCGATGGATCAGTCCCGGTTATCTGCCTTCACGGTGCCAAAGAGTATTATCTTCCCAGCATCATTTCTATATGCAGACGATATCATCATCATGTGTGGGGCGTCATCTTCCAATGCCCGGGCCTTGCTCCAGATTCTTACTCACTATGCAGATATCTCGGGTCAAGTGTTTAGTCCACAGAAATCCAAGGTTTATTTTGGGGCGCAGGTTTCGCATTATGTCCGTGGGAGGGTGCAACATATTTTAGGGATTCATCCAGGGACGTTCCCCACCATCTACTTGGGCGCTCCAATCTTCAAGGGAGCTCCAAAGGTCGCGGATTTACAGCCTATCTTTGACAAGATAATCCTTAAGTTCCGACGATGGAAAGGCTCATCCCTCTCCCTCGATGGTAGGGTTTGCCTTGTTAACTCGGTGATAACTAGTTCTTTCGTGCACTCCATGATGATTTATAAATGGCACCCATTTGCTAAAACAAATGGAAAAAGCCATGCGTAATTTCATTTGGACGAGAGACGTGAATTCTAAAGGAAAGGTAGTGGTCAACTGGGATACATGCTGCACGCACAGGGCGGAGGGAGGATTGGGCGTGCGATCACTCAAGGCTGCTAACAAGGCTTTCTTAATGAAAATGGGCTGGAAGGTTCTGAACTCGGACTCATTGGTTTTCAGGACCCTCAGACAACGGTATTTTACTAGAAATGGGGACATCCGGAGGTCCTTCCTTCCTTCTTCTATTTGGCCTGGGATTAAACCCTGTATTTCTAATTGCTTGGATGATTCTCGTTGGATCCCAGGCGCCAATTCCGAGGTATTATTTTGGATTGATAATTGGTTGGGATATTCCATTCTTGACATAATTGGCATTCCGAGGATTATAGGTATTTATTCAGCGTATCTCTCGATTACTTTTATGATGGATCTCGGCACTTCACCCTCCCCTTTGTGGAGGCTTATTTGGAGCTGGTTCGAGCTATCGTGCGTGTCCCAATTGCGCCTACATCCCGGAATACTCGTGTTTGGATGAACTCTGAGGATGGTTCGGTTACCTCGAAGACGGCTTATAAATTCTTACGCCCCCAGCGCCCGACAGTTAGATGGGGTTCTTGGATTTGGTCCCAGGATATCCCGGAACGGAGATCAGTGGTGGCATGGAGAGCTATACACAACCGATTGGCAGTTCAGGATTCTTTACGAGCTAGGGGAAGTTTTACTGGCCCTTCGGTTTGTGTTATTTGCAGGGAATCGGGGGAATCGGTCGATCACTTATTTGTTTCTTGTGCTTTTAAGGGCATCTATGGTGTTGGATCTTCCAAGCCTTTCACGTGCACCCCTTCCAGGCTTACAGTTTCAATGAACTGCTGGTACGGCTTATGGTTCTTCATTTTAGTGACCAGGTCGCTTTCCTTTGGCGTGTGGCAATATTATCCTGCATCTGGCTTCTTTGGCACATCCGTAATGAGCTGATTTTCCACAACAAAATCTGGACTCCGGAGGCAGCACTCATTCACCTACAGGTACTCATTGTTGAATTAGCATCTTTGGACCGGGGATGCATGAATAACGATCAGCAGGACCTCTTTATCCTGTGTGGTTTAAGAGTTCCGGAAGGGTCAGGCATGCTCCGAAGATTGTGGAGGTCCAGTGGCAAAAACCCCTCCCGGGTTGGATCAAGGTAAACACGGATGGCAGCGCTTCAGGGGCGCCGGGCAATCTAACAGCCTACGGTATCTTTCGAAATTGTAGAGGATTCTTTCGCGGATGCTTTGTCCATCACTGTGGTTCAGGGTACGCATTTGAGGCTGAATTGGTTGCAGTAATGTGGGCGATTCATTACGCATTTGCAAAAGGATGGACACAACTTTGGCTGGAATCGGATTCTATGTATGTGGTGAACCTGCTGGAGAAGAGAACGATGGAGGTCCCATGGCGCCATCTTAGCTATTGGCGCCATACCTTGCATCTCCTCAATGGCATTGATCTTGTAGTCTCTCATATCTTTCGTGAAGGCAATCAGGTGGCGGACATGCTGAGCAAGAAGACGGAGAGTGGCGCCTGGTGGGGCGTCCCGCCCACAGACCTTCTTCACTACCTCACTGATGATTATATTGGCCAATCCACCTATAGGTTTGTTACTTAATGCGCCATCGCTTCAGGTTTCTTTTTTGGCGCCTATTTTCCTGGGGGGTACACTTTTTCCTTCCAAGGGTTTTTCCCACAAGGGTGGGTTTTACCTTGGAAGGTTTTAACGAGGCCCCAACCATTCAGCCATTTGGTCGACTTGTGACCACTTCGTTTTTTGGTTGTTGACATTATTTCCAGGCTTTCATTTGGTTACATGATCTGCTTGTGATCAGGATTACTCTTTTTTTCATTTTTAATATATATATTCGCACTTATAAAAAAAATATAATATATTTTTCTGGTTAATAAAATTATAATTCATATAATAAAAATTGAAAAATAATAAAATTATAATTCATGTAATAATAATTGAAAAATACGGGATATTACATACTATCCACCTTTAAAAAAAATTCGTCCACGAAATTCGTTGTCTTACCAAAGTTCATGAAAAAAATATCATTTTTTTACACGAGTATTCTTGTCTAATATTGAAAGTACACATGCAATAATGCTCTTAAAAAAATGATGACTTGAATTTATAAAATGTACTTTTAAAACATGATAATATAAAATATTTCATGAATAAATGGAATAACATGACGTAATAAATTTCATACCTTGAGGAATCCGAGAGATATGGCGGAGGTGGATGTCACTAGATAATTTCTTTTAAAATTTGAAAAGATATATTTTTTTTTGTTCAAGTCTACAGAACCGTAGACCTGCTCTGATACCACTGTTGTAACGCCCCGATTTACAATATAAAAATAGTCTGACTTTTATGGAAAACGCTATTATAAAAACACGAGTTTTAAGAAAAATAACTTAATAAAACTTAAACATTTAACTAATACAGTCACATTACAATTTAAATTTTATCAAAATAATCCAAAACATAAAATAAGAATTATTTAAATTCAAAATTTAATTTGGTCTTCATCCAAAATAAAATAAGAATTATTTAAATACCCAATTAATTTTAATTTGGTCTTACCTATCCCCATACCCATCGGAGGATCGGATATTCATACCTACCCATACCCTCTTAACTTACAATTGTATTTTTTTCAAATTTAAGTTATTTCTTTTTTAAAAGAAATTTGAGTTATTTAAATAAAAATGTAGATATTTACTAAATTCTTAAGGAAACAATAAAGCAAAAAGAATATAGATAACCAACTATATATTATAAAAATATAGCAAAAATAATAAAAATTAGTAGATTTTGGTTGAGACTTGGGAAAAATCATTTTCAGTTTTAAATAAATAAAAATGTAAAATATTATAAATAAATATATATGTAGATATATTATATATATAATATTATTATTTAATCGGGTATCGGGTAGGGTATGGGTAGGATTACCTAGACCCCTCCATACCCATACCCGAAAATAATACCCACTACCCATTTATTTAATCGGGTACAAAACTATCCTCCATACCCTCCTCCTCAAGTTAGGGTCGGGTATCGGATCCTCCGTCGGGTTCGGAGGAAATTGCCATCCCTAGCCCGACTCCTTAATCCAAAAAAATTATAAAAATGAAGGGTCAGCTTCCACTTGCTCAGTAGGGACCAACTTTTGTCAATACATAATAAATCATACAAGCATAAACATTTATAATAAAACATGTAATTCCTCGACTAATTTTCCTCTGTGTGCATATCAATTAATAATTTTAGTACGGGCTTAACGTGAGGATACTTTTGATAAAGACAAGAATTAAGTTCCCGCATATCAATATAAATGAAAAATACTCGCGTGAAACATTATATAAAGACAAGAATTAAAATCCCTACCTCAACTGATATCTGTTATTCCTTGAAATGAATAAAATTATTCTAATTCTCTTGATTGTCGGTTCCTACACAAATTATAAAATTATAATTAATAAAATTATATAAGAAATTTTTGGATGGGTTAAAATAGAATTGAAATATCCCCACCTTAAAATAATTGCAGATATCTTGTGCCGAGAATGTACATTAAATCATGTTCCTCTTTTCCGGATTTGGCTAAGTGACTATTGGTGTGATATCAAACAATATATGGTTGTTGTAGAAAGAAAGAACAAAAAGCTAGTTCTAGAGATATACATGATTCTAGCATAAAGTATTTGTAAAAAGTGTAAGGGAAAAACTAGTATTTATAATGGTATTTCTTTGATGAAAATTTAATAAGAATTATGTTTTTTTTAACGTTACAAAATCATAAATTGATATTCTTTCATCTACCATCATTAAGTTAGGAACTCTTCAAACCCATAACCGAAATTTCACTTAAATGACTAATTAAATATAATATATTTTTCTGGTTAATAAAATTATAATTCATATAATAAAAATTGAAAAATAATAAAATTATAATTCATGTAATAATAATTGAAAAATACGGGATATTACAATAACTATGTTAGTATATACAACTAAGAATTCCGCTGTAAAATGCCAAACCTCGTTGAAATAATAATCTGAGATGGATTGGGAAAATTTCAAACGTATATTTGTAGGAACCCCAATACAATCAGCAATAGAGTATCCTATCCAGTTGTCCAACCAAAAATGAACCCTCGAATGATCACCAGGAATCCATCGAGATTGTGATGTCAATTCCAATAATAGCGGACGCAATCCCGGCCAACTGGAAGAACCAATATACGTTGTCCATGGATTTGGATTCATAAAATGCCGACGTAGAGTGGCGAAAACTGAATCCTCAGAGGTAAGAAACTTCCACGCCATCTTCATCAAGAAGGCTTTGTTCGCAGCCAGCAATGATTGAACCCCCAAGCTACCTTCGTCCTTTGGCGCACAACATCGGGACCAATTAATTGTTACCGTACCATTCTTATTAATGACTCGAACCAAACAAAATTTTGAATAGACTTTTCCATAGCTTTAGGCAGTGTAACCGGCCATCTATAAATTAGCATAGATGGACCAATAAACTTGTGATCACGGAATTAACCAGAGTTATCCGTCCTGCCATAGATAAGAAGTACCCTTCCAAGTACAAAACTTAGAAATAATTTTATCATATAGGGGTTTGAATAATTGTATCTTAGGAACTCCTTTAAATAGGGGGACACCAAGATAATTAAATGGGAACGAACCCCTAGACATGCCAAGATGTGTTTAGAAACCTGTCCTGAAAGCTGACCATAGTTTGTAAGAATATCTAATAAACATCGACAATTTCTCCTCCTAGTGGCTATCATAATAAGAATATCATCCGCGTAGGGTAAACAAGGTTGGAATTGCACATTCCATTGAGCTATGAACAGAGTGATAAGCTCTTGTTGAAGAGCACTCTGTAAATTGCGTGCAAGTACCTCCTCTGCTGCACAAAATTGTAAGGGTGATAAAGGATCACCTTGACGTACCCCCCTCATGCAACGAAAATAACTTTCCGGGCTACCATTAATGAGAATAGAGATGTGGGCTAAGGTTTTTTTGAATAAATTCGAAATTATATAATAAAAAGGAAAAGAGAGTATTCCTGATCACAGGCAGATCATGTAGCCAAAAGTAAGCCTGAAAACATTGTCATATTTCAAAACAAAATTGTCACAAGCCGACCAAATGGCTAAATGGTTGGGGGCCTTGTTAAAACCTCCCAAGGTAAAACCCACCCTTGTGGGGAAAACCCTTGACAGGAAAAAGAGTACCCCCCATGAATGAAAAAGCGTCCAAAAATGGGAAAAGAAACCAGAAACCAGGACGCACTAGCTAACAAACCTATAGTGGATTGGCCAACATAGTCATCAATGAGATAATATACGAGCTCCTCAGGCGGGACGTCCCACCATGTACCGTAATCCGTCTTCTTGCTCAACATGTCTGCCACCCGATTGCCTTCCCAAAAAATATGTGAGACCACCAAATCCATATGAGCGAGAAGATGCAAGGTGTATTGCCATCTGCTAAGGTGGCGCCAGGGGACCTTAGTAGATCACTTTTCCCGCAAGTTCACCACATACATCGAATGCGACTCCAGCCAAAGTTGTGTCCAGCCTTAGACAAAAACATAGTGAATCGCCCACATTGCTATGACCAATTCAGCTTCAAACGCATAGCCCGAACCACAACGATTCACGAAACACCCCCGAAAGAAACCTCTACAATTCCGAAAAACCCCAAAAGCTGTGAGATTGCCCGGTGCCCCCGAAGAACTGTCGTCCGTATTCACCTTGATCCATCCCGGGAGGGGTTTTTGCCAATTAACTTCCACGGTCTTTGGTGCTTGTCTAGCCCGCCCAACAACACGCAGCCTATGCAGGATGAGAAGGTCTTGTTGGTCATTGTGCATGCATCCCCGATCTAATGAAGACGATTCAATGATGAGAACCCAAAGATGAAGAGTAGCCTATAAGTCTAAGTGGCTACGATAATCTAGAGGGGGGGTGAATAGATTATCTCCATCTTTTCGATTATGCCCTCTTTTTCGAAACAAATAAGCCAAGACAATAATAAAGGTGCGGGAAGTAAACAACATGCGTCGATTTATAGGGGCTCAACCTACCTAGGGCCTAATTCTCTACCACTCCAGTATATCCGGGATGGATTTCAAAAAGAAAAAAGATTTTATTAATTACCAAAATTAATACAACACCTTACAACATCACATTGAAGAGCACCACACTCTTCTTCAACACCACCTTTGAGATTACCACAATCTCTCTTGAAGATTACCACAATCTCCAAACGGCACCTTGTGAATATTACCACAATCTTCAACCTTGAAGAACACCAAATTCTTCAACACCTCAAGAGCACCACACTCTTGAAACACCATCACCTAGATCACCCAAGTGTATTCTTTCCACAAGAATACTCACAAGGATGTCTTGTGTTGAATGATGACCAAAATCAAGATTAAAACTCAATAATGAATATTACAATTTTGAGTGCAAGTGTAATCAAGAATCAAGCCTAGACCTCAAGATGTGAAAGTGAAATACTTAGGCTATAAATACAACAAGAGTGTTGAATATGAAAGCTTAGAAATTTGCAGATTTCTTGTTGTGTATTTGCTTGTGTTGTTCTTATCTTGTGTCTTCAAATCATCTTCTATTTATAGGAGAGTCTTCACAAACATAGGCTCCTCCTTCTTCACTTTTGTCTACAAAAAGAAGATCACAAGAAGTAGAAATATTGTACAAAAATGAAAAGCAAATCTTGCTGATAAAGATGTCAAACGGCACAATTTTTGCTGTCAAAAAATACATAGGGTGACCGGTTGCCCTATAGAAAATTTTGAACGTTGGAAAGAATTTAGTGCGATCCAGGTACCGGTTGGAGGGGGTCCGACCGGTCGGCCCTTCCCTTGACCGGTCGCCCTCCCTCATTTTTCATGTCCAGTACGTTCTGTTTCATTTTGTGCGTTCTCCAGGTACCGGTCGACCGTTTGCTCGACCAATCGACCTCCAACTTGAAATGTTGTCAGATATTTATCAAAAATAAACTTCAAAAAATACTCCGAAAAATTAGTAAAAATATTTTAAACCAATCGGGAGTATTTGGACAACATAAGAAATATCATTTTGATGTAAAAACGCATTAACACAAAATCATCAAAAGTGGTGTCCAATATTTTAGTCGAAAATAAACTTGAATAAATACTCCGGAGAATTAGCAAAAACATTTTAAATCAATTGGGAGTATTTGGACAATATTTATAAACATTGTTTTTGTATAAGAACTCATTTAAACAAAATCATCAAAATCTTGATAAAAACATTTATCTAACAAACTCCCCCTTTTTACCAAAACAATTTTAGGAAGTTGATTTTAAAACAAAACATATTTTCCGGTCTAAAACATCAATCCATTACAATCAAGATTTATCATAAGTGAGACACACAAGGATAGGAGCAATGATTTTTCAAAATATTTTTGCAAAAACTCCCCCTATCAATATGCATATCAAGAACAGGTATAAAAGCAAATAATTAAAAGCTAAAAGCTTAGCTTTTACAACTTAAGCTTGAATTTCATGAGCTTATAAGCTCCCCCTGTCACAAGACATCATTAGTCAATCATAAAAGTCCATAATTCATCAAATGGACTAAGTATCATTAACAGCTTTTGGCTTTTAAGAGCCTTAGCTTATAGCTTTTCTTGCAAGCTTATTTTCGCTTCTTTGAGCATATGAGTGTTTTTCCTGTTTCTTAGCTTTTACAACTTAAGCTTGAATTTCATGAGCTTATAAGCTCCCCCTGTCACAAGACATCATTAGTCAATCATAAAAGTCCACAATTCATCAAATGGACTAAGTATCATTCACAACTTTTGGCTTTTAAGAGCCTTAGCTTATAGCTTTTCTTGCAAGCTTATTTTCGCTTCTTTGAGCATATGAGTGGTTTTCTATTTATCCCCCTTTGGAATCATCAAAAATAATGTTAGCACGATAAAAACATCATACAATCATATCAAAGTGCGTAAGTTAATCGATTTATCGAGCATTTTGTACAATGAAGCTTAAATTCCAAATAAAAGGGAAAAGTTGCTCATTTGATTTGCAAAAGCTCATTTGATTGATAAAACATGATCTCTATAATATTATAAGACTTTTCAAATCAAGAGAATCATGTAGGTGATGAATTTTTCATAGAAACATTTTGTCGAACACTTGGCGTGCGTCGAATAAAACAAGAGATATATAACGCCTTTGTATTTCATTTAAGCGGAAATTTTTGCAATATAACAACATTCATCCATCAAGAATTATCATATACATTATACTAATGCAAGAATTTCATCAAAATAGCAAGATACAAGCACATTCTCAAGGGTTCAATCCAATTGAGATAAAAAGGAGAAATTCTTACCAATTGATCGGAGAAGTCGGATGATATGGATGAAATAGAAGTTACATAAACTCAAAAAATATAGATTTTATAAGAAGAAAATCATTTTGAGTGAATTGTGTGTGAAAAATGCAAAGGGGTTCGATTTTGGAAGAAAACAACAAAAATACGAAATGAAGGACAAAAGCAATTTTATCACTGAAATTGCTTAGGGCGATCGGTCGATGGGTAGGGCGATCGGTGCCTGCAACTGGTCGACCAGTCGACCTCTCTGTCGACCGGTGCCTGAACACCAGTTTTGTTTCTGTCCGAATTTTGCACCAAAAATCCGATTTTTCACCCCTAAGTTTTAAAAACATGCAAATTGCAAACGTAGACCTCATTCAATATAAATTATGTCATAATTAAGCTCGAAATGAGGTTAAAGACTCGGCGGTAAATGAACAAATGTCCGAGATTTATCTTTGAGACAGAATTAAACACATCTCAAATTTTTGTTTAAGAAACGCAATCCCTTAGAAAAATATCGAATCTCAATATGTTTAGTTTGATTATGACGAACCATATTTTGAGAAATTGTAATCGCCGGACTTGTTATCCCGAAGAATATGAACGTTTTAAAATTTTGGATATACAAGCCATAAGAAGAAGTGCCTTTCAAATATAAATTTCTTTTAATGGCACTTTAATGAGATTTGTTGGGATAGTTTTGAAGTCGAGCATATAGACATAAGGCATAGAAAATGTCGAGTCTTAAAGAAATAATAAACGTAGATCAACATACCTCGAATTGTTTGTTAACCAATATGCCTTCCTCAACCTTTGTCAATCTTTACATTGGTTGCCATAGAGGTTGAGATGGTTCTTCCTTCTTCAATGCCTAATTTCTCCAAAGGTTCTATTGTATACTTTGATTGTGAAATATAACCATCTTCTTGGCATTGTTTAACTTGAAGTCCAAGGAAGAAGTTTGTGCTCCCCCATCATGATCATCTTAAATACACCTTGCATCAACTGAGAAAACATCTTGTACAAAAATTCATTAGTAGCACAAATAATATTCTCATAAATTTGCACAAGCAGTCTTGCCCTTTTTCGAAAAACAAAGAGAGTAGATCAACTTTACCTCTTGTAAAATCATTTTGCACAAAAAAATAGCTAAGTCTATCATACCATACACGGGGTGCTTGTTTTAAACATAAAAGGCCTTTTATAAAAATCATTTGGCCTAAAATTTTTCAAACCCCGGTTGTTTTACATAGACTTCTTGAATAAAACCATTTAGAAAAAGTAGATTTAACATCCATTTGGTAAAGCTTGAAATTTTTAAAACAAGAATAGGCAAGTAAAATACGAATAGCTTCTAAACGTGCTACGGGTGCAAATGTTTCATCATAATCAATACCTTCTTCTTGACAATACCTTTGAGCTACTAACCTCTTCTTGGTCATCAAACTTGTTCCAAGATATCAAAAAATTTCTGCAAAATCTTAACAAGATATCTTGCACAAGAGCATAGTAATATCGAATAATGGAGACACAATGACAAGTAACACATACTATACTTTCAAACAAATCATCAAGAGTTCAATAAGACATGTAAGTTCAAATAGGCTTATAGAAAGCTATATAAGGTCTCTTTTGAAATTTAACAAATTCAAGAGCATATAGTTGAGACCTCATTTAAAAGAAGTATTTGAACAATAGTTTTGACAAGAATGAATATGAACAATCAAATGCATAATTTTGAGATAAGGATGAAAATCAAATGTTTTTATCAAAACAAATTATAATCCTTTACAATACTCGGATAAAACAAGCTTTTTCGAATAGTGCCAAAAAATCGAAAAATCCTCTTAATGGCACTTGTATGAGATACTCTTAAATATCTTGAAAAGCAAGCACATAAGCATATGGCAAAAGTATATCGAGTCTATGAGATGAATAGTGAGCGTACCTCGATATCTTAATCATTTCTTGATGGATTATGAGAAGATAGCCAATGAATAAGAGATATAAATCCTACACAATTCTTAAACAAGTTGCGCACAAAACAACATGATACAAGTATAGGATAAAAACAATATGCGTCACAAGTATGATTATGCCATAAGCACCCATAGGAAATTATAAAACTTTAGTCTAAGTAAATGCACAAGAGTTTTAAAAATAACATGCAAGGTCCTCTTTTCAAAAATATTTTAAAAACACACAAATATATTGAAGACCTTAATCTTAAAGATAAATTTTTGAAAACTCATTTTGAAAAATTAGGCACAATTAAAAATATGCATAATAACAATAAAATGCATATTTAAATGAGGAGAAACGGTTTACCAATTACGCCATTTCCATGGGTTGTGTCTTTCCCGTTGTTGATGGTATCTTCCCCTTTGAAAATCATCTTGTAGATGATAGCTTCTCCAATTGCTCCATTTCCAAGGGTTATGTCCTTCCCATTGTTGATAATGTCTTTCTCTTGGAAATTCATTGTGGTGATGTCTTTTCCTTTGATTGAATGAGACGATCATTTGATGTCTCCTTGGCGTCATGAATTTTCCTTGAATATTATTCCACTGAGTACCTAATATGACATTGTTTTGTGGTACCCTCAAATGTTTGGGTCCTTTGGGATTAGCTTTGAGACTTTTAGGTTTCCAACAATAATTAGAGCTATTTCTAGCCCGACAAGTATTTACCGTATGACCCTTTTTACCACAATAGAAGCAAGTAACATAATGACCAACATGTATAGGGACTTGATTTCTTTTCACGTAATTAACAACACTAGGCTTATGATCAAGTCCTTGTTTCAATTTATTACAACAATGAACATCAACAATATCGGTCATTTTATCGGTACTCAAGTTGGATTTTGATAAATCATTTTTCATGCAATTAATATTCTCAACAAGAGTACTATTTTCTTTTTCAAGGTTTCTAACCTTGTCAAGTGTGGTGGTGTGAGCACATGATAGTGATTCATAGGAAGTAAATAAACTATCCTTATCATTTTTCAAAACATTGAATTCCTTGTTCAAATTTTTGTATTTAACAAGTAAGCTTTGGAATTCATTTTGAAGCTCATCATAATCATTTTGCAAATCACTATACTCATTTTGTAATTCATTTTTATAAGAAGTAGAAGGTTTAGAACTTACCTCATTTTCTTCTTCGAAGCCCATAAGACATCGTTCATATACATCATCGTTGGAGGTTGTAGGAAGCTCATCCCATGTTATTGGATTTGATGTTGTATCCAATTGAGAAGTAGATACTTTTGAGTGGCTCCTTTCATTTACATATACTTCTTCCAATTTTCTCCATGCTTCATGTGCCGATTTTATTCCTACAATATGATCATATTCCAAAATGGTAAGTGAACAATACAAAATATTAAGAGCTTTACCATTTAAGGAGATGATTTTCTTCTCTTCATCATTGAGCTCCTTGAGGACTTTGGAGGTGTGTGGTGTATCTTTTATCGGAATAGATTCTCCATTGACGATCGTGTTCCAAATATCGAACCCGCAACCTTGTAGATAGCATTCCATTCTTTCTTTCCAAAATGTATAATTTTTGGAATCAAATAGTGGTGGCTTGGTGGTGGAGGCGCCGGTAAGGTAAACTTCATTCGTAGCCGATGATCGTTTCTCTTTACGCGCGATGTGGAACGAGCTTGCCAAAGAGTTTGGCTCTGATACCACTTGTAAGTCCAAGTGGCTACGATAATCTAGAGGGGGGTGAATAGATTATCTCCATCTTTTCGATTATGCCCTCTTTTTCGAAACAAATAAGCCAAGACAATAATAAAGGTGCGGGAAGTAAACAACACACGACGATTTATAGAGGTTCAACCTACCTAGGGCCTAATCCTCTACCACCCAGGTATATCCGGGATGAATTTCAAAAAGAAAAAGATTTTATTAATTACCAAAATTAATACAACACCTTACAACATCACCTTGAAGAGCACCACTCTTCTTCAACACCACCTTTGAGATTACCACAATCTCTCTTGAAGATTACCACAATCTCCAAACGGCACCTTGTGAAGATTACCACAATCTTCAACCTTGAAGAATACCAAATTCTTCAACACCTCAAGAGCACCACACTCTTGAAACACCTATCACCTAGATCACCCAAGTGTATTCTTTCCACAAGAATACTCACAAGGATGTCTTATGTTGAATGATGACCAAAATCAAGATTACAACTCAATAATGAATATTACAATTTTGAGTGCAAGTGTAATCAAGAATCAAGCCTAGACCTCAAGATGTGAAAGTGAAATACTTATGCTATAAATACAACAAGAGTGTTGAATATGAAAGCTTAGAAATCTGCAGATTTCTTGTTGTGTATTTGCTTGTGTTGTTCTTATCTTGTGTCTTCAAATCATCTTCTATTTATAGGAGATTCTTCACAAACATAGGCTCCTCCTTCTTCACTTTTGTCTACAAAAAGAAGATCACAAGATGTAGAAATATTGTACAAAAATGAAAAGCAAATCTTGCTGATAAGGATGTCAAACGACACAATTTTTGCTGTCAAAAAATACACAGGGTGACCGGTTGCCCTATAGAAAAGTTTGAACGTTGGAAAGAATTTAGTGCGATCCAGGTACAAGTTGGAGGGGGGTCCTACCGGTCGGCCCTTCCCTTGACCGGTCGCCCTCCCTCATTTTTCATGTCCAGTACGTTCTGTTTCATTTTGTGCGTTTCTCAGTGCGGTCGACCGTTTTGACCGGCCGGTCGACCTCCAACTTGAAATGTTGTCCGATTTTTATCAAAAATAAACTTCAAAAAATACTCCAAAAAATTAGTAAAATATTTTAAACCAATCGGGAGTATTTGGAAAACATAAGAAATATCGTTTTGATGTAAAAATGCATTAACACAAAATCATCAAAAGTGTTGTCCACTATTTTAGTCGAAAATAAACTTGAATACATACTCCGGAGAATTAGCAAAAACATTTTAAATCAATTGGGAGTATTTGGACAACATTTATAAACGTTGTGTTGGTATAAAAACTCATTTAAACAAAATCATCAAAATCTTGATAAAAATATTTATCTAACATGGCCGCGTCCACCGTTCAGAGTTGTTGTGAAAAACCAACTCATTTCGGATATGCCAAATGAGCCAGATGCAGGATAGGATAGCCACACGCCATAGGAAAGCAACCTGCTCACTGAAATGAAAGTTCATTAGCCGCACCAGGAATTCATTAAAACTATGAGCCTCAAATGGATGAATGTTAAAAGAATCAAAAATCTATCGCCAGAGAGCCCCTGCAAAGACACAAGAGACAAATAAATGGTCAATCGATTCTGCAAAGGCACGACAAAAAGCGCAAAACGAGGGGCCAGTAAAACTCCCCCTGGCCCATAATAAATCCAATACAGCCAATCGATTGTGGATAGCCCACCACATTACCACCGATCGCCGTTCTGGGATGTGTTGCGACTAAATCCAAGAACCCCACTTGACCACTGGATAGTGGGGACGAACATGAGCATATGTTGCTTTCGAAGTAACCATGCCATCCTCCGAATTCAGCCATATACACGTATCCCTCGAAGAAGGGGCAACAGGGACTCGCACGATATCCCGGACCAGATCCAAATAAGCCTCCACAAATGAGAAGGTGAAGTGCCAGGACTCGTCATAAAAATAGTCCGAAATGCGATGCTGAAATAAGTGCTTGTATTCCTGTGGGATACCAATTCTGTTTGCAATAGAGTAACCAAACTAGTTGTTAATCCAAAATAATACCTCAGAATTAGCCCCTGGGATCCAACGAGAATCATTCAAACAATCCAAAATGCAAGGTTTAATCCCAGCCCAGATAGAAGAAGGGATAAACGACCTCCAGACCGCCCCATCCGCCATCAAATAGTGTCGCCTAAGGGTGTTGGAGATCACCGAGTCCGAGTTCATACCCTTCCAGCCCAATTTCATCAAAAAAGCCGTATTAGCCACCACAATCGATCAAACGCCCAACCCCCTTTAGCCCGAGGCGGGCAACACCAATTCCAACTAACCACACTGACCCCTTTGTGTTAACATCCCCAGTCCAAATGAAGTTACGCATGGCCCTTTCCATTTGCTTGAGCAAGGTTCAGGGCCATTTGTAAACCATCATGGTGTGCACAAAGTAACTAGTAATCACCGTATTAACAAGACAAACTCGACCAGCAAGGGAAAGAGAAGAACCTTTCCATCTTCTGAATTTGAGGATGACCTTATCAAAGACGGGCTGTAAATCCGCAGCCTTAGGGGCACCCTTGAAAATCGGTGCACCTAAATATACAGTGGGGAACGTTCCGGGCTGAATCCCCATGATAGTTTGCACCCTCCCATGTACATGAGATGAGACCCGGGAGCCAAAGTAAACTTTAGATTTTTGAGGATTAAAAGCTTGGCCCGAGATATCAGCATAGAGGGTGAGAATCCGAAGAAGGATGCGGGAGTTAGCTGAAGAAGCCCCCCACATAATAACAATATCATCTGCATATAAGATGGACGATGGGAAGATAATCCGTCTAGGCGCGATGAACGGACCTAACCGATTTTGAGCAACCGCAGCCTCAATAAATTTACTAAGTACCTCCTCCGTGATGCAAAAGAGTAACGGGGATAGAGGATCACCATGTCTGACCCTTCTAAAACAGGAGAAGTACCCCACCGGCATCCCATTAAGTATCACTGATATTTTGGATGATCGAAGAATAACATCCACCCAGTGAATAAAAACCTCTAAGAAACCAAAGCGGCGCAAAACGTGTAGTAAGAAACCCCACTTCAAAGTATCAAATGCCTTACGGATATCAACCTTCAATATCATATTTGCATTCGATCGACCATGCAAGACATTGAACCCTTCAGAGACCATGGCGATACAATCATGAATCTGCCTCCCCGGAATAAATCCGAACTACGTAGGAGATAAATAGGCAGAAATAATCGAACCCAAACACGTAGCCAATATCTTAGTAATAATTTTGAAAAGAAAATTACTCATAACAATCGGGCGAAAGTTCTCAATAGCATTAGCATCCTTAGTCTTTGGGATGAGCGCCATGAAGATAGCGTTCAAACCCAATGGTAGGGACGAGCTAATGAAGAAAAATCGGACATCGGCGATCACCTCAACTGAGATGACATCCCAGAAGTGGCGATAAAATGTCCCATTGAAGCCGTCTGGGCCTGGAGAGCTATCCGAATCCATATCAAACACCGCTTCCTTAATCTCTGAATCCGAAGGAATGACTGTCAAGCTAGCATTATCCAACGGCCCTACCCTGGGGAAAATTACCTAATCAACCATAGTATAATCTGCAATGGTACCCCCAGTGTCCGCGAAGAGCTCCTTATAGAAGGAAATATTATGATTCCGAAGAACCGCTGGATCATCAGTGTAACTGCCATCAATCATAAGACCATGAATCCCCGTGCGTCATTACAAATCTGGCTATGATGGTGAAAAAATGTTGTATTACGATCACAATCCTTAAGCCATGTCGAGCGGCCCTTTTGCTTAAGGAATTCAGATTGTAATAGCAACGTGTGAGACAGAACCTTCTGGGCGTCGATCTCCATGTCCCGATGAGCAGCTGTATAGCCCAAAGTCTCAATATCAGCCTGAATCTGACGAACTTGCTCCATCTGATACTCCACCCTGTGATTAACATCCCCAAAAACATCGCTGTTCCAGACCTTAATAGCCAGCCGTAACCTTTTGAGCTTCAACATGACGCACAACAGAGGATTGGGCGTGGCGCAAGAAATAGCCCAATAAGTAGTAACCAAATCGCAGAATGTGTCATGATGAACCCACATACGCTGGAAACGAAATGGAACCGGACCCCTGCTAATAGAAGATGAACAAGAAACCAAAATGGGATGGTGATTGGATCCAATGCGAGGAAGAACCAAGCCCTTGACAACTTGCCAAAAAGAGAAAAATCAACAAGTTGCTAGGGCTCGATCCAGCTTAGCCTGAAGGAGGGATAGAGGCATTCGGGGGGAGCACCAAGTAAATGAATTCCCCGTAGTCGGCACTGCAAACAAACCAGCATCCTCCAAAAGGTCTCTGAAATCCTGGCAAGAGGCCTGGGATAAAATTCCACTGCCCGAGCACTCATGATGACCCAACACAGCGTTGAAGTCCCCAATAAACACCAGATCATCAAGACCCAAATTCCTCAAATCCACGTATGCCGAGCAGTATGATCACATAAACCATGAGCAAAACCAATATGAAAAACCATAGAACCAAATTGAACTTGCAGAACAATACATTGAGAGGAAGACCAAACCTGAATTTGGACGGAAATACCAGCATCACAGAAGACCCAAATATCAGCTCGTCCGTTAGCCGAATGCTCTGGGCCACGAACCTCAATCCCAAACTACTCCAATAAGAATCCGAAATCGATGAAATGTCCACCTTAGGCTCATAAATAGCTAATATAGAAGGTTTATGTTTTTGACATAACGCCTTAAGAACATTACGAGAGGCAATGTTCCCAATCCCCCGGATGTTCTAGAAGATGCAATTCATTGAGACGGTGGGGGGGTGGCACCCGTGATGATCGCACGGTAAAAATAGGAGTGTGGTGTGCTGTAGAATCTGACGACTGAGAGTTGGCCACTTCATTTGTATAATCTGCCATCTCTTTGAAGCTGCAAAATCTAACTCTTCGGCCCTGGGCGATCTGGTTCAATAGTAATGTCATGAATTACTGGTGATGGACCCTTAGTAACACTCTGATTAATCTGGATTTAGCCGAATCAAGGGAGCTATCCCGGAAGGCACGACTAAGAACCCGGATAGGCTTCTTTAACGGGTGCTGAATCGTAAGAGGCAGAATAGTGGAGACTGAGCCGGTGTTGGAAGGAGGGGCCTTAAGAACTAGTTCCCTAGTTGGAAAATCTGTCTGAGGATCCGCGGATGGTTGATCGGGGGTGTCATCTGAAGCAAGAGCCTCAAAAGTATTACCGAGGTGTATATCAGCAGGGCAAGTGACTATTGCACAGGTAGGGGATCCTGCTCGCATAATCGAACCCGTATTTCCCATTGAGTCATCAACGACCTTGCCCTTGTCCTACTGCACAGGACGATAAACTTTACGAACCCTAAAATGTCCTCATTGAACTGAATTCTGACGTGCTGTTAAAGCCCTAGAGCGTCCATGGTCAGGAGAGGCGCGCCTTTCCGTAGTTGAGTTTCCCGCGGGAGTAATACGACAAGAAACTGTCGAATATCCCGTAACACTACACTTCGAGTGAAATTCAGTTAGTTTCTCATAACTCACTGACACAAAGGAACACTGGCCAACTCGATCCACCATGATGTGATCCTCCAATGGTTTTGCCAAATCAATATCCACTAACACTCGAATGAAATGCCCCAGAGAACCATCGAGCGATCGATGGTCAATTTGTATCGGATTTCCAATCACATTGGCGATCCCCAAGATGGTATTAGGATCCCAATACTCCAAATTGAGCTCGAAGATGCGAACCCGAACACTAGCCACCGATGTGTGTACCTTATACGGATTGAAATTCGGGACCCATGGAGATAGCCGAATAGTTCTCGGATTAAGCGCCCAATTAATACGTAGTTGAGCTCGAGCTCGGTCCTGCGCATGAAAAAATTTGACACAAAAATATCCCTTGCCCAAGGGAATTAGTTTCCAATCATTTTTAATGCCCCATAGTTCTGATAGTTTTTTATACAGGAGCATAGTTGGCCATGGCTTGTTACCTTTTCCCAAAATAACCCACCCGATCAAGGAATAAGAAAACTCGGCAAGGCGTTGTTGGTAAACATTTTCATCGATAGTAACAGAATAATAATCACCTTTCCTAATTGGCTTAGGGATTGAATGTATCTTACCAGAAACCATATGAGAAAATGATGGAGTGTTACCTGGGGCCTGGGTCCTGGGTAAAATAGAATAATCCAACGGAATGTTATTGCCTGAAACCATTTTCACGAAAGAATGACCCAAATTAATATTGGTATTAGTGTTATGAGCCGAAAGTCGAGGGTTCGATGCATGGGGGGATGAGCTTCCAGCCATTTGAGTAGTCATCGTGGGAGGGCACGCAGGAGGAATGCTCTGAGGATGGCAGACAGAGGCCCAGGGGCCATCACCCCCCTGGGAGGGGGCCGCCTTGGAAGAGACATCATTGGCCGGCCCCCCATAATGGCGCCCAAGGGGGCCGACCCCCCACATTCAGCGGCAAGCATGTGGGGGCGTGCTCCAAGGTCAGCGGCATCCTTGGAGGAGGGGGGCCGCCCCCTAATTCCCATCAATGAAGAAGCATTCCCCAAGGAGGTCGCCTGCTGCATATTCTGATACGGATTGTACGAAGGACCCATTGAACATATCGATTCAAGAACCCAACGTATACTAGTAGGCAGCGGATATTCCAGATCGATGATCTAGTTTGATCTTACCTAGAGCTTTATAACCTTGACCCGTTGGCTATATGATCAGCCAAGAACCTTGGTATGGTGAACACCACAAGATATTGCTCAAGTATCTTGATAAGTTCTTAAACAATTGAAAACTCTACAAAGAGAATTTCAACTCACAAAGGCAAATGCCAATTTCAATATATCAATCAATTGTCCATTCTTACATGGGCTGCCATGCTTTTATAGTTACAATATGATGCTTCAATGTTAATCCCGAATTGGCTTTTCATGGGATTTGAAGAGACATTCTTGACCCCTTTTTCTAGTCTTACAACATAGAAAATGACTCCCCATGTGAAGAGACACTCTAGACCACCTTTACTAGACTTGGAAAATGATTACTAGACTAGACAACCTTTCTAGACTTGGAAAATGACTACTAGACTTACTTCATTGAATAATCATACTTGATTAACTTAACTAAGACACTTTGACTAACAAAATGCTGAAAATTGACCATTTTAAGCAAAATGAAACATCACTCCTCTTGGGCTTGAGGTGTTGGACGAAAATCATGGCTCATAAACTCCAAATTAAGTCTTCAATTCAGTTCCATGCTTGAGCCCAACTTATTTGATGCATTCGGCCCAACAACTTGAATAACATTCATTACTTGGCCTTGTATTGAGCTCCCTTGCACATTTTCTTTAATTTCAGCAACAAGAGTCATCAAAGCTTGCTTAATTTGTTTAGCTCTTGCTCTCGTGATTGGCCCTCCATGAATCATCATCGGTTCTTTATTTCCTTGAGTTGTAACTACGGGATGACCTTCATCATTCCCTTCTTCTTCGAAAGGATTCGTCCTCGAATCGATTCGCATTAAAAGGAGATAGATCGGACACATTAAAAGTAGCACGACATTATACTCACCTGGAAGATCAATCTTGTAGGCATTGTCATTGATCTTTGCAATCACTTGAAATGGCCCATCACCCTTGGTTGTAGCTTGGACTTTCGCTTTGTTGGAAACCTTTCTTTTCTCAAATGCAGCCACACCCAATCTCCTGGTTCAAATATTACTTGCTTTCGACCTTTGTTGGCTTGTTTAACATATCGCTCGGTTTGCTTCTCAATATTAAGTTTCACCTTTTCATGCAACTTCTTTACCAAGTCGCTTTAGCTTTTCCATCAAGACTTGCTTGCTCTTCAACAGGATAGGAACAAGATCAAGTGGACTCAATGGATTAAATCCATAAACAACTTCAAAAGGAGTAAAGTTAGTAGCAGAATGCACACTCCTATTATATGCAAACTCAACAAATGGCAAACAATCTTCCCAATTCTTTAAGTTCTTTTGAATCAAAGTTCAAGTAGTTGAGACAAAGTTCTATTTACTACTTGAGTTTGCCCATCGGTTTGTGGGTGGCAAGTAGTAGAAAATAGAAGTTTAGTTCCCAATTTGCTCCATAACACACGCCAAAAGTGACTTAAAAATTTTGCATCTCTATCACTCACAATTGTTCTTGGAACTCCATGCAAACGCACAATTTCTCTAAAGAACAAATCAGCAACATGAGTAGCATCATCACTTTTATGACAAGGAATGAAATGTGCAATTTTAGAAAATCTATCAACAACCACAAACACAGAATCTCTACCCTTACTTGTTCTAGGTAAACCCAAAACAAAGTCCATAGATATGTCCACCCAAGGTTCATTTGGAATAGGTAAAGGTTTATACATTCCATGAGGTTGTGATTTTGATTTAGCATGTTTACAAGTTATGCACTTTTCACAAATTCTTTCAACATCAACACGCATACAAGGCCAAAAGAAATGATCACGTAGGACTTCCAAGGTTTTATGCACACCAAAGTGTCCCATTAAACCTCCCCATGCGCTTCTCTAACAAGTAACTCTCGAATAGAACATTTGGGGATGCAAAGTTTGTTTTCACGAAATAAGTATCCTTCATGTTTATAGAACTTTCCAAATGCAAAGCATGCTCACAAGCTATATAAATAGAAGAGAAATCAGAATCATTGTCATACATTTCCTTTATTGACTCAAAACCAAGAAGCTTAGAACCCAATGTAGTGATTAAGGCATGCCTCCGAGATAATGCATCGCTACAATGTTTTCTTTCCCCTTTTTATATTTAATCACGTAAGGAAATGATTCAATGAACTCCACCCATTTGATATGTCGCTTGTTCAACTTACCTTGGCCCTTGAGATATTTTAAAGACTCATGATCAGTATGAATCACAAACTCCTTTGGCCACAAGTAGTCTTTGCCAAGTTTCCAATGCTCTCACCAAAGCATAGAGCTCTTTATCATACGTCGGATAGTTCAATTGTGCTCCTTTCAACTTCTCGCTAAAGTAAGCAATTGGTCTTCCCTCCCGCATCAAAACAGCACCTACACCCACTCCGGATGCATCACATTCAAGCTCAAATGATTTATCAAAATTAGGTAATGCAAGAATAGGTGCGTAGTTAGTTTTTCTTTAAGGAGTTCAAATGCATGTTCTTTGTTTTTCTCCCCAATGAAAACCAACTTCCTTTTTGATTATTTCATTCAATGGTGCAGCAATGGTGCTAAAATTCTTTACAAACTTCCTATAGAAGCTTGCAAGACCATGAAAACTTCTCACTTCAGCAATGCTTTTAGGAATTGGCCAATCTAAGATAGCATTGACTTTTTCCTTTTCCATTTCAATTCCATTAGCACTTACTACAAATCCAAGAAAAACAACTTTGTCCATGCAAAAAGAACACTTTTTCAGATTAGCATGCAAAGACTCTCTTCTTAAAGTGTTTAACACTTCTCGCACATGATCAAGATGTTCCTCTAAGCTTTTGCTATAGATAAGGATGTCATCAAAATAAACTACAACAAACTTGCCGATAAAGTTACGCAAAATATGGTTCATTAATCTCATGAAAGTGCTTGGAGCATTAGTTAAACCAAAAGGCATTACTAACCACTCATATAAACCATACTTTGTTTTAAAGGTAGTTTTCCATTCATCACCTTCTTTAATTTGATGATATCCACTCTTTAAATCAATTTTAGTGAAGACTACAGCACCATGTAATTCATCAAGCATATCATCTAACCTAGGAATAGGATAACGATACTTTCGGTGATTTTATTGATGGCACGGCAATGTACACATTCTCCACGCTCCGTCTTTTTTTGGTACCACGATCACTGGTACGGCACAAGGACTCATGCTTTCTCTAATTTTACCCTTTGTCAACAACTCCTCCACTTGCATTTGAATTTCTTTTGTCTCTTCCGGGTTGGCTCAGATATCTTTGGTCGGTTTGGAAGCACCGCTCGGGGATGAAATCAATTTGATGTTCAATTCCTCTTAGTGGCGGCAATCCATTTGGCTCTTCTTAGGAAAGACATCATTATATTCCCGCAAAAGAGAAATAAAAGAACTTGGCAAAGATGGTGTTAGCTCATTAGTGTTCAAATAGGACTCCTTAAACACTATTACTAACACACTCTTTTCTTCAACTAATGCCCTTTTTAACTCACTTGCTTTTGCATAGAAATTCAGCCTTTTTTGCCCTCTACCTTTTCTCCCTCATTCACACTCAATTCATTCCTCTTATTATTATCTCCACTCTTTTTTCACTCGAATTTTGCCCCTCTTCCTTACTCTTTTTTTTTTTTCTCTCGGCCTCTCGTATTTTTCTTGCTTGGGACATTTTGATTTGATCTTCTTGCACTTGTTGTGGAGTCAAAGAAACAAGCTGGATATTTTTATTATGATGCTTGAGTGTGCATCGATTAAGAAAACCATCATACGTCACCCTTCTATCGAATTGCCATGGTCTCCCCAATAGAATATGGCTAGCATGCATTGGTACCACATCACATAGAACATCATCCTTGTAATTGCCAATTGAAAATGATACCAAAACTTGCTTAGTCACACGAATTTCTCCACAATCATTAAGCCATTGCAGCTTGTATGGATTGGGGTGCTTCGTGGTAGCTAAATTCAGTTTTTCCACCATTTCACAACTAGCAACATTAGCACAACTCCCTCCATCAACAATTAACATGCACACCTTACCTTGAACTAAACACCTTGTGTGGAAGATGTTCTCCTTTGTTGTTCAACTTCTTCCATCTTTGTTTGCATGTTTAGAGCTCTTCTAACAACCAAAAGCTCTCCATGTTCGGGTATGGTCTCTTCAAGTTGTTCCTCTTCATGTTCACTTTCAGATTCTATCTCTCCATTATCCTTCACGAGCATCACTCTCTTGTTTGGACATTGAGATGCAATATGTCCAAACCTTGACAAACGAAAACATTTGATATCTCGATTTCGAGAATTGGAGTTGAGACCCTTTCCTTATCAACCTCATTGTACTTGGTTTTGAACGCCTCAATTTGAGTTTTAGAGGTTGTTCCAACACTTGCTTTCAACATTCCTTCTTTCATCTTGTTGGAAGACTGAAAATTCGATACGTAGCTCTTTTGAAATGAACCCTTCTTCTTGAGTTGCCTTTCCACCTTTATGGTTGTATGCACCATGTCTTCAAGCTCCACATAGTGTTGTAATTCCACTATGTTAGCAATCTCCCTATTCAGCCCGCTTAGGAATCTTGCCATGGTAGCCTCCCTATCTTCATCAATATTGGCCCTAATCATTGAAATCTCCATCTCCTTGTAATACTCATCCACTGATCTACTACCTTGAGTCATTGTTTGGAGTTTTTGATACAAGTCACGAAAATAATGAGATGGTACAAATCTCCTACGCATGGTTGTTTTCATTTCAGCCCAAGTAGTGATCGATCTTTCTCCGTAACGCCTTCGATTTGTGGTTAATTGATCCCACCAAACTAATGCATAGTCGGTGAACTCAATTGCAGCAAGCTTTACCTTCTTTTCCTCGGAGTAATTGTGGCATTCGAAAATAAGATCCACCTTTCTCTCCCACTCCAAATATGCCGGGATCACTTCTTCCATGGAATGCGGGGATATTCAATTTGATGTTCCCTAAATCCCGATCAACTTCATTATTTTGCCTTCTCCCACCTCGTCTATTTGCATGGTGTTGTGGCTCCATTTCTTCTTCTTCCTCGATTCCCACTCCTCATTACGTCTCCATTGATTTGGTTGAGGAATCTCACGCCTCCTAGCCTTTGGTTGTTCAAGCATCTCCAAACGATCCGTTATATTTTCAAGAATTGCTGTAAATCTTGCAAATTGTTGTTGCATAGCCTCAATAGTGAAATCTTTTTCTCCAACCTTGCTGCCCAAGTATCCTCCATGATATATTCCTCACAAAACACTCGTGTATCACTCAAGATGATTCACTCAATTGGCTTTTACCTCCCCTCTAATGATCTCACCACTCAATGCCTTTTACCACTCAAATTCTCATATGTAGGCTCAATAAGAATAAGAACAAATCAAGACAAGCAATTCCAAGTTACGTTCAACAAATGATATGCCCGTGTACAAAAAGATCAATAAGTATTTTTTTCTAAGACACAAGATACAATTTTCTTTTGGTGGTGGAGTCTTTAGGATCCCACAACAAGATTTTTCTTTTTTTGTTTTTGTATGTACTTCTCAAGATTGAATGGAGAAGGAATTCAGATTTTTTTTTTTTTGTTTTTTTTTTTTTTTCGTTTTTTTTTTTTTTTTTTTTTTTTTTTTTTTTTGAAACTAGAAGATAGAATATGGATAAAATGATAGGAAATCAGATCAATACCAGATTGCTCGATACCAAACTCGATACGGATTGTACGAAGGACCCATTGAACATATCGATTCAAGAACCTAACGTATACAAGTAGGCAGCGGATATTCCAGATCGATGATCTAGTTTGATCTTACCTAGAGCTTTATAACCTTGACCCGTTGGCTATATGATCAGCCAAGAACCTTGGTATGGTGAACACCACAAGATATTGCTCAAGTATCTTGATAAGTTCTTAAATAATTGAAAACTCTACAAAGAGAATTTCAACTCACAAAGGCAAATGCCAATTTCAATATATCAATCAATTGTCCATTCTTACATGGGCTGCCATGCTTTTATAGTTACAATATGATGCTTCAATGTTAATCCCGAATTGGCTTTTCATGGGATTTGAAGAGACATTCTTGACCCCTTTTTCTAGTCTTACAACATAGAAAATGACTCCCCCATGTGAAGAGACACTCTAGACCACCTTTACTAGACTTGGAAAATGATTACTAGACTATACAACCTTTCTAGACTTGGAAAATGACTACTAGACTTACTTTATTGAATAATCATACTTGATTAACTTAACTAAGACACTTTGACTAACAAAATGCTGAAAATTGACCATTTTAAGCAAAATGAAACATCACTCCTCTTGGGCTTGAGGTGTTGGACGAAAATCATGGCTCATAAACTCCAAATTAAGTCTTCAATTCAGTTCCATGCTTGAGCCCAACTTATTTGATGCATTCGGCCCAACAACTAAATAACATTCATTACTTGGCCTTGTATTGAGCTCCCTTGCACATTTTCTTTAATTTCAGCAACAAGAGTCATCAAAGCTTGCTTAATTTGTTTAGCTCTTGCTCTCGTGATTGGCCCTCCATGAATCATCATCGGTTCTTTATTTCCTTGAGTTGTAACTACGGGATGACCTTCATCATATTATTCAAAGGGGGCATGTAAACCTCAGGTGGGACTAGCCCCACGGTGGGAAGCATGGGGCTGGGTGCAAGTTTGCGAAGGCACAAGTTATGGGGGGATTCCGTAACTAGAGAATAATGTTGAAGAAGCCGCCAAAGATCCCATTGGAACAACATCAGCGGTTGGAGATGCAGCAGTCATGGACGACGACTGCAACATGGAGGGATGTGGAGGACGAACTGGGGGAGGCAGGTAATTCGATGTCAAACCATAAAAAACATCGACGAGTTCATGATGATAGCAGCCGACGAAGTCGCCGGCGCCAATGAGCGAGGTGGCTGGACAGATTAGAGGAAAAATGACGTTCAGTTTTCCTAAATTTTAAGAGCATATTAGGGTTTTTTCTTAATGTGAATCTTTAAGTTGGAGGTGAGATGTTGGCTAAGGTAAACATTTTAGAGATCCATTGTACAAATTCACTCGCATACCCCATATGGCAAAGGATATAGATAATGAAATCCCATCGTAGCGTGTCAAAAGCTTTATGGATGCCAATCTTTAAAATCATATTAGGAGCCACATTTCTACTGAGAAGACAATTAACGCCCTCGGACGCTAAATAAATATAATCATGTATTTGTTTACCATGAATAAAACCAAATTCGTCTTCGTACACATGATTCTTCAAACTAGACCAGAACCTTGTAGCCAATATTTTTGTGACTGTTGAAGATGTAATTACTCAAAATAATTGGGTGATACTCCTCCACTCGATCTACATGTTTAGTTTTTGGTAATAGAACCATGAAACACGAATTACAACTAGTAAGAAGGTGGCCGATAATGAAAAATGAATGAACCGATGCAGTCACATCGTCCCAATAATATCCCAATACCGATGATAAAAATGGCCACCAAATCCACCGGACCGGGTGCATTATCTGCACTTAAATCAAATATAGCTTCTTTAATCTCCTCATCGCTGGGTATGGCACAAAACAGATTTTTTTCATCCAAAGAAACTATAGGGGGAATAACATTATCCACTAAAGTGTAATCCGGAAATAACTTCTCTCTGCAACTCATGAGGAATATTAATTCTATCTAACCCAACCAATTATCAATCCAAAATAAAACCTTGGAACTGGCGCCAGGGACCAGCGGGAATCCATCAAACTGCCATCAATACAAGGCATCCAACAAGCCCAAAAAGAGGATGGAAAAAACGTACATCGGAAGGAACCATGCAACAATAAAAACCGCCAACGAAGACTATCAAAAACCACGAAGTCCGAATCAGCACTTTCCATCCCATTTTCATAAGAAAACCTTATTGGTGACGATAATAGATCGAACCCCAGTTAACAACCACAGAACACTTCAAGAGAATATCCCAGTCCATGAAATTATGCATGGCCTTATCCATTTAGATAAGCTTGGAATTCGGCCACTTGTATATCATCATGGAATGAACAAGAGAGCTAGTGATCACTGAATTAACTGAGCAAATGCATCCTGCAATAGAGAGGGCAGTGCCTTTTAGGAACACCAAGATAATAAGTAGGAAAGAGCCCCGTATAAATGCCAATGATATCCTAAATACGTCCCCAAATATGAGAAGAAACCCGAGTACCAAAGAAGACCTTAGACTTGCACGGATTAAAGATCTGCCAAAATATCCCTGCATAGTCAGTCAAAATCTGAAAAATATGACGCGCGTTAGAAGAAGTGGTTATGCAAAGAATAACAATATCATCCACGTAAAGAACTGATGAAGGGAAACACAATATGTCGTGGAGTAAGAAAAGGAGTGATCTGATGAGCGGAAATCACAGACTCAATAAGCTTACCCAAAACTCTTCTGCAATACAAAAAAACAACAGAGACATGGGATCACCTTGGCGAACGCCCCAAGAGTACGGAAAATAACCCACTGGCGATCTATGTAGTAAAATGGAAATCCAAGAAGAATGGAGAATAACCTCAATCCAAGAGATAAAAATATCGGAAAAACCAAACCAACGTAGCACATGAATAAAGAAGCCCCAACTCAAAGTGTCAAAGGCTTTTCGAATGACATCTTCAATATCATATTGTTATCCAAACGACTTTGAAGAATGTTGAAACTCTCTGAAACCAAGGCATTGCAATCATGGATATGACGTCCCGGAATAAAACCAAACTGCATGGGTGAAAGATAACTATTGATGATCGATCCAAGCTGAGTGGCCCGGATCTTAGTAATAACCTTGGAAAGGAAATTACTCATCACAATAGACTGAAAATTGTCCACAGTATTGGTGTTCTACCATGAAACTCACATTAAGCCCCGACGGTATTGTTGGGATGTTATTGCTTTGGATGTTATCTCCGTTGTCCGTTACTTCTTCACGAGTTCTACCTTCAAACTCGCATTAAGCCCTGACGGCATAGTAGAACTCGTGAAGAAGTAACGGACAACAGAGATAACGTCCAAAGCAATAACTCCCAACAATGCTGATAGAAGATCCCATTAAAACCATCTGGTCCCAGGGAACTATCCGAATCCAGATCAAAAATTGCGTCCCAAATATCAGAATCAGTGGGGATAGTCGTTAAGAGAGCATTATTAGCTGTCACCACCATAAGAGAAATCACGCGATCAACAATCAAAAAATCACATGGCGAACTCCCAGTATCCGAAAACAGGTTCGTGTAGTAGGAAATAATATGATTGATGAGAAGTCTCGAATCGTCAGTATAAGTGTCGTCAATCATCAAACCATGAATACTCATACACCTATCCTTAATCTGACAGCGATGATGAAAAATGGAAGTATATGATCCCCATCCGTGAGCCAAAAAGTGCGAGCCCTCTGTCGCAGAAACTCAGATTACATCAACAACATCTGATTAAGGATGTTCTGAGCATCGGACTCGACGCTCCTCATTGTAACCCAACATCTCGATGTCAAATTGAATCTGCCTCACCTTTTCCAACTGGATTATTGGTCCAGATCACAGCCATTAATGGAGAAGCTTAAGTTTTATCATCATACACAAAGGATTGGAACCCAAACACCCAATTCTCAACCAAAAAATCCCGAAACATTTTATGAGCAATCCACATCCTCTTAAACCGAAATGGTGAAGGACTTCGAAACGAAAAAGACGAACAAGTAAAGAACCATCCGAAGAGAGAAAGAGAGCCCAAAATAGCGGCCATGGCTTCTCTTTACCGGTAGCATGAACTAGACCGGGTAGGGTCGTTTACCAGCGTGGCACTTGTTGCTGATAAGAATGATCTGGTTGCTATTTGAGCGAGTTTTGTTCCTGAGTGTTGCTCATTGAATGTGCAAAACCAAGCTAATCTCAGGGGCAAATGAATTGTATGTCTGTCCACCTACCTAGTACTAAAGGAGAAGGAATACAAGATGAGCATCTGGATGTTACAGCACCCACCACAACATGTTGAGAACAGTAAGCCCGATTGTTGACCACCAAATTCTTAACCTCTTACAAAAGTGCAAAACCTTAAATACCTTGAAACAAGTACATGCTCAAATGATCACAACTGGCCTCATCCTCCACACCTATCCTGTCAGCCGTATTCTCCTTTTATCTTCTACAATAGCTACCTTATCTTACACACTGACCATCTTCAACCAAGTCCCAAGCCCAAGCATCTTTCTCTACAACACCCTCATCTCATCTCTCAATCAAAAAGATCACTCGAAAGTTGCCCTTTCTCTTTATGACCAGATTCTGACTCATTCCAACCTCAAACCAAATAACTACACATACCCATCTCTCTTCAAGGCTTTTGGGGCCCACCAATGGTTCAAACAGGGCCAAGCCCTACATGCCCACGTCCTGAAATTCCTTCACACCCCCTACAACAACTTTGTCCAGGCCTCATTGCTTAATTTTTATGCAAGATGTGGAGAGTAGGTATTGCTAGATATTTTTTTGATCAAATAAGGGAACCAGATTTAGCCACATAGAACTCTATATTATCTGCTTCTGCTCGTAATTCTAGTGTCATCTTTGTGGCTAATTCTAGTCATTTAGATGGAAATACTAGTTCATCACTGGAGGTGTTGAATTTGTTCGGCCACATGTAGAAGTCTTTAGTAGAGGCAAGTGAAGTGACACTAGTGGCTTTAATTACTGCACGTGCCAAATTAGGTGCCCTCAGTCAAGGTATATGGGCACACGTTTATATAATCAGGAATGAGCTTAGCTTCAATCACTATATTGGCACGGCATTAATTACCTTGTTCGCAAATTTCGGCTCTCTAAGATTTGCTTGGCAAGTGTTCCACCAACTGCCGCATAAAGACAAATTTTGTTTCAATGCCATGATTAGAGGACTTGCAATTCATGGCCATGGGCATGAGGCTCTTGATTTATTTGAGATAATGAAGCAAGAGGGTTTTCGCCCAGATGATGTCACAATATTAGCTGTAATGTGTGCTTGCTCACATATAGGCCTGGTGGATGAAGGGGGCAAATATTTTAAGTCAATGAGCAGTATCTATGGACTTGAGCCTAAGCTTGAGCACTATTGTTGCCTAGTGGATCTTTTGGGTCGGGCTGGGCTGGTCAAGGAAGCTAAAGAAAGGGTTTTGACCATACCGATGAAGCCTAATGCAGTTTTGTGCAGGTCTTTACTTGGGGCTGCTAGAGTTCATGGGAATTTAGAGATAGGTGAAGTTGCACTAAGGAAATTGATAGAGTTAGAGCCAGAGACTAGTGGAAATTATGTGCTTTTGTTGAATATGTATGCATGTATGGACAGATGGGATGATGCGAAGAGAGTACGACAGTTGATGAAAGATCGTGGCATTGACAAAATGCCTGGAAGTAGTTTAGTTGAAGTTGATGGTTCATTGCATGAGTTTCTCATTGGTGACAAGAGTCATCCTTATGTGAAAGATTTATACTTAAAAGCTAGAGGAGATGAATACTAAGTTGCAAGAATGTGGTCATCATCCAAGAACTAGAGAAGTGTTGTTTGACATTGAAGAGGAAGAGAAGGAAGATGCTCTTTCATATCACAGTGAAAAACTAGCTATTGCTTTTGCTCTTATTGCATTTGATAATTCTTGCGCGCCCATTAGGATTATAAAGAATCTTCGGGTTTGTGTGGATTGTCATTCTAGTATTAAGCTACTTGCACTGATATACAGAAGAGAGATTATTGTTAGAGATAGAACCAGGTTTCATCACTTCGACCGTGGCACTTGCTCTTGTCTGGACTATTGGTAGATATTTATGTTTTTATTATATAGTTTGATTTGAGATTTCTTTTACTGAGTTGTTAATCTATTGACCATGATTTTAAAAGTTTAGGCTACACTGATACCTCTTGTTAATGAATTTTTGTAAGGGATTGAAAAAAAAATAGAACCATCCCATCTACACGCTGCCAGAGGCCAAAAATTCGAAACGTGGTGAGAACACAATCCAGCTACGCCTGAATAAGAGAATGTTGAGCCCAAGTCGCACACCAAGTAAATAAATTACCCTTAGTAGGCACTGATAATAGATTAGCATCATCTAGAAATCCCCGAAAATCCTAACAAGAATCCTGAGAAAGCACACCACTACCAAACCATTCATGATTGCCCAAAACTGCATTAAAATCACACAACAACAGAAGATCATCCAAATCCAAACCCAACAAATCATGCCATAAAGATCGTCGAGTACTATGAGGGACGGAAATCCTGAGTAACAAAATGCACCCCAAACTAGCCCAATAAGAATCGAAATAAGATGAATACCTTTGGTTCAGAAATAACCACCAACAAAGGCTTATGCCTTTGACACAAAGCCTTAAGAACATTTTGAGAAGAAATCTTAACCGATCTAGGACGCCTAATATGATTCTTAAGGTGGATATTAGGAAAGCTTTCGCTACTTTGAGATGGGAATTTATTTATCGTGTCCTTAGACGTATGGGGTTCGACCATGGATTCTTGTGTTGGGTGATATCGATTTTTAACTCGGCCAGGATTTCGATTCTTTTTAATGGGGGTCCGGAGGGATACTTCAGATGCACTCGGGGAGTTCGTCAGGGAGATCCTCTCTCTCCCCTTCTTTTCTTTTCGCGGTTGAAGATGTTTTTAGCGTGCATTGGATATGGCTATTCAAAGCGAGGACATATCTCTCGGTTTAAAACTTCCCGCAACTTCAAGATGCCTCCGTGTTTGTTATATGCGAGATGATATTCTTATCATGACAGCACTTCTTGGGAGAATTGTCAATATATTAAAAGTATTCGACTGATTATGGACGCATTTCGGCCAAAGCAATTTAATCCGAGATAAGACTAAGGTCTACTTCCGTGATAATACGCCCATTCGGATTATGAGAAGAGTTCAGACTAACCTACAGATCACTCGTGGTACATTCCCCATCACTTATTTAGGAGTTCCCTTGTTCAAAGGGGCGCCTAAAATAAGATATTTTCAGCCCACGCATGATAAAATTCTGTCCAAATTTAAAAGGTGGAAAGGTACGTCCCTTTCGATGGCTGGCCGTATTACTCTGGTCAACTCTGTCATTTCTAGCTCATTTGTTCACTCAATGCTTGTTTATCGATGGCCGAGAACGTTGCTCCAATCAATGGAAAAAGCTATGAAAAATTTTATTTGGACTTGGGATACTACCAAGAAAGGTTCGGTTACGGTCAATTGCGCTAGATGTTGTGCACCTAAAGAGGAAGGAGGTTTGGGAGTTCGTCTCTTGTGGCGGCAAACAAAGCTTTTCTTATGAAGGCTGCATGGAAGTTGATCCAACCTAAATCTATGGCTTTCGACATTTTGCGGAAAAGATACTTCAATGGTGCGCCAAGATTGGCTTATATTGGATCGTCTATCTGGCCGGGCTTGCGCCCGGTGGTCTTGGATCTCATCTCCCAATCGCGCTGGATTCCGGGGGAACAATCTGGAGTTCGATTCTGGTTGAATAACTGGTTAGGCTACTCAATTGTAGATCAAATTGGTATTCCGGCTCATATGCATCAATATTATGAATACCCAATTTCAGATTATTTTTACAATGGGGTCTGGCACTTTACAGAGGAATTCATTGTGGAATATACGGGGATTGTCATTGAGATTCTTAATTTTCCGATTGCTCCGCACTCGATTGATAGACGTGTGTGGATTCATTCCAAAGAAGGTAACGTATCATCTAAGGAGGCTCACACACTTGTTCGGAATCACATCCCGGAGGTGCAATGGGGTAAGTGGATTTGGTCTTTACACATACCGTTGCGAAGATCCATCACCGTTTGGAGAACAATTTATAACCGATTACCAGTGCTTGATAACATCCGTGGATCCTAGGGTCCCACACAGCTTGTTCATTATGCTACGCCGACTCGGAGTCAGTTGACCATTTATTCACAAGGTGTCGTTTTGCGTTGGAAATTTGGAAATGGATCCAAGACACTTTCGAGGTGCATATGCCTCTTGATGGAGGAGTAAACCATCTCTACGTTTGGGCAATTCAACAGAGATTCAGTCCACAACTTGCTTCTATCTGGAAAGCAGCGATCATTTCAACTATTTGGGTAATTTGGAATGCACGAAACGAGTGGATTTTCAGGGATGTTAGGCCACATCACACGACTGCTATCATCATGATCAGAGCGTTTATCGTAGAATCAGTAGCCAAAGATGGCAACTATATGTCCAACTCGGTATACAATCTTCTATGCTTAAGAAGGCTCTCTGTGCAGGGACGGCCTAAACCACCAACTGTGATCAAGTACGTCAAATGGTATCCTCCACTACCAGGATGGATGAAAGTGAATACGGATGGATGTGCGTGGGGAGCACCAGGCAGATGTATGGCGGCGGGTATATTTCGAAACTGCAGAGGATTTTTCACTGGATGTTTTATTCATAATGTTGGTAGCGGTTATGCTTTTGAATTAGAGTTAATTGCAGCGATGACGGCGATAGAGCGAGCGTTTAAACGTGGATGGATCAGGTTGTGGTTAGAATCGGACTCAATGTACGTATGCGGGCTGCTGGAAGCAAGATCTCTTAAATTTCCATGGAAGTTCCTAGCCAGATGGAGGATGACTCTTCACTATATCTCTCACATGGAGTTCAGGGTATCACATATTTACAGAGAGGGCAACAAAGTAGCGGATAAACTGTCGAAGATGGACGTCCCCTTGGATTGGTCGCACACTATTCCAGAGTCGATTGTCACAGAGTTACATGAAGACTGCCACGGACAGATTTCACTTCGTTTTGCATAGTTTTGGGGTACTCTTTTTCCTATCAAAGGTTTTTCCCTTTGGGTTTTACTTTGATAGGTTTTAACGAGGCCCCAATTTTGGCTATCTGCTTGTCTTGTAAGCAGTTCATTGACACTCATTTGTGTGCACGCTATTTTGAATCTTTGCGACGTTTTGCTTTTGGTTTTTGCTAGTTGCTTGGCTTGTAAGCAGCACCTTCTTTTCTTTTTATATATATTTTATTATTTTATCGAAAAAAAAATTTTTGAGAAGAAATCTTCCCAATCCCCTGAATATTCCAGAAGAGATAATTCATGGAGAAAGATACGGGGTAGGTATCTGTGACTCCAGAATGGAAGTAGGGGTATCAGAATGCGGAATACAAGAAGCAACATCATGCGAGTCCACAGGCAGTGCCGAATTATCAACAGGGGTAATATCCTCATCTGCATAATCCACCCATTGTTTCTGTGCAGCAATAGTTAGGGCCTTAGGACCATCTGAATCATTATGAATAGACAACTAGTGAATGGCAGGCGTTGACCCATGCGCAACACATGTAACAACCTCTGTTTAGCATAATCGAAAGACCTATCCCTTATAGCTTTGTTGAAAGTCCGAATAGGTTTCTCTAAAGGGTATTTGACCGTCTGAGATTGGTGATGAATATCAGAAAGAGTGGGTAAGGATCCATCATGAAAGACTCTGGCTTAGGAACTAAAGAACGTGAGGCCAAACCAGGAGGAGAGTCAGATGCTTGATCAACCGAAACATCTTTCGTCTCAAGTGCAGCAAAAGAATTGCCCAAAGGAATGTCAGCAGAGCGAGGAATTATGGCACAGGATGGAGATCCAACACACATAGTCAAGACCATATTATCCATTGAGTTAACAATGGCCTTGCCCTTGTCCTTAGAAGAATGAACAGGACGATAAACCTTGCTAACTCTGGAACATCCTCTTTGAGAAGGGGGAATTCCAGCATGTGTCGTAGCCTCAGCAAAAATCCCCATAATCCGGCAAGAAGCAGTCGAGTGGCCCGTGATACAACAAGTAGAGCAAAACTCAGGAAGTTTCTCATAACTCACCGACACAAAAGAACATTGACCCACCCGTTCAACCATAATGTGATCTTGTAAGGCTTTGCAAGATCCACATCAACCAAAACACAAGCAAAATGGCCAAGAGAGCCATTTAATGACCTATGATCAATATGAACTGGAATTCCAATAGCTTTGGCGATCCCCATAATAATGCTAGGGTCAAAATATTCCAGACATAGCTCAAAAATTCGAACCCATACACTAGGTAAGGAAGTATTAACTTTGTAAGGGTTGAAAGCAGGAACCAAAGGAGACAAACGAATTGAACCTGGATTAATAGCTTAAGACACACGAGCTTGAGCCTGGGAACCATCATGGGCGTTGGAAAATTTAACACAAAAGAAACCCTTTCCTAGAGGAATTAATTTCCAATCGTTATGAATACCCATATTCTGAAAGTCGTTTATGGAGCGGCATGATAGTACATGGCTTATTATCCTTACCAAGAACAACATGGCCAATCAAAGAATAAGCAAATATCAAAAGACATTGTTGATAAATATTTTCATCAATGGTCGCATAATAATAATCTACCTTTTTAACAGGTTCAGGGATAGAATGGGACTTACAAAAAACCATATTGGAATAAGATTTAGTTACCTAGAACCTGAGGGATTGAAGAATCCATAGCAGCGGAATTACCAGAGACAATGTTCGCAAAAGAATTAACCAGCGGAGGGTTAAGTTAGAGTGGTGGTTATCCAAACATTGGGAATTAGCAACAACCTTGGGGACCACACCACTTGTAATGCCTTGAACTCCTATGGAGGGGACCACATAATTTACCTTGGCCAAGGGAGGAGCAACAACTTTCACGCCATGATCACCTGTTGGAGCAACAACCATCTTCACAACCAAAGAAGATGGCTTGGAATATTGGGGGACCACATGCAAAGAAGGCATGTGGTTGTTGTAACCATTTGGAGAACCAAGGGGACCATCCTTGTCAACGGCTGCAGAGGGTTGACCTGCATGTGGGACGAAATTGGGAGGAAGATTGTGGCCGGAATGGAATCATGTAACAAAAATCCAATCCTTGAACTCGAAGAAGCTCCAAGAATGTTGACCAGTTGGATGCACATCCTTGGGATATTAGAGAGCATGGATCGCTGTGGGGACCTGGGCATCGAAAATGGTGATGTGCGATGCCATAGATGCAGCAACAGGGGTTACCAAAACAGAAGAAGTGACTCCACACATGTTGAAGATCCAAAACCCTAGATTGTGAAACCCTAATATTAGGACCTTGATTGAAAGAAGACCCCACGATGACTGAAGACTTGGACTGATGTTGGAAAAATTCCGCCGTAATATCACCGTGAAAGGTGATCTCGGACATTGGGTTAATCACAACAGGACTTGGAGAAGAAAAACCACGTGTAGAATGAGGATTGGAGACACGAAAACAGGAACCATGAAGATAAGGGGATGAATCCGACATGGTGATGCCAGAGAAGACAACCGGAGGGTTCAACATGGACAGCCGGCGACAAGCACAAGGGAGAAGTTAGAAGAGAGCATTATTCGTTTTTCTCAATCTTTGTTTCCAGCATATTCATGTCACTTTTCCTCATTTGATTCATCATATCAAATTTATCTTTCTAACGATTCTGAAAAGAAATTTGGTCAGAACCCCAGATTACCAACTTATTGAATAATCTTTTGATCTGTCCCTCTTGATCTTTCCTTAGACCAAAAGTCCGTGTAGTCCATTCCTTGACTTTTGTGCAATAAGCCATGTAAGTCTCTATCAATGTTTGGCTATGCTGATCAGTTCATGGATAGACAAAAATGGTTGGGATCCCCATTAGAACGTACTGGCATACCCTTAGAGACATACAATATACAGTACAAATACACAATTTCAACCAGAGATTACTTTTAGCCATCCACAATAGGCACTCTTTCATCTCTCTAATGAAATTAATTGTATTGTACCAGAATACTATAACCACTCATATGAACAGTATATACTGAGGGGACCGTAGCATTTTCAATTTCATCATACAGGCTATATAATACTTCTTTCTATTGTACAGTATCCTCTTATAGAGGCAAGTATAGAGCATACTTGAAGTCCATCTTTATACGTGGCATTGTTATACCTATTTCAGAACTTTAAGGGACCAAGTTAGGTTTCCAGCCAATATACTCAGATGGAAAATTGGATAGGAGGAATAAACTAACTTATATTTCTACTAATATTAGAGACTTTCAAGGAAAGAAAAGAACTTTAGAAACTCATAGTTATAAAACAAAGGCTTGAAGAAGCCATGTTGCATGAGTTCCATCTCCCTACACATGAACTAAAAAATACGACCAAGATCATTTTCCATCTAACTCTTAAGATTAGGGTCAAACTCAGTTTTCAGAAGTCTCAGCTTGGATCAAAATGAACAACTTTTCTCTCAGTAATGTTTGCAGCTTCTTCATAGAAATCAGTTGGACTGGATAGAAGAGCAACTCTTGGTTCATTAGGGACCTCCTTAATGAAAGGGTTGGAGGTCCCTTCACCAAACTTGTTGTTAGGGTTAGAGGAAAGTCCCACTCCATCTCCTAAGGAATTCCTTGCCTCTTTCCCCTGACTTGTAGATCTTGGTGCCTCAGCTGGGGTAGCTTCATTGGCACGAGCAGCTAGCTGTGTTAGCCTGCTTAGCTGGCTATGCCTCAACTGTGGTAACAGTTTCATAGGCATCAATTGATTCCGTTTTGTTCTCCTTACTTCTTTTAGTATCGGCTGTCTCAACAACATCACTTGCATCAGAAAGTTCAACTGTTGGGGATGGTTTAACTAGAACAAACATGAACTAGTTGAAGTTTATCCCTTACTTTAGATTTGATTCATCAGAACTTGATTGACCTATTTCAAAGATATCCATCTCAGCAAATGAACCCCCAGTAGCTCTGTCAGACATAGTTGCCTCTGACCCAGATTCTTCTAACTCAGCTACATTCTGAACATTTTCACATTCTATATCAGTTGTTTCGATTTGATCCACTTGCTTGGGGTCATCGGCCTGTTCAACTGATTTAGGTTCCATAATCTGCACTTCTTCCACTACTTCTTCTTCAGCAGTCCCAACTATTGGTTTATTTACTATTGTTTGCCAGCTTTATCTGCCATAGATGTCTCAACTGTTGGGTCTTCATTGATTGCAGAAGAATTAGTTGGCAACGACAATTCAACCATTTATTTTCATTAGCTGTTACGGTTTCTATTGTCTCAACAATAGTCATCTGAATTGCAATATCTTTCTCAACTTCAACTTCCTAAAGATTTGAGGCAAGTGTACTTTCTACTCTTTCAGCAAGCATTTCCTCATCATCATCCTCAATGGTAACCATATTATCTTTTGCGGCAGCTTCACCACCTTCACTGGCCTTAGCCAAGTTTCTTCCTGATTGAGTATCCAACTCTTTATCCACAATCTCAACAATGGTTTCACCTCAGGTTTGATCGATTTGGGGTGAAGGGGATTGAGCTGGTGATGCAAGTGAAACTATGTCTCTCATCACATCCCCAATAATTTATGTAGGGGATGAAGGTTCCCCCAGCTCATCCAACTATCTCGTCTCAGTTATCTCCCTAGATTCACAGACGACTTCTCGTAGTTTGGCAGCTTCAATTTCCTCGAGCTCTTCCTCATCCGCCTCAAACAACTGATTAGTAGATGTCTAAAACCTGAAGCTATGGAACTCTACAGTGTCTTTACCCTTCTCCAATTTCTTTTATTTCTTTTCCCTCCCCCGTTTGTTCAGAATCTTGCACATATACCTATGATCCAATGCATGTGATGCAGATGACCAATTCAGGAAGTTAATGATCCATTCCTCCTCCTTTATCATCTACGGGTGCTGAAATTGGAGTCTGCTTATGCTGAGCTTCCACATTGCCCATTTTTATGTCATCATTTCCTCAGGATATATAGGGGAGTTCCATTCATTCGACATTAAGTTAGCTGGCTAACTTTATATATTAATAGCAGAAAGGTCTTCTCCTTAGCATTGCCTCCACAGCCGACTCAGCAATAACTTAAGCAGTTGTTTCATCAATGTTAGGAGCAATACCTCACCTCTTTGCTCGAAAGTTGATTCCTTCATGGCTTTAGCAGCAAACATGGATGGACTATCCACCACTACCCTTGATCGAACTTTAAAGGGAGTGGGATTAGATTCAGTTGCCTCGGAGTCAGCTGCCATAGCTAACTCATCTGGCTCATTCCATAGTCAACTATTGGGCATAGTCTTCTACTTTTTTGGAGCAGCTGACTTGCGAGGGGCAGCTGTCCTCCTCTTCTTTGTCACTGGGGAAGTTGGCTGGCTCTCAGTTACTTTCCCCTTAGAAGTGCCTTTTTTCTTTACATGGACCTTCTTATGAGCAACTAAGTGATTTCCTCAGAACAATCTCTTTTTTACATGAAAAGTTTCCCCTTCCTTGGAGGCAAACCCTTCTTCTCCAACAAGTATCGAAGAACTGACCCATACCCCATGGTGGTCTTGAATTTTCCATCTACAACTTCACAGTTTATCACATTTTGACTCAGCTTGTTAAAGATGAACTCTGCCCAGTTCACTTCCATCTCCTCCAAGATAGTTTTTTTTAATGAATCAATGATATATTAAAAAATGAAAAAGTGAGATCTTTATCACAGGCTGATCAGGTAGCCAAAGAAACAAGAAGAAAATGCAAATCCAGAAAAAGCGGAATGGTCACAAGCCGACCAAATGGCTGAATGGTTGGGGCCTCGTTAAAACCTCCCAAGGTAAAACCCACTCTTGTGGGAAAAACCCTTGGCAGGAAAAAGAGTATCCCCATAAAAGAAGCATCCAAAAATAAATAACAAAGGTCCAGGACGCATTATCTAACAAATCTATAGTTTGATTGACCAACATAGTCCTCCGTGAGAAAAGGTATAATATTCGTAGGAGGGACACCCCACCAAGTCACCGATTCCGACTTCTTGCTCAGAAGGTCTGCCACTTGATTGCCTTCACGATAGATATGCGAAACTACCAAGTCAATCTGTGAAAACAAATAAAGAGTGTGTCTCCATCTGCTAAGGTGACGTCAGGGGACAGTAATGGATCTCTTGTGAAGCAAGTCCACAACATAAACAGAATCTGACTCGAGCCAAAGTTGAGTCCAGCCCTCAGTGAATGCGTAATGAATGGCCCACATTGCCGCCACCAGCTCGGCCTCAAAAGCATACCCAGCACCACAACGTTCCACAAAGCAACCCCGAAAGAAGCCTCTGCAGTTCCGGAAGACTCCAGAAGCTGTAAGGCTACTCGGCGCCCCCGAGGCGCTGCCATCCGCATTCACTTGATCAACCCCGGAAGGGGTTTTTGCCATATAACTTGCACGATCTTCGGAGCTTGTCTAGCCCACCCAGGAACAAGAAGTCTCCTTAGGATGAAGAGGTCTTTCTGATCATTGTCTATGGAGACCTGATCTAAAGAAGACTATTCAACAATAAAAACCCGAAGATAGGTAATCGCCGTGTCCACGTTCCAGATTTTATCATTAAAAACAAAATCATTCCGGATATGTCAAATAAGCCAGATGCAGGATATCGCTGCCACACGCCATAAAAAAGCAACCTGATCACTAAAATGGTAAGTCATTAAGCGCACCAGGGATTCATTAAAGCTATGTGCCATAAATAGATGAACATCAAACGAACCAAAAATCCATCGCTAAAGAGCCCCTGCAAAGACACAAGAGACAAACAAATGATCAACAGATTCAGTAAAATCACAACAAAGACCACATGCTGAGGGGCCAATAAAACTCTCCCTAGGACGTAATAAATCCAAGACCGCCAAACGATTGTGAATATCTCTTCAGACCACAATCGAATGGCGTTCCGGAATGTGAGGAGACCAAATCCAAGAACCCCAACGGACCATAGGAGAATGAGGCCGAATATGTGAATATGCCCTTAGAGGTAATAGTCCCATTATCAGAGTGCATCCAGAACCGCGTGTCATTCGAGGAGGGTGCGATGGGGATGCTAACAATATCCCAGACAAGATCGAAATAAGCCTCAACGAATGAGGAGGTAAAATGCCAGGACTCTTCGTAGAAGAATTAGAAATACATTGCCGAAATAGATATTTGTACTCATGCGGAATACCAATTCTATCTGCAATGCAGTAGCCCAACCAGTTATTAATCCAGAATAACACATCGGAATTACACCCAGGGATCCATCGAGACTCATCTAAACAATCCGCGATACAAGGCCTAATCCCAGTCCAGATCGAAGAAGGAAGAAACGATCTACGTAAAGAACCATCCGATGTCAAATAGCGTTTACGGAGAACCTGGAAAACCACAGAATCCAAAGTCATAATCTTCCATCCCATCTTCATCAGAAAAGCATTTTTTTGAATGAACTAAACATATATAAAAAATGAAAAGAGTGATCCTAATCACAAGCTGATCAGGAAGCCAAAGAAACAAAACGAAAATCATGCCCGAAACAAAAATGAAATGGTCACAAGCCGACCAAATGGATGAATGGTTGGGGCCTTGTTAAAACCTCCCAAGGTAAAACCCACCCTTGTGGGAAAAACCCTTGGCAGGAAAAAGAGCACCCCCCATAATATGCATCCAAATATAAGGAAATAAAAAACGGGATGCATTATCTAACAAATCTATAATTGGATTGACCAACATAGTCTTCTGTGAGAAAAGGAACAATATCCGCAGGAGGGACTCCCTGTAACAACCCAAAACCTTGTATAACAATTTGCATGACTAATCATTCATTAGCATAATTACATGCATTTTGATATCCATTATCACATTAGATTGTACACAAAATCATGAAATTTCATGTTCTAGCATTTTTACATGTGGTGACCTTGAGGTGAATGATGACATTGATGGGTGTATCTAGAGAATATAAAATATGTGTATAAATTAAATAGAATGATTAATACCATATTCGATAGAAAATTTGGAAAGGGGGTATAATTATAAGAAAATTATAAGGTAATTATAACTAAACTAATTGAGAATAGTGCTTTATTAGAAGAAAATTTAATAATTGTAATACGTAATCATAGTTATGAATGAAGCAAAGCTAATTAAGGAATAAATATTAAGTTTTGTATAGATCTCGTATATACTAACATATATTGATTCAAAAGAAAGCAGTATATATAACTTATAAATGGGTATGGTGATAATGATTAATATATATGTCTTGTATCTATTATTTATATATGTGTGTGTGGCTGTATATGTAAAATTAAATACAATGTCATTATCTATATATGTCAAATAGAATAAAAATAAACATGTGTATAATTTTAAAAGTTAAAAAAAGGGACATGTATACATGCAAATGGGTGACTCACGCCTCTAGTCAGGAGAAGATAAGTATGCTATTGTATTTTATTAACTTAATCACCCACCGCACCGCCTTACACGTGTAGATATATATGATGTATCTCTTGTTTTATTAACACACACACAACCAACAAAATTATGGAATAGAAGCTCTACAGATGAGAAAGATAAGAAAGGTAAGTGCTTTCCTATCCAAAAACTTAGCTTTAAAATTCAAATGAGAAATTTGTAGGACGTCAATCAGGTTTAGTCTAGCAATTTATAATGTGGAAACTAGCTTTAGTAAGCCTTAGATGTAACATATAAATTAGTCTGACTTATGTTCAACTGTAAATTACAATTGGTTCATAAAAATGGAGATGAAGAATTTCAATCTCGGACAGAGCAGATGATAAAAAAAAAAAAGAAAAACAAAACAGATTAAAATATAAAGATATGAATAATAATGGTTATAAGTTTTTCACGCATATATTGATAGTTATAAAAAAGACAATGAAATTAGATTGAAATATATGCCTTTGATTGAGTTAAAAAATAATAAAATCCCACTTAGAGTTAAGATAATAATAATACGTTCAATCATACCTGTAAGTTCAAATATACATATATATGTAGATAATTGTTTAAGGATTACAAAAATATAAAGTAGTTGAATTTATATGTCTGTAATTGATATTTCTATTTTGTTTGGAATTGAACATGAATACAAAGAAACTATACAAAATTTCTCGTCCAACAACGACTTTCTATTGTATTCGACTATTTGGACATATTTTCCTTCGGAATTTTAACATATTTAAAATACAAAAGTCGTAGAGAATTGAATTGGCTTTCTAGAAGAACTTAAATTACCCCAATATCATTTATGTACTGAATATTATGATAAATATACTAAAGGTTGCCAGGCTGGAATTTTCACGCATTTTGAACATATAAACAAGCTTTATCTTTGTTAAGGTGTGAATCAGGCTAAGACATTGGACAAATAAGTTTTGTTAATTTTATACCATTGGGTATTAAATTTCATATGCTAATAGGTCAAAATCCCAATAAAGGAGCACGTAAAGCCGATTAGGGCGAAACATCATAATAAGGATACCACTTGTGAGTATAATCTTTTAGCTTGTTATTTGACTGGTGTGATTATATGATTAATATGTTGGAATGAATTGTTTACTTATTTGGCTACAGTGATTAGTAGCTTATCATGCCCTAACGTGAATTACATGATTCTCTATGATGATATTGTGATGAAATTGAGATACGTGATCTCTATGTGATGAGATGGATATAAAATTGAGATATATGATCTCTATGTGATGAGATTGAAAGAAATTTAGATATGTGATATCTACTGATGTTATTGATATGGAAAAGAGATATGCGATCTCTACTGATGTTATTGATACGAAAATGAATTATGTGATTACAGAAAATGCATTCATCAGAGATTAATGGATTCTGTTATGGCCGCTAATGACCTTGAATCATGTGTTAAAGAATTACAGATATCCAGAAATTCTGGATTACAGAGTACCGTATGGCCACCCCGAGTTCACTGAACTCTACGTGAAATAGAGAATTACAGAGTGCCATGGCCATCTTCGTGATCACGATTTATTCTTGGTATTAGCTGGCCCATAACAGTAAAAGAATATGATCAAGCATTTATATGTTTATGAAATGATATGATTAAAGGATGTGAAATGATTGTGATAATGTGCTTGTGTGGTGTTAATGCAATGTTGCCAATTTTTATTTGATGTAGATAAAAGTTGCTCTGTGAGGTGTAACGGAATTTTAAAGCATGTATCAAAGGTCGGCCGGCTGGATTCCCATCCTTCTCCCTCAGTTCATCATTTGCATTTCATATAGGGAGTAATGTTTTGATCTGTATATAAAGGGCACGATCGTTAAGGTCTTGTAATATGGATAAATGCACATGTGTAAATAAGCGTTGTTAGATCTTGTTAAGTAAATGCTTTCGCTTGCGAAGAAGGGTTACATATCATGATTATCATATTATAATCATGTGCAATGCAGCTGTGCTGCCTATAAACTACAGTTTTATCCGATAAAAATACGTGTTACAGGGGTAAGGGTGTTACACTTCCCACCAAGTCGGCGATTGCGACTTCTTGCTCAGAAGGTCTACCACTCTTTCCTTCACGATATATATGCGAAACCACCAGAGTCATCTGTGAAAGCAAATAAAGAGTATACCGCCATTTGCTAAGATGATGCCATGGGAAAGCAACGGATCTCTTATGAAGCAAGTCCACAATGTAAACAGAGTCTGACTCGAGCCAAAGTTGGGTCCAGCCCTTAGCATGTGCATAATGAATGGCCCACATTGCTGCCACCAACTCTGCCTCAAAAGCATACCCAGTGCCACAATGTTCAACAAAGCACCCCCAAAAGAAGCTTCTGCAATTCCAGAAGACCCCAGAAGCTGTAAGGCTTCTCGGTGCCCCCAGAGTGCTACTGTCTATATTCACCTTGATCCATCCTGGAAGGGGTTTTTGCCAATTAACTTGCAAACTCTTTGGAGCTTGTCTAGAGTGCCCAGGCACGCGAAGCTGTCTTAGGATAAGAAGATCGATTTGGTCATTGTTCATACAACCTTGATCAAGCGAAGAAGATTCAACAATAAGCACCCGAAGATGAGTAATGGCTGCATCCACCATCCAACATTTATCGTTAAAAGCCAATCCATTTCAGATATGCCAAATAAGCCAGATGCAGGACAAAGCTGCTACAACCCATAAGAAAGCAACCTGATTACTGAAACGGAAAGTCATTAGGCGCACTAGGAATTCATTAAAGCTATGGACCATAAAGAAGTGAACACCAAATGAATCGAAAATCCATCTCCAAAGAGCCCTTGCAAATACACAAGAGACAGACAAGTGATCAACAGATTCACCAAAAGCACAACAAAGACCACAGACCGAGGGGCCAATGAAACTCCCCCTAGGATGCAATAAGTCCAAGACCTCCAAACGATTGTGGATGGCCCACCATGCCACAATCGAATGGCATTCCGAATATGAGGTGACCAAATCCAAGAACCCCATTGAACCACCGGAGAATGGGGTCGACTATAAGAATATGCCGCCTTTGAAGAAATATTCCCATTCTTGGAGTGCATCCATACCCGCATGTCCCTCGAGGATGGGGCGATGGGCACGCGAACAATATCCAAGACAAGGGGAGTTCGTCAGGGAGATCCTCTCTCTCCCTTTCTATTCTGTGCAGCTGGAGATGTATTAGCGCATTGCATTGGATATGGCTATTCAGCAGGGACATATCTCTCAGTTTAAAACTTCCCGCAACTTCAGCATGCCTCCGTGTTTGTTATATGCAGATGATATTCTTATCATGATAGCAGCTTCTTGGGAGAATTGTCAATATATTAAACGTATTCTGACTGAATATGGACGCAACCAGCAATTTAATCCAGATAAGACTAAAGTCTACTTCCGTGATAATACGCCCATTCGGATTATGAGAAGAGTTCAGACTAATCTACAGATCACTCGTGGTACATTTCCCATCACTTATTTAGGAGTTCCCTTGTTCAAAGGGGCTCCTAAAATAAGATATTTTCAGCCCACGCATGATAAAATTCTGTCCAAATTTAAAAGGTAGAAAGGTACGTCCCTATCGATGGCTGGCCGTATTACTCTGGTCAACTGTCATTTCTAGCTCATTTGTTCACTCGATGCTGGTTTATCGATGGCCGAGAACATTGCTCAAATCAATGGAAAAAGCTATGAAAATTTTTATTTGGACTGGGGATACTACCAAGAAAGGTTCGGTTACGGTCAATTGGGCTAGATGCTGTGCACCTAAAGAGGAAGGAGGTTTGGGAGTTCGCTCTCTTATGGCGGCAAATAAAGCTTTTCTTATGAAGGCTGCATGGAAGTTGATTCAACCTAAATCTATGGCCTTCGACATTTTGCGGAAAAGATACTTCAATGGTGCGCCAAGATTGGCTTATATTGGATCGTCTATCTGGCCGGGCATGCGCCCGGTGGTCTTGGATCTCATCTCACAATCACGCTGGATTCCAGGGGAACAATCTGGAGTTCGATTCTGGTTGGATAACTGGTTAGGCTACTCAATTGCGGATCGAATTGGTATTCCGGCTCATATGCATCAATATTATGAATACCCAATTTTGGATTATTTTTACAATGGGGTTTGGCACTTTACAGAGGAATTCATTGTGGAATATACGGGGATTGTCATTGAGATTCTTAAGTTTCCGATTGCTCCGCACTCGATGGATAGACGTGTGTGGATTCATTCCAAAGAAGGAGACGTATCATCTAAGGAGGCTTACACACTTGTTCGGAATCATTTCCCGGAGGTGCAATGGGGTAAGTGGATTTGGTCTTTACACATACCGTTGAGAAGATCCATCACCGTTTGGAGAACAATTTATAACCGATTACTAGTGCTTGATAACATTCGTGGATCCTGGGGTCCCACAACTTGTTCATTATGCTACGCCGATTCGGAGTCAGTTGACCATTTATTCACAAGATGTCGTTTTGCGTTGGAAATTTGGAAATGGATCCAAGACACTTTCGAGGTGCACATGCCTCTTAATGGAGGAGTAAACCATCTCTACGTTTGGGCAATTCAATAGAGATTCAGTCCGCAACTTGCTTCTATCTGGAAAGCAGCGATCATTTCAACTATTTGGGTAATTTGGAATGCACGAAACGAGTGGATTTTCAGGGATGTTAGGCCACATCACACGACTGCTATCATCTTGATCAGGGCGTTTATCGTAGAATCAGCAGCCAAAGATGGCAACTATATGTCCAACTCGGTATACGATCTTCTATGCTTAAGAAGGCTCTCTGTGCAGGGACGGCCCAAACCACCAACTGTGATCAAGTACGTCAAATGGTATCCTCCATTACCAGGATGGATGAAAGTGAATACGGATGGATGTGTGTGGGGAGCATCGGGCAGTTGTATGGCGGTGGGTATATTTCGAAATTGCAGGGGATTTTTCACTGGATGTTTTATTCATAATGTTGGTAGAGGTTATGCTTTTGAATCAGAGTTAATTGCAGCGATGACGGCGATAGAGCGGGCGTTTAAACGAGGATGGATCAGGTTGTGGTTAGAATCAGACTCAATGTACGTATGCGGGCTGCTGGAAGCAAGATCTCTTAAAGTTCCATGGAAGCTCCTAGCCAGATGGAGGATGACTCTTCACTATATCTCTCACATGGAGTTCAGGGTATCACATATCTACAGAGAGGGCAACAAAGTCGCGGATAAACTTTCGAAGATGGACGTCCCCTTGGATTGGTCGCACAATATTCTAAAGTCGATTGTCACAGAGTTACATGAAGACTGCCACGGACAGATTTCACTTCGTTTTGCATAGTTTTGGGGTACTCTTTTTCCTATCAAAGGTTTTTCCCTTTGGGTTTTACTTTGATAGGTTTTAACGAGGCCCCAATTTTGGCTATCTGCATGGCTTGTAACCAGTTCATTGACACTCATTTGTGTGCACGCTATTTTGAATCTTTGTGACGTTTCGCTTTTGGTTTATGCTAGCTGCTTGGCTTGTAAGCAGCACCTTCTTTTCTTTTTATATATATTTTATCATTTTATCGAAAAAAAACCTTGAAAAGGAAATTACTCATAACGATTGGACGAAAATTGTCAATAGTGTTCGCGTCCTTAGTCTTTGGAATGAGAGCCATAAAACTAGCATTTAACCCGGAAGGGAGGGTCGAACTAGTAAAGAAGAAACGGACCCCTGCAATAATCTCTGCTGAAATAATGTCCCAACAGTGACGATGGAATACCCCATTGAACCCATTCGGGCCAGGAGAACTATCCGAACCCAGCTCAAAAACTGCATTCCGAATCTCCGAATCCAAAGGGATAGCCGTCAAAACGCGCTTCTGAAATAGCTCCTTATACAAGGAAGTAATGTGATTCCCAAGAACAAATGGATCATCCGAGAAGTTGCCATCAATCATCAAACCTTAAATCCCGAACGGCTCTCCCGATCTTACAACGACAATGAAAAAATGATGTATTACGATCCCTATCCTTAAGCCAGGCAGAACGCGCCTTCTGCTTCAGGAATTCAGATTGCAATAGCAACGTTAGCAGAGAAACCCAAAATCTCTTCCACCTGACGATTAACATCACCAAACACGTCTTTATTCCAAACCTTAATATCCTGACGCAACCGTTTGAGCTTCCACATGACACGCAAGAGAGGGGAGGGACACGGCTGAGTCCATGAAGAGACAACCAGTTCCCGAAACAAATCATGACAAATCCACATGCGTTGAAAGCAAAATGGAACCGGACCCTTGGTGATAGAGGACGAACAACAAACCAAAATATGATGGTGATCCGAGACAATACGAGGCAGAACCAAACCTTTAACCGCTTGCCAAAAAGAGAAAGATCGACAAGTGGCAAGGGCGCAGTCCAATTTTGCCTGAAGAAGAGAGTGAGGCGTACGGGTGGTGCACCAGGTTAAAGAATTACCCGTGGTCGGCACAGAAAACAAAACAGCATCCTCCAAAAAATCCCTGAAGTCCTTACAAGAAGCCTGGGATAAAGTTCCACTACCCGATCTCTCATGATGACCCAAAACAGCATTAAAATCCCCAATAAGCAATAAATCATCAAGACCCAAATTTCTCAAATCCATCCAAAGCATGCGACGATCAATATGATTACATAAACCACGAACTAAGACAATATGAAAAATTAGAGAACCCAACTGAACCTGAAGAACAAGACACTAAGAAGACGCCCAAACCTGTTGTAAAATAGAAATGGCAGCAGTACAGAAAAACCAAATATCCAGCCGACCATTAGAGCGAAAATTCTGAGTCACAAAGCTCAAACCCAAACTGGCCCAATAAGAAGCTGAAATCGAAGTAATGTCCACCATAGGCTCACAGATAGCCAAAATAGACGGCTTGTGCTTTTGACATAAAGCGTTAAGAACATTACGAGAAGTAATGTTCCCAATTCCCTGGATATTCCATAAGATGCAATTCATTGAGACGGAGGGGGGGCAGCCCGTGTTGAGCGCACGGTAGAGTCGGACGTAGAATTTTTCTCAGAATCGACCGTTTGAGCATTAGAAACCTCGTCAGCATAATCCACCCATCGTTTTAAAGCCGCAAAATCTAACTCATTGGGTCTTGTGGGATCCAAAATAATGGTGAGGTCATGAATAGCCAGAGATGGCCCCTGAGCAACATTCTGAAGCATGCTGGTTTTGGCCGTATCGAGGGAATTGTCCCGGAATGCTCTACTAAGAGTAAGGATAGGCTTTTCCAATGGGTGTTGTATCGTAAGAGGCAGACTTGTAGAAAAGGAGCCAGTGTTCGAGACCAGGGCCTTGGGAACCGAATTGCGAGTTAGGAGAACCGGAGGGGAATCCAGGGAATGCTGGTCGGGGACCTTATCCGTGGCAAGAGCCTGAAAAGCATTACCAAGATGAATGTCATTAGGGCAAGTGACTATGGCATAGGATGGGGAGTCAGGCCGCATGGTCGAACCCGTATTATCCATTGAGTTATCAATGGCCTTGCCCTTGTCTGTAGCCTGCTGCACTGGACGATAAACTTTGCGAATTCTAGAACGACCCTTTTGTATTGATGTGTGGCATCCATCCGGAGCCCCGGAACGTCCCTGAGTCGAAGTAGGTCGTCTTTCCATCGCTGAAATCCCCGTAGTAGTAAGACGGCAGGAAGCAGTCGAGTGTCCCGTAATATTACACTTAGAGCAGAACTCAGGGAGTTTCTCGTAGCTAACCAACACAAACGAAGATTGGCCAACCCGTTCCACCATAATATGATCCTCGAGTGGTTTTGCAAGGTCTGTATCAACCAGCACACGAATAAAATGACCAAGAGAGCCATCTAATGATCGTTGATCAATTTGAATCAGATTGCCAATAACACTAGTGATCCCCAAAATAGTATTAGGATCCCAGTATTCCAAACCGAGCTCAAAAGTACGAACCCAAACACTGGCAATGGAAGTGTGAACCTTGTAAGGGTTGAAATCCGGAACCCAGGGAGAAAACCGAACAGTCCCCAGATTAAGCGCCTAATTGATACGTAACTGAGCATGAGAGCGATCCTACGCATTGAAACATTTAACACAAAAATAACCCTTGCCCAAGGGAATTAGTTTCCAATCATTTTTAATGCCCCAAAACTCAGAAAGGCGTTTATGCAAAAGCATAGTAGGCCAAGGTTTGTTACCCTTTCCCAAAATGACCCACCCAATCAAAGAATAAGAGAATTCGATAAGACGTTGTTGGTAGACATTTTCATCAATAGTCATAGAATAATAATCCCCTCCCCCTTTCGAACAGGTTTAGGGATAGAAGTAATCTTACCGGAAATAACATGAGAAAACGAAGAAAGATTACCTGGGGCCTGGGAAAAAGATGAATGCATAAGATGGGTATTACCTGAAACAATCTTTGCAAAAGTGTTACCCAAATTAGCATGAGCATTAGCATTATGAGCCGAAAGTCGGGGGTTTGAATCATGAGCGGAGGTCGTTGTAGAAGAGCTTCCAGCAAACTGAGCAGCATCCTTGGAAACAGATCCTTGGCTGAAGAGGAACAAGCAACCCAGGGGCCATGACCCCCCTGGGCATGGGGGGATGAATAAGGTTGCACATTGGCCGGCCCCCCAGAATCAGCAGGGTGGGGGCCGGACCCCCCAAGAGGACAAGCAGCAGGCGGCTGCACTTGGGGGGAAAAAGATGGGCAGCCCCCATGTATACTTGCAGCCGCATGAGTGCCACAAGGAGTGGCCAAAAGATGTAAACTCCTCTGTAGCTGAGGTGCGTGATCCATCCCTGAATCCAAATTGGAAGTAGCTAGATAGGTAGAAGCTGGGATTAAACCCAACGATCGGAAATCTTGCCGCACTGGAATATGTTTGTTGACGTGGGGGATAAAATTTGAAGGCAAGGGAGAAATTGTAAATCGGTTTGAGGGTTTATCCAAAACCCCAGAGACAGAAGTCGTGACTGATCCCTCAATTTGCAGGGTATTATCCATCGAACAAGGGACCATTGAAGAGGAAGAACCATGTTTATGCGAACCCAGGCATGAAGTCGTGCGCTGCATGTTCAACGTAGAAATTCCATGTTGCCGTGTATGCGAAGGGTGCCCACCATAGTTTGAAGTAAACCCAAAAAAAGAAGAATCTGCCACTAATGCACCGAAAAATGATGACGGGCGAGATCAAAGGAATCAAACACATCAGAAAATGATGACAGATGCATTAGGGTTAGGGAGAGGAGAGAACATCGTCTGTTTTTTCTTATTTACAAATTTCCACTCTCCTCTAAGATAGTTGATATAACAACCAGTCTCATCGTTGACATCTGATTATAGGACCCAAACTTAATATCTACGTTATATCCATTAATTTGTGGTGGTCCTCCTTTACCACAACTTTAGGAGCAGATGGATAATAGTTCTCAATTTCCTCCTCAACAACTATCTCCTTCCATGTCTCTCCAAATCAAACTCATATTCTTTCAGCTCACTTAACCCTGAGCTATGCAACTTCAACAACTTACTTACATCATCAGCTATTATGACCACTGCCTTTCCATTCACAGAAGAATGGATATTGTCATCCTGCATTGCAGCATTGACATAGAACATAACCACCTCTTCTTGATAGGTCTGTGGCATCTCCAATGTATGAAACACCGAAAGTTTCGTATTCTCCAAGCATGAAATGATCTTTTGAGCCCTAGTTTCGTCAATTGACGGTTTGACCAAACATTCTACTCGATGAGAGCTCCAGAGTAAACATTTTCAGATAACTTAATGAAATCCAAAGCAGGGGCAGCATCAACAACAGATTATTTCTTTCGTGCCATTGCAAGTAGAGAGAAACTGATTCTAAGATATGTTTGTGTGTAAAGGAGAGAGAAATGATGTGAGAGGTTATGTGTGAGGTTGAAAATTCGTCATTTGAACAGTGAGGTTTTGAAATTTGATCAAAGATTATGATTAATATAGGGTGTTCAAAGCTCTCCCCTCTCTCCTACTTGGTGATAGACACCGGCCACTTCCTTTGATCGATGCCGGCCATCTTCTTTGACATGCTATGTCGGATCCTTTGCACAGACTTACGTCTAATTTTGTTCCACATATTTCATGAACACACATGCAAACTTCGAGTTCTCCATCTTCACGTACGACGACTATACACGCCATTCATGTTACCCCAGTGATGGACTCCACTCGATTGACGGCTACACAGTATTCCGACTTGAATGTGGTTCATCACGTTGAGACTCCATCAATGGTGAATGCTTCCCACGGCACTCTTCCTTCCAACTTCGTCCCCCATCGCCACCAAGTTCCAAAGGATGCTATTTCCTACCCTAGTTTGGGCTTGGTTCCCTCGACGATGTACTTTGCCTCCTCTTCCATGCATGGCTGCACTCCTTCTTCTCAGCTGCACGCCCATGGGGGCCTGCACCCTCCAGCAGCCTTCTCCTATGCGTCCCTTACCCCCATGGCCCATGTCCATGAGGAGGGGCTGGTCCCATGTGCTCTCTTGATGGGGGGTCGTCCAGGAGGCAGCCTGCTTTAGCTGCCTCCTCCCAGGGGATGATGGCCCTTGGGATAACTGTGACTCCACAATTCATGCTCACACAATGGCTCTCAATGACGGCCTCAATTCTTCGGGGCATCCTTCACACGGTAACAAATGCACAGGGGACTTCATCCAATCATGGTGCTCAAGGAATTCCCTATGGGTTTATGGGGATCTCGGCACCTCGTGGTATCAGAGCCAGATGTGTTCTGTCGTGCCCCCGGAGAATTTGTTAGAGAATGGTTAGATCCAACTAAGATGGTGATTAGAAGAGGCGTTCCCCCTGATATGGAATCTCAATCCTCAAACAACTCTCTTGATATCCCTTTTAGCCAAATACATAGTATATCTTCTTCTCTTTCCCTAGCTAGATTTTCTACTAGCCATATCGAAAATACAACATAATACTCTACTATTCCAAGCAACGCATGGTTCAACTAGTTCTATCCCTGAACCGGTTAAAAAGGGAGATTATCATTTGGACACTATTGATGAGAACCTTTATAAGCAACGTATTTTTGAATTTGCATATTCTTTGATTGGACGTGTTGTTCTGGGAAAAGGCAATAAGCCTTGGGCTATTTTGCCGCTTCAAAAATGGCTTTCTAATTTATGGGGTATTAAAGTTGGTTGGAAACTAATACCATTGGGCAAGGGTTATTTTTGTATCAAATTTAATAATGCACAGGATCGTTCTCAAGCTCAGGATCGTGTGTCTTGGGCTATTAATCCGGGTACTATTCGATTATCTCTGTTGTGGCCAGACTTCAACCCCTACAAAGTTACGACTTCGATTGCTAGTGTTTGGGTTAGAATTTTTGAGCTCAGTATTGAATAGTGGGGGATCCAACTAATAAAACTGAAATTAACTCGGGGAAAAAAATGCTCTCTAGGAAAATCCTAATGTGCGATTTCTTTTCCGTCCACGTCAACATCACCGGTCGTCTTCTTCGTTGAAGCCTACCGGAAACTTGCACGCCATGGATAAACATCCATTCCATGGCTTGACCTCCAATTTCTCACACAACTTTTATCGAAGACCCCAGCTGACTTCATCTCCGTTGCCCCCTCCACGCGTAGTGCACGCAACGCCTCTTTTTCCCTCGCACGCGGTTCAGTCCGGCGATGGAAAGAAGCTAGCCTCCGCTGCAAGTTGTCCCCCGCTGCACGGCGTTCAGGCCACCGACAGACAGCCCCCAACTTCAGTTCCCTTTTCCTGTTATGGCACTTCATGGACCTTCTTGCCTCCCACGCGACGTACAGGACCTTCATCGATGGCATCCTCTGCGACGGGTGTTGTTCTACCGGAGGTGTATCTCCCTCAGCCGCAGACGAAGAACAACGACAAGGAGGTCTCCGCGCCTCCTTCATCCATGCAGGCTGCTGCTTTTGGAGGGCCATCCTTTACCCCCATGGCCGCCCATTGCCATGAGGGGGCCGCCCCCTCCCTTGCTTCTCATGAGGGGCCGGTGGCCACTCTGGCTTCTAGAGTGGTCCTCTCCCGGGGGTGATGTCCCCTGGGCCACAGTCTCCCATCCTCAGGGCATTCCTCCTGCCTGCCCACCCATAGATGCTCCTCAAATGGCTGGAATATCTCCGCCGACGACATCCGACTATGTAACTAACCTAAAACATTTGGCTCATATTCCAATGCTCAGTCCAATTTTGGAAACACTTTTGCTAAAATCGTTACATGTACCCATCATATGAATTCAACTACACAGACCCCAGGTAATTTCACCCCATTTTCCCAAATGGTTTCTGGTAAACCCCATTCTATCCCTAAACCGGTTAGAAAAGGTGATTACTATTCCGTTACAATTGATGAAAACGGTTACCAACAACGCGTCGCAGAATTTTCTTACTCTTTGATTGGAAGGGTTATTTTGGAAAAAGGTAACAAGCCATGGGCGACTATGCTTTTGCACAAGCGCCTATCTGAATTATGGGGGATTAAGAACCATTGGAAATTAATTCCCTTGGGTAAGGGATTTTTTTGTGTCAAGTTTTTTAATGCGCATGATCGTTCTCAGACTCATCAACGGACTAATTGGGCGCGTAACCCGGGGACTATTCGTCTATCTCCATGGGTGTAGGATTTTACCCCTTACAAGGTGCAAACTTCGGTGGCCAACATTTGGGTCCGCATCTTCGTACTCAATCTGGAATACTGGGATCCCAATACAATCCTGGAATCGCCAGTGCGCTTGGAAACCCCCTACAGATTGATCAGCGTTTGCTTGATGGCTCTCTAGGTTACTTCATTCGAGTTCTGGCAGATATTGATCTTTCAAAGCCTTTGGAGGACCATATCATAGTGGAACGCATTGGCAAGTGCTCCTTCGTGTCAGTCAGTTATGAGAAGCTCCCGGAGTTTTGCTCAAAATGTAGCGTTACAGGGCCTTTGACAGCTTCTTGCCGTCTCAATACCGCAGGCCGTTCGGCTACGGAAAGGCGCACATCTCCTGATCGGGACGTTCCCGGGCACCAGCCACTCATCCAAAATCAGTGCAACGGGGTCGTTCCAGGGTCCGTAAAGTTTATCGTCCTGTGCAGCAGGACAAGGGCAAGGCCGCCGATGCCTCTATGGGAAATACGGGTTCGGCTATGCGGTCAGGATCTCCTACCTGCGCAATAGTCACTTGTCCTTCAGATATACCGATGAGTAACAACTTTGAGGCCCTTGCTTCAGATGACAATCCAGATCAATCGTCGGCAGACTCTCAATCCGATTATCCAGTAAGAGAACCGGTTCCAAAGGGCTCACCTCCAACACCGGCCCCATTTCCACTATTCTGCAAATTATGGTTCAATATCCGCTGGACAACCCTATTCGGGCCCTCACTCGTGCATTTCGGGACAGCTCCATCGATTCTGCTAAATCAAGATTAATCCAGTGTGTCACTCGGGGTCCATCACCAGCAATTCATGACATTAACATTGAAACAGACCGCCCAGGGCCGAATGAGTTAGATTTTGCAGTTTCAAAGCGATGGGCATATTATGCAGATGAAGTGGCAATGTAATATCCCAATTTCTTTTTTAAAAGATATCAGTATCAATTATAATATTTTTATTATAGGTATTATTTATTATGATTTTTCCAGAATTATTTATCATTCACAATTCTACGTGCCTTAGAATCCTAGGCCTCATGAGTCTCCTTGTACCAGTATAATTCATATTTGGATTGAGATAAAGATTCATGATCAGATTAGAATTCTTGACTTATTAGATTAATACACATTATAAATAGACTCTCATTATACCAAACTTTCACATCATGAAAAAAAAAAAAAAAAAAAGAAAAGAGGCGAGAGAGAGACGTGAGATAGAGAAGAGAGAGTAACCGAGAGTTTGATGACATTTGGGAGGGGTTGCCTTCAGTTTCTATTTCAATTGTAAAGAGGGCTGCCATCAATTGAAAATTTTTGAGTTCAATTTGAGATTTGACTTTTAGTCTGCAATTGGGTTTGATTCATTTTGGAGATTTGATTTTTAGTTCAAGAATATAATTGAGGGAGATTTTTTTTTTATCAACGATTTGAGGGTGACAATTTTGCTTAGGCTTTTATTATTTTTAGGGCACAGAGAACACGAGGCCTAGGATTTAGACAGTTGCATTCCACGTTTATTCACAGAGTTCATTCACATACTGCAAATTGAGATGGGAATTTCTATTTGTCTTTTATAAATTGTATGTTAAATTGTTAGTGAAGCATGATGCATGTCCCAGAAATAGAATGGCCTTCGGGCTACCAGAATCAGAATAACTTATGTGCTTCCAGAAGCAGAATAGCTTTCGGAATACGTACCTTATGGTACTCCAGAACAAAATATTACATGTGTGTGATTGATGCATTGATAATTTACATGCATATTTATCTTAGATGAATTTTTATTCCCACTGAGCGAGTTGAAAGCTCATCCACGTTAAAAAAATATTTTTCAGGTTAAGGAGCTGGTGAAGTTATGAGGCGGTGGATGTGGATGCCAAAAGTTATTTTATTATTTCTTTCATATTTTTTTTAGAGTCAAATGTTTTATTAAAGGAGCCAAACTAGTTTATTTAAAAAATTTAATGTCGTAATTCAAGATTTGGATTTTTGGCAATTATTTATGCAATAATGAGAATTTTGATTTAATATTAAGTCAATTTTCATGGATCATGGTCTTATTATATATTTATCTTAAAGTTAGAAAAATTTGGGCGTTACAAGTGGTATCAGAGCAGGTCTACGATTCTGTAGACTTGTTAGTACAGTATAAATTTTTTTTAAAAAAAAGATAGTGAAATATTTATCTACAAAAAAATATGTCTACACTATCCACCTCCGCCATGCCGAGCCGACTCCGAAAAGGTACGCTTTATATTTTACTAAGAATATGTTATTTTGCATGATTTCATGCTTACAAGTGATGTTAGAAATAGAAACAGATCCATCCTTATTTCTTATTTAGAAATAGAAAAATCATATTATATTTTACAACTGAATTTCGAGGACGAAATTTTTATAAGAGAGGTAGTATATAATATCCCAATTTTCTTTTTAAAAGATATCAGTATCAATTATAATATTTTTATTTTAGGCATTATTTATTATGATTTTTTCAAAATTATTTATCATTCACAATTCTACGTGTCTTAGAATTCTAGGCCTCATGAGTCTCCTTGTACTAGTATAATTCATATTTAGATTGAGATAAAAATTCACAATTAGATTAGAATTCTCGACTCATTAGATTAATACACATTATAAATAGACTCTCATTATACCAAACTTTCACATCATGAAAAAATAAAGAGGCGGGAGAGAGAGACGTGAGATAGAGAAGAGAGAGTAACCGAGAGTTTGATGACATTTGGGAGGATTGCCTTCAGTTTCTTTTTCAATTGTCAAAGAGGGCTGCCATCAATTGAAAATTTTGAGTTCAATTTGAGATTTGACTTTTAGTCTGCAATTGGGCTTGATTCATTTTGGAGATTTGATTTTTAGTTCAAGAATATAATTGAGGGAGATTTTTTTTTATCAACGATTTGAGGGTGACAATTTTGCTTAGGCTTTTATTATTTTTAGGGCACAGAGAACACGAGGCCTAGGATTCAGACAGTTGCATTCCACGTTTATTCACAGAGTTCATTCACATACTGCAAATTGAGGTGGGAATTTCTATTTGTCTTTTATAAATTGTATGTTAAATTGTTAGTGAAGCATGATGCATGTCCCAGAAATAGAATGGCCTTCGGGCTACCAGAATCAGAATAACCTATGTGCTTCCAGAAGCAGAATAGCTTTCGGACTACGTACCTTATGGTACTCCAGAAAAAAATATTACATGTGTGTGATTGATGCATTGATAATTTACATGCATATTTATCTTAGATGAATTTTTATTCCCACTGAGCGAGTTGAAAGCTCATCCCACGTTAAAAAAATATTTTTCAGGTTAAGGAGCTGGTGAAGGTATGAGGCAGTGGATGTGGATGCCAAAAGTTATTTTATTATTTCTTTCATATTTTTTTAGAGTCAAATGTTTTATTTAAGGAGCCAAACTAGTTTATTTAAAAAAATTAATGTCGTAATTCGAGATTTGGATTTTTGGCTATTATTTATGCAATAATGAGAATTTTGATTTAATATTAAGTCAATTTTCATGGATCATGGTCTTATTATATATTTATCTTAAAGTTAGAAAAATTGGGGCGTTACAATCAACCTCGCAGTCATTAGACTCTGCAACACACCATACTCCGGTCTTTACCGTGCGTTCAACACGGGCGCCACCCCTCCTCCGTTTCAATGAATTGCATCTTCTGGAATATCCAGGGGATTGGGAACATCGCCTCTCGTAATGTTCTTAAGGCGATATGTTAAAAACACAAACCTTCCATTTTGGCTATTTGCGAGCCTAAAGTGGACATTTCTTCGATCTCGGATTCTTATTGGAATTGCTTGGGATTGAGATTCATGGCTCAAAATTTCAGGGCAAATGGACGTCCAGACATTTGGGTCTTTTGTGATGTTGGTATCTCTGTCCTTAATCAGGTTTGGTCCTCTACTCTATGTATTGTTCTGAAAGTTCAATTTGGTTCTATAACTTTCCACGTTGGTTTTACTCATGGTTTGTGTGATCACATTGCTCGGCACGCGCTTTGGCTGGATTTGAGGAATTTGAGTCTTACTGAACAGCTGCTTATTGGGGATTTCAATGCGGTTTTGGGATATCATGAGCGCTCTGGCAACAATACTTTATCCTAAGCTTCTTGTCAGGATTTCAAGGATTACTTGGAGGATGTTGGGTTGTTTGCAGTTCTGACTACGGGGAATTCATTTACTTGGTGCTCCCCCCGAAGGCCTCTATCTCTCCTTTAGGCTAAGTTGGATCGAGCCCTAGCGACTTCTCAATTTTTCTCTTTTTGGCAAGTGGTTAAGGGTTTGGTTCTTCCGCGCATTGGATCTGATCACCATCCCATTTTGGTGTCTTGTTCCTCTTCCATTAGCAAAGGTCCGATCCCTTTTCGCTTTCAGCGTATGTGGATTCATCATGATTCTTTCCAGAATATTGTCACTACTTCTTGGGCACTCCCGTGCGCGTCACCCAATCAATTGTTGCGCGTCATGTGGAAACTCAAGAGGTTGCGACAGACGATTAAGGTTTGGAATAAGAAAGTCTTTAGGGATGTTAATCGTCAGGTGGATTATCAGATGGAAAGGGTCCGTCAGATTCAGACAGATATTGAGTCCGAGGGTTTCACTGAGACTCGCATGGATATGGAATTTGAGGCTCAAAATGCGCTGTCTCGTACTCTTTTAATGCAATCCGAATTTCTTCAGCAGAAAACCCGCTTGGCTTGGTTAAATGATGGGGATCATAACACGACTTTTTTCCATCACCGTTGCCAGATTCGTATGGACGCTCGGGGATTCAGGGCTTGATGATGGATGGTAGTTACACAGATGATCTGGTGGCTCTTGGGAATCATATTATTTCCTTCTATATGGACCTTTTCACAGACACGGGGCAAACCAGCACGGACTATTCTTTGGTCGACAAGCTTATTCCCCTATGGTTAGCTCAGTTGATAATACGCTTTTGACAGTTATTCCCTCGGAGTTAGAGGTAAAGGAAGCGGCTCTTGATATAGGTTTGGACAGTTCTTCGAGCCCGGACGATTTTAATGGGAGATTCTACCAGTTCTTTTGGGACGTGGTGTCTGATGATGTGGTGGCAGCAGTCCGTTATTTTTTCGTCACTGCGTCCTTTTCGGCGGGATTGAATGCCAGTTTTATGGCACTCATTCCAAAGACTAAGGAGGCTAACGCGATGGAGGACTTTAGGCCGATTGTGATGAGCAACTTTCTCTTTAAGATTATCACCAAGATTTTGGCGACTCGTCTGGGCTCCATCATTTCTTCTTACTTGTCTCCTACTCAGTTTGGAGTTATCCCGGGCAGGCAGATTCATGATTGTATTGCTTTGGTTTCGGAGGGTTTCAATATTTTGCAGGGACAAAATGATACCAATATGATTTTCAAGATTGATATCCGCAAGGCTTTTGATATTGTTAATTGGGGGTTTCTGTTACATGTTTTATGTCGCTTTGGTTTCTCAGAAGTGTTCATTCACTGGATTGAGATTATCCTTCAGTCTTCTATAATTTCAGTCCTTCTGAATGGGTCGCCTGTGGGTTACTTCTCTTTCTTTCGGGGGGTTCGACAGGGGGATTCGTTATCACCTCTGCTCTTTTGCATTGCGGAGGACGTTCTGAGTAGAATTTTGGAGGAGGCAGTCAACCGGAATCAGATTCAGGCATTCCTAGCGCCTAAGCAGGTCGTTTTCCCCTTGTCTATTATGTATGCGGATGATATTGTGATTATGTGTGGGGCATCCACGATGAATGCACGCTTTATCGTGCGATCCTCAATCTCTATGCTAGCATTTTGGGGCAAATTTTCAATCATAAAAAATCTAAAGCATATTTTGGCAGCCGGGTTTCTAACTATGTGCGTGGTCGTATTCAGACAATTATTGGGATCCATATGGGGGCTTTCCCAACGGTCTATCTAGGCGTCTCTATCTTCAAGGGTGCGCCTAAAGTGGCTGATCTACAACCGGTTTTTGACAAGATTATTCTTAAGTTCAGAAGGTGGAAAGGGACTTCTCTGTCTATTGCTGGTCGTGTGTGTTTGGTGAACTCCGTGATTACCAGTCCCTTTGTGCATACGATGATGGTTTACAAATGGCCTAGAACATTGTTACTGCAAATGGAAAGGACCATGCGTAATTTTATTTGGACTGGAAATGTCAACTCTAAAGGGTCAGTGGTGGTTAACTGGAGTCGTTGTTGTATGCCACGGGCAGAGGGTGGACTGGGCGTCCGCTCCATTGTTGTCGCCAACAATGCATTCCTTATGAAGATGGGTTGGAAGATTATGACTTCAAACTCTTTGGTTTACAACACCCTCAGAAAGTGTTTTTTGACCTCAGACGGAGTTCCATGCCGTTCGTTCATCCCCTCTTCCATCTGAGGCGGGATTCGGCTTGGGATTTCGGGTTTCTTGGAGGACTATCGCTGGATTCCTGGATGTAATTCTGGCATTTTTTTCTGGCTGGATAATTGGCTGGGTTACACCATTGCCAATAGGATTGGTATTCCGCAGGAGTACAAGTATTTATTTCGGCATCGCATTTTGGATTACTTTTACGACGGATCTTGGCACTTCACATTCTCGTTCATAGAGGCATATTTAGATATGGTCCGGGATATTGTTAGAGTCCCCATTTCTCCGGCATCGACGGATACGCGGGCTTGGGTTCATTCTAAGGATGGGATTATCACATCGAAGTCAGCTTACACCCATCTGCGCCCTCATTCCCCTGAGGTTCGATGGGGTTCCTGGATTTGGTCACCTCATATTCCAGAACGACGTTTTATTGTGGTATGGCGCACCATCCATAATCGACTTGCCGTATTGGATGTGTTGCATGCGCATGATTCCTTTACAGGCCATTTGGTTTGCGGTCTTTGTTGTGCTGACGTGGAATCTATTGATCATTTGTTTGTCTCGTGTGATTTTGCAGGGGCCCTATGGCGGTGGATTTTTGCATCTTTTGATATCCAATATTTTATGGCTTTTAGCTTCAATGAATTTTTGGTGCGTTTAATGTGTTTCCATTTTAGTGAGCAGGTGGCCTTTTTATGGCGGGTCGCAGTGTTATCCTGTATTTGGCTCATATGGCAAATCAGAAATGACTTGACCTTCAATGACAAGAACTGGACAATGGAGGCGGCCATCCTACGCCTTCGTGTTCTGATTTTAGAGTCGTCCTCCTTAGGCCGAGGTTGCATGCATATTGATCAACATGACCTTTTCATCCTCCACAGACTTCGTGTTCCTGGGGGCACCTAAGACAGGCCCCGAAGATTGTGCAGGTCAGAGCGTCTCACAGCATCCGGGGTTTTTAGAAATTGCAGAGGCTTGTTTTGTGGTTGCTTTGTGGAACGTTGTGGTTTGGGTTTTTCTTTTGAGGCGGAGCTGATGGCGGCTATGCGGGCAATTCATTACGCTTTCGAGAAGGGCTGGACTCAACTATGGCTGCAGTCGGATTCGGTTTATGTGGTTGAGTTGCTGCGGAAGAGATCCACAGGGGTTCCTTGGCGTCACCTTAGCATGTGGTGATACACTCTGCACCTTCTTTCTCAGATGAATTTGGTGGTCTCGCACATCTTTCGGGAAGGCAACAGGGCTGCGGATATCCTTAGTAAGATGGCGCACGCTGCTACGTGGTGGGGGGCACCTCCAGCGGCTATCATTTCGACTCTTACTCAGGATTATGTTGGCCAGTCTAACTATAGGTTTGTTAGCTAGTGCGTTTTGGATTCTGATTTTCTTTTCTTATTTTAGAGGCATTTTCTATTATGGGGGGTACTCTTTTTCCTTCCAAGGGTTTTTCCCACAAGGGTGGGTTTTACCTTGGAAGGTTTTAACGAAGCCTCAACCATTCAGCCACCTGGTCGGCTTGTGACCTTCTCGCTTTTATTCTTGTCTTTGTTTCCAGGCTTTCCTTTGGTTACCTGATCAGCCAGTGATCAGGACAACTCCTTTTTTTATATTATATATATATATATATATATATATATATTCGCATTTATTCAAAAAAATTGAATACTGGGAAGCTAATGTCATTTTGGGAATTGCTAAGGCAATTGGAAATCCAGTCCAAATTGATAATAGGTCTTTGGATGGTTCGTTGGGGCATTTTGTTAGGGTTTTGATTGAGGTGGATCTTGCTAAGCCTTTGCAGGATTATATTATATTGGAACATATGGGTCATTGCTCCTTTTTGTCTGTTAGCTATGAAAGACTTCAAGATTTTTTCCCTACTTGATGTGTCACGGGACATACTGTAGTTTCGTATCACCGTATGGGTAAACCTGCTGAGGCTAAGGAGCCTCATGGATGACCCACCTCCCAACAGGGACGTTATAAAGAACGTAAAATTTATCGTCCTGTGCATAAGTCGCAGTAGATTCGATTTCACTTTCTCTGGTTTTGGTGTCTGACGTTCATCATGCTCCGGCCTCCTCAAGAGTGAATTTGGGCAACCCTTTTGCTGTTTTGGCTGAAGAAGAGGATAATGTCGATGCTTCGAACACATCGGTCTCTACCTCTCCTTTCTCGGATCCCCGGCCTTTGCCAGTGTCTACTTTGCCACCTTATCTGGCAACACGAAAGCAATCTCACACTGTTCAATATAGATTGGAAAAACCTATCAGACATCTCTGTAAGGCTATTCATGACAGATCTCTGGATTTGGCTAGGCAACATTTACAAAAAGATATTGAACATGGTCACACCCCTCTATCCATAATTTTGCTATTTCTCGGGACTCGGATGGAGCTAAGACTCTTAATGTTGCGGCTGCTAAAAGATGGGCTGATTATTATGATGAAGATCCACAACATATTAAAGAGATTTGAACATTTATTGGATATTCTGAGCTTAAACGTCCACAACATTTATCTGATGATCCACCCTTTGTGTCTCCAACACGGTCCTCATCTCCAAATGTTAATCTGTGAATTGTCTGTTCTGGAATATAAGGGGTCATAATCCTTCTTTGGTTGCTATTTCTGAACCAAAAGTTGAGTTGAGTGCTATTTTTGATTCTTAGTGGGTTAGTCTTGGGTTACATGTCGTGGTGCAGAATTTTTGTTCTTCTGGAAGATCGGATATTTGGATATTTTGGCATTCGGATGTGACTATTCTTCAGCATGTTCTTATTTCTGATTAGTGTATTATTCTTAAGGTTCAATATGCTAATTACATTTTCTATGTGGGGTTTGTGCATGGCCCTTGTAGTCACGTGGCTCGCCGCTATCTTTGGTCCCCCATGCTATTCTGGTAATCATGAGAAAACTGGACAGGGGATCACCTCATTTGCTTCTTGTCGGGATTTTCGAGAGTTTTTTTGATAATGCAGGGCTGACTGCTATTCCTACTATGAGTGACTTTTTTACTTGGTGTGCTACGTGGTCTCGGCATACCCTCATTCAGGCGTGTCTGGATCATGCTATTGCTACTTCACACTTTATCAATCCTTGGCACGAGGTTGATAATTATGTGCTTCCCCGTGTTTGCTCGGATCACCATTCTCTTTTGCTTTCATGCTCGACTCAGGCTTTTCGCGGCCTTAGGCCTTTTCGTTTTCAGCGTATGTGGACCAAGCATCCGGGTTTCCAACAGATTGTTGCTTCTTCTTGGGATTTGCCTTGTGCGGGATCCAACTCTTTAATTAAACTAATGATTAAGCTCAAGCGGTTCCGTCCAATGCTCCATACATAAGGATGTGTTTGGGGATGTTAATTGTGCTGTTGATGAGAAATTGGAGAAGGTTCTCCAAATTCAATCTGACATTGACTCTTAGCTACAATGACAACCTAAAGGAGCAGAAGCTTGAAGCTCAACATTCTCTTAACCAAGAGCTCTATTGCTTCAGTCTGAATTTCTTCGGCAAAAGTTCAGGGTTGCCTGGCTTGTTGATGGCAATAGAAACACCTTCTTCTTCCATCATTGATGTCAAGCCAAGGCCACGTGGTCTGGTATTCATCGCTTGATGATTGATGGTCATTTGTCCATAGATCTTGTTGCCATTCGCAGTCACGTCATTCACTTTTTTGAAGATTTATTTAATGCCCCCGTAGGCCCTCCTTCTGACTATTCTCTGATCGAACAGGTCATTAATCCAGTTGCTTCGATGGCTGATAATAATCTTCTTACTTCCTTGTTGTCTGAGATGGAGATTCGGGAGATTGTCTTTGATCTTGGTATTGATAGCTCTTCGGGCCCGGATGGATTTAACGGGGTGTTCTACTAGCATTGTTGGGATATTATTTCTATCGATGTCATTGTTGCAGAGTGACACTTCTTTGTGTCCGATCCGTTGCCAGCTGGACACAATTCTAGCTTCATGGTCCTTATTCCTAAAAGCAAAGATGCTAATTTCATTGACAACTTCAGGCCAATCGTCATGAGTAACTTTATTTTTAAAATTATTATGAAGATTCTGGCTTCTAGATTTGTGGGGATTATTAGCAGACTTCTTTCTCCCACTCAGTTTGGCAGTATCCCAGGACGGCATATTCATGATTGTATCACCTTGGCCTCCGAAGGTTTCAATATTTTGCAGAATAGGAAAGATAAGAACATGATTTTGAAGATTGATATTCGTAAAACTTTTGATACTCTGAGCTGGGACTTCTTGATTTATGTTTTGCGCAGGTTTGGGTTCTCAGATAAGTTCGTTGACTGGATTTTGGTGATTTTGCATTCTGCCCATGATTGTATTTCGCCGGTGGGCTATTTTGCTTGCTCTCGTGGGGTTAGACAGGGGGACCCCTATCTCCGCTGCTCTTTTGTGTGGCTGAGGAAGTGTTGGGAAAACTTATTGCTGAATTGGTTTCCTCACATTGGCTCATGCCTTTTGTTGCTCCGCGCAATATTTAGTTTCCTTCTACGATGTTGTATGAAGATGATATTGTCATTCTTTGTGCAGCTAACGCTGCCAACGCCCGCCATATCTTATATACACTTCAACTCTATTCGTCTATATTGGGTCAAGTGTTTAGTCCAAACAAGTCCAAGGTGTTTTTTGGTGCTTCTATTTCTCAGCATATTCGCAATCGGATTCAAACTATCATTGGGATTACAGTGGGTGATTTTCCAACCACTTATCTTGGGGTTCCAATCTTCACGGGGGCACCTAAGTAGGGGGTATTACAATCTGTGCTTGACAAAATTATTCTCAAATTCAAACGATGGAAAGGTTCATCCCTTTCGCTGGCAGGGCGGGTTTTGCCTGGTGAACTCTGTGATAGCAAGTTATCTGGTTCACACCATGCTTGTTTATAAATGGTCTATTACCATGCTTAAGCAGTTAGAGAAAGCGATGCGTAATTTTATCTGGACGGGTAATTCAATCAGAAGGGGACTACTGTGGTTAACTGGGCTCGCTGTTGTACTCCAAGGAAGGAAGGGGGTCTAGGTGTTCGCTCTATTATTACGGCAAACCGAGCTTACCCTATGAAATTGGGATGGAAAATTCTTACCTCTGATTGATTATGGGGTTCATAATATCCTTCGTACTAGATACTTCTTGGCGAATGGATCTATCCGAAATACTTTTCTACCTTCATCGATTTGGGCTGGACTTCATCCTTTGGTTCAGGAATGTTTGATGGATTCCCACTGGGTTCCGGGAAGCGCACTCTTCTGTGGCATTTTATACAGATAATTGGCTTGGTTATGTTATTGCGGATCGGATCGGAATCCCCGACGAATACCGGATTCACTTTCAGAACAGGATCTCGAATTTCTATTATTATGATAACACTTGGCATTTCACTATTTCATTCGTGATATTGTTCATTGCCCGCTTACCCCGAATTCCTTGAATAAATGGGCGTGGACGCATTCTATGGATGGGGTAGTGTCATCTAAAGTGGCATATGCTTTCTTACAGCCTTCTTTCCCAGTTGTTAAATGGGGATCTTGGATCTGGTCAGCTCATATTCCGGAAAGACGTTCGGTGGTTGTTTGGAGAGCCATCTTAGGGCGCCTTGTGGTTTTAGACGTCCTCTGTAGCCGCGGTTTAATTGGGCCAACCTTCCTTGGACTTGCTATTCGCACTTTCAGGGACTCTTTGGGTTTGGATAGCTGAATCATTTGTTGTGGCTTTGCACAAAGTCTATAGTTTCAATATTTTTGGTTGAAGTGATGGGCTTTCATTTCAGTGATCAGATTGCTTTTCTCTGGAAGGTGGCCATCATTTCCTGCATCTGGCTTATTTGGCACATTCGGAATGATGTTATTTTAAATGACAAGAAATGGACTACGGACGTGGCTTTGGTCCAATTATGAGCGATGATCTTGGAGTCTACTTGTCTTGACAAGGGTTGTATGAACAACACTCAAGATCATCTTCTTTGCCTTCACCATTTGAAGGTTCAGAGACATGTTCTGAAAGCACCACGCATTGTCCCGGATGGTAGTGCAGCCAGATCCCTAGGACGTCTCACGGCAGCATGAGTTTATGGCACGACAAGGGGCTTCTTTAGAGGTTGTTTTGTCGAACAGTGTGGTTCGAAATACGCTTTCGAGGCTGAGGCTATTTTCTATGCTTTTCATATGGGTTGGACAAATCTTTGGGTTGAATCGGATTCGACTTTCGTGGTGGATCTTTTTCAAGCTCGGGACGGTTCCATTCCATGGCGTCTCCTAGGTTAATGGCAGTATTCTTTACATTTGATTTCTCTGATGAATTTTGTCATTTCCCACGTTTATCGGGAGGGAAATCATGTGGCGGATCAATTTAGCAAGTACTCCGAATCAATATGGTGGGACGCTCCTCCAGAGGATATCATTTCTTTGCTCACATATGACTATGTTGGATGAGCTCAGTATCATTTTGTTAGATAATTGTTGTTTATGTGCTTTCTATGGCTCTTTATTTTTCTCGTGGGGGTACTCTTTTCCTACTATGGGTTTTTCCCACAAGGGTGGGTTTTACGTTGGTAGGTTTTTAACGAGGCCCCAAATAGGGAGTCTAATTCTCTCTCTAGGGTTTTCTCTCTCTTCCTTCCTCACGACCGTTCGCCGGCTTCCCTTTTCCGGTGGCTCCATGGTGGAGCCACTCTTCCATGGTCTAACGTCCAATTTCGTCCCACATGTGCGAGCCCATGACTCATCGTCGACTCCTCCATCGTCCTCCAATGCTGCAGCGGGCCCACAACCTGGGTTGGTCCCCCCGGAGTTTTACCTGCTGCAACCTCCCACCGCTGCAACTCCCGCGTCGCCACGCAACCTGTAGTTGCCTCCCTCCGCAATGAGTGTTGTGCCTTGCCCTCCGCGCGACCTGCTGCGCCGTTGCCCTGCGTGCAGGCTTCAGCGCAAGCCTCCTCGTCGCATGTTGTTGCTGCTATGCCGCAGCCCTCCTCGTCGCGCGTGTCTGCTGAGTACCTGCATGGGGGCGCTGCTAGGGGGCAGCCCCCCCTCGTCCTTGCAATCTGCGGCTATTGGGGGGCGCTCTCCCTTCCCCCCATGGCTGCCACATGCCATGGGTGGGCCGACCCCCTTGTGATGCCTTATGGGGGGGCCGGTAGCTGCATCTCCCTCCAAGGCCGCCTCCCCAGGGGGGTGATGACCCCTGGGCCGCCGTCTGCCGTCTGCATGGAATCTCGTCCACAGGCCCCCGCCCAGTAGCTATTTCCAAGGATGCACCTCAGATTGCTGGAACCTCCCCCCCAATGACATCCGATTATGAATCGTACCCTCAACATTCGGCTCATAATGCTAATGCTCAATCCAATTTTGGCCATTCTTTTGCTAAAATTGTTTCAGGTACTCACTACAATATGGATTCAACTACACAGGCCTAAGATAATTTTCACAATATTTTTGCATGTTGTTTCTGGTAAATCCCATTCTATCCCTAAAACTGTTAGAAAGGGAGATTATTATTCTGGTACTATTGATGAAAACGTTTATCAACAATGCCTCGCCGAATTTTCTTATTCATTGATTGGAAGTGTGATTTTAGGCAAGGGTAACAAGCCATGGGCGACTATGCTTCTGCATAAATGCCTATCAGAAATATGCGAAATTAAGAATGATTGGAAACTAATCCCCTTGGGTAAGGGATTTTTTTGTGCCAAGTTTTTTAATGCGCAGGATCAAGCTAGAGCTCAACTACGTATTAATTGGGCGCTTAATCCGGGAACTATTCGGCTCTCTCCATGGGTCCCAAATTTCAATCCGTACAAGGTACACATGTCAGTGGCTAGTGCTTGGGTCCGCATCTTCGAGCTCAGTTTGGAGTACTGGGATCCTAATACCATCTTGGGGATCGCCAGTGCGATTGGGAATCCGATACAAATTGACCATTGATCGCTTGATGGTTCTTTGGGGCATTTCATCCGGGTGTTAGTGGATATTGATCTGTCGAAACCGTTGGAAGATCATATCATGGTGGAACGAGTTGGCCAGTGTTCCTTTGTGTTAGTGAGTTATGAGAAATTACCGGAATTTTGTTCGAACTGCAGTGTTACGGGACATTCAACGGTTTCTTGCCGTCTTAATCCAGCAGGTAACTCAACCACGGAAAGGCGTGCCTCTCCTGCCCAGGGACGTCCCAGGGCCTTAGCAACATGTTAGAATTCAGTGTAAAGGGGTCGTTCCAGGGTCCATAAAGTTTACCATCCTGTGCAGCAGGACAAGGGCAAGGCCGTGGATGACTCAATGGGAAATACGGGTTTGACTATGCGAGCAGGATCCCCTACCTGTGCAATAGTCCCTTGCCCTTCTGATATACATATGAGTAACACTTTTACGGCTCTTGCTTCAGATGACACCCCTGACCAACCATCCGCAGACTCTCAGTCAGACTATCCAGTGAGGGAACCAGTCCCCAATGCCTCTACTTCCAACACCGACCCTGTTTCCACTATTCTGCCTCATACGGTTCAACATCCATTGGGGAAGCCTATTCGGGCTCTGAGTTGTGCCTTCCGGGACAACTCCCTTTATTCGGCTAAATCCAGATTAATCCAGAGTGTTACTAAAGGTCCATTACCAACAACTCATGACATCACAATTGAACCAGATCGCCCAGGGCTGAAATGAGTTAGATTAAGCAGCTTCAAAGAGATGGGCAGATTATGCTGATGAAGTGGCCAACTCGCAATCGTCAGATTATACAGCACACCACAGTCTGGTTTTTACCGTGCGGTCATCACGGGCACCACCCCTCCCACCGTCTCAATGAATTGCATCTTCTGGAACATCCGGGGGATTGGGAACATTGCCTCTCGTAATGTTCTTAAGGCGTTATGTCAAAAACACAAACCTTCCATTTTAGCTATTTGTGAGCCTAAAGTGGACATTTCATCGATTTCAGATTCTTATTGGAATAGTTTAGGAATGATGTTCATGGCTCAAAACTTCCGGGATAACGGACCTCTGGATATTTGGGTCTTCTGTGATGCTGGTATCTCTGTCCTTAACCAGGTTTGGTCTTCTACTCAATGTAATGTTCTGCAAGTTCAATTTGGATCTATGGTTTTTCATGTTGGTTTTGCTCATGGTTTGTGTGATCATATTGCTCGGCGTGCGCTCTGGTTGGATTTGAGGAATTTGGGTCTTACTGATCTGCTGCTTATTGGGGATTTTAACGCGGTCTTGGGACATCATGAGCGCTCTGGCAGTGGTACTTTATGCCAAGCCTCTTGTCAGGATTTCAGGGATTATTTGGAGGATGTTGGTTTGTATGCAGTGCCGACTATGGGGAATTCATTTACTTGATGCTCCCCCGAAGGCCTCTATCCCTCCTTCAGGCTAAGTTGGATCGAGCCCTAGCAACTTGTCAATTTTCTCTTTTTGGCGAGTTTTCAAGGGCTTAGTTCTTCCACGCATTGGATCCGATCACCACCCAATTTTGGTTTCTTGTTCATCTTCCATTAGCAAGGGTCCAGTTCTGTTTTGTTTTTAGCATATGTGGGTTTATCATGACACATTCCGCGATCTAGTTACCAATTCTTGGGCTGCTCCTTGCGCCACACCCAACCCTCTGCTGTGCGTCATGTGGAAGCTAAAAAGGTTGCGGCAGGTTATTAAGGTTTGGAACATAGATGTTTTTGGGGACGTTAATCATAGGGTGGAGTATCAAATGGAGCAAGTTCGTTAGATATTGAGACTTTGGGCTATACAGCTGCTCTTCGGGACAAGGAGATGGACGCCCAGAAGATGCTATCTCAGACGTTGCTATTACAATCTGAATTCCTTAAGCAAAAGGCACGCTCGGCTTGGCTTAAGAATGGGGATCTTAATATGGCATTTTTTCATCGTTGTAGCTAGATTTGTAATGGACGCATGGGGATTCAGGATCTTATAGTGGACGGCAGTTACATTGATGATACAACGGTTCTTGGGAATCATATTATTCTTTTTATAAGGAGCTCTTCGCGGACACTGGGGTTACCATTGCGGATTATACTATGGTTGATCAAGTAATTTCACCCAGGGTGGGGGCGTCGGATAATGCTAGCTTGACAGTCATTCCTTCGGATTCAGAGATTAAGGAAGCGGTTTTTGATATGGATCCGGATAGCTCTCCAGGACCAGACGGTTTTAATGGGATATTTTATCGCCACTTCTGGGATGTCATCTCCATCGAGGTGATCGCCGCTGTCCAGTTTTTCTTCACTAGCTCGTCCCTACCATTGGGTTTGAACGCTAGCTTCATGGCGCTCATCCCAAAGACTAAGGATGCTAATGCTATTGAGAACTTTCGACCGATTGTTATGAGTAACTTTCTGTTCAAGATTATTACTAAGATCTTGGCAATGCATTTGGGTTCGATTATCGCTGACTATTTATCTCCTACGCAGTTCGGGTTTATTCCGGGGAGGCAAATTCACGATTATATTGCCATGGTCTCTGAAGGGTTCAATGTCTTGCATGGTCGATCGGATGCGAATATGATATTGAACATTAATATCCGCAAGGCGTTTGAATCATTGAAGTGGGATTTCTTGCTAAACGTTTTGCGCCGCTTTGGTTTCTCAGAGATTTTTATTAATTGGGTGGGTGTTATTCTTCGGTCGTCCAGAATATCAGTGCTTCTAAATGGGACGCCGGTGAGGTACTTTCCCTATTTTAGAGGGGTAAGACAAGGTGATCCTTTATCCCCGTTACTGTTTTGCATCGCAGAGGAAGTACATAGCAAATTTATTGAAGTTGCAGTTGATCAAAATCGGATATATCCGTTCATGGCGCCCAGACGGATTATTTTCCCATCGTCCATCTTATATGCAGATGACATTGTTATTATGTGTGGGGCTTCTTCAGCCAACACCCATATCCTTCTTCAGATTCTCACCCTTTATGCGGATATTTCGGGCCAAGTGTTCAATACTCGGAAATCTAAACTTTGGCTCCCAAGTCTCATCGCATGTCCGTGGGAGGGTGCAAACTATCATGGAGATCCAGCCCAGGACATTTCCCACTATATATCTAGGCGCACTGATCTTCAAGGGTGCCCCTAAAGTTGCGGCTCTACAGCCCGTCTTTGATAAGGTCATCCTCAAATTCAGAAGATAGAAAGGTACTTCTTTTTCCCTTGATGGTCGAGTTTGCCTCGTTAATTCTGTGATTACTAGCTCGTTTGTGCACACAATGATGGTCTACAAATGGCCTTGCACCTTGCTCAAGCAAATGGAAAGGGCCATGCGTAACTTCATTTGGACTGGGGATGTTAATTCAAAGGGTTCGGTGGTGGTTAGTTGGAATCGGTGTTGCACGCCTCGGACTGAAGGGGGGTTGGGCGTTCGATCGATTGTGGCGGCTAATACGGCTTTCTTGATGAAATTGGGCTGGAAGGTCATGGACTCAGACTCGGTGATCTTCAGCACCCTTAGGCGGCGCTATTTGATGGCGGATGGGGCAGTCTGGAAGTCGTTTATTCATTTTTCTATCTGGGATGGGATTAAATCTTGCATTTCGGCTTGCTTGGAGGACTCTCGTTGGATCCCAGGGGCTAATTCCGAGGTATTATTTTGGATTGATAACTGGCTGGGTTACTCTATAGCAGACAGAATTGGCATCCCAGAGGAATACAGACACTTATTTCACCATCGCATTTCGGATTACTTTTATGACGGGTCCTGGCACTTCACCTTCTCGTTTGTGGAGGCTTATTTGGATCTGGTCCGGGCTATCATGCGCATCCCTATTGCCCCTAATTCGAGGGATACACGTGTATGGTTGAATTCGGAGGATGGTTTGGTTACTTCGAAGGCAACATATGCGCATGTTCATACCCACTATCCGGCTGTCTTGGATTTATTATGGGCCAGGGAGAGTTTTACTGGCCCCTCGGTTTGCACTTTTTGTCGTGACTTTGCGGAATCAGTTGACCATTTATTTCTCTTGTGTCTTTACAGGGGCTCTCTGGCGATGGATTTTTGATTTATTCAACGTTCACCCATTTGAGGCTAATAACTTTAATGAAATCCTGGTGCGCCTAATGAACTTTAATTTCAGTGAGCAGGTTACTTTCCTCTGGCGCGTGGCTATCCTTTCCTGCATCTGGCTCATTTGGCATATCCAGAATGAGTTGGTTTTTCACAACAAAATCTGGACGGTGGATGCGGCGACTCTCCATCTTCGGGTTCTCATTATTGAATCATCATCATTGGATTGGGGATGCATGTACAACGACCAACAGGACCTTCTCATCCTACGTAGGCTGCGAGTTCTTGGGCGGGCTAGACAATCACAGAAGATCGTGGAAGTTAACTGGCAAAAACCCCTCCCGCGTTGGATCAAGGTTAATACGGACGGCAGTTCTTCAGGGGCGCCGGGCAATCTCACTGCTTCCGGGGTTTTCGGAATTGTAGAGGTTTCTTTCGGGGGTGTTTCGTGAATCATTGTGGTTCGGGCTATGCGTTTGAAGCCGAATTGGTCGCAACAATGTGGATGATTCAGTATGCTTTTGTCAAGGGTTGGAAACAACTTTGGCTGGAGTCAGATTCGATGTATGTGGTGAACTTGCTGGAGAAGAGATCGGCGGAGGTCCCGTGGCGCCACCTTAGTACTTGGCGATACACCTTGCATCTTCTCGCTCATATGGATTTTGTGGTCTTACATATTTTTCGGGAAGCTAATAGGGTGGCAGACATGTTGAGCAAGAAGACGGAGTACGATACATGATGGGGCATCCCGCCTGTGGAGCTCGTACATTATCTCACTGATGACTATGTTGGCCAATCCAACTATAGGTTTGTTACTTAGTGCGTCTTCGCTTCAGGCTTTTTTTCCAATTTTTGGACGATATTTTCATTCATGGGGGGTACTCTTTTTCCTACCAAGGGTTTTCCCCACAAGGGGGTTTTACCTTGGGAGGTTTTAATGAGGCCCCAACCATTCAGCCATTTGGTCGGCTTGTGACCATTTTGTTTTCTTTTATGACATTATTTCCAGGCTTATTTTTGGTTACCTGATCAGCCTGTGATGAGGAATACTCTCTTTTTCATTTTTTATATATTATTTCGAATTTATTAAAAAAAAATGAGGCCCCAAATATTGCGCTACCTGATCGACTTGTGATCAAGACCCTTCTCTTCTTTTATCTTATATTTCAATTTTCAATAAAAAAATCTCAAAAGTGGTTCATGGAATTGATCAAGGATCAACGATTATGATTAATTCTTGAAGAAAAAGGCTTTACAAACGCATTTAATGACCAACAACATTTATAACCAATCATAACCTCCTCGTACTGTAGACGTGCAACATTAATTTTGGATAACTGCAGAGCATTTAACGATACTGACATCATGTCAAAAACATACCCACTTAGTTTAATACGACAGTGTTTTGTCCTTTAACCATTTAATATATATGTTGTCTTCTATTAACTTTCATTGATTTTTCAGATATACATCCAACTGATCGACCGAATATGCTGATTTTACTCAACCGATAGAGTCAAACTCTTCTGAAATGCAATTCTTTCCCATTTTTGACTCTTCTGATCAACTATTCTGATAGAACTAACTCAGCTGAAAGGCCAAGTTCATTCTTTAGCTCTTCAAACATCGATTCACATAGGGGCTTTGTGAATATATCAGCTAACTAAGGTCTCGTGGTGCCACCTTAGCAATTGGCGCTACACCTTGCATCTTCTCACTCATGGATTTTGTGGTCTCACATATTTTTCGAGAAGGCAATCGGGTGGCAGACAGGTTGAGCAAGAAGATGGAGTACGGTACATGGTGGGGCGTCCCACCGGAGGAGCTTGTTCATTATCTCACTGATGACTATGTTGGTCAATCCACCTATAGCTTTGTTAGTTAATGCGTCCTGCTTCAGGTTTCTTTTCCTATTTTGGACGCCTATTCTGGGGGGTACTCTTTTTCCTTCCAAGGGTTTTCCCCACAAGGGTGGATTTTACCTTGGAAGGTTTTAACGATGCCCCAACTATTCAGCCATTTGGTCGGCTTGTGACCATTTTGTTTTCATTTATGACAATGTTTTCAGACTTACTTTTGGTTACCTGATCAGCCTGTGATTAGGATTACTCTCTTTTCATTTTTTATATATAATTTCGAATTTATCAGCTAACTACTTCTCGGCTGATATATTCCAGCTTGATGTCTTTCTTTTCAACATGATATATGCTAAAATTATATCTAACATCAACATGATTGGTTTTTGAGTGCAATACTGAATTTTAAATGATAGATATTGCACCTGTGTTATCACACATGATAGGGATTTCAAATTCTTCAGTATCATAATCCCTTAGTTGTTCTCTCATCCATAGAACTTCTGCACAACAAATTCCAGCAACTATGTCCTATGCCTCAGATATAGATGTAGCAATTGATTGTTTCTTGCTGAACCAAGAAACCAACTTATTTCAAAATAATTGACATGTGCCAGATGTACTATTCCTGTCAACTCTACATCCACCATAGTTCGAATCTAAGTAGCCCATAAGTTTGAAACTTCCTTCTTTAGGATGTCATACTCTGACTTCTTAGCTTATTTTAAGATATCTAAGAATCTTCTATGCAATAGTCATGTGACTTTCGTTTGCTGCAGATTAGGATCTTGCAACCTACTGCAAATATGATGCCAGGTCTGCAGGCTGTCAAATAGAGCAATAATCAAATGAGAGCTTTCTATCTTGTTTGATCTACAGATTTTATATAATGGCCCGCCTTCCAGATCAACGATTGTCCCCAAAAACCAACACAAGTCTTTCAGCGTGTTTTGTCCTCATTCACGTTCACCCTGGGAGCAGGTTCCCATGGGATCACCCATCATGTTATTGCTTGACCCCACCTTCCAAATCGATGACTGTTCACCACAAACCAACATGAGTCTTTCCAGTGCGCTTTGTCCTCATTAACACACATGATGGGAGAAGCTTCAAGAGGGTCACCCATCGTGTTATTGCTCTGGGCCAAGCACGCTTAACTTCAGATTTTTATATGATAAGTACTAGAAAAGAAGATGCGTCTTGTTGGTATGAGTAGTACCTATCAAATCTTTTAAGCTCTTCTCAACTGTATAGTCCCTACCCGCTACAGTCTCAGAATCCTCTCTTATTCGGGTGTGGGATCGGTTCATTCATGATCTCCTTCGCCTAGAACACAAATACAAAATTGTACGTGCATAATCTTATTGAATGTAAAGCTTACCATATTGTGGAGGGAGATGCTCAAAGCGTGACTCAAAACCCATGACTCGTTTACTTTAGACTTATTGTAAATTAAACCTTTTGAAGTCTACAGAACTAATATTATAAAGCCTCGGTTCTGATACCACTAAATGTAACACCCTTTCTAGCTTTCTTGAATATTAATGCGAAAGTAATTAATAAATATAAACAATTTACCACTAGCTTATAGCTCAAGTGGTATCACTCACCCTTTATAAGGGTATTAACCAGGGTTCGAACCCTGTATCTTTTAGTTTCTTTGAAATTTATCTCAACTCCTCTAACCAGTACTCCCAACTTATTAAAAAAATAAATATAAACAATTTGAAAATTATAATGATGAAATAAAAAATAAATATAAACAATTTAAAGAATGTCTAAACATACGAAATAGTAAAAACTCTTACTTCGTTCGAACACTTTGCAGCGGAATTAAATACTAATAACTACTAGTCCAGAATAATCATCATTTGTGGAATGAGCTTAAAGAAGCTTAACAAGTAACCTCATGCATGAATGCATGCCTGATGTAATAACTTAACCTTCACAATTTTAAAAAACCTTACGTTTCATTTACTTAAAAACTTTTCATACACATACTTTAAAACATTGTCTTTCTTTTCGTAAAACGTTCTTAGGATGAAAGCTGACTTTTTTTAGTTGTATTTTTGAATAAGGTTGAAATGATATATAAGAAAAGAAAAGTCCTGATCACAAGCCAATCAGGTAGCGCAATATTTGGGGCCTCGTTAAAAACCTGCCGGAGTAAAACCCACCCTTGTGGGAAAATCCCAAGTAGGAAAAGAGTACCCCCGCGAGAAGAAATCCAAATCTGTACTGACTACGACCAACATAATCATCATTGGGAAAGAGAGAATATCCACCGGAGGCGCGTCCCACCACTTGGATTCCGAGAATTTACTGAGACAATCTGCCACACAATTTCCCTCCCGATTGATGTGAGAAATTACAAAATTCATTTGAGAGATCAAATGCATTGAGTAATTCCAGTGACCCAAAAGACGCCACGGGACAGAACCATCGCGATTACGAAAGAGATCAACCACGAAAGACGAGTCTGATTCTACCCAAAGGTGCGTCCATCCCTCATGAAAAGCGTAGGAGATCGCCCTAATGACTGCAATTAACTCTGCCTCAAAAGCAAATCCAAATCTGCATTGCACAACAAAGCAACCTCTAAAAAAGCCCCTAGCCGTACGGTAAACCCCGGTTGCCACGAGATGGCCCGGGGAGCCAAAAGCACTGCCATCTGTATTAACCTTAATCCAACCTGGGAGGGGAAGGTGCCAAATAACAGGTATGATTTCTGGGGGCTCTGGGAGCACGACCCTGGACCTTGAGACGGTGAAGACATAGGAGATCATGTGCAATGTTATTCATGCAGCCCTTATCTAGAACAATAGATTCCAAAATCATCGCCTGGAGTTGTACCAATGTTGCCTCCAGAGTCCATTTATTATCATTGAAAATAATGTCATTCTGAATATGCCAAAGGAGCCAGACGCCGGAAATAAAAACCACCTTCTATAGAAAAGCCACCTGATCACTGAAGTGGAAACCCATGAAAGGAACCAAAAATTCATATGCGCGGATGAATAGTAATAGCGAAAACCTCAGCCATCCAGCCCCAGATATACCCTGCAAAAGCACAAGAAACAAAAGGATGATCAATTGATTCCGCATGATAGTAACAGACTATAAAAAGTCAGCCCAATGAAGCCCTAGGAGCGCATAACATCTAAAACCGCAAGGCATCCGAAAATCGCTCTCCAAACAACCACTGATCTCCTTTCCAGAATGTGCGTAGACCAAATCCAAGAACCCCCTCTAACCACCGGGAGAGCAGGCCACAAAAATGAATAGGCCTCTTTAGAAGAAACCACCCCATCCATAGAATGCATCCCTACTCTTTTATCCTCTGAATGGGGGGGAAGCAGACGAGTGACAATATCACGAACTATATCCATGTAAGCCTCCACGAAAGAAATGGTAAAATTCCAAGTGTTATCGTAATAAAAGTCAGAGATCGTGTCCTGAAAATGAATCCGGTATTCTTTAGGAATGCCAATCCGATCCGCAATGACATAACCTAACCAATTGTCATTCCAAAAACTAATAGATGACTATTCCCCGGGACCCAACGCGACTCTGTTAAGCAATTCTGAACCAGAGGACGAAGACCAGCCCAGATTGAAGAAGGTAAGAATGAGTTACAAATCGCCCCACTCGCCAATAGATATTGATTGTGAAGGGTGGCAAGCACGATAGAATCCGAAGTAATGATCTTCCAGCCCAATTTCATAAGATAAGCATGATAAGCTGTGGTGATAGAACGAAACCCAAGGCCCCCTTCTTTCCTAGGAGTACAACAACAAGCCCAATTAACCACATGAGTCTGGGAGATGTCACCGGTTCTGATAGAATTATGCATAGCTTTCTCAAGCTGCTTAAGCATAACAATCGGCCAATTATAAACGAGCATAGAGTGCTCTAGAAAATTTTTCCCTAACTCGATCGCCGGCAGCCTTCTTGGATATCTCCGATCACCTTCTCCGAATGCTCCAATGGCGGAGCCTCCCTAGTTTGGATATACCTCGAACTTCGCACCTTTTCCACACCCTAAACAACAAGCACGCACGACGTTGATTAACTCTAGTCCTACGAACGCCGTCGCCCATAGCTCCGGTGGTGCACCATTAGCAGCGGTGGAATCTAACGTACAGGCGATTACAAATCCCAAGGAATCCTTTCCTTCAGTTCAGCGGCAACCTTCTTCCTCGACAACAACATACAATGCAGCAACACCTAGGGTTGCGCAATCCGGCGATGACCTGCTGCATGGGGCTGATAACCTCCTTGACGATGGGAGGTCTGCAGCTTTGGGCACTCGATCAGTCAGCAATGGGGGCCCATCCTCTTTCTACGGCATCTCTTGCAACTTCCTCCCGTCAACTAACATGCTAGCCCCTGCCAGCACGGTGACTGCGCAGTCTGCAGGTTTGGTCCATGCGCAACAGCGCATGGGGGTCTCTTCCCCCTCTTCATGGAGTCCGGCGACCTTGGGTATTCATGCCACGGGGGGCGAGCTCCCCTCTCAGGTTACAGGTGGGCCGTCCTTTACCCCCATGGCTCCCAACCATGGGGGGGCCGGCCCCTCCATCCCTTCTATGGGGCCGGCGGCCACTCTCTGTCCTAGAGTGGTCCCCTCCCAGGGGTGTGATGACCCCTGGGCCACTGTCAACCATCTGCATGGTCCCCCTCTCACGGGCCCACATCCTATTCCAGATTCTGATAATGCTCAAGGAAATGCTGGATATCTTGCTCCAACCTCTACCGATTATGAAACGAGCCTGCGACATTCGGCTCATACTTCAAATGCTAACTCATACTCCAAATGCTAACCCCAATTTTGGATACTCTTTTGCTAAAATTGTTGCAGGTACCAATCATCTGGATCCCACGCCTCAGGCCCCAGGTAATGCAAATTTGTTTTCCACAGTGGTTTCTGGTACAACTCAGTCTATTCCAAAATCGGTTCGAAAAGGTGATTACTACTCCGTCACAATTGATGATAATGTTTACCAACAACGTCTTGCTGAATTTTCCTATTCTGTAATTGGACGGGTTCTTTTGGGAAAAGGTAACAAGCCATGGGCGACTATGCTTTTGCATAAACGCCTATCTGAATTATGGGGTATTAAGAACGACTGGAAATTAGGGTAGGATAGAGGTTCTCTCTCTAAACCCTAGAAACCGCCGACTGCTATCTTCTCCCTTTTCCGGTCGTCTTCTCCGGCGGGTGTCATGGCGGAGCCGCCATGGTACGAATATACGTCAAATTTCGCTCCACTCTCACACCCTAAACACCCTGCACCTCCACCCACGACCTCGGATGGTAATTCCCACGTCGCGTTGCAACCCTCCGATGTCCCCAGCACCGCATCAATGGAACCCAACTTCACGACGGCGAAGACATCTGCAAATTCATCTCTCTCGCAGGGATACATGGTTTTGGATAAGGTAACCCTAACTCCCTCCTCACCATCGCACATCGGAGACGGATAGTTGCATGGGCATCATCGGACCAGTCAACTCACAGACCACCACGAAACGCAGCACATCTCCAACACAGGAACCCCCCATGCTCCGGGAACATCGTCCTTTTATGGACTGACTTGGAGGTTTTTATCTCCTGAACTCGCTGCACCCACACCTCCTGCTTCTTCTTCGCCAATCACAACCATGGCCCAGCAGCGGGAGTGGTCCCCTTCGCATTCAGGCGTCCCTCAACAACCACCCTGCAACAACTTTGCGCCAGAATCCTCCGCAGCAGCAACCACGCAACAACCTCGTACCTGCAACATCTTCGCCCCCACGCACAGGTCCTCGCCTCAGCGGACACGCGCCCATCACCATCTGCAACGGACCAGGCACATCCTCGTTCCATCCAAGCAACCTCGTACCTGCAGACGGGCTTGTCTCCTAGCGACGTGCACCTGAAATTGCCCCACGCACCCGCTGCCGCGCCTATGGATGCTCCCTTTACCCCCATGGTTGCCTTTGTCCAAGGGGGGGCCGGCCCTTCTTGTCTCCATGAGGGGCCGGCTTCCACTCTGTCCTCTAGAGTGGTCCCCTCCCAGGGGAGTGATGCCCCCTGGGCTACAGTCTCCCATCCTCAGAGCACTACTCCTGCATGCCCACCAATGAATGCTTCTCACCTTGATGGATGCTCTGCCACCATGGGCCGCACCAACTCATCAACCCAACAACCTTCGACTAGTAACATTGGTCATCAAGTTTATTCTTTTGCACAGGTGGTTTCAGGAAACCCCCATCCGACGAATTCAACTTTCCCACAGGCTTCAGGTATCAAACAAATGGATTCCATGACTCAGGCCCCAGGTAATTCCAATCTGTTTTCTACAGTGGTCTCTGGTAAAAATCCGATCCCCAAACCAGTTCGCAAAGGTGATTACTATTCCGTAACTATTGATGACAACATTTACCAGCAACGTCTCGCTGAATTTTCCTATTCATTAATTGGACGGGTTATTTTAGGAAAAGGTACCAAGCCATGGGCCACCATGCTTTTACATAAACGCTTATTTGACTTATGGGGCATCAAGAATGAATGGAAACTAATTCCCCTGGGCAAGGGATTCTTTTGTGTGAAATTGTTTAATGCGCAGGATCGCTCTCGGGCTCAGCAACGCACCAATTGGACGCTTAACCCTGGTACTATCCGTCTATCTCCGTGGGTGCCTGACTTCAACCCTTACAAGGCTCAGTCTTCAGTAGCCAGTGTTTGGGTGCGGATTTTTGAACTCAGCCTGGAATACTGGGACCCCAATACAATCATGGGGATTGCCAGTGCTCTTGGGAACCCATGGCAGATTGATCAGCATTCTTTGGATGGTTCTTTGGGCCATTTTGTTCGGGTTCTAGTGGATGTGGACCTCTCAAAACCTTTAGAGGAACACATTATGATTGAACGCACCGGCAAATGCTCTTTTGTTTCCGTCACTTATGAAAAACTACCTGCATTTTGCTCGACGTGCAGTGTTATGGGGCACTCTACAACTTCTTGTCGTTTTAACACCGTGGGTAATACGGACAAGGATGGGCGTAAATTGCCGGCCTAGGAACGGCCACGGGAGACTACTAATCGCAACAATTCTATTCAGCGAGGGCGATCCAGGGTTCGTAGAGTTTATCGTCCTGTTCAGCAGGATAAGGGCAAGACCGTGGATGACTCAATGGGAAATACGGGTTCGAATACGCGCGCAGGATCTCCCCCTCGTGCCATAGTCGCTTGTCCTCCAGAAATCCATCTTGGTAACACCTTCGAGGCGCTTAGTTCAGTTGAATCACATGCCCGCAGATGACTACACCGAGTATCCAGCTAGGGGGTCATCGCCCAAGGTCAGCACTTCCAGTGCGAGAACCGTTTCAGCCTCCGCAATTATGCCTGTCACAGTACAGTATCCTTTGGGGAAGCCTATTCGTGCTCTGAGTCGTGCCTTCCGGGATAGCTCTTTGGATACAACTTCAGATCGAATTCTCCAAAAAGTTACGTCGGGGCCGACGCCCCCTGCTCATGACATTACTATTGAAACGGAAAGTTCAGAACCCCATGAGATGAACTTCGCAGCATCCAAAAGATGGGTAGATTATGCAGATGAAGTGGATCTTCCACAATCACCAGACTCTGCTATGCGCCACACGCCTGTTTTCACCGTGCGATCGTCACGGGCGACTCCACCTCAACCGTCTCAATGAATTGCATCTTCTGGAATATCCGGGGGATCGGGAATGTTGCGTCTTGCAATGTTCTTAAGGCTTTATGTCACAAGCATAAGCCTTCTATTATAGCTCTTTGTGAACCTAAGGTGGATTTTTTGACTATTTCCGACTCTTATTGGCATAGCCTGGGTTTGACACTTGCGGGACAAAGTTTTCGAGTAAATGGGCGGCCAGACATTTGGGTTCTTCACGACTCCACTATCACTATTCTTAATCAGGTCTGGTCTTCTACCCAGTGCATTGTTTTCCATGTTCAATTTGGTTCTTTGATTTTTCATGTTGGATTTACTCATGGTTTGTGTGATTACATTGCACGACGTGAGCTTTGGTTGGATTTGCGGAATTTGGCGCCCTGGCTGATCTGTTGCTTGTTGGGGATTTCAATGCGGTTTTGGGACATCACGAACGCTCGCGCAATGATACTCTTTCCCAAGCCTCGTGCCAGGATTTCAGGGATTTCATAGAGGACGCCTTGATTTGTTTTGCGGTTCCGACGACGGGGAATTCATTTACTTGGTGCTCTCCACGGAAGCCTCTATCTTTACTTCAGGCTAAGTTGGACAGAGCCCTGGCTACTTGCCCTTTTTTCGCACTTTGGAAGGATGTCAAGGGCTTGGTTCTTCCTCACATTGGTTCTGATCATCACCCCATTTTGGTTACTTGCTTGTCGACCATTACTAGGGGTCCGGTTCCATTTCGTTTTCAGTGTATGTGGATTCACCACGATTCATTCCGGGATTTGGTTACAACCTCTTGGGGCTCTCCCTGTGATACGCACAACCCTTTATTGCGAGTCATGGGGACGCTCAAGCGGTTGCGTCATGCTATTAAAGATTGGAAGAGGGATGTGTTTGGGGATGTTAACCGCAACGTGGAAAGACAGATGGAGCACCTTCGTCAGATTCAGGCAGATATTGAGGCTTTGGGCTATACCTCCTCTCTCCGGGATAGAGAGCTGGATGCCCAGCTGAAGCTTTCGCAGATGTTGCGGTCACAAGCTGAATTCCTTAAGCAAAAGGCCCGTACTGCCTGGCTTAAGGACGGGGATCGTAACACAACATTTTTTCATCGGCACAACCAGATTCGTACGGGAAGCACGGGGATTTAGGGGCTTATGGTGGCAGGGAATTTCACTGATGATGCTACGGTCCTTGGGAATCATATTATTTCATTTTACGAGGAGCTCTTTGCAGAAACCGGGAGCTCCATCATGTCTCGCTGGTCAACCATGTGCTCACTCCAATGGTTGGGGCGCGGGACAATGCCACCCTCACAGCCATTCCCTCTGATTCTGAGGTGCAGACAACGGTGTTTGATATGGATTCAGACAGCTCCCCGAGGCCTGATGGGTTCAATGGGAGTTTTTACCGCTATTTCTGGGATGTCATATCTGCTGAGGTAACAGACGCTGTTCGCTATTTCTTTAATAATTCTTCTCTCCCTCTTGGATTGAATGCCAGCTTCATGGCGCTCATCCCTAAGACTAAGGATGCCAATGTCATTGAAAACTTCCGCCCTATTGTCATGAGCAATTTCCTTTTCAAGATTATCACGAAAATATTGGCTACGCGCTTGGGTTCAATTATTGCTGACTATTTATCCCCGACTCAGTTTGGTTTTATCCCGGGTAGACAAATTCATGAGTGTATTGCCATGGTATCAGAAGGGTTTAATGTCTTACAGGGACGCACGGATTCGAATATGATACTGAAAATCGATATTCGTAAGGCATTCGACACATTGAGGTGGGATTTTTTACTACATGTCTTGCGACGTTTTGGTTTTTCCGAGATGTTCATGCGTTGGGTGGAGGTGGTTCTTTGGTCGTCCAGAATATCAGTGATGTTAAATGGGATGCCGGTGATTATTTTTCCTGTTCTAGAGGAGTCATACAAGGGGATCCCTTATCACCCCTATTGTTTTGTATTGCGGAGGAGGTCCTGGGTTGGTTTGTAGCTGCAGCGATGGATCAGTCCCGGTTATCTGCCTTCACGGCGCCAAGGAGTATTATTTTCCCAGCATCCATTCTATATGTGGACGATATCGTCATCATGTGTGGGGCGTCCTCTTCCAATGCCCGGGCCTTGCTTTAGATTCTTACTCACTATGCAGATATCTCGGGTCAAGTGTTCTGGGCCGGTGACACACGCCCTTCCTTATCCATATTACCCACTTTCCGTAACACTACACCTCGAGCAAAGCTGAGGGAGTTTTTCATAACTGACGGAAACAAAAGAACATTTGCCAGTGCGTTCCACCATGATGTGTTGTTCCAGTGGTTTAGAGAGATCAATGTCCACCAGAATCCGGACGAAATGACCCAAAGAACGATCCAGTGAGCGCTGATCAATTTGTAATGGATTCCCAAGAGCACTGGCAATCCCCATGATGTTATTGGGGTCACAGTATTCCAGACTGAGTTCAAAAATGCATACCCAAACGCTGGCCACAGTGGTTTGAACCTTATAAGGGGTGAAGTCCGGCACCCATGGAGATAGACCGATAGTACCAGGGTTAAGCGTCCAAGTAGTGCGTTTCTGAGCCCGAGATCGATCCTGCGCACTAAACAATTTGACACAAAAAAATCCCTTGCCCAAGGGAATTAATTTCCAGTCGTTTTTTTTAATAATTGCGAATATATGTATTAAAAATGAAAAATGAGTAATCCTGATCACAGGCAGATCAGGTAACCAAATGAAAGCCTGGAAACAAATGGAGTGATGATCGGAACCAATGCGAGGAAGAACTAAGCCCTTGACCTCCTTCCAAAGAGCGAAAAAAGGGCAAGTAGCCAGGGCTCTGTCCAACTTAGCCTGAAGTAAAGATAGAGGCCTCCGTGGAGAGCACCAAGTAAATGAATTCCCCATCGTCGGAACCGCAAACAAATTGGCGTCCTCTATGAAATCCCTGAAGTCCTGGCACGAGGCTTGGGAAAGAGTGTCATTGCGCGAGCGTTCATGGTGCCCCAAAACCGCATTGAAATCCCCAACAAGCAACAGATCAGCCAGACCCAAATTCCGCAAATCCAACCATAGCTCACGGCGTGCAATGTAATCACACAAACCATGAGTAAATCCAACAAGAAAAATCAAAGAACCAAATTGAACATGGAAAACAATACACTGGGTAGAAGACCAGACCTGATTAAGAATTGTGATATTGGAGTCGTGAAGAACCCAAATGTCTGGCCGCCCATTAACTCAAAAATTTTGTCCCACAAGTGTCAAACCCAGGCTCTGCCAGTAAGAGTCGGAAATAGTCAAAAAGTCCACCTTAGGTTCACAAATGGCCATAATGGAAGGTTTATGCTTGTGACATAAAGCCTTAAGAACGTTGTGAGATGCAACATTCCCGATCCCTCGGATGTTCCAGAAGATGTAATTCATTGAGACGGTTGAGGGGGAGTCGCCCGTGACGATCGCACGGTGAAAATAGGCGTGTGGCGCATAACAGAGTCTGATGATTGTGGAGGATCCACGTCATCTGCATAATCTGCCCATTTTTTGGATGCTGCGAAGTTCATCTCATGTGGTTCTGAGCTTTCCGTTTCAATAGTAATGTCATGAGCGGGGGGTGTCGGTCCCGACTTAATTTCGATCTCTGGCTGAATCCAAAGAGCTGTCCCAGAAGGCATGACTCAGAGCACGAATAGGCTTCCCCAAAGGATACTGTACTATGATAGGCATAATTGCGGAGGCTGAAACGGTTGTCGTACTGGAAGTACTGACCTTGGGCGATGACCCCCTGGATGGATACTCGGTGTAGTCATCTATGGGTTGCTGATCCTGGGATTCAACTGAACCAAGCGCCTCGAAGGTGTTACCAAGATGGATTTCTGGAGGGCAAGCGACTATGGCGCGAGGGGAAGATCCTGCGCGGGTAGTCAAACCCGTATTTCCCATTGAGTCATCAACGGCCTTGCCCTTATCCTGCTGAACAGGACGATAAACTCTACGAACCCTGGAACGCCCTCGGCCGGGATGAATTATTACGGTTGTCGCTCCCCGGCCGTCCCTCGGGCGATGACGACGCCCATCCTTATTCGTATTACCCATTGTGTTAAAATGACAAGAAGCTGTAGAGTGCCCCGTAACAGTGCACATCGGGCAAAATGCCGGTAGTTTTTCATAAGTGACGGAAACAAAAGAGCATTTGCCAGTGCGTTCAATCATAATCTGTTCCTCCAAAGGTTTGGAGAGGTCAACATCCACCAGAACCCGAACAAAATGGCCCAAGGAACCATCCAAAGAATGCTGATCAATCTGCCATGGGTTCCCAAGAGCACTGGCAATCCCCATGATTGTATTGGGGTCCCAGTATTCCAGGCTGAGCCTTGTAAGGGTTGAAGTCAGGAACCCACGGAGATAGACGGATAATACCAGGGTTAAGCGTCCAATTGGTGCGTTGCTGGGCCCGAGAACGATCCTGCGCATTAAACAATTTGACACAAAAGAATCCCTTGCCCAGGGGAATTAGTTTCCATTCATTCTTGATGCCCCATAATTTAGATAATCGTTTTTGTAAAAGCATGGTAGCCCATGGCTTGGTACCTTTTCCTAAAATAACCCATCCAATTAATGAGTAGGAAAATTCAGCGAGACGTTGCTGGTAAATGTTATCATCAATAGTTACGGAATAGTAATCACCTTTGCGAACTGGTTTGGGGATCGGATTTTTACCGAGAGACCATCGTAGAAAACAAATTGGAATTACCGGGGCCCGAGTCGTGGAATCCATTTGTTTGATACCCGAAGCCTTATGTATGAAAGTTGAGCGTCGGATGGGGGTTTCTGAAACCACATGTGCAAAATAATAAACTTGATGACCCATGTTACTAGCCGGGAGGAGGTTGTTGGGTTGACGAGTTGGGATGGCCCATGGTGGCGAGAGCATCCAGCAAGGTGAGAAGCATTCATTGGTGGACATGCGGGAGGAGTGCTCGAGGATGGGAGCGTAGCCCGGGGTCATCACTCCCTGGGAGGGGACCACTACGGAGGGCGAGTGGCGGCCGGCCCTAAGGTAGCATGGGAGGGCGGCCCCCCATGGCCATTGGCAGCCATGGGGGTAAAGGGCACAAGAAGCGCTGGGCGGTGATGAAGGGGCGCCGTCCCCCTTTCTTTAGCCACATGGTGAGGAACCAGCCCTGGGTCGCGTACAAAGTCATTAATTTCTGGGAATAAGAGACCGTCATTGTCGTTGAGTTCTCATAGGAAGGAGCGAGAAAATTGCATGTGATCAACGTGACGTTGGGGATGCAACATCTTTGTCTAGGGTTTGGTGTGTTGTCTAGGGTTTGGTGATGCGACGCTTTTGATGAAGGTGATGTTTCTCGCTGTCGGGGATGAGAGGGTGGCGCAAAGTTGGAAGTAAGCCCATACCACGGAGGCTCCGCCATGGGAGCAACGGAGAAGACGACCGGAGATTTCTAAGAGTAGTCGCTGGCGGTCTTGTTGAGAGAGATAATTTCTTAGAGAGAGAATTTCTTTTTTCGAATCTGGAATTCAATCTAGATAGATAAATGGCTATTAACACTAGAACATTTAGTTGGAATTTTTATTAGTTATTGAGATGACTTTATAATCTGTCACTTTAATATTTAATTAGGAAAATTGTATAAAAATATAAGATAGTTATATTTGTAAATCCATTATAAATGTTAAATCTTTACGAGATATTTTAATTATGTTATACTTTAGTTATGACTGATCTAATTGTTGTTTAAAATATTAAAATTAAAAAAAAGAAATCAGAACAAGGTTAATTAAAGACTTTATATAAAGGTTATTTTGCAGCAATTTTGAAATGATAAAATACATTAAAGTGGCAAATGGAGGTAGTTAAAATATTTGATTAAGTTTAAGCCATAAGCTTATAATATGTAGTCATCTAGTTAATTTTGGAATGCGTGAGTTTTTATAAAACATTGATATAAGGAGCAGCAAACTCGTCGATTGTGTTTTAATATAAAATAGCTTACATTATTACAGATTGATCATATCTAAAGTTTTTTTTTTTTTTTTTTTTGAGTGAAATATCTAAAGTTTTGGAGTTACCATTAACGAATCAGTAAGTCAAGCATGACAGGGCGAGGTAAGTAAAAAATCATCTGCAATTGTAATGCATGAACATAGTATTGTTTGAATTGGTTATATTATATGTGACTCTGGTATCTTGTTGAATATACGTGGTTATTATATGTTGCATAATTGGCTTGTATGATGTTGTAATATGGTGCTTGGTGAGCTATTGAACATACCATTCACAACATTTGCATGTGCATGCATATTGCAAGAGGATGTTCGCATGCACGAAAATATTTTCTGGAAGAAAATGGTTGTTTGTTGACCGCTGCTAGTGCACCGAGGCACGCTAGGCGTGATTATGATATATGTTTAGGTATAGCAGGTGGGATACTTCCTGGTGAACATAGAGCTAGATAGGAGATGGGCTCTTGGTGGGTCACAGGAGGATGGTCCATCTGTGAGTACCTATGTGTGGCCCTGCGGGGTGGGATACTTCTTGGCGGACACAAGGGACGCAAGTAGGGGACCCTTGGTTGGGCCGCGGGAGGATGGTCCACACGTAGATCCATACTGATATTATTGGCCATTTGATTATTGCTGTGTGCAGAGCTCTTTTCCGGTGCTTAGTAGTTGGGTCAGGGGCCCAGATGAAAGAAAATGATTTAAGAAAAGTATTTTGATTCATGGATTTTACATGTTAGCATTACATGTTGGAAAAGCATCATTATTCTTTGGACATGCATGATTTTTACTTGCTGAGCTTTAGCTCATGTAGTTCATGCACTGCAGGTGAGCATAGGAATGCCTAAGCTTTTGGCTTACTGTGCAGTGCTGGAGTTCCTTCAGGTTTTGCAGATCATGGATATGGATGACGACCTGTTGGGCTATGTTGATGGGTCATTTTCTCTTTTTGGTCCTGTATTATTTTAGTTTAGGGTTGTATCCTCTTTTGGAAACTCTTATGTAAATATGTACATGTAAATAGCTGGGTGATGTGGATTATGTGTTTGGTCAGATGGATGTTTGTTGTGTTTAATAACCGGGTTTGTTACCTCTTTGCTTGTGAATATGGGTTGTCATTTTTTTACAAGTAAAGTGATCTTGCTTGTTCGTTGTTAAAATGTCACAGGAGGAAAAAAAATGCACAGGTATATAGGGTTTACGTTGTCAAATTTCACTTTTTATATTGCTTAGTAATGTAGTAGTAGGGGTGGGCGTCACATATCCGAACCCAGATCAAAAACTGCCTCCCAAATCTCCAAGTCCAAAGGGATAACCGTTAAAAGAGCATTATCCGCTGCCACCACCATCAGAGATATAACCTGATCAACCATAGAATAGTCCGAGGTGGTACCCCCTGAGTTCGAGAAAAGCTCCTTATAGATGGAGGTAATGTGATTCCCAAGAACAACTGGATCATCCGAGAAGTTACCATCAATCATCAAACCCTGTATCCCCGAACGGCTACCCCGAATCTTACAACGATGATGAAAAAATGTTGTATTACGATCCCCATCCTTAAGCCAGGCTATACGAGCTTTCTGCTTTAGGGATCCAAATTGCAATAACAACGTATTGGACAGAGCTTTTTGGGCTTCAAATTCCAATTCATGACGGGCAGTAGAGAAACCCAAAGACTCAATATCTGCCTGAATCTGACGAACTTTCTCCATCTGACTATCTACCTTACGATTAACATCACCAAAGACGTCTTTATTCCAAACCTTAATAGTCTGACGCAACCTTTTAAGCTTCCACATGACACGCAGGAGTGGATTAGGGGAAGGACATGGTAGGGCCCAAGAGGAGACAACCAGATCCCGAAATGAGTCATGACAAACCCACATGCGCTGAAAACGAAATGGAACCGGACCCCTGCTGATAGATGATGAGCAAGAAACCAATAGGAGATGATGATCCGAACCGATACGAGGGAGAACCAAACCTTTAACCGCTTGCCAAATGGAGAAAAGTTGACAAGTGGCTAAGGCTCGGTCCAATTTTGCCTGGAGAAAGGAGATGGGCATACGGGTAGTGCACCAAGTAAAAGTATTACCCATAGTGGGCACAGAAAACAAACTAGCATCATCCAAAAAGCCCGTGAAGTCCTGACAAGAAGCCTGGGAGAGAGTACCACTACCCAATCTCTCTTGGTGACCCAAAACAGCATTAAAATCACCAAGGAGCAACAAATCATCAAGACCCAAATTCATCAAATCTAGCCAAAGTGTGCGTCGGTCAATATGATTACATAATCCAAGGACCAAACCAATATGAAAAGTCAGAGAGCCCCACTGAACCTGAAGAACAATACACTGAGATGAAACCAGAACCTGCTGCAAAATAGAGATGCCATGATTACAGAAAACCCAGATATCCACCCGGCCATTAGAATGAAAGTTCTGAGTCACAAAACTAAAACCCAAACTAGTCCAATAAGAATCCAAAATCAAGTTAATATCCACCTTAGGATCACAAATAGCCAATAAAGACAGTTTGTGCTTAAAACATAAAGCCTTAAGAACATTATGAGAAGCAATGTTCCCAATTCCCCGGATATTCCAAAAAATGCAATTCATTGAGAAATAGGTGGGGAAGTAGCCCATGGTGAGCGCACGGAAGTATCAGAAGTAATATGGTCCTCAGGATCAGATGCATGTACATTAGATACATCGTCAGCATAGTCCGCCCAACGTTTAGATGCTGCAAAATCTAATTCCTTATGCCCTGTAGAATCCATAATAATCGTGAGGTCATGTGTAGCTGGAGATGATCCTTGTGTGACAGCCTGATGCATCCGGGACTTGGCCGTATCGAGGGAGCTATCCCAAAATGCCCTGCTAAGAGTGTGAATAGGCTTTTCTAGGGGATGTTGTATTGTCAGAGGCAAACTCCAAGGGTTAGATAAGGTAGTAAATGAGCCAGTGCTAGAAGCGGGGGGCTTAGGGACTGGATTACGAGTAGGCATAACCGGAGAGGAATGGGACTCAGGGGTATCATCAGCAGCAAGGGCCTCAAAAGCATTTCCAAGATGAATATCATCAGGGCAAATGACTATGGCACAGGATGGGAAACCAGCCCGCATAGTCGATCCCGTATTTTCCATTGAGTGATAAACGACCTTGTCATTATCCTCGGCCTAAGGCACTGGACGATAAATTTTGCGAACTGTGGAACGCCACCTTTGAGATGTAGGAAGTCCATCAGGGGCTCTGGAACGACCCTGATGCGAACGAGGACGGTCTTCCGGAGCTGAGGGACTTGTAGAAGCAAGACGGCAGGAAGCAGCCGAGTGTCCCGTAATATTACACTTAGAGCAGAACTCAGGGAGTTTCTCGTAGCTAACCGACACAAACGAACATTGGCCAACCCATTCCACCATAATATGATCCTCCAACGGCTTCGCAAGATCTATGTCAAGCAACACGTGAATAAAGTGACCAAGGGAGCCATCTAATGATCGATGATCAATTTGAATCGGATTACCAATAGCACTGGCGATCCCCAAAATAGTATTTGGATCCCAGTATTCCAAACTAAGCTCAAAGATTCGAACCCAAACACTGGCAACAGAAGTGTGAACCTTATAAGGGTTGAAATCCAGAACCCAGGGAGAGAGATGGATAGTCCCCGGGTTAAGTGCCCAATTGATACGTAACTGAGCACGGGATCGATCCTGCGCATTAGAAAATTTAACACAAAAATAGCCCTTGCCCAGAGGAATTAGTTTCCATTCATTTTTAATGCCTCAGCTCGGAAAGTTGTTTATGCAAAAGCATAGTAGGCCAGGGCTTGTTACCCTTCCCCAAAATCACCCCCAATCAAAGAGTAAGAGAATTCAACGGTAGTCCTCCCTTCCTAACAGGCTTAGGGATAGAATTAATCTTGCTCGAAACTATATGAGAAAATGAAGAAAGATTACCTGGGCCAGGGAAAAAGTTGAATCCATAGGATGAGAATTACCTGAAACAACTTTAGCAAAAGTGTTACCCAAAATATTATTAGCATTATGAGCCGAAAGTCGGGGGTTTGATTCACGCGAGGAGGTCGTTGAAGAAGAGTTTCCAGCAATCTGGGCAACATCCTTGGGAGGGCATGCAGGAGGGATGCCATGAAGATGGCAGACAGCGGCCCAGGGGTCACCACCCCCCATAAGAACCCACAAGGGGGCCGGCCCCTCCATGGCGTGAGGCTTCCTGGGGGGAATGATGGAATGCGCCCCCAAAGGCAGTGGCCTCCAAAGAAGGAGGGCCTGCCCCCCTAAACTCAAGACTATTCATGGTTGCAGATTTCCCCCCAGAATCCGATGATGAGGATGGTAGGTAACATTCAGGCGGAACTAACCCCGCGTACGTGCAATCAATGGAGGTCGGGCCGGATGTTTATGTGCACAGAACAAAGTTCGAAGAGAGGGGACGTGAGGTATTGGATGAAGTCATAGGAGTAGTAGAGGACGGTTGAGGACGTGCATGAGCAATAAAGTTGGACATTAGTCCATGAAAAGGTGACTCCACCATGGAGTCACCGGAAAATCGAACATGAAATCCAATGTTCCGATGGGCGGAAGATGCACGGCGATGAGAGAAACCCTAGAGAGAGAATTTTCGTAGATGTCAACGATTCGTAAAGTTCAGACAAAAAAGAGAAATACGAGCAGAACTAAGGATCACCAAAATCCAGCCAATGAACTTAGCAAAAAACCCAAATCTATGCAAAACGTAAAGCAAGAACTCCTAGCTCAAAGTATCAAAGGCCTTACGAATGTCAATCTTTAAAATCATGTTCTTGTCCGCTCTATTCTGCAAAATATTATAGCCCTCCAATACCAAAGCGATACGATCATGAATATGACGTCCTGGAATAAAACCAAACTGAGTGGGAGAAAGAACCCTATTGACAATCTTCCCAAATCGAGTAGCCAGAATCTTCGTAATGGTCTTAAAAATGAAATTGCTCATGACAATCGACCTGAAGTTTTCAATAATAATGGCATCCTTGCATTTAGGAATAAGGACCATAAAGCGGGAATTGAGTCCAGTTGGCAAATAGATACAAAGAAGTGACGAACTGCATCAATGTCATCAATAGATAATATCCCAACAATGATGATAGAACACCCCATTAAAACCTTCCAGACCAGGGGAGATATGAACGCCAAGATAAAAAAACTACCTCCTTTATCTCAGTCTCAGAGGGCAATGAATGAAGAACAGCGTTATCAACATCTGAGCATGTCGGAGTAATAATCTGGTCAATAGCAGAGTAATCGACTGGAGAGCCAATCAGAGCCGTGAACAAATCTTCGAAGAAGTGAATGACATGACTTCGGATGGCGACAGGGTCAGTAGTAAAATGGTCGTCAATCATCAAACCATGAATACCAGACCGAATGGCCTTGGTTTCACAATGACGATGGAAGAAAGATGTATTATGGTCTCCATCAACAAGCCAGGCCACCCTCAATTTTTGCTGAAGAAATTCAGACTGCAGCAATAAGGCATTGAGAGAACATTGAGCATCAAATTCCTGCTCCCTGAGGTTGTCCATATAACCAATAGTCTAAATATCCAATTGAATTTGCTTAACTGAATTTTTATGTTTAAATTAAGAAATGATTTGTATTCAAAGATTCTCTCTCTAAGAAAAACCCTAATGCCCGATCGTTCATCCTTGCCCGTCACCGGTCGTCTTCTCCATTGAGGTCCACCGGATTCTTTGCATGCCATGGAGATGGACACATTCCATGGTTTAACTTCCAACTTTTCCTATAATCTGTCTCGAAAGCCCCAGAATATTTCCACCTCGTCATCCTCCTTGCATGCTACAAGTCCAACCATCGTCTCCGATCGCATGCCTGAGTTGCAGGTTTCCGGCGGTGCTGCACATGCGAATTCTTAGCAGGTACTTCTTGGACAGTATGGAGACGCACAGCATCACCCTTCGGTGTCTTCTTCCATGCAGCAGCCTGCTCCAGCGCACGAAGTGTCTTCCGCCGCGCAGCAGGGCTGCGCAACGGCATCGGAATCCCACATGCTCCGGGTCCGTCGTCCTTCTACGGAGTGACATGGAATTTACTCCCGCATAAATCCCAAACTCCTTCGGCGGTTCTTCCTTCGACGACATCGATCAGCAACCAGGGGGTCGTGGCTCCTACACCTTCTCTCCCGACGATTATGGATGACAGCTCACGGGGGTGGGTACCCCCTTCACACGTTGCAGCTGCTGGGGCTGTAACCTTTACCCCCATGGATGCCCTTCACCATGGGGGGGCCGGCCCCTCCAAGGGTTCCGATGAGGGGCTGGCGGCCACTCTGTCTCATAGAGTGGTCCCCTCCCAAGGGGGTGATGACCCCTGGGCCACAGTCTCCCATCCTCAGGGCATTCCTCCTGCAAGCCCATCCACGAGATCTCCTCAACTGGCTGGAAGCTACGCCACCAAGGGGCCCTCCCAGATTGCTGGAATCTCTCCCCCAACGACATCTGTTTATGAATCAGACCCTCGACATTCGGCTCATAATACTATGTTCAATCCAATTTTGGCCACTCTTTTGCTAAAATTGTTTCAGGTACTAACCAGGAAATGGATCCTACTATGCGGCCCAAGGTAATTTCACCACATTTTCGCATGTTGTTTCTGGTAAATCCCATTCTATCCCTAAGCCGGTTAGAAAGGGAGATTATTATTCCATTACTATCAATGAAAACGTTTATCAACAACGCCTTGCCGAATTTTCTTATTCATTGATTGGAAGGGTGATTTTAGGCAAGGGCAACAAACCATGGGCGACGATGTTTTTGCATAAACGACTATCTGAATTATGGGGAATTAAAAATGATTGGAAACTAATCCTCTTGGGTAAGGGATTTTTCTGTGTCAAGTTTTTTAATGCGCAGGACCGGGCTCGAGCTTAGCAACGTATCAATTGGGCGCTTAATCCGGGAACTATTCGGCTCTCTCCATGGGTCATGGATTTCAATCCATACAAGGTACACACATCAGTGGCAAGTGTTTGGGTCCGAATTTTCGAGTTGAGTTTGGAATACTGGGATCAAAATACTATCTTGGGGATTGCTAGTGCGATTGGGAACTCGATACAAATTGATCATCGATCGCTAGATGGTTCTCTGGGGCATTTCATCTGGGTGCTAGTGGATATTGATTTGTCGAAACCGTTGGAGGATCACATCATGATGGAACGAGTTGGCCAGTGTTCCTTTGTGTCAGTGACTTATGAGAAATTAGCGAAATTTTGTTCGAAGTGCAGTGTGACGGGACATTCTATGGTTTCTTGCCGTGTTACTCCAGTAGGTATCTCAGGCACGGATAGGCACCCCTCTCCTGAACATGGACGTTCCAGGGCTCTAGCACCACATCAGAACTCAGGTCAACGAGGTCGTTCCAGGGTCCGTAAAGTTTACCATCCTGTGCAGCAGGACAAGGGCAAGGCCATTGATGACTCAATGGGAAATACGGGTTCGACTATGAAAGCAGGATCCCCTACCTGTGCCATAGTCACTTGCCCTCCGGATATACATATGCACAACACTTCTGAGGCCCTTGCTTCAGATGACACCCCCGATCAACAGTCGACAGACTCTCAGTCTGATTATCCAGCAAGGGAACCGGTCCCCAAGGCCTCTACCTCAAACACTGACCTCGTGTTGCCTATTATGCCTATTACGGTTCAGCATCCGTTGGGGAAGCCTGTTCGGGCTCTGAGTCGCGCATTCCGGGATAGCTCCCTGGACTCAGCTAAATCAAGATTAATTCAAAGTGTCACTAAGGGCCCATCACCAGCAATTCATGACATTTCCATTGAACCGGATCGCCCAAGGCCGAATGAGTTAGATTTTGTAGCTTCAAAGCGATGAGCAGATTATGCAGATGAAGTGGCAAATTCGCAGTCGTCAGATTCTGCAGCACACCACACTCCTGTCTTCACCGTGAGGTCATCACGGGCGCCGCCCCCCTCACTATCTCAATGAATTGCATCTTCTGGAACATCCGAAGGATTGGGAACGTTGCATCTCGCAATGTTCTTAAGGCATTATGTAAAAGCATAAGCCTTCTATTTTGGCTATTTGTGAACCTAAGGTGGATATTCGTCGATTTCGGATTCTTATTGGAATAGTTTGGGTTTGACCTTTGTGGCTCAGAGCTTTCGGGCAAATGGAAGTGTTGATATTTGTGTCTTCTGTGATGCTGGTATCTCTGTCCTTAATCAGGTTTGGTCGTCTACTCAATGTATTATTTTGCAAGTTCAATTCGGATCTATGGTTTTTCATGTTGGTTTTACTCATGGTTTGTGTGATCACATTGCTCGTCGTACGCCTTGGTTAGATTTGAGGAATTTAGGTCTTACTGATCTGCTGCTTATTGGGGATTTTAATGCGGTCTTGGGACATCATGAGCGCTCTGGTAGTGGTACTTTATCCCAAGCCTCTTGTCAGGATTTCAGGGATTACTTGGAGGATGCTGGTCTGTTTGCAGTGCCTACTACGAGAAATTCATTTACTTGGTGCTCCCCCCGAAGGCCTCTATCCCTCCTTCAGGCTAAGTTGGATCGAGCTCTAGCAACTTGTCAATTTTTCTCTCTTTGGCAAGTTGTCAAGGGCTTAGTTCTTCCATGCATTGGATCTGATCACCATCCTATTTTGGTTTCTTGCTCATCTTCCATTAGTAGGGGCCCGGTGCTATTTCGGTTTCAGCGTATGTGGGTTCATCATGACACGTTCCATGATTTGGTTATCACTTCTTAGTTTGCTCCTTGTACAACGCCCAACCCTCTGTTGTGCGTCATGTGGAAGCTCAAGAGGTTGCGGCATGATATTAAGGTCTGGAACATAGATGTTTTTGGGGACGTGAATCGAAGGGTGGAGTATCAGATGGAGCAGGTTCGTCAGATATAGGCAAATATTGAGAATTTGGGCTATACGGCTGCTCGTCGAGACCAGGAGCTGGACGCCCATAAGCTGATGTCTCAGACGTTGCTATTATAATCTGAATTCCTTAAGCAAAAGGCTCGCTCGGCCTGGCTTAAGGATGGAGATCGTAATACGGCATTTTTTCATCATCGCAGCCAGATTCGCAGCGGAAGTTTGGGGATTCAGGGTCTTATGGTGGACGGAAGTTACACTGATGATACAACGGTTCTTGGGAATCATATTATTTCTTTTTACAAGGATCTCTTTGCGATACTGGGGGTAACATTCCGGATTACAATATCATTGATCAGGTTATTTCTCCCAGGGTAGGGGCATCGAATAATGCTAGCTTGACAGCTATTCAGTCGGATACAGAGGTTAAGGAAGCAGTTTTTGATATGGATTCGGATATCTCTCCAGGACCAGACGGTTTCAGTGGGATTTTTTATCGCCACAGAGGATGTCATTTCCGTAGAGGTGATCGCTGCGGTCAGGTTTTTCTTCATTAGCTAGTCCCTACCTTGGGTTTGAACGCTAGCTTCATGGCGCTCATCCCAAAGACTAAGGATGCTAATGTTATTGAGAACTTCCGCCCGATTGTTATGAGTAATTTTCTTTTCAAGATTATTACTAAGATTTTGGCTACGCGTTTGGGTTCGCTTATTGCTGCGTATTTGTCGCCTACGCAGTTCGGGTTTATTTCAGGGAGGCAGATTCGCGACTGTATTACCATGGTCTCTGAAGGATTCAATGTTTTACATGGTAGATCGAATACGAATATGATCTTGAAGATTGACATCCGTAAGGCGTTTGATACATTGAAATGGGATTTTTTTTTTACTAAATTCGAGAATATATATAAAAATGAAAAAGAGTCGTCCCGATCACAGGCTGATCAGGTAGCCAAAGAAGAAGCCTGTAAACAACATCAAAGCAGATAACATAATTGTCACAAGCCGACTAGATGGCTGAATGGTTGGGGCCTCGTTAAAATCTTCCAAGGTAAAACCCACCCTTGTGGGAAAAACCCTTGGAAGGAAAAAGAGTACCCCCATATGAAAGTGCGCCCAAATAATGTATGCGGATGCACTAGCTAGCAAACCTATCAAACCTATAGTTAGATTGGCCAACATAATCCTGAGTGAGGGATGGGATAATAGCCGCTGGGGGCGCCCCCCACCATGTATCCTCATGCGACTTCTTACTAAGAATATCGGCTACATGGTTGCCTTCCCTAAAGATGTGCGAGACCACGAAATTCATCTGAGAAAGAAGGTGAAGGGTGTACCGCCACCTACCCAAATGGCGCCAAGGCACTCCCGTTGATCTCTTCCGCAACAACTCCACTACATAGACCGAGTCCGATTCCAGCCATAGTTGATGCCACCCCTTCAAAAAAGTGTATTGTATGGCTCGCATAGCCGCCGCTAACTCCACCTTAAAAGCGAAACCCAATCCACAACGTTCCACAAAGCAACCCCGAAAGAACCCCCTACAGTTTCGAAAAACCCCAGAGGCCGTTAGGCGACCGAGCGCCTCGTAGCGCTTCCGTCTGTGTTCACTTTAGTCCATCCCAGCAAAGGCTTCTGCCATGTAACCTGCACAATCTTCGGGGTCTGTCTAGGTCGCCCAGGAACCCGTAGACGGCGGAGAATGAGAAGGTCCCTTTGGTCATTATGCATGCAACCTCTGTCCAAAGAAGAAGACTCAAGAATAAGAACACGGAGGCGTAGGATGGCCGCCTCTAGTGTCCAGATCTTGCCGTGAAAGGTCAAGTCATTTCGGATCTGCCAGATGAGCCAAATGCAGGATAATATGGCTACTCGCCAAAGAAAAGAAACCTGCTCACTGAAATGAAAACCCATGAAACGCACAAGAAATTCATTAAAACTGTAAGCCCAAAAGTAGTGAATATCAAATGAATCGAAAATCCACTTCCATAGGGCTCCTACAAAAGCACATGAGACAAATAAATGATCAACAGATTCCGCATCAGCACAACAAAGAACACAAACCGAGGGGCCTATGAAGGAACCCCGAGGATGCAAGACGTCCAAAACTGCTAGTCGATTATGAATGGCACGCCAATTCACAATCGATCGTCTTTCCGGAATATTAGGTGACCAAATCCATTCCCCTGCGCAGATAAGAGTAAGCCGCCTTCGAAGAAACAATCCCATCATCGGAGTGAATCCATGCTCGCGCGTCTGACAAATCCGGGGCGATCGGAATTCTAACAATATCTCGAACCATATCCAAATAAGCCTCTATAAATGATAGGGTGAAATGCCAAGTCCCATCGTAAAAGTAATCCGAGATGCACTGCCGAAATAAATATCTATACTCCTGCGGAATACCAATCCTATCTGCAATGGTGTAACCCAACCAATTATCCAGCCAGAATGAAATGTTGGAGTTGCATCCGGGAATCCAATGGCAGTCCTCCAACAACCCGTCAAGCCCAGGCCTAATCCCTCTCTAGATGGAAGATGTGATATACGAATTACGAAGAGAACCCTCCGAGGTGAAAAATCGTTTTCGGAGGATGTTGTAGACCAAAGAGTTTGAAGTCATAATCTTCCAACCCATCTTCATAAGGAAGGCATTGTTGGCAACCACGATGGAACGGACGTCCAAGCCTCCTTCCGCCCGAGGCATACAACAGCGACTCCAGTTAACCACCATTGAACCTTTAGAGTTCACATTCCCAGTCCAGATGAAATTATGCATGGCCGTTTCCATTTGCCGAAGCAATGTTCTAGGCCACTTGTATACCATCATAGTATGCACGAAGGAGCTGGTAATCACCGAATTCACCAAACAAATGCGACCAGCAATAGATAGAGAAGACCCTTTCCACCTCCTGAACTTAAATATAATTTTGTCGAACACGGGCTGGAGATCCGCCACCTTTGGCGCCCCTTAGAAGATAGGGGCGCCTAGATATGTCGTAGGGAAGGCGCCCAGATGCATCCCTGTAATCATCTGAATACTACCTCGCACATAAGTAGAAACCCGGCTACCAACATAAACCTTAGATTTATTTGGATTGAAAATCTGCCCCGAAATGTCCGCATAAAGATTGAGCACCTGAATAATAGAACGTGCATTGCTCGTGGATGCCCCACACATAATCACAATATCATCCGCATACATCATCGATGGAGGTAAGACAATCTGCTTAGGCGCCATGAAGGCCTGAAGGTGGTTGCTCCTCACCGCTTCCTCCAATGACCGCTTTCGTAACGTCTGTGCAATAATACAAAAGAGAAGGGGTGATAACGGATCCCCCTGTCTGACCCCACGAAAGCAAGAGAAATAACCCACCGGTGACCCATTCAGAAGGACCAAAATTCTGGCTGATCGCAGGATAATCTCAATCCAATGAATGAACACCTCGGAGAAGCCAAAGCGACGCAAAACGTGTATAAGAAAACCCCAATGAATCGTATCAAAAGCTTTGCGGATGTCAATCTTAAGAATCATGTTGGTATCACTCCGCCTCTGCAAAATGTTAAATCCCTCCGAAACCAGCGCAATACAATCATGAATCTGCCGGCCTGGGATAAATCCAAACTGAGTTGGAGACAAGTACGAAGATATGATGGCGCCCAGACGAGTTGCCAGAATCTTCGTGATAATTTTAAAGAGAAAATTACTCATAACAATCGGCCTAAAGTCCTCCACCGCATTCAGTCCTCCACCGATTCGCCTCCTTTGTTTTAGGGATGAGTGCCATGAAACTGGCATTCAATCCTGTCGGAAAGGAGGCCGTAACAAAGAAATAACGGACCACTGCCAACACCTCATCTGACACAATGTCCCAGAAATGCTGATAGAATCTCCCACTAAATCCGTCCGGACCCGGTGCACTATCCAAACCCATATCACAAACTGCCTCTTTAACCTCGGAAGCCGAAGAAATGGCAGTCAAGAGCGCATTATCAATTATAGTAACGGTAGGTGAAATCAACTGGTCAACCAAAGTATAATGAAAGCCGGTCCGCCTGTATCGCAAAACGAGGGTTGTGTAAAATGAGACAATATGATTAGCGAGGTCCCCGGATCCTCCATGAAAGTACCGTCGACCATCAAACCCTGAATCCCTGCACGTCCGCTTCTAATCTGACAGCGACGATGAAAGAATGCGGTGTTCGATCACCATCTTTTAACCATTCGAACGGGCTTTTCTGTGAAGAAAATCCGATTGCATGAGCAATGTACGAGAGAGCTCTGTCGCGCCTCCATTCCGCCCCTCGGCTCCTCCGTGAAACCCGGATGAATATCGCCTTGAATCGCGGACCTTATCCATCGATAATCCACCGATGATTAACATCCCAAAAACCTCCTTGTTCCATATCTTAATCGTCTGTCTCAACCTCTTGAGTTTCCACATGACGCTGCTGCAGGGGTCGGGCGACGCGCAAGGGAGACCCCAAGAGGCGAGAATAATACCCCTAAAAGAATCATGATGAATCCACATACGCTGAACCGAAATGGAGAAGGTCCTTGGTGATGGAGGACGAATGGGAGACCAAGATGGGATGGTGATCTCGAGCAACGCGCGGAAGGACGAAGCCCTTAACAACTTGCCAAAGATTGAAAAATGGGCGATTGCCGTGGCTCGATCCGGTTGCTGAAGAAGAGCTAGAGGCCTTCGAGGGGAGCACCAAGTAAACAAATTTCCCGAAGTCGGCACAACAAATAGCCTTGCACCCTCCAAGAAATCCCTAAAATCTTTGCAAGAAGCCTGGGATAAAGTACCCATGCCAGAGCGCTCATGATGACCCAACACATCATTGAAATCCCCAATAAGAAGCAGATCAGTAAGACCCAAATTCCTCAGCTCCAACCAGAGTGCACGCCGAGAAACATGATCACACAAACCATGAGCAAAACCAACATGGAAAACCAAAGAGCCAAATTGAATTTGCAGAATAATACACTGAGAAGAGGACCAAACCTGATTAAGAACCGAGACGTTGGCATCGTATAGGACCCAGATATCTGGGCGTCCGCTCACACGGAAGCTCTGAGCAGCGAAACTGAGTCCCAAGCTAGTCCAGTAAGAATCCGAAATGGATGAAATGGCCACCTTAGGTTCACAAATGGCTAGAATAGAAGGTTTATGTTTGTGACATAAAGCCTTAAGAACATTGCGAGAAGCAATGTTCCCAATCCCCCGGATATTCCAGAAGATGCAATTCATTGAGACGGGGGGGGGGAGGTGCCCGTGTCGTGCGCACGGTGAATACAGGCGTATGGTGTGTTGTGGAATCTGGCTGTTGAGAATTACCAACCTCATCAGCATAGTCTGCCCATCTCTTAGAAGCCGCAAAGGTCATTTCACGTGGTTCTGTGTGCTCTTGTTCTATAGTAATGTCATGGACCGGTGGCGAAGGGCCGGACGCAACGCTTTTGAGAATTCTCGATTTAGCTGAGTCCAAGGAGCTGTCCCGGAAGGCGGCTGAGAGCTCGTATTGGCTTACCCAAAGGATATTGTACTATGATAGGCATAATGGTGGAAACCAGGTCAGTGGTGGAGGAAGTGGCCGTGGGGGACGCCCCCTAGTTGGGTAAATAGTCTGAAAATCAGTGATATGTGGGTCCTGAGAGTCGACTGAGCCAAGCACTTCAAATGTGTTGTCAAGACGGAAATCCGTGGGGCGAGTGATAATGGCGCGTGTAGGGGATCCGACGCGCGTCGTAGAGGTCGTTTTTCCCATTGAGTCGTCAACGGCCTTCCCCTTGTCCTGCTGCACAGGACGATAAATTTTCCAAACACGTGAACATCCCCGTTGTACTGAGTTCTGACGAGTACCCGGCGCCTGCGAACGTCCTTAGGCCGGTGAAGCTCGCCCTTCCGCCGCTGTATTGCCCGCATTTTTAAAGCGACATGAAGATGTTGAATGTCCCGTAACGCTACACTTCGAACAAAACTCGGGGAGTTTTTCATAGCCAACGGAAACGAAAGAGCATTTGCCAGTGCGTTCAACCATAATATGTTCCTCCAATGGCTTGGAGAGGTCAATATCCACCAGAACTCGGACAAAATGACCCAGAGAACTATCCAGAGAATGCTGATCAATCTGCAAAGGATTCCCAAGAGCACTAGCGATCCCCATAATGTTATTCGGGTCCCGTATTCCGGCATCGAGTTCAAAAATGCGCACCCAAACGCGGCACATCGATGTTTGCACCTTATAAAGGTTGAAGTCAGGCACCCATGGGGATAGTCGGATAGTCGAGGATTAAGCGCCCGATTAATGCGTTCTTCGAGCCCGAGAACGATCCTGCGCACTAAACAATTTGACACAAAAATCCCTTTCCCAAGGGAATTAATTTCGATCATTCTTAATACCCCATAACTCGAGATAGGCGTTTATGCAAAAGCATAGCCCATGGTTTGTTACCTTTTCCTAAAATAACTCTCCCAATCAACGAAGGAAAATTCAGCGAGACGTTGTTGGTAAACATTGTCATCAATGGTAACAGAGTAATAATCACCTTTTTGAACCGGTTTGGGGATAGAATGATTTTGACCGAAAACCATTGTGGAAAACAAAATAGGATTACCGTGGCCTGGGGGCGTGGAATCCAGTTATTGGTACCGCAACTATTTTAGCAAAAGAATATTCAAAGTTGGGATTAGCATTAGGTTTATGAGTCGAATGTTGCAGTTCGGTTCATGATTGGATGACGCGTTGAAGCGTAGGATTGCCCGATGTCATCTTTATTGCGCGTTCTTCTCGAAATAGGATGTGGGCCCGTGGGCAGAGGAACATGCGGATGGTGGACAGGGGCCCAGGGGTCATCACTCCCCTGTGGAGGGGCGGCCAGGGGTGGGAGGTGAGTGGTTGCCGGCCCCCCATAGGCAGATGGGAGGGGGCCCCCCCATGGTTGGCAGCGGCCATGGGGGTAAAGGATGCAGGCGCATCCCCCTTTTCCTCGAGCACCGGGCGCTGCGTGGTGTCCTGCATCGTGGGGACCACTGGAGGCTGCTGCAAGGAAGGATGGTACGAGGTATTGGTACGAGGATGCTGGTGGCCGCTGCTGCTCGCGTGCGCGGGCGCTGCTGAGGACCGGGGTGCGTTGTACGTGCATGGTTGTTGCAAAGAAGCAAGGGTGCCCTGCAAGTTGAGGACCGGTGGGACGATGCCTGGGGGGTGATGGAGGGAGGCGGAGGACGTTCGTGGAGCATGGGCTGGGATGAATTCCGATGGCATCCCATAAGCGGCGAAGGATACACGTCCCGTTGACAAAGACTTACCGTCGATGTATTGTGCAGAACATGGAAGAGTAGGGCGTGCATGGTGTTGTACGAAATTCGAGGTTAAACCGGAGAACTCCGGCGAAGCCATGTCCGGTGACGATGCCGGAGGAGGGGGACGGGGCGTCCAAACCGTGCTCAAGAGAGAGAAGAGAGAAAAACCCTAGAGAGAGAAAAACCGGTCACCTTTTTGAAAGTTCATCTAGTCAATACATTGAAATAGGATTTCTTACTACACGTTTTACGCCGCTTTGGTTTCTCTGAGATCTTTATTCACTGGGTGGATGTTATTCTTCGGTCATCCAGAATATCAGTTCTACTGAATGGGACATCTATGGGGTACTTTCCCTGTTTTAGAGGAGTTAGACAAGGAGATCCTTTATCCCCATTGCTGTTTTGCATCGCATAAGAGGTTCTTAGTAAATTTATTGAAGTTGTTGTCGAGCAAAATTGGATCTTCTCGTTTGTGGCGCCCAGACACATCATTTTTCCATCATCCATCTTATACGCCGATGATATTGTTATTATGTGGGGAGCTTCTTCGGCCACCGCCCGTATCCTTCTTCAGATTCTCAACCTTTATGCAGATATTTCCGGCCAAACGTTCAATCCTCGGAAATCTAAAGTTTACTTTAGCTTCCGGGTTTCATCGCATATCTGTGGGAGGGTGAAAACTATCATGGTGATACAGCCCGAGACGTTTCTCACTGTATATCTAGGCGCGCCGATCTTGAAGGGTGCCCCTAAGGTTGCGAATCTTCAGCCTGTCTTTGATAAGATCATCTTCAAATTCAAACGATGGAAAGGTTCTTCCCTTTCCCTTTCCCTTGCTGGTCGAGTTTGCCTGGTTAATTCGGTGATTACTAGTTCGTTTGTGCACACAATGATGGTTTACAAATGGCCCCGCACCTTGATCAAGTAAATGGAAAGGGCCATGCGTAACTTCATTTGGACTGGGGATGTTAACTCAAAGGGGTCGGTGACGGTTAGTTGGAATCGGTGTTGCACGCCTCGGACTGAAGGGGGGTTGGGCGTTCGATCGATTGTGGCGGCTAATATGGCCATCTTGATAAAATTGGGCTGGAAGGTCATGAACTCAAACTCGATGATCTTCCGTAGCCTTAGGTGTTGTTTTTTGACGGCAGATGGGGCGATCTGGAGGTCGTTTATTCCTTCTTCTATTTGGGTCGGGATTAAACCTTACATTTCAGCTTGCTTGGATGACTCTCGTTGGATCCCAGGGGCTAATTCCGAGGTATTATTTTAGATTGATAACTGGCTGGGATACTGTATTGCAGACATAATTGGTATCCTAGAGGAGTATAGATATTTATTCCAGCATCGCATTTCGGACAACTTTTATGACGGGACTTGGCACTTCACCTTCTCATTTATGGAGGCTTATTTTGATCTGGTTCGGGCTATTGTACGCGTCCCTATTGCTCCTAATTCAAGGGATACACGTGTATGGTTGAATTCGGAAGATGGTTTGGTTACCTCGAAGGCCGCTTATGATCATGTGCGTCCCCATTATCCGGTGGTCAAGTGGGGTTCTTGGATTTGGTCGCAACACATCCCAGAACGGCGACCAGTAGTGGCTTGGCGAGCTATCCACAATCGACTGGTTGTCTTGGATTTATTACGGGCCAGGGGAAGTTTTACTGGCCCCTCGGTTTGCGCTCTTTGTCATAACTCTGCCGAATCGGTTGACCATTTATTTGTCTCTTGTGTCTTTGCAGGGGCTCTCTAGCAATGGATTTTTGAGTCGTTCAACATTTACCCATTTGAGGCTTACAGCTTTAATGTATTCCTAGTGCGGCTAATGAACTTTCATTTCAGTGAGCAGGTTACTTTCCTCTAGTGTGTGGCTATCCTTTCTTGCATATGGCTCATTTGGCATATCCGGAATGAACTGGACTTTCACAATAAAATCTGGACACTTGACGCGGCGATCATCCACCTTCGGGTACTCATTGTAGAATCATCATCATTGGATCGGGGATGCATGCATAACGACCAACAGGACCTTCTCATCATGAGAAGGCTGCGAGTCCCTAGGCGGGCAAGACAAGCACCAAAGATTGTGGAGGTTAACTAGCACAAACCCCTCCCGGGTTGGATCAAGGTAAATACGGATGGCAGTTCATCGGGGGCACCTGGTACTCTTACTGCTTCAGGGGTTTTCCGGAATTGTAGAGGTTTCTTTCGAGGGTGTTTCGTACATCATTGTGGTTCGGGATATGCTTTTGAAGTTGAATTGGTCGCTGCAATGTGGGCAATCCAGTATGCTTTTGGCAAGGGCTGGACACATCTCTGGCTGGAGTCGGATTCGATGTATGTGGTGAACTTGCTGGAGAAGAGATCGACGGAGGTCCTGTGGCGCCACCTTAGCAATTGGTGCTACACTTTGCATCTTCTCGATCATATGGATTTTGTGGTCTCACATATTTTTCGGGAAGGCAATCGGGTGGCAGATATGTTGAGCAAGAAGACGGAGTATGGTACATGGTGGGGCATCCCTCCGGAGGAGTTTGTTCATTACCTCACTGATGATTATGTTGGCCAATCCACCTATAGGTTTGTTAGTTAGTGCGTCCCGCTTCAGGTTTCTTTTCCCATTTTGGACACCTATTTTGGGGGGTACTCTTTTTCCTTCCAAGGTTTTTTCCACAAGGGTAGGTTTTATCTTGGAAGGTTTTAACGAGGCCCCAACCATTCAGCCATTTGGTCGGCTTGTGACCATTTCGTTTTCATCTATGGCATTGTTTTCAGGCTTACTTTTGGTTACCTGATCAACCTGTGATCAGGATTACTCTCTTTTCATTTTTTTTTATATATAATCGAAATTATTCAAAAAAAATTGAACTTGCTTAACTTTCTCCAATTTATCATCCACTGCCCAATTGACATCACCAAAAACCTCACTATTCCAAGTATGAAGCACTGGATGCAGTTGTTTGAATTTACTCATCAATTTAATCAAAGGATTAGAACCCGCAATTGGAATATTCCAACAAGAAGCAACCATCTGCTGAAAACCCGGATGTTTAATCCAATACACTGAAAATAGAATGGCCTCGGGCCTCGCATAACTTGCGTCGAACATGAGAGCAAAAGGGGATGGTGATCGGAACAAATACGAGGGAGAACATAGTTATCTACCTTGTGCTAAAGGGAAAGAAAATCTAAGGTAGCCATTGAGCGATCCAACCTAGCCTGAATGAGATTATGTCGACCCCTCTTAGCACACCACGTAAAAAAGTGGCCCATGGTTGGGATGGACGCCAACCTCGCGCTATCCATAAAATTGCGAAAGTCCTGACATGATGCAAGAGAAGCAATCCCCAATCCTTTTTTCTCAGGATTACCTAGAATAGCATTTAAAGTCCCCCATCAAAACCAAGTCATCAATACCCAAACCAATAATATTATCCCAGAGAATAATACACTGATCAGAAATGAGAATGTGCTGCAGAATAGTGACATCCAGGCGGCGAAAAATCCAAATATCCGATTTCCCAGTAGAACGGAAATTCTGCACCACAAACTGTAACCTCGGAGTAAACCAAAAAGAATCATGAATAACATCCAGCTCCACCTTGGGTTCCGAAATGGCGACCAAGGATGGGTTGTGTCATTGACAGAAGGCCTTGAGAACATTGAGAGAAGCATCATTCCCTATCCCTCTGATGTTCTGGAACAAGCAATTCATGAGATAACTTCAAAGGTGGAGGACCGTGTTGATGACACGGGGATAGGCGCATCAGAAGAAGTCTGTGAACTCATAGGTCCCATGTCCCCTATAGATTTATGAGTCTTTGAGTGTAGTATCCTCTTCATCATAATCAGCTCATCTTTTAGTTGCCGCAATGTTAAGGTTCTTAGCTCCATCAAAATCCGGAGTAATAGCAACTTGATGAATAGGAGGTGTGGGACCCTGCTCAATGTCTTTCTACAAGCGTTGTTTATCTAAATCCAAGGATTTATCCCGAATGGCCCTACTTAGAAGTCTGATAGGTTTCTCCAACGGGTATTTGACAACGTTGGATGGCTTGCGTATCCCAGATTGAGGTGGCAGAGAAACTAGAGGCAAAGGTTGTGAATCCTCAGGGGCAGAAACTGGAACATCCGAAGGTTGCAAGTCATTAACCAGATCATCTGCTTCAGCCGAGGTGGCAAACGAATTACCTAAACGAACATTAGATGAAGTCGGAACACTATGAACGTCAGGCACCAAAACCAAAGGGAGTGAGACCGACGATTGAAGACTCGACAAAACCGCATCACCCATTGAGTTAACCACGGTTTTTCCTTTATCTTTGGGCACATGACGATAGCTTTGCACTCCTTAGATCATCCCCGTTGAGAGGTAGGACGTCCATGAGCTTCTTTATTCTCACTTGTCTTACCCATGCGATGGCAAGACACTGCAGTATGTCCCGTTATACCACAATTGGGATAGAAATCTGGGAGTCTTTCATAGCTAGCCAACATAAAAGAATAGTGATCCATATGTTCCAACATAATATAATCGTGCAGAGGCTTAACAAGATAAACTTCCACCAAAACCCAAAAAAATTACCCAATGAACCATCCAACGACCGCTGATCAATCTGTAAAGGAGTACCTAAGGCCTTGGCAAGACCCAAGATGATAATAGGCCTCCAGTATTCAATACTGAGCTCAAAAATCTGAACCCATACACTAGCAATCGAGGTCGTGACCTTGTAGGGATTGAAATTTGGCACCTAAGGGAATAATCTGATAGTGCCCGGAGGAAGAGACCACGATACCCGAGCTTAAGCCCGAGAACGATCCTGCATGTTATCAAATTTGATACAGAAATAACCCTTACCTAAGGGGATTAGCTTCCAATTAGTTTTAATACCCTATAAATCAGAGAGTCGTTTTTGAAGAGGTAAAATAGCCCAAGGCTTATTTCCTTTTCCCATAATAATGCGACCAATTAAAGAAAAAGCAAATTCATTGATTCAGCACCCGTTGGAGAAGCCTATCCGGGTTTTTAGTCGTGGCTTCTAGGACATCTCCCTTGATTCGGCTAAATCCAGATTAATCCAGAGTGTTACTACAGGTCCATCACCATCAATTCATGACATTACTATTGAAACAGATTGCCCAGGTCCGAATGAGTTAGATTTTGCAGCTTCAAAGAGATGGGCAGATTATGCAGATGAAGTGGCCAACTCTCAGTCGTCAGATTCTGCAGCACACCACACTCCTGTTTTTATCGTGCGATCGTCACGGGCGCCACCCCCACCATCTCAATGAATTGCATCTTCTGGAATATCCGGGGGATTGGGAACATTGCCTCTCGTAATGTTCTTAAGGCGCTATGTCAAAAACATAAGCCTTCTATTTTAGTTATTTGTGAGCCTAAGGTGGACATTTCATCGATTTTGGATTCTTATTGGAATAGTTTGGGATTGAGGTTCGTGGCTCAGAGCTTTCAGGCTAACGGACGAGCTGATATTTGGGTCTTCTGTGACGCTGGTATTTCTGTCCAAAGTCTGGTTTGGTCTTCCTTTCAATGTATTGTTCTGCAAGTTCAATTTGGTTCTATGGTTTTTCATATTGGTTTTGCTCATGGTTTGTGTGACCATATTGCTCGGCATGCGCTTTGGTTGGAGTTGAGGAATTTGGGTCTTACTAATCTGCTGCTTATTGGGGATTTTAACGCTGTTTTGGGACATCATGAGCGCTCTGGCAGTGGTATTTTGTCCCAAGCCTCTTGTCAGGATTTTAGGGACTTCTTGGAGGATGCTGGTTTGTTTGCGGTGCCGACTACGGGGAATTCATTTACTTGGTGCTCCCCCCAAATGCCTCTATCCCTCCTTCAGGCTAAGTTGGATCGAGCCCTAGCAACTTGTCGATTTTTCTCTTTTTGGCAAGTTGTCAAGGGCTTGGTTCTTCCTCGCATTGGATCCGATCACCATCCCATTTTGGTCTCTTGTTCATCTTCCATTAGCAGGGGTCTGGTTCCATTTCATTTTCAGCGTATGTGGGTTTATCATGACACATTCCGCGATTTGGTTACTACTTCTTGGGCTACTCCTTGCGCCACGTCCAACCCTTTGTTGTGCGTCATGTGGAAGCTCAAAAGGTTGCGGCAGGCTATTAAGGTCTGGAATAGAGATGTTCTTGGGGATGTTAATCGCAGGGTGGAGTATCAGATGGAGCAAGTTCGTCAGATTCAGGCAGATATTGAGACTTTGGGCTATACAGCTGCTCTACGGGACAAGGAGATCGACGCCCAGAAGGTTCTGTCTAACAAGTTGCTATTACAATCTGAATTCCTTAAGCAAAAGGCCCGCTCGACATGGCTTAAGGATGGGGATCGTAACACAGCCTTTTGTCATCATCGTAGCCAGATTCGTAGTGGACACATTGGGATCCCAATACCATCCTGGGGATTGCTAGTGCTATTGGAAATCCATTACAAATCGACCAGCGTTCGCTTGATGGTTCTCTGGGACATTTCGTTAGGGTGCTGGTAGACATTGATCTCGCAAAGCCATTGGAGGATCACATCATGGTTGAACCGAGTAGGTCAGTGTTCATTTGTGTCAGTCAGCTATGAGAAACTACCTGAGTTTTATTCGAGGTGTAACGTTACGGGACACTCGACGGCTTCTTGCCATCTTAATAACACGACAAACTCAGCTACAGAAAGGTGTGCATCTCCTCACCAGGGACGTTCCAGGGCCTCAGTAACACGCCAGAATTTAGTTCAGCGAGGTCACTCCAGGGTTCGGAAATTTTATCGTCCTGTGCAGCAGGATAAGGGCAAGGTCGTTGATGACTCAATGGGAAATATGGATTGACTATGCATGCAGGATCCCCTACCTGCGCAATAGTCACTTGTCCTACAGATATACATCTTGGTAATACTTTTGAGGCTCTAGATTCAGATGATACCCCCGATCAACCAGCCGCAGATTCTCATGCAAATTATCCAGCTAGGGAAACGGTCCCCATGGCCCCTACTTCGAACACCGGCCCCGTCTCCACTATCCTGCCTATTACGGTTCAACATCCATTGGAAAAACCAATCCAGGCTCTTAGTCATGCCTTCTGGGACAACTCCCGGGACTCTGCTAAATCCAGATTACTTCAGAATGTTACTAAGGGTCCATCACCAGTAGTTCATGACATTACTATTGAGCCAGATCGCCCAGGGCCGAATGAGTTAGATTTTGCAGCTTCAAAGCGATGGGCAGACTATGCAGATGAAGTGGCCAATTCGCAGTCATCAGATTCTGCAGCACACCAAACTCTGGTCTTTACCGTGCGATCATCACAGGCGCCACCCCCCTCCCCCCGCCGTCTCAATGAATTGCATCTTTTGGAATATCCGGGGGATTGGGAACATTGTTCTTAAGGCGTTATGTCAAAAACACAACTCTTCCAGAAAAAAACAAAGCGAATCACGACCGCCGACTGCCCTAATTGGTACTTCTCGGTCGTCTCCTCCGGGTGCTCCCATGGCGGAGCCGCCCTTCTACGGGTACACATCGAACTTTGCTCCACCACCATGACCCAGATACCATGATCGATCGCCCATGTCGGAGCGCCTGGAAATCTCGTCGTCTTCTTTGGCGGAAGGTGCAGCGCTGCAATCTCCCTCGATGGTGATGACGAGTTTCTCTGAATCTCAGCTGCTCCAACATTAGATGTTCACGTCTCTAGGGTTTCTGATACAAAACCCTTACCCAGCCCACGTCAGCCAATCACAAAGTCCCGCATTACGGCGATGGGAGATCGTCTTCTTTCTTGTGGTTTGGGATTCCGGCGAATTTTGTTCCTTCCAAGCACTGTTTTGGTTCATCTCCTTCGACCGTTCCGCCAGCAGGCCTTGTCCCACAAGAAACTTACATGCACTCCATGCAAGCCATCCCTCCGTCGGCTGCTATTGGAAAAGGGACTACGGGGCCTTGCTCCCTTCACATCTATCTGCAGGGCGCCCCATTTCCCCCATGGCTGCCACCTTCCATGGGGGTGCCGGCCCCTCCATGTGTTCTTATGAGGGGCCGGTGGCTGTCCTGTGATCTAGGGACACCCCTCCCTAGGGGGGTGATGACCCCTGGGCCATCGTCTACCATTTGCATGGAACCCCATCCACGGGCCCACATCCTATTTCAGACCCCAGGAACGCACCTCAGATTGCTGGAATCTCTCCGCCATCGACATCCGAATATAAAACGAACCTACGACATTCGGCTCATATTCCCAATGCTCAATCCAATTTTGGAAACACTTTTGCTAAAATCGTTACAGGTACCCATCATATGGATTCTACGACACAGGCCCCAGGTAATTTCATCCCATTTTCCCAAATGGTTTCTGGTAAATCCCATTCTATCCCTAAACCAGTTAGAAAGGGAGATTACTACTCCGTTATGATAGATGAAAACATTTACAAATAACGCCTTGTGGAATTTTCTTATTCTTTAATTGGAAGGGTTATCTTGGGAAAAGGTAACAAGCCATGGGCGACTATGCTTTTGCATAAACGCCTATCTGATTTATGGGGTATTAAAAACGATTGGAAATTAATTCCCCTGGGCAAGGGATTTTTTTGTGTGAAGTTGTCTAATGCGCAAGATCGTTCTCGAGCTCAACAACGTACCAACTGGACTCTCAACCCGGGGACTATTCGCCTATCTCCATGGGTGCCAGATTTCAACCCTTACAAGGTGCAAACCTCTGTGGTCAGCGTTTGGGTACGAATCTTTGAGCTCAGTTTGGAATATTGGAACCCCAATACAATCCTGGGGATTGCCAGCGCTATCGGAAACACCCTACAAATTGATCAGCGTTCACTTTATGGATCTTTGGGGCATTTCGTTCGGGTATTGGTGGACATTGATCTTTCAAAACCATTGGAGGACCACATCATGGTGGAACGCACTGGGCAGTGCTTCTTTGTGTTAGCCACTTATGAGAAACTCATGGGGTTTTGTTCAAGGTGTGGCATTACGGGACATTCGACAGCTTCTTGCCATCTTAATTACGCGGGCAATCCGGCTACGGAAAGGCGTACATCACCTGCCTAGAGACGTTCATGGGCGCCTGCCACTCGTCCTAATTCAGTGCAGCGAGGGCGTTCCAGGGTTCGCAAAGTTTGTCGTCCTGTGCAGCAGGACAAGGGCAAGGCCGTTGATGACTCAATGGAAAATATGGGTTCAGCTATGCATGCATGATCTCCTTCCCGCGCAATAGTCACTTGCTCTACGGACATCCATCTTGGTAACACCTTTGAGGCTCTTGGTTCAGTCGACTTCTAGAATCAGCAATCCGCAGATTTCCAGGCCGATTATCCAGCTAGGGAGTTATCTCCCAAGGCTAATACTTCCAACACCAGCACGGTTTCCACCATTATGCCAATTACGGTTCAGTATCCTTTGGGGAAGCCTATTCGAGCTCTTAGCCATGCTTTTCGGGATAGTTCCTTAGATTCGGCTAAAGCTAGAATTCTCCATAATGTTACGTCGGGCCCATCACCCCCAGTTCATGACATTACAATCGAACCGGAGCGCCCAGAACCACACGAGATGAACTTTGCAGCTTCCAAGAGATGGGCAGATTATGCAGAGGAACTGGGTCATTCTTAATCGTCAGAACTGCAATGCACCACATGCCTGTTTTTACCATGCGATCGACACGGGCGCCACCCCCCCACCATCCCAATGAATTGCATCTTCTGGAATATCTGGTGGATTGGGAACATTGCCTCTCGTAATGTTCTAAAGGCGTTATGTCATAAACACAAACCTTCCATTTTAGTTGTTTGTGAGCCTAAAGTGGACATTTCATCGATTTCGAGCTCTTATTGGAATAATTTGGGATTGAGGTTCGTGGCGCAGAACTTCCAGGCTAATGGACGTCCTGACATTTGGGTCTTCTGTGATGCTGGCACCTCTGTCCTTCATCAAGTTTGGTCTTCAACCCAATGTATTGTTCTTCAAGTTCAATTTGGTTCCATGGTTTTTCATGTTGGTTTTACTCATGGTTTGTGCAATCATACTGCTCGGCGCGCTCTCTGGTTGGATTTGAGGAATTTGGGTCTTCCTGATCTGCTTCTTATTGGGGATTTTAATGCGGTCTTGGGACATCATGAGCGCTCTGGCAGTGATACTTTATCCCAAGCCTCTTGTCAAGATTTTAGGGATTTCTTGGAGGATGTTGGTTTGTTTGCAGTGCCGACTACGGGAAAATCATTTACTTGGTGCTCCCCCCGAAGGCCTCTATTTCTCCTCCAGGGTAAATTGGATCAAGCCCTAGCAACTTGTCAATTTTTCTCTTTTTGGCAAGTTGTCAAGGGATTAGTGCTTCCACGTATTGGATCTGACCACCACCCCATTTTGGTTTCTTTCTCATCTTCCACTAGCAGGGGTCCGGTGCCGTTTCGGTTTCAACGTATGTAGGTCCATCACGACACGTTTCGGGACTTGGTCACTACCTCTTTGTCTGCGGCTTCCACAGCGCCCAACCCTCTGTTGCGCGTTATGTGGAAGTTAAAGAGGTTGAGGCAAGATATTAAGGTTTGGAACAGGGATGTTTTTGGAGATGTGAATCGCAGAGTAGAGTATTAGATGGAGCAGGTTCGTCAGATTCAGAGATATTGAGAGCTTAGGTTATACAGCTGCTCGTCGAGATCAGGAGCTAGACGCCCAGAAGCTGCTTTCTCAGACATTGTTATTACAATCCAAATTCCTTAAGCAAAGGTCACGCTCAGCTTGGCTTAAGGATAGGGATCGTAATACGGCTTAAGGATGGGGATCGTAATTCAGGGTCTAATGATGGACGGTAGTTTTATTGATGATACAACGGTTCTTGGGAATCATATTATCTAGTTTTATAAGGAGCTCTTTGCGGATAATGGGAACATCACCCCGGATTACTCCTCTATTGATCAGGTGATTTCTCCCAAAGTGGGGGCGGCTGATAATGCTAGCCTGATTGTCATTCCATCGGACACAGTGGTTAAGGAAGCGGTATTTGATATGGATTCGGACAGCTCACCAGGGCCAGACGGTTTCAGTGGAATTTTTTATCGACACTTCTGGGATGTTATTTCCGTCGAGGTAATCGTCGCAGTCAGGTTTTTTCTTCAGAAATTTGTCCCTACCTCTGGGTCTGAACGCTAGTTTTATGGCGCTAATCCCAAAGACCAAGGATGCAAATGTTATTGAGAACTTCCGTCCGATCATCATGAGTAAATTTCTTTTCAAGATTATTACTAAGATTTTGGCTACGCGTTTGGGTTCGATTATTACTGCATATATATCACCTACTTAGTTCGGGTTTGTCCCTGGAAGACAGATTCATGACTGTATTGCTATGGTCTCTGAAGGATTCAATGTCTTGCATGGTAGATTGGATATGAATATGATCTTGAAGATTGATATCCGTAAGGCATTTGATACTTTGAATTGGGATTTCTTACTTCACGTTTTGCGCCACTTTGGTTTCTCTGAGATCTTTATTCACTGGGTGGATGTTATTCTTCGGTCATCCAGAATTTTCGTTCTTCTGAATGGGATGCCTGTAGGGTACTTCCCTTGTTTTAGAGGAGTTCGACAAGGTGACCCTTTATCCCCGCTGATGTTTTGCATTGCAGAAGAGGTACTTAGTAAATTTATTAAAATTACGGTTGAGCATAATCGGCTTGCTCCGTTTGTCGCGCCCAGACGCATCAACTTTCCATCATCTATCCTTTACGCTGATGATATAGTTATTATGTGTGGAGCTTCTTCAGCCAATGCCCGTATCCTTCTCCAGATTCTCAACCTCTATGCAGATATTTCGGGCCAAGCATTCAATCCTCGTAAATCCAAGGTTTATTTTGGCACCCGGGTTTCATCTCATATTCGTGGAACGGTGCAGACAATCATGGGGATACAACCCGGGATGTTCCCCACAGTTTATCTGGACGCCCCAATCTTCAAGGGGCCCCCTAAAGTTGCGGATCTTCAGCCCGTCTTTGATAAGATCATCCTCAAATTCAGATGATGGAAAGGTTCTTCTCTTTCTCTTGCTGGTCGAGTTTGCCTAGTTAATTTGGTGATTACTAGCTCGTTTGTCCATACAATGATGATTTACAAATGGCCCCGCACATTGCTCAAGCAAATGGAAAAATGTGTAACTTCATTTGGACTGGGAATGTGAATTCAAAGGGTTCGGTGACGGTTAGTTGGAACCGGTGTTGTACACCTCAGACTGAAGAGGGGTTGGGCGTACAATCGATTGTTGCGGTTAATACAACTTTCTTGATGAAACTGGGATGGACGGTCAGGAATTCAGACTCGGTGATTTTCACCACTCTTAGGCGGCGATATCTAGCTGTGGATGGGATGGCCCGGAGGTCTTTTATTCCTTCTTCTATCTGGACTGGGATTAAACCTTTCATTTCATCTTTCTTGGAGGACTCGCGTTGGATCGCAGGAGCTAATTCCGAGGTATTATTTTGGATTGATAACTGGCTGGGTTATTCTATAGCAGACCGAATTGGTATCCCAGAAGAATATAGATATCTATTCTGACATCGTATTTCAGACTACTTTTATGACGGGACATGGCATTTCACCTTCTCTTTTGTGTCCTAACTCTAGGGATACACGTGTTTGGTTGAATTTGGAGGACGGTTCAGTTTCTTCTAAGGCCATCTATGCTCATGTGCGTCCCAAGTATCCGGTGGTCAAATAGGGTTCTTGGATTTGGTCGCAACACATCCCGGAACGGCAATCGGTGGTGGCATGGCGGGCTATCTATAATCGATTGGCTGTATTGGATTTATTACGAGCCAAGGGGAGTTTTACTGGCCCTTCGATTTGCGCTCTTTGTTGTGAATTTGCAGAATCGATTGATCATTTATTTGTCTCATGTGTCTTTGTAGAGGCTCTCTGGCGATGGATTTTTGAATTATTCAACATTGACCCATTTCAGCCTGCTTTAATGAATTCCTGGTACGGCTAATGAATTTCCAATTCAGTGAGCAGGTTACTTTCCTCTGGCGTGTGGCTATCCTTTCCTTCATATGGCTCATTTGGCATATCCGGAATGAGATAGTATTTCACAACAAAGTCTGGACAATCGACGCTGCGACAATCTATCTTAGAGTACTCATTGTAGAATCATCATCATTGGATCGGGGTTGTATGCATAACGACCAACATGAACTCCTTATCCTGCACAGGCTGCGAGTTCCAGGACGACCTAAACAAGCTCCGAAGATTGTGGAGGTTAAATGGCAAAAACCCCTCCCGGGCTGGATTAAGGTAAACATGGACGGAAGTTCCTCTGGGGCGCCGGGCAGACTTACCGCTTCAGGGGTCTTTCGAAATTGTAGAAGGTTCTTTTGAGGATGTTTCGGACATCATTGTGGTTCGGGATACGCGTTTGAGGCTGAACTGATTGCAGCAATGTGGGCGATCCAATATGCTGCTAGACAGGGTTGGACGCAACTTTGGCTTGTATGTGGTGAACTTAGTGGAGAAGAGATCTACGGAAGTCCCTTGGCGCCACCTTAGCAATTGGCGCTACACTTTACACCTGCTCGCTCATATGGATTTTGTGGTCTCACATATATTTCGGGAAGGCAATCGAGTGGCGGATATGTTGAGCAAGAAGATGGAGTACGGCACATGGTGGGGCATCCCACCACAGGAGCTTATAAATTATCTCACTGATGACTATATTGGCCAATCCACCTATAGGTTTGTTAGTTAGCACGTGCTGCTTCTTCATTTCTTTGCGCCTGGGGGGTACTCTTTTTCCTTTTAAAGGTTTTTCCCACAAGGGTGGGTTTTACCTTGGAAGGTTTTAAATGAGGCCCTAACCATTCTGCAATTTGGTCAGCTTGTGACCATTTCGCTTTCTTTTTTGACATTGTTTTTCAGGCTTTCTTTTGGTTACCTGATCAGCCTGTGATCAGGATTACTCTCTTTTCATTTTTTATATAATATTTTGCATTTATTCAAAAAATATTAGCTATTTGAGAGCCTAAAGTGGACATTTCATCGATTTTGGATCCTTATTGGAATAGTTTAGGATTGAGGTTCGTGGCTCAGAGCTTCCGGGCTAACGAACGTCCGGATATTTGGGTCCTCTGTGATGCTGTATCTCTGTCCTTAATCAGGTTTGGTCTTCTACTCAATGTATTGTTCTGCAAGTTCAATTTGGTTCTATGGTATTTCATGTTGGTTTTACTCATGGTTTGTGCGATCACATTGCTCGGCGCGCGCTCTGGTTGGATTTGAGGAATTTGGGTCGTACTGATCTGCTGCTTTTTGGGGATTTTAACGCAGTCTTGGGACATAATGAGCGCTCTGGTAATGGTACTTTATCTCAAGCATCTTGTCAGGATTTCAGGGATTACTTAGAGGATGCTGGTTTGTTTGCAGTGCCGACTACGGGGAATTCATTTACTTGGTGCTCCCCCCAAAGGCCTCTATCCCTCCTTCAGGCGAAGTTGGATCGAGCCCTAGCAACCTGTAAATTTTTCTCTCTTTGGCAAGTTGTCAAAGGTTTAGTTCTTCCACGCATTGGATCCGATCATCATCCCATTTTGGTTTCTTGCTCATCCTCCATTAGTAGGGGTCCGGTTCCATTTCGGTTTCAGCGTATATGGGTTTATCATGACACGTTCCGCGATTTGGTTACCACTTCTTGGGCTGCTCCTTGCACCACGCCCAACCCTATGTTGTGCGTCATGTGGAAGCTCAAAAGGTTGGGGCAGGTTATTAAGGTCTGGAACAGAGATGTTTTTGGGGACGTTAATTGCAGAGTGGAATATCAGATGGAGCAAGTTCATCAGATTCAGGCAGATATTGAGACTTTGGGCTATACAGCTGCTCTACGGGATAAGGAGATCGACGCCCAGAAGGTTCTGTCTCACAAGTTGCTATTACAATCTGAATTCCTTAAGCAAAAGGCCCGCTCGGCATGGCTTAAGGATGGGGATCGTAATGTGGCATTTTTTCATCATCGTAGCCACATTGGCAGCGGACGCATGGGTATTCAGGGCCTTATGGTGAATGACAGTTACACTGATGATACAACGGTTCTTGGGAATCACATAATTTCTTTTTATAAGGAGCTCTTCGCGGACACCGGGGGTACCATTGTGGATTATACTTTAGTTGATCAGGTAATTTCCCCCAGGGTAGGGGTGCATGATAATGCAAGCTTGACAGTCATTCCTTCGGATTCAGAGATTCATGAAGCGGTTTTTGATATTGATTCGGATAGCTCTCCAGGAACAGACGGTTTTAATGGGATCATTTATCACCACTTCTGGGATGTCATTTCCGTCGAGGTGATCGCCGCTGTCAGGTTTTTCTTCATTAGCTCGTCATTGCCTTTCAGTTTGAACGCTAGCTTCGTGGCGCTCATCCCAAAGACCAAGGATGCTAATGCTATTGAGAACTTTCGCCCAATTATTATGAGTAATTTTCTGTTCAAGATTATTACTAAGATATTGGCTACGCATTTGAGTTTGATTATTGCTGCCTATTTATCTCCTACGCAGTTCGGGTTTATTCTGGGAGGCAGATTCATGATTGTATTGCCATGGTTTCTGAAGGGTTCAATGTCTTGCAGGGTCGCTCAGATGCGAATATGATCTTGAAGATTGATATCCGTAAGGCATTTGATACATTAAAGTGGGATTTCTTACTACACGTTTTGCGCCGCTTTGGTTTCTAAGAGATTTTTATTCACTGGGTGGATGTTGTTCTTCGGTCGTCCAGAATACCAGTGCTATTAAATGGGACGCCGGTAGGGTACTTTCCCTATTTTAGAGGGGTCAGATAAGGATTTGAAATTTATCTCCTCCCCTCAACCAGTACTCCCAGTTTAGGGCCATACCACGGGGACTTCGATCATTGAAGATTTTCTCTCTCTAAAAACAATCACCGGGCTGCCACGTTCTCTTGCTCCAGTCGTCTTCTAGGGCTGCTCCATGGCGAAGCCGCCCTTTTACGGGTTTACGTCAAACTTCGATCCTCCCTCTAAGTCTATCCTCATTGATCGATCATCCATTCCATCTTCTTCATCGTTGCATGGTGCTAGGGTTTCTAGAAATTTTGAAAACGTAAACGCTGCTCCTCGCAGCAACGATCAGCCGCACGCCGGGGCCCCGAATCCTCACACATTGCCCACGCCCATTGCTGGATTGCCTCGCAACTTCAGGCCCTATCACTCGCACGAGCACCACGCCCCACTTCTTCTAACAGTGGTTGTCCATGCCACGTCGACCAGGGATGGGCTGGTGCCCCCAGAAGCCTACCTGCACGCATCTTGCGGCGCCCAGCAAATCCCGCATGAGGTTCAGCGCGCGTTGTCCTTCAGCCCTGCACGCGTCGTCCTTCGGCCCGCTGCTGCACTGGCATCATCCTCCAGCCAGGCGACTCCTCCTGCCCACTTGGTCCCCCCGCGCATGTCCTTGATGCTGCGCCTGCAAGTGGGGAAGACTCCCAACCGCCATGCGGTTATTTTTTTGGGGGGGGGCGCCCTCCTACTTCCCCCCCCCCATAACCGCTGCCTGCCATGGGGGGACCAGCCCCCTTGCGCCATCCTTTGGGGGGCTAGCTGCCCATCAACGTCCAAGACCGCCCCCCCAGGGGAGTGATGACCCTTGTGCCGCTGTCCACCATCCGCATGGTCCACTGCTCACGGGCCCATATCTTATTCCAAGTCCAACGAATGCTTGAAATCCTACTTCAACGTCATTCGATCATGAAGCGAACCTGCGACCTTCGGCTCATAATCCAAATTCTAACCCCAATTTTGGATATTCTTTTGCTAAAATTGTTGCAAGTACCAATCGTCTGGATTCCACGCCTCAGGCTCCAGGTAATCCAACCTTGTTTTCGACAGTGGTTTCTGGCAAAAATCATTCTATCCCAAAATCGGTACGCAAAGGTGATTACTACTCGGTTACCATTGATGATAATGTTTACCAGCAACGTCTTGCTGAATTTTCCTACTCTTTAATCGGAAGGGTGTTTTCAGAAAAAGGTAACAAGCCATGGGCGACTATGCTCCTGCATAAACGCCTATCGGAAATATGGGGTATTAAGAATGACTGGAAATTAATTCCCTTGGGCAAGAGGTTTTTTTGTGTCAAACTGTTCAATGCGCAGGATCGTTCTCGGGCTCAACAACGCACCAATTGGACGCTTAACCCTGGTACTATCCGTCTATCTCCATGGGTGCCTGACTTCAACCCTTATAAGGCACAAACTTCAGTGGCCAGCGTTTGGGTTCGCATTTTTTAACTAAGTTTGGAATACTGGGAACCCAATACCATCATGGGGATTGCTAGTGCTCTTGGGAATCCATTACGAATTGATCAGCATTCTCTGGATTGCTCTTTGGGTCATTTTGTCCGGGTTCTGGTGGATATTGATCTCTCCAAACCATTGGAGAAACACATTATGGTTGAACGCACTGGCAAGTGCTCTTTTGTGTCTGTCAGTTATGAAAAACTCCCTGAGTTTTGCTCGAGCTGTTGCGTTACGGGACATTCAACAGCTTCATGTCGTTTTAACAAGGCGGGTAGTATGGCTATGGAAGGGCGTGTTTCACCGGCCAAGGGCGTTCACCGGCCGGGAATGCATCAGAATTCAGTGAGACACGGCCGCTCCAGGGTTCGTAAGGTTTATCGTCCTATTCAGTAGGACAAGGGCAAGGTCGTTGATGACTCAATGGGAAATACGGGCACAACTATGCGTGAGGCATCTCCTCCCCGCGCATTAGTCACTTGCTCTACGGACATCAATCTTGATAATACATTTGAGGTCCTCGGCTCAGTTGACTCTCAGGATCAGCAACCCGCCGATTACCAGGCCGATTATCCAATTAGGGAGCCATCTCCCAAAGCTAATGCTTCAGCCACCGGCTCGGTCTCCACCATTATGCCCATTACGATTCAGTATCCTTTGGGGAAGCCTATCCGTGCTCTTAGCGACAGCTCCTTGGATTCGGCTAATGATAGCATTCTCCGGAAGGTTACATCGGGGCCGTCTCCACCAGTGCACGACATCACTATTGAACCGGATCGCCCAGCACCACATGAGATGGACTTTGCAGCCTCCAAGAGATGGGCAGATTACGAAGAGGAAGTTGGTAATTCTCAATCATCCGAATCAGCAATGCACCACACGCCTATTTTTACTGTGCGATCGACACGGGCACCACCTCCACCGCCGTCTCAGTGAATTGCATCTTCTGGAATATCCGGGGGATCGGGAACATTACATCTCGTAATGTTCTTAAGACTTTGTGCCATAAATATAAGCCTTCCATCTTGGCAATTTGCGAACCTAAGGTGGACATTTCATCCATTTCGGATTCTTATTGGATTAGCTTGGGGCTCCGGTTCGTTGCTCAAAGCTTCCGGGTGAATCGGCACCTAGATATTTGGGTCCTTTGTGACGCCAACATTTCAGTCCTTAACCAGGTATGGTCTTCTTCTCAATGTCTGATTCTGCAAATTCAATTCGGCTCTATGATTTTCCATGTTGGTTTTGCTCATGGTTTGTGTGATCATGTTGCTCGTCGGGCTCTTTGGTCGGATTTGAGGAGTTTGGGTCTTACTGATCTACTGCTTATTGGAGATTTCAATGCGGTATTGGGACATCATGAGCGCTCTGGGACTGGTGTTTTATCCCAAGCTTCTTATAAGGACTTCAAGGATTTCTTGGAGGATGCTGGTCTGTTTGTTGTGCCAACTATGGGGAATTCATTTACTTGGTGCTCCCCCCGAAGGCCTCTATCTCTTCTTTAGGCTAAGCTGGATCGCGCCCTGGCAAATAGCCAATTTTTCACCATTTGGCAAGTTGTTAAGGGCTTAGTTCTTCCGCGTATTGCTTCAGATCACCATCCCATCATGGTTTCTTGCTCTTCTTACATCAGCAAAGGGCCGTCTCCTTTTCGATTTCAGCGCATGTGGGTTAATCATCATTCTTTCCGGAGCATTGTTACTGCCTCTTGGGCTCTCCCGTGCGCGTCGCCCAACCCTATGCTATGCGTCATGTGGAAGCTCAAGAGGTTAAGACAGACGATTAAGGTTTGGAATAAGGAAGTTTTCGGAGATGTTCATCGTCAGGTGGATTATCAGATGGAAAAGGTCCATCAGATTCAAGCTATTGAATCCGAGAGTTTCACGGAGGCCCTTAGGGAATTGGAATTTGAGGCGCAGACTGCATTGTCTTGTACGTTGCAAATGCAGTCTGAGTTTCTTCAGCAGAAATCCCGTTCAGCTTGGTTAAAGGATGGGGATCGCAACACGGATTTTTTCCACCGTCACTGCCAAATTCGGAATGAGTGATCCAGGATACAGGGTCTGATGGTTGACGGCAACTACATAGAGGATCTGGTTGCTCTTGGGAATCATATTATTTCATTCTATACGGATCTTTTCGCAGACACGGGGCACCCCAGTTCAGATTACACTTTGGTTGATCAGCTTATGTCCCCTACGGTGAGCACGGTTGACAATGCATCTTTGACGGCTATACCTTCAGCGTCCGAGATGAAAGAAGCGGTGTTTGATATGGGTTTAGACAGTGCTCCAGGTCCGGACAGTTTTAGTGGGAGATTTTACCATCATTTTTGGGATCTAGTTTCAGATGAGGTGATAGCAGCTATCAGATATTTCTTTGTCACGGCTTCCTGTCCGGCGGGTTTAAACGCCAGCTTCATGGCTCTCATCCCCAAGACCAAGGAAGCTAATGTGGTGGAGGACTTTAGGCCGATTGTCATGAGCAACTTTCTCTCTAAGATCATTACCAAGATTCTGGCGATACGTTTGGGCACAATCATCTTTTCATACTTGTCGCCTACTCAATTTGGTTTTATCCCGGGCAGGTAGATTCATGACTGTATCGCTTTGGTTTCGGAGGGATTCAATATGTTGCAGGGACAGAATGATGCCAATATGATTCTAAAGATTAATATCTGAAAGGCCTTTGATACGGTTAATTGGGGTTTTCTGATACGCGTGTTATGTCGCTTTGGTTTCTCTGAAGTGTTCATTCATTGGATTCAGATTATCCTTCAATCTTCAAGAATCTTGGTCCTTCTCAATGGGTCGCCAGTGGGCTATTTCTCTTGCTTCAGAGGGGTTGGACAGGGGGATCCGTTATCTCCTCTTCTCTTTTGCATTGCGGAAGACGTTTTGAGTAGATTCTTTGAGGAGGCGATTAACAGGAATCAACTACATCCTTTCCGGGCGCCCAACCATGTGGTCTTCCCCCCGTCGATCATGTATGCTGATGATATTGTGATTATGTGTGGGGCCTCCACGAGCAATGCACGTTCTATTATCGAGATGCTCAACCTCTACGCGGGTTTCTAATTATTTGTGCGGGCATATTCAAACGATCACTGGGATTCACATTGGCGCTTTCCCTACGGTTGACTTGGGCGCCCCCATCTTCAAGGGTGCGCCCAAGGTGGCAGACCTACAACCAGTTTTTGACAAAATTATTCTTAAGTTCAGGAGGTGGAAAGGGACTGCTTTGTCTATTGCTGGCCGTGTTTGTTTGGTAAATTCGGTGATCACCAGCTCCTTTGTCCATACGATGATGGTGTACAAATGGCCCAGAACTTTGTTGCGGCAAATGGAAAAGGTCATGCGTAATTTCATCTGGACTGGGAATGTGAACTCTAAGGGATCAGTTGTGGTTAATTGGAGGCGCTGTTGCACGCCCCGGGCAGAGGAGTGTCTGGGCGTACGCTCAATCATTGTGGCCAATAATGCTTTCCTTATGAAGATGGGTTGGAAGATTATGACTTCAAACTCTTTGGTTTTTAACATTCTCCGAAAGCGCTTTTTAGCCAATGATGGTTCTCCACGCCGGTCGTACATCCCCTCTTCCATCTGGAGAGGGATTCGGCCTGGGATATCAGATTTTTTGGACGACTGCCATTGGGTCCCCGGATGCAATTCTGGCATCCTATTCTGGCTAGACAACTGGCTGGGCTACTCCATTGCTGACAGGATTGGGATTCCACAGGAGTACAGGTACTTATTTAGACATCGCATCTCCGACTACTTCTACGACGGGACTTGGCACTTCACTCTTTTGTTCGCTGAGGTTTATTTGGATATGGTTCGAGATATTGTTAGAGTCCCCATCGCCCCAGCATCGTCAAATACTCGGGCCTGGATCTATTCTGATGATGGGAATATTACTTCGAAGACGGCTTATACGTTTCTGCGTCCCAGTTCACCGGTGGTTCAATGGGGTTCCTGGATTTGGTCCCTTCATATTCCGGAAAGATGCTCAATTGCGGCTTAGCGGGCTATCCATAACCGTCTGGCAGTATTGGATGTACTGCGTCAGCAGGGCTCCTTCACGGGCCCCTCGGTCTGCGGTCTTTGTTGTGTTGACACGGAATCAGTTGACCACTTGTTTGTTTCATGTGGTTTTGCAGGGGCTCTTTGGCGGTGGATCTTTGATGCTTTTAATGTTAATTACTTTCAGGCATATAGTTTCAATGAATTCCTGGTGTGTTTAATGCATTTTCATTTCAGTGAGCAGGTGGCCTTTCTTTGGAGAGTGGCAGTGGTATCCAGTATTTGGCTCATCTGGGAAATAGGAATGACTTGACGTTCAACGACAAGAACTGGACACTGGAGGCAGCCATTCTACGCCTTCGTGTTCTAATTCTTGAGTCATCTTCCTTGGACCGAGGTTGCATGCACAATGATCAACAAGACCTTTTCATTCTTTGTAGACTTCGGGTTCCTAGGTGCCCACGACAAGCCCCAAAGATTGTGCAGGTTACATGGCAGAAGCCTTTGCCGGGATGGATTAAGGTTAACACAGCATTTAAAGCACTACGGGGCGCCGTGCCGCTAAATGACCCTCTGGTGTTTTTCGTGAATCGTAGGGGGGTTCTTTCGGGGGTGCTTCGTGGAACGTTGTGGCTTGGGTTTCACTTTTGAGGCGGAGCTAGTGGCGGCCATGTGTGCCATTCACTACGCTTTTTCAAAGGGGTGGAATCAACTATAGCTGGAGTCGGACTCGGTCTATGTGGTGGAGTTGCTGCGGAAAAGATCAACAGGGGTGCCTTGGCATCATTTGAGTAGATGGCGGTTCACCCTCCACCTTCTCTCTCAGATGAATTTCGTGGTTTTGCACATCTTTAGGGAAGGCAACCGGGTAGCAGATTTTCTTAGCAAGACGTCGCACGAGGATACGTGGTGGGGGACGCCCCCAACGGCTATTATCCCATCCCTCACTCAGGATTATGTTGGCCAATCTAACTATAGGTTTGTTAGTTAGTGCGTCTGCTACTTCTGCTCGGTTAATTGGGCGCACTTTTCTATGGGGGGTACTCTTTTTCCTTCCAAGGGTTTTTCCCACAAGGGTGGGTTTTATCTTGGAAGGTTTTAACGAGGGCCCAACCATTCAGCCATCTGGTCGGCTTGTGACCATTCTGTTATCTGCTTTGACTTTGTTTACAGGCTTTACTTTGGCTACCTGATCAGCCTGTGATCGGGACGACTCTTTTTCATTTTTATGGATATTATCGCACTTATTTAAAAAAAGAGGGGTTAGATAAGGTGATCCTTTATCCCCGTTACTGTTTTGCATCGCGGAAGAAATTTTTAGTAAGCTTATTGAAGTGGCGGTGGATCAAAATCGGTTAGATCCATTTACGATGCCCAGATGAATTATTTTCCCATCGTCCATCCTATATGCGGATGATATTGTTATTCTGTGTGGTGCTTCTTCAACCAATGCCCGTGTCCTTCTTTAGATTCTCACCCTTTATGCGGATATTTTGGGCCAAGTGTTCAATCCTCGGAAATCTAAAGTTTACTTTGGCTCCCGGGTCTCATCGTATGTCCGTGGGAGGGTGCAAACTATCATGGGGATCCAGCCCGGGACGTTTCCCACCGTATATCTAGGCACACCAATCTTCAAGGTTGCCCCTAAGGTTGCGGATCTACAGCCCGTCTTTGATAAGGTAATCCTCAAATTCAGAAGATGGAAAGGTTCATCGCTTTCCCTTGCTGGTAGAGTTTGTCTTGTTAATTTGGTGATTACTAGTTCTTTTGTGCACACCATGATGGTTTACAAATGGCCCAGCACCTTGCTCAAGCAAATGGAAAGGGCCATGCGTAATTTCATTTGGACTGGGGATGTGAATACTAAGGGGTCGGTGGTGGTTGATTGGAATAAGTGTTGCATGCCTCGGACTGAAGGGGGTATGGGCGTTCGATCGATTGTGGCGGCTAACACGGCTTTCTTGATGAAATTAGGCTGGAAGGTCATGAACTCGGATTTAGTGATCTTCAGCACCCTTAGGCGTCGCGACTTGATAGAGGACGGGGCGGTCCGGAGGTCTTTTATTCCTTCTTCAATCTGGGCTGGAATTAAACCTTGCATTTCGCCTTGCTTGGATGGCTCTCGTTGGATCCCATGGGCTAATTCCGAGGTATTATTTTGGATTGATAACTGGCTGGGATATTCTATAGCAGACAGAATTGGCATCCCAGAGGAATATAGATACTTATTTCATCAACGCATTTCGGACTACTTTTATGACGGGTCCTGGCACTTCACCTTCTAGTTTGTGGAAGCTTATTTGGATCTGGTTCGTGCTACTGTACGCGCCCCTATTGCCCCGGATTCAAGGGATACACGTGTATGGTTGAATTCGGTTGATGGCTTGGTTACCTCAAAGGCAGCTTATGATCACGTCTGTCCCTATTACCCGGCGGTCAAGTGGGGTTCTTGGATTTGGTCGCATCATATCCCGGAAAGACGATCGGTGGTGGCATGGCGGGCTATCCACAATCGACTGGCTGTCTCGGATTTATTATGGGCTAGGGGGAGTTTTACTGGCCCCTTGGTTGACCATTTATTTGTCTCTTATGTCTTTGTCGTGAATTTGTAGAATCGGTTGACCATTTATTTGTCTCTTATGTCTTTGCAGGAGCTCTCTGGCGATGGATCTTTGATTCGTTCAACGTTTACCCTTTTGAGGTGAGCCGATCTGAAACAAATCCTTATGGAATTCTCCTTAAGATTTGTTGGTATCCTACGCAAATAGTTTCAAAGCCTTGGTGAGTATCGACAACTCCAACTTTATAATGCTTCAACTCCATCACTTGTTCTTGGAGAAATTCACCAAGAGTTTATTGTAGATATCACTATTATCAACAAGTTGGCAGAAAAAGATTATTTTGCCATGAAATGTTGTTCTTTGACAAGTAAAGATTTGGATAGACATTTCAAAAGGATGTCGGAGCAGTTTTACATGTTGAATGGTTACAATGATCCAAATCTCAAACATGTCTATCTGGCGTCTCTACCTAATGAACTTCAGCCCGAGTTACACAAAATGATTCAAGCTTCCAGGAGGGAAGTCTCAAGAATCAGTCTAGGAGAAATTCATCAGATGACGTTTGCAACCCTAGACAGGATGTGTGAGCAACAGGTCTTCATCAAGGATGTACTTGACAAAAGAACTCTCCTCAAATCAGTATGCAAAAACTCTCATCTGGAGATAAAATGCAAAGGAAAGGAGAATTGCACTTGTTCATCTTCGACCTCGTGGAAAAGGATCAGAAAGATCCAGAAAAAGGCGAAAAGAAATAAAGCCTATCGATTCTTCAGAAGAAAACCATTCAGAAAGAAGTCGACGAACAGGTTTTTCCTATGTGGAAGAAAAGGGCATTTTGCAAAGAATTGCCCTAACAAGAAAGATAAAGCAGCGAAGTTGGCATCACAAGCATTCGAGCTCAATTATGCCAAAACAGATGATGCTGATATTGAATCCTTATTTCCTGAACAAGACGAGCAGGATGAAGACACTGCATTTGCAATACAATATTCTACTGAGACGAAGGACCAAAAGAAGAAGAAGAAGATTCATCCTCTGAACTCCCAGTCTTTATGATCAAGTCACAACCATCACTCAAGACCAGTTCCTTGATCCAAGAAGGGATGACGTATCCAAATATTGAAGTGCAAATTCTACCATCCAAGTATGATAGACCAATCAAGGCTATTGGAGTATTTGATACAGGAGCCAGAAAATCGATGATGAATCCTGACATACTACCTGAAGATGCTTGGCAAAGTCATCACGAATACTTCTATGCCGCTGATGGACTGACTTTTCATACCGTGCTCATTACAAAGAAGCCAATTGGAATTCAACTCTTTCCAGACTGTACTATATGGATGAAGATTATTGGCAGCAGACTCCATGAACAAGATATCTTGATGGGCTTTGATTTATTCTTCCAAGCTAAAAGCCTACAGATCCTACCTCATGGGTTGAAGTACAAGAGACAGTTCCAACCTTACACCACCATCTAGAAGCAGTTTACTCTATCAGAAGCACCTCCAGAATACGGAGATATTACCAACTAGCTTCTCAAGTGTTGTGCAGACTCTCATGCATATTTCCATCACCCAACACCACTTTGGAAAAATCCGAAGTTCTTTATTCAGCTCCCTTTCAAAAAGAATGAAGATGTGAATGCTACCAAGGCCACTCATCCAGGAATGACTCCAGAAGAGCTGAACCTGGCGAGGCAAGAATGCAACCAACTCCTAGCACTTGGACTCATTGAGCCCACGAAGTCCAATTGGGCTTGCCCTGCATTCTATGTCAACAAAAGAGCTGAACAGGTACGAGGGAAAAAGAGGCTTGTTATTGATTACAAAGCTCTTAACCATTTCCTCCTTGATCATAAGTTCCCTTTACCTAAAACTCAAATGCTTTTTTCCCAACTCTCTAAAGCCCAAATCTTCTCAAAGTTTGATTTGAAGTCAGCGTTTTGGCAATTGGGAATTGTCCCAGAGGATAGATATAAAACTGCTTTTCGCCTTCCTACAGCCCAATACCAAAGGACAGTTATGCCATTTTGCACCCTCCATATTCCAAAAAGCAATGACCCAAATTTTCGAACATATCCTACATACCACCCTAATCTACATTGATGACATCTTACTGTTCTCATCAAACAAACATTGAATTTTTGGGAATGAAAATAATCGATGGAAAGTATCACCAGGCAAACAAAAGACATTGGGAAGAAAATTGCTAAAGTTTCCGGAAGAAAACTTGTCAATCAAAGAAATTCAACAATTCCTTGGAATTGTTAATTATATCAGAGACTTCATCCCGGAATGCTCCAGATATACTAGCCAGCTTTCAAAAATGCTTAGGAAGATTGCTCCACCATGGGATCATCCCAGACCAGAGCAGTTCAACAACTCAAGCAAGTGTGCCAGAATCCACCACCATTAAAAATTCCAAGTACAGGACAAAGGATTCTCCATACTGATGCTAGCGATGAATATTGGGGAGCCATTTTGCTTGAAAAGGATGATGGGAAAATCTTTTATTGTAGACATGCAAGTGGTCAGTTCAAAGATTCTGAGAAGCATTACCATGTTGTCTACAAAGAAATCCTTGTTGTGGAGAATGGAATCAAGAAGTTTGAATTTCATATTATTGGTCACCATTTCATAATCCAGATGGACAATACATCATTTCCAGCAATTATGGAGCTTAAGAACAAGGGTGTTCCAGAGAAACAATTGCTGCGACTTAAAGATTGGTTTTCCAAGTATCATTTCACAGTTCAACATATCAAAGGAAATCACAATCTTGTTCCAGATTATCTGTCCAGATCACAGCCATTACAGTTAGTATCATCGAAAGGTATTTTCCCAGTTATATTAATGGCATATCCTGAAGGCCAATTTCCCCCCACAAAAACAACTTTCAAAAGCCTAAGTGATTTACAAAACTATGCAAAACATTTCATGTTTTATCACTTAGCCAAATTTGTTGTTCAAGTTAATATCCCTTTCGAGAGGGCATGTTTTTATCCAGATAAACCTTTTTATGGGATCCTAACCATTTCCACTACTACTCCTATTCCAAAACATGGTCTATGGTATTTGTGCTGTCTTTCCACCCTTTACTATCATTCGGTGGAAATGCCCGTTAGAAGTAATTTATCATTCCTCCAAAATCCAGTCAACCAGTCATCCAATCTCTGGACTTTTCTTGAATGGTATGACAAGATTCAAATTTGGAAGGAAATGTTACAAGCAGAAGTGGATCAGAACAAAGATGTCCCGGATTTATACATTGTCATGGTACTCCACCGATATTTCACAATGGGAAAAGGGTATCAATTTATACCAACATCTTTACATTTTAAATGGAAGGTTTTCCCTGGATCAATCACCAACCAACAGCCTGAGGTTAATGAATTATGCATGCATCTCCTGGTTCTTAACAAGATTCCACCAAACCCATCGAGACCGGAGCCAGTATATACAACACTTGTGATAAGTCCATGTGTTGATGAACCCGAGTCAAGTAACTAACGAGAAGATAACCAAGAAGGCGACACATATACTCAAATGTTCGAGCCAGATTCCCAAGACCCATGGCTTGTTGAAGATGAAGACATAGATTGGGATGGCTTTGGATTGTTTTGGACAGAACCTTGGTCAAAGGAATACTACGACTACCACAACAGTCCATGATGGAAGTATGATGTCAGCACTGTATAGGTGTCCTTACAATGGACACGTGTCAGTTTGTAATAATAAGTGTCCTTCTAGCGGACACATGTCAGTTTATGGTTGTAAGTGTCCTTTTGTTGGACACATGTCAGTTTCTTATTTGTGCGGGCATATTCAAACGATCACTGGGATTCATTCTTTTTGAAAGGGAGCTGAATAAAGAACTTCGGATTTTTCCAAAGTGGTGTTGGGTGATGGAAATATGCATGAGAGTCTGCACAACACTTGAGAAGCTGGTTGGTAATATCTCCGTATTCTGGAGGTGCTTCTGATAGAGTAAACTGCTTCTAGATGGTGGTGTAAGGTTGGAACTGTCTCTTGTACTTCAACCCATGAGGTAGGATCTGTAGGCTTTTAGCTTGGAAGAATAAATCAAAGCCCATCAAGATATCTTGTTCATGGAGTCTGCTGCCAATAATCTTCATCCATATAGTACAGTCTGGAAAGAGTTGAATTCCAATTGGCTTCTTTGTAATGAGCACGGTATGAAAAGTCTATCCATCAGCGGCATAGAAGTATTCGTGATGACTTTGCCAAGCATCTTCAGGTAGTATGTCAGGATTCATCATCGATTTTCTGGCTCCTGTATCAAATACTCCAATAGCCTTGATTGGTCTATCATACTTGGATGGTAGAATTTGCACTTCAATATTTGGATACGTCATCCCTTCTTGGATCAAGGAACTGGTCTTGAGTGATGGTTGTGACTTGATCATAAAGACTGGGAGTTCAGAGGAATAATCTTCTTCTTCTTCTTCTGGTCCTTCGTCATCAGTAGAATATTGTATTGCAAATGCAGTGTCTTCATCCTGCTCGTCTTGTTCAGAAAATAAGGATTCAATATCAGCATCATCTGTTTTGGCATAATTGAGCTGGAATGCTTGTGATGCCAACTTCGCTGCTTTATCTTTCTTGTTAGGGCAATTCTTTGCAAAATGCCCTTTTCTTCCACATAGGAAACATCTGTTCGTCGACTTCTTTCTGAATGGTTTCCTTCTGAAGAATCGATAGGCTTTATTTCTTTTCGCCTTCTTTTGGATCTTTCTGATCCTTTTCCGGGAAGATGAAGATGAACAAGTGCAGTTCTCCTTTCCTTTGCACTTTATCTCCAGATGAGAGTTTTTGCATACTGATTTGAGGAGAGTTCTTTTATCAAGTACATCCTTGATGAAGACCTGTTGCTCACACATCTTGTCTAGGGTTGCAAACGTCATCTGATGAATTTCTCCTAGATTGATTCTTGAGACTTCCCTCCTAGAAGCTTGAATCATTCTATGTAACTCGGGTTGAAGTTCTTCAGGTAGAGACGCCCGATAGACATGTTTGAGATTTGGATCATTGTAACCATTCAACATGTAAGACTTCTCCGACATCCTTTTGAAATGTCTATCCAAATCTTTACGTGTCAAAGAACAACATTTCATGGCAAAATATTCTTTTTCTGCCAACTTGTTGATAATAGTGATATCTCCAATAAACTCTTGGTGAATTTCTCCAAGAACAAGTGATGGAGTTGAAGCATTATAAAGTTGGAGTTGTCGATACTCACCAAGGCTTTGAAACCATTCACGTAGGATACCAACAAATCTTGAAGAGAATTCCATAAGGATTTGTTTCAGATTCGCTCCTTTTGTTAGCTGGAGGTCAATCCATGCTGCAAAAGAGTGTAATCTTTCTCTTCTCTTCTGGATTGGAACATCATCGAAGGAAAACCATGGTCCATTTGTTGGTTTGGAGGATGAATCTGAAGGACGAGGACGTGGTCCTTCTGTTTCTGGTTCCATATCTTCTTCAGAACTTTGAGACACTGGTTCAGTATATTGCTGGTTTGCTTCTAGAGTATCTCCAGCCATAAGTATAGCGGATAAATCAGCAACATCTGGTTCAGACTCAGCATCATAGGATCCTTCTCCCGATAGGGATGATTTAGCATCCTCAGAGTCTGATTCTTTTTCAGATTGGGAAGAGGAAGTTTCTTCAGGGTCTGAATTTTCTGACCATTGTAATGGATTATTTCCTGGAATAAGGGATGGTCTGGCCATGAAGGATTCTATTGGGTTTTTCTCTTCAGATTTAGAAGAGGAGGGAGGTATTTCATGACTCTTTGGAGGTGGTTGGCTTTTAGAGTAGAGAGCTTTTTCTTTGGCTTTTTAGGAATATCAAGTGGAATACTTGAAGCCATACCAAAATAAGTAGGATAATTTGGAGGAGATATAGGAGGTGATTCATATTTGGAACTATAACTGGGAAAGAAGGATAAGGACATACTTTGACTGCTCCTATCCCTTTCGATTTGAGAAAGTTCCTTATTTAGTCTCGTGATCTCAGCTTCTTTCTGCATGAACTCTGCTCCAAATTGGTTTTGTTCAATAAGGTTCCTCACATCTTTGTCCAGCCGGTTGATATTATCTTTCAGCTTCTCATATATCTGCTGGAGTTGATTCTCTACAGTATTAACCTTGGTGTGGTTAGATTGGACTGTGGTGAGAATCTATGAGACCTTAGAGTCTATCTCCTGTAGAGACTTGTTTTGAGCACATGCGTTGGCTGTTTGCCAGTTTAGTACTTCCTCTGCTTGAGTAGGACCATTTATTTGTCCGTCATGTTCCACAGTGGTACTTTTCACAAAGGGCTTGGAAGTAATCCTCTGTTGAGTGTCAACCTTCCTTTCTAGAGGTGGAAATTCTGCTTCATATCTGAACATGAAACAAGGTTGGACAACAGGAGGAGTTGGAGGAGAAGGTGCCTTAACTTCTTTGTGACACCCGTACTTTTCCTTTTGAAGGACAGCTAACCCTTTTCTGTAACATGGTAAGGGTTGTGGACTTGGATCCGGAGGGTCTGGTTTATCATCTGGCCTGCAACGTGGTTGTCTTGTGGTTTTCTTCTTTCCGCTTCTTCTCTGTATATGTTCTTCTTCATCAGAGTCTGATTCCTCTCCACAGGAACATTCTGGATCACACATGGATGGATCAACATCCCATACAAAATGACCATTAACTCTGTCAGTGTAAATATGGGATCCATTTGGTCAAAAACATGCAATTCGGATTTTTGTGTCTGCATTGACCTCAACTGGATAAACCATCAGCTGGAATTCAGGATTTGAAGGTTTCGAGCTGGATGGTGTCTGATAGATCATCTTCACACGTCCATCCTTCAACCTTGGAAATTTAAAGTCGGTGGCTTGCACCGTTTCTGACTGTTGGTGAAGGGACTCATAGTTGGTGATCCATTCTTTTGGAACAAGTTGCTCCAAGTCTTTTCTCCTGATTTGTCTGGGTATCTGGACAATTGTAGGGACGTCAGATCCAGACTCAGCAAGGACCATCAAAGCATCTTTTATGCCTTGATTTTGCAGATCTGGGTATCTGTATATATTATATGGGCTAACAACTGGGGGAACGGTTTGTTCTACAACAGCGTTGCTTGGAATAGTAGAGTATTCTATTGTATTTTCAATATGGCTAGTAGAAAATCTAGGTAGGGAAAGAGAAGAAGATATACTATGTATTTGGCTAAAAGGGATATCAACAGAGCTATTTGGGGACTGGGATTCCATATCAAGGGGAACGCCTCTTCTACTCGCCATCTTAGCTGGACCTAACCATTCTCTAACAAGTTCTCTGGCGGCATGATAGAACAGACCTGGCTCTGATACCACGAGGTGCCGGGAGCCCCACAAACCCATACCCTTAGGCAGCCTTAGCCTTTCCAAGAGGTTCTACAACACCGTTTGCTTCGAATAGTAGAGTATTCTACTGTATTTTCAACATGGCTAGTAGAAAATCTAGGTAGCGAAAGAGAAGAAGATATACTATGTATTTGGCTAAAAGGGATATCAACAGAGCTATTTGGGGACTGGAATTCCATATCAAGGGGAACGCCGCTTCTACTCGTCATCTTAGCTGGACCTAACCATTCTCTAACAAATTCTCCGGCGGCACGACAGAACAGACCTGGCTCTGATACCAAGAGGTGTCGGGAGCCCCACAAACCCATACCCTTAGACAGCCTTAGCCTTTCCAAGAGGTTAAGAAAGTATGACACCACCACGAGGTCTACTGCATCTTAGCCTAAGCGGCACACCTCGCCTGGACGGCTTTCTGGCAGAACCTCATAGGAAGGTCATTCATTCAAAACTTCAAAGAATTCTTAACCGCCATATGGATTGAGGGGATCGTGCCTAATAATATTATGCCAGGTGCTTCAATCATGTTTCTGATGTACAAGATCCTCAAAGAGGCAAGTACAAAGCATACTTCATGAAGAAGATCGAAGAATTTGAAAGATAATTGCAGATTAGCTAAGAGGCTTTTGAAGAGACATAAAAGAGATTTAGAAATTCATATTTTGTAAAAGGGAGATTTTATTTTGATTTCCGTCTGAGTTTTCCATACAACTGAAGAGGTACTTATATAGGCCTCATGTACAAAACAAGAAAGTGACACGTGTCCCTATTACAAGACACCTCTGCTAGACACGTGTTACCTTCTTAGACCTTCTTCATGAGAACTTGACATGTGTCCACTAACATGACACCTATCACATACACATGTCACCTGCATGGACTCCTTAAACAGAAAGCTGACACGTGTCCACTAAAAGGACACTCAAAATGACATGTGTCCTATAAAAGGACACTTACAACACCAAGCTGACACATGTTACATTACAAGGATAAGAAACTGACATGTGTCCAACAAAAGGACACTTACAACCATAAAATGACATGTGTCCGCTAGAAGGACACTTATTATTACAAACTGACACATGTCCATTGTAAGGACACCTATACAGTGCTGACATCAGGTGAGATTCTAAAAAATCTTGATGAGAAGTAGGTGCGATTTCACACCCACTATGTGAGATTTTCTTCGTCCTCAAGGTCTTCACCGGCAGCCGTCCTTCTCCGTTCCCGGTCGTCTCCCACAGGTCGGTCCCATGGCGGAGCCTCCATGGTATGGTTACACTTCTAATTTCTCACATCACCCAAACCCTAGACAACAAACAACATCCTCTACGTCTCACGGTGATCACATGCACGTCGCTGCAACTTCCGGTGACAACTCAACGACAGCAGGTATGACAGCAGGTAGCCATCACCTGTCGCTGCTAACGGGGTCTCTAGGGTTTCCTACCTCACCTCCTTCAACGATGCAAGACCCTAGGGTTTCTTGGAATAACCCTAGCGCACCAAAAAAATTTGTTGCCAGCGAAACCATCATCTTCGGCGACGGCGAGATTGCAGATAACAGCAGCGGCCAACAGAATATCACAACTGCTTGTTCCAACAACTTCTACTGAATCCCATGAAAATTTCTCCCGTTGACTAAGGCTCATGCTCCAGTAGGAGCCCATGCGTGCAGCAACGGACAACATCCTTGCGCGCCGGCCTCCGCGCATCCTCGTACCAGCGCAACAACATCCCACCTGCAAGCAGACTTGTCCCCCAGCAACGTGCAATCCAACAACCCCCAGCATCTTCCTGCGCTGTCCTTGCCTCAACCTGTGGTCCCCCCGCACGGACAGGCTGTTGGTTCCTTTGGGGGGGCGGCCACTTTTCCCCCATCGCATGTTGTCCGCCATGGGGGACCTGGCCCCCTTGTGCCTTCTCTTGGGGGGCCGACAGCTGTACCACCGTCCCAGGCCGCCCCTCCCCAGGGGAGTGATGACCCTGGGCCGCGGTCCACCATCCGTAGGGCCCACCGCATAAGAGCCAACATCCTATCTTGGAGTCCAATCACGCGCATCAGAATGCTGGAAATACTGCTTCAACGTCATCCGATCACGAAACGAACCTGCGATCTTCGGCTCATAATCCTAAAGCTAACCCCAATTTTGGATATTCTTTTGCTAAAATAGTTGCAGGTACCAATCCTCAGGATTCCACGACTCAGGCCCCTGGTAATGCCAATCTGTTTTCCACAGTGGTTTCTGGTAAAAATTCTATCCCTAAACCTGTTCAAAAAGGTGATTACTATTCCATTACCATTGATGATAATGTTTACCAGCAACATCTCGCTGAATATTCCTACTCGTTAATTGGAACGATTATTTTAGGAAAAGGTAACAAGCCATGAGCGAGTATGCTCTTACATAAACGCTTTTCTGAATTATGGGGTATTAAGAATGATTGGAAATTAATTCCCTTGGGCAAGGGATTTTTTTGTGTTAAATTGTTTAGTGCGCAGGATCGTTCTCGGGCTCAGCAACGCACTAATTGGACGCTTAACCCTGGTACTATCCGTCTATCTCCGTGGGTGCCTAACTTCAATCCTTACAAGGCACAAACTTCATTGGCCAGTGTTTGGGTATGGATTTTTGAACTCAGTCTGGAATACTGGGACCCCAATAAAATTATGGGGATTGCCAGTGCTCTTGGGAATCCATTATAGATTGATCAGCATTCTCTAGATGGTTCTTTGGGTCATTTTGTGCGGGTTCTGGTGGATGTTGACCTCTCCAAGCCATTGGAGGAACACATTATGGTTGAACGCACTGACAAGTACTCTTTTGTTTCTGTCACTTATGAAAAACTACCTGTGTTTTGCTCAAAGTGTTGCTTTACGGGACATTCAACAGCTTTATGTCGTTTTAACAATGCGGGTAACATGGCCGCGGAAGGGCGTGCATCACCGGCCCAGGGACGCTCGCGGGCTCCGGGTAATCGTCAGAATTCCATGCAGCGCGGCCGCTCCAGGGTCCGAAAGGTTTACCGTCCTGTTCAACAGGACAAGGGCAAGGCCGTCGATGACTCAATGGGAACTACGGGTTCGACTATGCGCCCCACCTCGCGCAATAGTCACTTTCTCTTCGGACATCCATCTTGGTAACACCTTTGAGGCTCTTGGTTCAATCGATTCTTAGGATCAGAATGTTCAAGCTGATTATCCAACTAGGGAACTATCTGCTATAGTCAATGCATCCAACACGGGAGCCGCCTCCACCATTATGCCAATTACGGTTCAGTATCCTTTGGGAAAACCTATTCGTGCTTTGAGCCGTGCTTTCAGAGACAACTCCTTGGATCCGGCTAAAGATAGAATTCTCCGGAAAGTCACATCAGGTCCGTCGCCCCCTATTCATGAAGTTACTATTGAAACGGAAAGTTCAGAACCACATGAGATGAACTTTGCCGCTACCAAGCGATGGGCAGATTACGCAGATGAAGTGGGACACACTCAATCGTCAGACTCCGCTACAAACCACACGCATGTTTTTACCGTGCGATCATCACGGGTGCCACCCCCACCACCGTCTCAATGAATTGCATCTTCTAGAACATCTGGGTGATTGGGAACGTTGCATCTCGCAATGTTCTTAAGGTTTTATACCAAAAGCATAAACCTTCTATCTTGGCTATTTGCGAACCCAAGGTGGACATTTCAGTTATTTCAGATTCTTATTAGCATAGCTTGGGTTTGACTTTTGCAGCACAAAGTTTTCGTGGAAATGGTTGGCCAAATATTTAGGTATTTCACGACTCAACAATCTCAATCCTTAATCAGGTTTGGTCTTCTTCCCAATGCATTGTTTTACAAGTTCAATTTGGTGCTTTGATTTTTCACGTTGGTTTCCCTCATGGTTTGTGTGATTACATTGCACGACGTGAGCTTTGGCTGGATTTGAGGAATTTGGGTCTTACTGGTCTGTTACTTGTTGGTGAATTTAATGCGGTCTTGGGACATCATGAGCGCTCCCGCAATGATACTCTTTCCCAAGCATCTTGTCAGGATTTTAGGGACTTCATGGAGGATGCTGGTTTATTTGCGGTGCCAACTACTGGGAATTCTTTCACTTGGTGCTCCCCCCGAAGGCCTCTATCTTTACTCCAGGCTAAGCTGGACAGAGCCCTTGAAACTTGCCCATTTTTTGCTTTTTGGCAGGCTGTCAAGGGATTAGTTCTTCCTCGTATTGGATCCGATCACCACCCCATTTTGGTTTCCTGTTCTTCGGCCAGTAGCAGGGGTCCGACTCCATTTTGTTTTCAGCGTATGTGGGTTCATCACAATTCATTCCGGGATTTGGTGACAACTTCTTGGGTTTCTCCATGTGACACGCCCAACCCTCTATTGCGTGTCATGAGGAAGCTCAAACGGTTGCGACAGGTTATTAAAGACTGGAACAGGGATGTTTTTGGGGATGTAAATCGGAAGGTGGATAGTCAGATGGAGCAACTTCGCCAGATTCAGACAGACATCGAGACATTGGGCTATTCCGCGAACCTCCGAGATAGGGAGTTGGACGCCCAGCTGAGGCTCTCGAAGATGCTACAGTTGCAATCCGAATTCCTTATGCAAAAGGCCCGCACTGTCTGGCTTAAGGATGGGGATCGTAACACAACATTTTTTCATCGGCGTAACCAGATTAGTATGGGCTGCGTGGGGATTCAGGGGCTTATGGTGGCAGGGAGTTTCACTAATAATGCTACGGTCCTTGGGGATCATATTATTTCATTTTACGAGGAGCTCTTTGCGGACACCGGGCATCCTACCTCGAATTTCTCGTTAGTCGACCAGGTTCTCACTCCAATGGTTGGGGCGCGGGATAACCCCAGCCTTACAGCCATTCCCTCAGATTCCGAGGTGCAGGCCGCAGTGTTTGATATGGATTCAGACAATTCTCCGGGGCGTGATGGGTTCAATGGGATTTTTTACCGCCATTTCTGGGATGTCATCTCTGCTGAGGTAACTGACGTTGTTCGCTTTTTCTTCAGTAATTCGTCACTATCTCTGGGATTGAATGCCAGTTTCGTGGCACTCATCCCAAAGACTAAGGATGCGAATGTCATTGAAAACTTCCGCCCGATTGTCATGAGTAATTTCCTTTTCAAGATTATCACGAAGATGATTGAAGTGCAAATTCTACCATCCAAGACTGCGTGCGAATTACACCATCACTGCGTGTGAATTTTATCTTCTTCTTCAACGTGATATTCAATGCCGTCGGTCCCCCAACCTCCTTCTTTGGCTGCCATCATGGCTGAACCGCCATGGTTTGGCCACACAGCCAATTTCGACCACCCTCCACACGTAGCGCACCCTCCTCGACATACAATAACACCACCGGAGAACCTGCTCGCTGCACAACGCCCCCCCGGCGCACTCCCACTGTCGCCTACATTTACTCATCCTTCACCATCGCAATGTGGCTCAGAGCCTTGCCCATCACCGACGATCGCTGAAACTAGGGTTTCTAACCCTTCTCCTCAGGCCATGGATGCCTACGCGCGCAGGGTTGTTCCCGCCGGCGATGGGGGACGAGGTCAGGTCTCCTTTCCCGCCTATGGCATGCCAGCGGAATTTATCCCCGCCCATATCCCACAAACGTACTCCGCTACCCTCCATCACACCTCAGGCGTCGCCCCAGTGGATCCCTACTTGCATCGCACGCCACCTACTCTTGATCAGGCGGAGCGCGGACAGGGGGACTTGGCCCCCGCGGACATTGCAGTGGCTGCTGCAACACACTTTACCCCCATGGACCCCAACTGCCATGGGGGGCCGGCCCCTCTAAGGGTCTTCATGAGGGGACAGCGGCTGTCCACTACTCCACCACAGCCATCTTCAGAGCACTCAAGCTGCATGTCCGCCCTACAATGCTGCTCAACCGACTGGAACCCACGACAACATGGCCTCCTCTTATGCGAAAATGAATTCGGGAAATCCCCATCCTTATTATAATATTACAGGTACGCAACACAACATGGATTCTACTACGCAGGCGCAAGGTAATTTCAAAACTTTCTCCCAGGCGGTATCTGGTAATTCTAAATCTATCCCTAAGCTGGTAAGAAAAGGGGATTATTACTCGGTTACTATTGATGAAAACGTGTATCAACAACGTCTCGCTGAATTCTTGTTTTCATTAATTGGAAGGGTCATTTTGGGAAAAGGAAACAAACCATGGGCGACTATGCTCTTGCATAAGCGCCTATCCGAATTATGGGGTATAAAAACTAACTGGAAACTAATACCCTTGGGAAAGGGATTTTTCTGTGTTAAGGTTTCTAATGCGCAGGATCATGCTCGTGCTCATGTTCGTATTAACTGGACGCTCAACCCGGGAACTATTCGGCTGTCGCCATGGGTACCGGATTTCAATCCATACAAAGTGCACACGTTAATGGCGAGTGTTTGGGTTCGTATCTTCGAGCTTGGTTTGGAATATTGGGATCCGAATACCATCCTCGGGATTGCCAGTGCGATTGGGAACCCCATACAAATAGACCAGCGATCATTGGATGGCTCTCTGGGTCATTTCATTTGGGTCTTGGTGGACATCGACCTGTCTAAACCCTTGGAGGACCACATTATGGTTGAACGGGTGGGTCAGTGTTCGTTCGTGTCAGTGTCGTATGAAAAGATGCCGGAATTTTGTTCTAAGTGTGGTATTACAGAACACTTGACGGCATCTTGCCGCCTCATTCCAGCGCAGAAACCTACTTCTAGGCGAGTGTCTCCCGATCAGGGACGCGCATGAACGTCAGCAGGACGTCAGAATTGATTCCACGGGGTCGTTCACGTGTTCGGAAAGTCTATCGTCCTGTGCAGTAGGACAAGGAAAAGGCCGTTGATGACTCAATGGGAAATACGGCCACGACTATGCGCGCTGGGTCCCCTCCCCGCGCCATTATTCCTTACTCTACGGACATCCATCTTGGTAACACATTTGAGGTGCTTGATTTAGGCGACTCTCAGGATCAGCACGACACGAGTCTCCAGAACAATTACCCAACTAGGGAGCCATCTCCCAAGGCACAACCTATCAGTACCGACACGCTTTCCACCGTCATGCCTATTACGGTTCAGCATCCTTTGGGTAAGCCTATCCGCGCTCTTAGCCGCGCATTTTGGGATAGCTCCTTGGACTCCGCAAAAACTCGAATTCTTCAGAGTGTTACGTCGGGACCGTCGCCGCTGGTCCATGAAATTACTATCGAACAAGAGGGTAATGAGCCACAAGAAATGAGATTTGCAGCATCGAAGAGATGGGCAGATTACGCAGACGCAGTTGGTACTTCACAGTCGGCCGACTCCACGGATCATCACACTCCTATTTTCACCGTGCGTTCAACACGGGCGCCTCCTCCCCCGACACCCCAATGAATTGCATCTTCTGGAATATCTGGGGGATTGGGAACATTGCTTCTCGCAATGTTCTTAAGGCTCTATGTCATAAACATAAACCTTCTATCTTAGCCATTTGTGAACCTAAGGTGGCCATCTCATCCATTTCGGATTCTTACTGGAATAGCTTGGGACTCAGTTTCGTTGCTCAGAACTTCCGCGCGAACGGATGACTAGATATCTGGGTCCTATGCGATGCAACCATCTCGGTCCTTAATCATATTTGGTCCTCTTCTTAGTGCATTATTCTGCAAATTCAATTTGGTTCTTTGGTTTTCCATGTTGGTTTTGCTCATGGTTTATGTGATCATGTTGCTCGGCGGGCACTTTGGTTGGAGCTGAGGAATTTGGGTCTTACTGATCTACTACTTATTGGGGATTTCAATGCTGTGTTGAGTCACCATGAGCGCTCTGGCATAGGTACATTATCCCAGGCTTCGTGCAAAGACTTTAGGGATTTCTTGGAGGATGCTAGGTTATTTGTTGTCTCGACTGCGGGAAATTTGTTTACTTGGTGCTCCCCCAGAAGGCCTCTAGCTCTCCTTCAAGCTAAATTGGATCGAGCCTGGCAACTGTCCCATTCCTCGATTTTTGGCATGTTGTTAAGGGTTTAGTCCTTCCGCGCATTGGCTCTGATCACCATCCCATTCTGGTCTCATGTACGTCCTCCATTGTCAAGGGACCTACTCCATTCCGGTTCCAGCGTATGTGGATTCATCATGATTCTTTTAGGGGTATGGTTACTGCCTCTTGGGCTCTCCCTTGCGCGTCGCCCGACCCTCTGTAGCGCATTATGTGGAAGCTCAAGAGATTGAGACAGACGATTAAGGTATGGAATAAGGAGGTTTTTGGGGATATTAATCGTCAGGTGGATTATCGGATGGAAAAGGTACATCAGATTCAAGCAGATATTGAATTCGAGGGTTTCACGAGAGAAGCTAAGGGAGAGGGAATTGGAGGCGCAGACAGTGCTGTCTCGCACATTGCTCATGCAATCGGAGTTTCTTCAGCAGAAAGCCCGTTTCGCATGGTTAAAAGATGGTGATCGAAACACAGCATTCTTTCATCGTCGCTGCCATATTAGAACCGGACATGCAGGGATTTAGGGATTGATGGTTGACGGTACTTATACGGAGGATCCAGGGACTCTCGCCAATCATATTGTCTCATTTTATACATCTCTGTTTGCAGATACAGGGCAGACCAACTCGGATTATACTTTGGTCGATCAGTTGATTTCGCCTACCGTTACTACAATTAATAATGCGCTCCTGACGGCCATTCCTTTGGCATCCGAGGTTAAAGAGGCAATTTTTGATATGGGTTTGGATAGTGCACCGGGGCCGGACGGTTTCAGTGGGAGATTTTATCAGCATTTCTGGGACATCGTGTCAGATGAGGTGTTGGCGGCAGTCCGTTATTTCTTTGTTACGGCCTCCTTTCCGACAGGGTTGAATGCCAGTTTCATGGCACTCATCCCAAAAACAAAGGAGGCCAACACGGTGGAGGACTTTAGACCAATTGTCATGAGTAATTTTCTTTTTAAAATTATCACGAAGATCCTGGCAACTCGTATGGGCGCCATCATCTCTTCGTACTTATCTCCGACTCAGTTTGGATTTATCCCAGGTAGGAAGATTCATGATTGTATTGCGCTGGTTTCGGAGGGGTTTAACATCTTGCAGGGGCGGAGTGACACCAACATGATTCTAAAAATTGACATCCTCAAGGCTTCTGACATGATTCATTGGGGTTTTCTGATACACGTCTTGCGTCGCTTTGGTTTCTCCGAGGTGTTCATTCACTGGATTGAGATTATCCTGAAATCCTCCAGAATTTCGATCCTTCTGAATGGGTCGCCGTGGGTTATTTCTCTTGCTTTCGCGGGGTCAGACAGGGGGATCCGTTATCACCCCTTCTCTTTTGTATTGCTCAGGATGTTCTAAGCAGGTTATTGGAGGAAGCAGTGAGGGGCAATTGCCTTCAGGCCTTCATGGCGCCTAGACAGGTTGTTTTCCCTTCTTTGATGATGTATGCGGATGATATTGTGATTATGTGTGGGGCATCCACAAGCAATGCACGTTCTATTATCCAGGTGCTAAATCTATATGCGGACATCTCTGGTCAGATATTCAATCCAAATAAATCTAAAGTTTATGTTGGCAGTCGGGTTCCCAATTATGTGCGAGGACGTATTCAGACGATAACAAGGATGCATCTGGGTGCCCTCCCTACAACCTATCTAGGCGCCCCTATCTTCGAAGGGACGCCAAAGGTGGCGGATCTCCAGTCCGTGTTTGATAAAATTATCTTTAAGTTCAGGAGGTGGAAAGGGTCTTCCCTATCTATTGCTGGTCGCATTTGTTTGGTGAATTCGGTGATTACCAGCTCCTTCGTGCACATTATGATGGTGTACAAGTGGCCTAGAACTTTGCTGTGGCAAATGGAAACGGCCATGCGTAATTTCATTTGGACTGGGAATGTAAACTCTAAGGGTTCGGTGGTGGTTAATCGAGTCGTTGTTGTATGCCTCGGGCGGAAGGTGGTTTGGGCGTCCGTTCCATCGTGGTTGCCAATAATGCCTTCCTTATGAAGATGGGTTGGAAGATTATGACTTCAAACTCTTTAGTTTACAACATCCTCAGAAAACGCTTTTTAACTCTGAGGGTTCTCCTCGCAGCTCGTATATCACATCTTCCATCTGGAGAGGGGTTAGGCCTGGGCTGACAGGGTTATTGGAGGACTGCCGTTGGATTCCCGGTTGCAACTCCAACATCTTATTCTGGCTGGATAACTGGCTGGGCTACACCATTGCAGATAGGATTGGTATCCCGCAGGAGTACAAATATTTATTTTGGCAGCGCATCTCGGATTACTTTTATGATGGGACTTGGCATTTCACCCTATCGTTTATTGAGGCTTATACAGATATGGTTCGTGATATTGTTAGAATCCCGATCGCCCCGGAATCATCGGACGCACGGGTATGGATTCACTCCGACAATGGGACTATTTCTTCAAAGGCGGCTTACGTATATCTGCACCCACATTCCCCGGTGGTGCAATGGGGTTCCTGGATTTGGTCACCTAATATTCAGGAAAGATGATCGATTGTGACTTGGCGCGCCATCCACAATCGACTGGCCATTTTGGATGTCTTGCATCCACAGGGTTCCTTCACTGGCCCTTCAGTTTGTGTTCTATGTTGTGCTGATGCGGAATCTGTAGATCATTTATTTGTCTCATGTGCTTTTGCAGGAGCTCTTTGGAAGTGGATTTTCGATTCTTTTGATATTCACTACTTTCGGGCATATAGTTTTAATGAACTCCTTGTTCGTTTAATGGATTTTCATTTCAGTGAGCAGGTTTCTTTTCTTTGGCGGGCTGCGGTATTATCTGGCATTTGGCTCATCTCGCAGATCATAAATGACCTAACCTTTCACGACAAGATCTGGACACTCGAGGCGGCCATCCTACGCCTCCGTGTTCTTATTCTGGAGTCTTCATCCTTGGATAGAGGTTGCATGCATAATGACCAAAGGGACCTTCTCATCCTTCATCGACTACGGGTTCCTGGGCGCCCTAGACAGGCTCCAAAGGTGGTGCAGGTTACATGGCAGAAGCCTTTGTCGGGATGGACTAAGGTTAACATAGACGGAAGCGCTACGGGGGCGCCCGGTCGCCTAACGGCCTCCGGGGTTTTTCGCAATTGTAGGGGGTTCTTTCGGGGGTGCTTTGTGGAACGTTGTGGATTGGGTTTCGCTTTTGAGGTGGAGCTATCGGCGGCTATGCGAGCCATTCACTATGCTTTCTCGAAGGGGTGGAATCAACTATGGCTGGAGTCGGACTCAGTCTATGTGGTGGAGTTGCTACGAAGGAGATCGACAGGGGTGCCTTGGCGCCATCTAGGTAGGTGGCAGTTCACCCTTCACCTTCTGTCTCAGATGAATATCGTGGTCTCGCACATCTTTAGGGAAGGCAACCGGGTAGCGGATATTCTTAGCAAGATGTCTCACGTGGATACGTGGTGGGGGACGCCTCCTGAGACTATTATCCCATCCCTCACTCAGGATTATGTTGGCCAATCTAACTATAGGTTTGATAGGTTTGCTAGCTAGTGCGTCTGTTGTCGGTTATTTGGGTGCACTTTCCCTTGGGGGGTACTCTTTTTCCTTCCAAGGGTTTTTCCCACAAGGGTGGGTTTTACCTTGGAAGGTTAACGAGGCCCCAACCATTCAGCCATCTGGTCGGCTTGTGACCATTCTGTTATCTGCTTTGATGTTGTTTACAGGCTTTACTTTGGCTACCTGATCAGCCTGTGATCAGGATGACTCTTTTTCATTTTTATATATTATCGCATTTATTCAAAAAAAGATTATCACGAAGATATTGGCTACGCGTATGGGTTTGATTATTGCCAATTATTTATTTCCAACTCAGTTTGGTTTTATCCCGGGCAGACAAATTCATGATTGTATTGCCATGGTATCTGAAGGGTTCAATGTCTTACAGGGTTGCACAAATTCGAATATGATACTGAAAATCGATATTCACAAGGCATTCAACACATTGAGATGGGATTTCTTACTACATGTCTTTCGCCATTTCAGTTTCTCTGAGACGTTCGTGCGTTGGGTGGAGGTGGTTCTTCGGTCGTCCAGGATATCAGTGTTGTTGAATGGGACGCCTGTTGGTTATTTTCCCTGTTTCAGAGGAGTCAGACAAGGGGATCCTTTATCACCCTTATTGTTTTGTATTGCGGAGGAGGTCCTGGGTCGGTTTATTGCAGCGGCGATAGATCAGTCTCGGTTATCTGCCTTCACGGCCCAAGGGGTATTGTCTTTCCATCGTCCATCTTATATGCGGAAGATATTGTAATCATGTGTGGGGCATCATCTTCCAATGCCCGGGTCTTGCTTTAGATTCTTACTCATTATGCAGATATCTCGGGTCAAGTATTTAATCCACAGAAATCCAAGGTATACTTTGGTTCGCAGGTTTCGTCATATGTCCGTGGGAGGGTACAACACATTTTGGGGATCCATCCAGGGGCGTTCCCTACTGTGTATTTAGGCGTTCCAATCTTTAAGGGCACTCCCAAGGTTGCAAATTTACAGCCGATCTTTGACAAGATAATTCTCAAATTCAGAAGATGGAAAGGTTCGTCTCTTTCCCTTGCTGGTAGAGTTTGTCTGGTTAACTCGGTGATTACTAGTTCTTTTGTGCACACCATGATGGTTTATAAATGGCCGCGTACACTGCTCAAGCACATGGAACGAGCCATGCGCAACTTCATTTGGACCGGGGATGTGAATTCTAAGGGGAAGGTGGTGGTCAGTTGGGATAAGTGTTGCACGCCTAGAGCAGAGGGGGGTCTGGGCGTGCGATCTATTGTAACTGTGAACACGGCTTTCTTGATGAAATTGGGTTGGAAGGTTTTGAACTCGGACTCAGTGGTCTTCAGAACCCTCAGACAACGGTACTTTACGAGGAATGGGGAGATTAAACGGTCCTTTATCCCTTCTTCAATTTGGGCTGGGATTAAACCCTGCATTTTCGATTGCTTGGATGATGCTCGTTGGATCCCAGGCGCCAATTCCGGGGTTTTATTCTGGATTGATAATTGGTTGGGCTACTCTATAGCAGACAAAATTGGCATCCCAGAGGCCTATAGATACTTATTTCAGCAGCGCATTTCTGACTACTTCTACGAGGGGTCCTGGCACTTTACCCTCTCTTTTGTGGAGGCCTATCTGGAGTTGGTACGGGCCATCGTGCGCGTCCCTATCACACCAGAGTCCTGGGATACACGTGTTTGGCTGAACTCGGAGGATGGTTTGGTTACCTCGAAGGCGGCTTATGATCATATACGCCATCAGCGCCCGTCAGTTAAATGGGGTTCTTAGATTTGGTCGCAGCATATCCCGGAATGGAGATCGGTGGCAACTTGGAGGGCCATACACAACCGACTGGTTGTCTAGGATTCTCTACGAGCTAGGGGAAGTTTTACTGGCCCTTCAGTTAGCGTTTTCTGTAGGGAATCGGAAGAATCGGTTGATCACTTATTTGTCTATTGTTCTTTTGCAGGAAATATATGGCGTTGGATTTTCCATGCTTTCCAAGTGCACCCTCTTTAGACTTACAGTTTCAACGAGCTACTCGTGCGGTTAATGTCTTTTCATTTCAGTGACCAGGTCGCTTTCCTTTAGCGTGTGGCAATTATTTCCTGCATCTGGCTTATATGGCATATCCGCAACGAGCTCATCTTTCACAACAAATCCTGGACACTAGAGGCGGCCATCATTCAATTACAGGTTCTCATTGTAGAATCATCATCTTTGGATCGGGGATGCATGAATAATAATCAACAAGAACTATTTATCTTGCACGGTCTGTTGCTTCCTGGACGGGTTAGACAGGCTCCAAAGATTGTGGAGGTTAAGTGGCAAAAACCCCTCCCGGGTTGGATCAAGGTTAATACGAATGGAAGCGCTTCAGGGGCGCCAGGCAACCTCACAGCTTCCAGAGTCTTCCGGAACTGTAGAGGTTTTTTTCGAGGATGCTTTGTCCATCATTGTGGTTTACTAGCTCCTTTGTGCATACGATGATGGTTTACAAGTCTTCTTCCAGAGTACTCCGTCTTCTTGCTCAGCAAGTCTGCAACCCGATTGCCTTCCCGAAAAATATGAGAAACTACGAGATCCATGTGCGCCAGAAGATGAAGTGTGTGGCGCCAATGACTAAGGTGGTGCCACGGGACCTCCGTCAATCTCTTCTCTAGCAAATTCACCACATACATCGAATCCGACTCCAGCCAAATTTGTGTCCAGCCCTTAGCAAAAGCATACTGAATTGCCCACATTGCTGCGACCAATTCAGCTTCAAACGCATAGCCTGAACCACAGTTGTGAACAAAACACCCCCGAAAGAAACCTCTACAGTTTCGGAAGACCCCGGAAGCAGTGGGAGTGCCCGTCGCCCCCGATGCACTGCCATCCGTATTTACCTTGATTCAAACCGGGAGGAGTTTTTGCCAGTTAACTTCCACTATCGTCGGTGCCTGTCTAGCCCTGCCATCCAATGAGTACTTGGAGATGAATAATTGCCGCCTCCAGTGTCCAGATTTTGTTGTGAAAAACTAACTCATTTCGGATAAGCCAAATGAGCCATATGCAGGAAAGGATAGCCGCCCGCCACAGGAAAGTAACCTGCTCACTGAAATGAAAGTACATTATCCGCACCAGAAATTCGATAAAGCTATGTGCCTCAAAAGGGTGCACGTTGAATGAATCAATGATCTATCGCCAGAGAGCTCCTGCAAAGACACAAGAGACAAATAAATGGTCAACCGATTCCGCAGATTCACAACAAAGAGTACAAACCGAGGGGCCAGTAAAACTTCCCCTAGCTTGTAATGAATCCAAGACAGCCAATCAATTGTGGATAGCCCACCACGCCACCACCGATCGCCGTTCCGGGATATGTTGCGACCAAATCCAAGAACCCCACTTGACTGCTGGGTAGTGGGGATGCATATGATTATAAGCGGCTTTCGATGTAACCAAACAATCATCTGAGTTTAACCAAACACGTGTATCCCTTAAATCTGGAGCAATAGGGACGTGTACAATAGTACGGACAAGATCCAAATAAGCCTCCACAAACAAGAAGGTGAAGTGCCAGGACCCGTCATAAAAGTAGTCCGAGATGCGCTGATGAAATAAATATCTATAACCCAGCCAGTTATTAATCCAAAATAATACCTCGGAATTAGCCCCTGGGATCCAATGAGAATCATCCAAACAAGCCGAAATGCATGGTTTATTCCAAAGAAGGAATAAATGACCTCCGAACCGCCCCATCCTCTGTCAAGTATCGATGCCTTAGGGTTTTGAAGATCACTGAATCCGAGTTCATGACCTTCCAACCCAATTTCATCAAGAATGTCGTGTTAGACGCCACAATCGATCGAACTCCCAGACCTCCTTCATTTCTAGGCGTGCATCACTTGTTCCAAATCACCACCACAGAACCCTTAGTATTCACATCCCCAGTCCAAATGAAATTACGCATGACCCTTTCCATTTGCTTGAGCAAGGTGCTGGGCCATTTGTAAACCATCATAGTGTGCACAAAAGAACTAGTGATCACCAAATTAGGGGCACCCTTGAAGATTGGTGCACCTAGGTATACGGTGGCAAACGTCCCGAGCTGAATCCCCATGATATTTTGTACCCTCCCACGGACATACGATGAGACCCCGGAGCCAAAGTAAACTTTAGACTTCCGACAATTGAACACTTAGCCCGAGATATCCGCATAAATTGTGAGAATCTGAAGAAGGACACGGGCATTGGCTGAGGAAGCCCCACATATAATAACAATGTCATCCGCGTATAAGATGGACGATGGGAAAATAATATGCCTGGGCGCCGTAAATGGAACTAAATGATTCTGATCCATCACCACTGCAATCAACCTACTAAGTACTTCTTCCGCGATGCAAAACAATAACGGAGATAGAGGATCACCTTGCCTGACCCCTCTAAAACAGGAAAAGAACCCTACCGGCGTCCCATTTAACAACACTGATATTCGGGACGACCGAAGAATAATATCCACCCAATGAACAAAATTTTTTGAGAAACCAAAGCGGCGCAAAACGTGTAGTAAGAACCCCCACTTCAATGTATCAAACGCCCTACGGATATCAATCTTCAAGATCATATTCGAATACGTGCGACCCTGCAAGACATTGAACCCTTCTGAGACCATGGCAATACAATCGTGAATCTGCCTTCTTGGAACAAACCCAAACTGCATCGGAGATAAATAGGTGGCTATGATCAAACCCAAACGCGTAGCTAAAATCTTCGTAATGATCTTGAACAGAAAATTGCTCATAACAATCGGGCGAAAGTTCTCAATAGCATTAGCATCCTTAGTCTTTGGGATGAGCGCCATGAAGCTAGCGTTTAAACCCAAAGGTAGGGACGAGCTAATAAAGAAAAATCGAACAACAGTGATCACCTCGATGGAAATGACATCCCAGAAGTGGTGATAAAAAATCCCATTGAAACCGTCTGGTCCCGGAGAGCTATCCGGATCCATATCAATAACTGCTTCCTTAATCTCTAAATCCGAAGGAATGACTGTTAGGCTTGCATTATCCTGCGCCCCAACGCTGGGGGTGATGACCTGATCAACTAAAGTATAGTCCGAAGTGGAACCCCCGGTGTCCGCGAAGAGCTCCTTATAGAAAGAAATAATATGATCAGCAAGAACCGCTGTATCATCAGTGTAACTGCCATCCACCAGGAGACTCTGAATCCCCATGCGTCTATTACGAATCTGGCTACGACGATGAAAAAATGCCGTATTACGATCCCCATCCTTAAGCCAAGCCAAACACACCTTTTGCTTAAGGAATTCAGATTGTGATAGTAGTGTCTGAGAGAGCATTATTTGGGCGTCCAACACTTTATCCCGAAGAGCAGCTGTATAGCCCAAAATCTCTATGTCTGCCTAAATCTGACGAACTTGCTCCATCTGACGTTCCACCCTATGGTTAACGTCCCCAAAGTCATCTCTGTTCCAGCCTTTAATCGCCTGTCGCAACCTTTTGAGCTTTCGCATGACACGCTACAGAGGATTGGGCGACATGCAAGGAGAAACCCAGGAAGCGGTTACCAAATCACAGAAGGTGTCATGGGAAACCCACATGCGCTGAAAACGAAATGGAACCGGACCCCTGTTAATGGAAGAAGAACAAGACACCAAAATGGGGTGATGGTTGGATCCAATGCGTGGAAGAACTAAGCTCTTGACAACTTGCCAAAAAGAGAAAAATTGACAAGTTGCTTGGGCATGGTCCAACTTAGCTTGAAGTAAGGATAGAGGCCTTCGGGGGGAACACCAAGTAAAGGAATTCCCCGTAGTCGGCACCGCAAACAAATCAGCATCCTCCAAGTTATCCCTGAAATCCTGACAAGAGGCTTGGGATAAAGTACCATGCCAGAACGCTCATGATGTCTCAATACCGCATTAAAATCCCCAATAATCAGCAGATCAGTAAGACCCAAATTCCTCAATTCCAACCAAAGTGCACGCCGTACAATGTGATCACAGAACCCATAAGCGAAAGCAACATGAAAAATTATAGAACTAAATTGAACTTGCAAAACAATACACTGGGCAGAAGACCAAATCTGATTAAGGACAGATATACCAGCATCACGAAATACCCAAATATCAGCACGTCCATTATCCCGAAATGTCTGAGTCACAAATGTTAAATCCAAGCTATTCCAATAAGAATCCGAAATCGAAGAAATGTCCACCTTGGGCTCCCAGATCGCCAAAATAGAAGGTTTATGCTTTTGACATAAAGCCTTAAGAACATTGCGAGATGCAGCATTCCCAATCCCCCGGATGTTCCAGAAGATGCAATTCATTAAGACGGTGGTGGGGATGGCGCCCGTGATGAGCGCACGGTAATAATAGGAGTGTGTTTTGAAGCCGATTCTGACGATTGAGACTGTCCCATTTCATCTTCATAGTCTGCCCATCTCTTTGAAGCTGCAAAGTCCATCTCATGTGGCCCTGGGCGATCCAATTCAATAGTGATGTCATGAATCACTGGTGATGGACCCCTTGGTGATGCTCTGGATTAATCTGGATTTAGCTGAGTCCAGAGAGCTATCCCGGAAGGCACATGTGAGAACCCGAATAGGCTTCCCCAATGGATGTTGAACCGTAAGAGGTAGAATAGTGGACACGGGTCCCATGTTGGAAGAAGAGGCTTTGGGGACTGATTCCCTTGTTGGATAATCGGAGTGAGAATATGCTGACGGTTGATCGGGAGTGTCATCTGAAACTAGAGCCTCAAATGTGTTACTCGTATGTATATCAGAAGGGCAAGTGACTATTGCACAGGTAGGGGATCCTACACGCATAGCCGAATCCGTATTTCTCATTGAGTCATCAACGGCCTTGCCCTTGTCCTGCTGCACAGGTCGATAAAGTTTATGGACCCTTGAACGACCCCGTTGCACTAAATTCTGACGTCCCGTTGAAGTCCTTGGCCATCTTTGATCAGGAGAGGCCCGCCTTTCCATAGTTGATTTCCCTGCTGGAGTAAAACGGCAAGAAGCCATCGAATGTCCCGTAATACTACACTTCGAACAAAATTCCGGCAATTTTTCATACCATAATGACACGAAGGAGCACTGACCCACTCGTTCCCCATGATGTGATCCTCCAAAGGTTTTGACAGATCAATATCGACTAACACCCAGATGAAGTGACCCAAAGAACCATCCAGCGAACGATGGTCTATTTGTATTGGGATCCCAATCGCACTTGCAATCCCCAAGATGGTATTAGGATCCTAGTATTCCAAACCAAGCTCGAAGATTCGAACCCAAACACTTGCCATTGACGTGTGCACTCATGCTCGAGCATGATCCTGCGCATTAGAAAACTTAACACAAAAAAATCCCTTACCCAAGGGGATTAGTTTCCAGTCAGTTTTAATTCCCCATAATTCAGATAGGCGTTTATGCAAAAGCATTGTCGCCCAAGGATTATTTCCTTTTCCTAGAATCACCCTTCCAGTTAATGAATAAGAAAATTCGGCGAGGCGTTGTTGGTAAATGTTTTCATCAATAGTGATTGAATAATAATCGCCTTTTCTAACCGGCTTGGGGATAGAATTGGAATTACCAGAAACCGCATGTGAAAATGTTTTGAAATTACTTTGGATTGAGCATTAGTATTATGAGCCGAATGTTGAGGGTTCGTTATATAAACGGAAGTCGTTGGAGGAGAGTTCCCAGCAATCTGGGATGTATTCTTGGCAACAGCATTCAGACGGGGGCCTGTGCTCAGGATCCCATGTAGACGGCAGACGGTGGCCCAAGGGTCATCACCCCCCTTGGGGGGCGACCTTGGTGGAGGAAGTTGCAACCGGCCCCCCATAAGGTGGCATAAGGGGGCCGCCCCCCCCCCCATGGGGGGAAGAGTGGGCGCCCCCCCAATATACTTGGCTTGCATGGGCTGAGGGGGCCACCCCCCTTGCTGCTCCCTCATGCCAATAACCAGCATCATCAGCAGTTGATCGCGAGGAGGTCTGCTCGCTGCTCATCGCTTGCTGCACGTAGGGGAGCAGAGGGCTGGGCTGCGGGTTGCGCGGAGGGTTGGGCTGCACAGGGGGGTTGTCCTGCGCATGGGCGCTGGGTTGCGGAGGAGCTAGCCTGAGCGTGGTCGCTGGGATGCGCGGAGGAGGTGGCCTACCCATGGGCGCTAGGATGTGGAGAAGCGCATTGCGCGGAGGGCCGCAGCGCAGCAGTCTACGCAGATAGGGGTTGCTAGTTGTGTAACGGCAGGGAATTGATAGCAGCAGATGTCGACGACGATGGCATAAGGTAAAATTTCGGAGGGATTAATCCGGCTGGCACGTGGACAGCGTTGGATGGCGAGGGAATGTTCGATTGAGATCGCACGAGGGACGAAATTGGACGTGAGTCCATGTAAGAGTGGCTCCACCATGGAGCCACCGGAAAAGAGTTGCTAACGCCGACGGACGGCCGTGAAGGAGGAGGAGAGAGAGAAAACCCTAGAGAGAGAATTTTTTTCAAAGCATTTCATTAAAAACTATCTATATATACTATTAGAGTATAGAAGAATCAAAGTTTACGAGTTCACTTACAACATTTGATCTAAAACTTGTCGCATATAGTTACGAAAATAGAACATCATAATAAACATTTTAACATTTCTTCTAGCATGTATTTACCAAAACAAGATTGTTGGTTTTAACCTTAAAAAAAGGGTTCCATCACGGTTCCATCGACGGTTCTAACCGACGATGAAAACCGCCGGTTCCACGGTTTTTGAGACCTAGGAACTAGAACTGGAACCGACTTACATGATTTCGGATATGGTTTTCAAACCATTGGCCATGGTTACGGTTTAGGAACCATTGACAACGGTTCCAGTTCCAATTTGGAACCTGATTTCGGTTCCATTTGGCCACCCCTAGTTCTTGGGAATTTGGCTCGAACATCTGAGTATCTGTGTCACCTTCTTGGTTATCTTCTCGTTAGTGACTTAACTCGGGTTTATCAACACATGGATTTATCACGAATGATGTATATATGTTGTGGTCTAGGTGGGTTTGGAGGAATCTTGTTAATAACCAGGAGATGCATGCATAATTCATTAACTCAGGCTACTGGCTGGTGATTTTTTTTTTATAGAATGGTAAAATATATATAAAAAAAAAAAGATGATGCTGCTTACAAGCCAAGCAGCTAGCCTAATCCAATGAAGAAGTGCAACACCTCAAGGTCCGAAAAACGTAAACAAAACAAATAGAATCCCATAGAAACTGCTTACAAGCCAAGCAGATAGCCAAAAGTGGGGCCTCGTTAAAACCTATCAAAGTAAAACCCAGAGGGAAAAACCTTTGATAGGAAAAAGAGTACCCCATAAAACTATGCATAACGATAGGAAATCTGGCCACTGATATCTTCATGCAACTCTGTCGAAACCGACTCAGGAATTATATGGGACCAATCTAAATGAACGTCCATCTTGGAGAGTTTATCCGCTACTTTGTTGCCCTCTCTGTAAATATGAGAAACCCTGAACTCCATGTGAGAAATATAGTGAAGCGTCATCCACCATCTGGCTAAGAACTTCCATGGCACACCAAGAGATCGTACTTCTAGCAACCCGCATACGTAAGTGGAATCCGATTCTAACCACAGTTTGTACCATCCTCTCCTATAAGCCCGCTCGATTGCCGTCATCGCTGCAATTAATTCAGATTTGAAAGCAAAACCTCTACCAACATTGTGACTAAAGCATCCAGTGAAAAAGCCCTAGCAATTTCGAAATACTCCCGCTGCCATACATCTACCCGGTGTTTCCCGCGCACACCCGTCAGTATTAACCTTCATCCAACCTATTAATGGAGGATACCATCTAACGTGCTTAATCACAGGCGGTGGTTTGGGCCTTCCCTGCACAGAGAGCCGTCTTAAACATAAAAGATCATATACCGAGTTGGACATATAAGTGCAATCTTTGGTTGATGATTCAATAATGAGCGCCTTAACCAAAATAATAGCAACCGTATGAAGGGTTTTTTTTTAAATAAGTGCGATATTATATATAAAAATGAAAAATATTCATCCCGATCACTGGCTGATCAGGTAGCCAATGTAAAGCCTGTAAACAAAGTCAAATCAGATAACAGAATGGTCACAAGCCGACCAGATGGTTGAATGGTTGGGGTCTCATTAAAACCTTCCAAGGTAAAACCCACCCTTGTGGGAAAAACCATTGGAAGTAAAAAGAGTACCCTCCATAGGAAAGTGCTCCCAATTAACCAAGCAGAAATAGCAGACGCACTAACTAACAAACCTATAGTTAGATTGGCCAACATAATCCTGAGTGAGGGATGGGATAATAGCTGCTGGGGGCGTCCCCCACCACGTATCCTCGTGCGACGTCTTGCTAAGAATATCCGCTACCCGGTTGCCGTCCCTAAAGATGTGCGAGACCACAAAATTCATCTGAGAGAGAACGTGGAGGGTGTACCGCCATCTACTCAAATGACGCCAAGGCACCCCTGTCGATCTTTTCCGCCGCAACTCCACCACATAGACCGAGTCCGACTCCAGCCATAGTTGATTCCACCCCTTCGAAAAAGCATAGTGAATGGCTCGCATGGCCGATGCTAGCTCCGCCTCAAAAGCGAAACCCAAGCCACAACATTCCATGAAGCACCCCCGAAAGAACCCCCTACAGTTACGAAAAACACCGGAGGCTGTTAGGCAACCGCGCGCCCCCATAGCGCTTCCGTCTGTGTTAACCTTAATCCATCCCAGGAAAGGCTTCTGCCATGTAACCTGCACAATCTCCGGGGCTTGTCGTGGGCGCCCACGAACCCGAAGTCTACGAAGAATGAAAAGGTCTTGTTGATCATTGTGCATGCAACCTCGGTCCAAGGAAGATGACTCAAGAATTAGAACACGAAGGTGTAGGATGGCTGCCTCCAGTGTCCAGTTCTTGTCGTTGAACGTCAAGTCATTTCTAATTTCCCAGATGAGCCAAATACAGGATAACACTGCCACTCTCCATAGAAAGGCCACCTGCTCACTGAAATAAAAACGCATTAAACGCACTAGGAATTCATTGAAACTATATGCTTGAATGTAATTGACATTAAAAGCATCAAAGATCCACCGCCAAAGAGCCCCTGCAAAACCACAAGAAACAAACAAGTGGTCACCAAGCAAACCTTAGCAGCAAGGGATAATGCCATCCCTTTCCAACGTCAAAATTTCAGGATAACCTTGTCAAAAACGTGCTGCAAGACCGCGGCCTTAGGAGCACCTTTAAAGATTGGGGCTCCTAAATAAACCGTAGGGAAGACTCCTAACTGAATACCCATAATAGACTGAATACGCCCACGCACATGAGTAGAAACCCAGGTGCCAAAGTAAACTTTAGATTTACGAGGATTGAAGGCCTGACTCAAAATATCATCATACATCGCGAGGATCCGAAGGAGGGTACGGGCGTTAGTCGTGGATGCCCAACATAATTACAATATCATCAGCGTAAAGAATCAAAGAGGGAAAGATAATATGTTTAGGTGCACTAAATGGCCCTAGCTGGTTCTGAGTCACTGCTGCCTCAATGAATTTGCTCAAAACCTCTTCCACAATGCAAAAAAGCAAAGGAGAGAGAGGATCACCTTGCCTAACTTCCTTCTAATACCCCAGATCTCGGAAAGCCGTTTATGCAAAAGCATAGTAGGCCATGGCTTGTTACCCTTTCCTAAAATCACCCTCCCAATCAAAGAATAAGAGAATTCGACGAGACGTTGCTGGCAAACGTTTTCATCAATAGTCACAGAATAATAATCTCCCTTCCTAACAGGTTTAGGGATAGAGTGAATCTTACCGGAAACTATATGAGAAAATGTAGTAAGATTACCTGGGGCCTGGGGAAATGTTGAATCCAAAGGATGGGTATTACCTGAAACAACTTTAGCAAAAGTGTTACCCAAATTAGTATGAGCATTAGCATTATGAGCCGAAAGTCGGGGGTTCGAGTCATGAATGGAGGTCGTTGTAGAGGAGCTTCCAGCAATCTGAGTAGCATCTTTGGGAACAGCATCCTTGGGAGGGCATGCAGGCGGAATTCCATGCAGGTGGCAGACAACAGCCCAGGGGTCATCACCCCGGGGGGCGGCCTTGGAGGGATCATAGGCAGTCGGCCCCCCATAAGCATGCACAAGAGGGCCCCCCCCATGGCTAGCGGCTGCCATGGGGGGAAGAGTGGTCGCCCCCCAATAGTAGCGGCCTCCAAGGGATAGGGGATGGCCACCCCCTTACAATAAGAGCCCTTAAAAGTTGTAGATTTTCCCCCATGATCTGAAGACAAGGGCAACAAGTAGTATTCCGACGGAACTAAACCGGCGGACATTCGATCAAAAGAGGGCTGTACGGATTGTTTGGCGGACGGAAAAAAATTCGACGGGATGGAACATGAGGGATTGAATGAAACCGTAGGCATAGAAGATGGAGATTGAGGACGTACATGAGGGCTGAAGTTGGATGTTAGTCCATGGAAAGGTGACTCCGCCATGGAGTCACCGGAAAAATGGCTGCGAAATCCAAGGTGCGACGGACGAAGGGCGCACAGTGGAGAGAGAAACCCTAGAGAGAGAATTCCCAATTTTTGTAAGCAACTAATTGATCTAATTTGTTCTTTTGTTCCTAAAAACTTGTGTCCTATCTTCAAGGTTCTAAAAGGCACTTTTGAAAAGAGATAAGGGCCGAAAACCTTTTTTTCTTTTTGAATAAGTGTGAATATATATATATATATATATATATAAAATGAAAAAAGAGTAATCCTGATCACAGGAAGATCAGGTAACCAAATGAAAGCCTGGAAATAATGTCAACAACCAAAACAAAGTGGTCACAAGCTGACCAAATGGCTAAATGGTTGGGGCCTCGTTAAAACCTTCCAAGGTAAAACCCACCCTTGTGGGAAAAACGCTTGGAAGGAAAAAGAGTACCCCCCAGGAAAAATAGGCGCCTAAAAAAGAAACCTGAAGTGGTGGCGCATTAAGTAACAAACCTATAGTTGGGTTGGCCAACATAATCATCAGTGAGGTAGTGAAGAAGGTCTGTGGGCGGGATGCCCCACCAGGTGCCACTCTCCGTCTTCTTGCTCAGCATGTCTGCCACCCGATTGCCTTCGCGAAAGATATGAGAGACTACAAGATCAATGCCACTGAGCAGATGCAAGGTTTGGCGCCAATGGCTAAGATGGCGCCATGGGACCTCCATCGTTCTCTTCTCCAGCAGGTTCACCACATACATCGAATCCGATTCCAGCCAAAGTTGCGTCCATCCTTTTGCAAATGCGTAATGAATCGCCCACATTGCTGCAACCAATTCAGCTTCAAATGCGTACCCTGAACCACAGTGATGGATAAAGCATCCGCGGAAGACACCGGAGGCTGTTAGATTGCCCGGCGCCCCTGAAGCACTGCCATCCGTGTTAACCTTGATCCAACCGGGAGGGGTTTTTGCCACTGGACTTCCACAATCTTCGGAGCATGCCTAGCCCTTCTGGGAACTCTTAAACCACGCAGGATAAAGAGGTTCTGCTGATCGTTATTCATGCATCCTCGGTCCAAAGATGCTGATTCAACAATGAGTACCTGTAGGTGAATGAGTGCCGCCTCCGGAGTCCAGATTTTGTTGTGGAAAATCAGCTCATTACGGATGTGCCAAATAAGCCAGATGCAGGATAATTTTGCCACACGCCAAAGGAAAGCGACCTGGTCACTAAAATGAAGAGACATAAGTTGTACCAGCAGTTCATTGAAACTGTAAGTCTGGAGGGGGTGCACGTGAAAGGCTTGGAAGATCCAACGCCATATATGCCTTGCAAAAGCACAAGAAACAAATAAGTGATCAACCGATTCCCTACAAAGAACACAAACCAAAGAGCCAGTAAAACTTCTCCTAGCTCGTAAAGAATCCTGGACTGCCAATCGGTTGTGTATAGCCCTTCATGCCACCACTGATCTCCATTCTGAGATATGCTGGGACCAAATCCAAGAACCCCATCTAACTGCCGGGCGCTGGGGGCGTAAATAATTATAAGCCGTCTTCGAGGTAACCGAACCATCCTCTGAGTTCATCCAAACACGAGTATCCCGGGATGTATGCGCAATTAGGACGCGCACAATAGCTCGAATCAGCTCCAAATAAGCTTCCACAAAGGGGAGGGTGAAGTGCCAGGATCCATCATAAAAATAATCAGAGATACGCTGCTGGAATAAATACCTATAATCCTCTGGAATGCCAATTTCACAAGAATGGAGTATCCCAACCAATTATCAATCCAAAATAATACCTCGGAATTGGCGCCTGGGATCCAACGAGCACCATCCAAGCAATCATAAATACAGGGTTTAATCCCAGACCAAATAGAAGAAGGAATAAAGGACCTCCGGATATCCCCATTTCTAGTAAAGTACCATTGTCTGAGGGTCCTGAAAACCACCGAGTCCGAGTTCAGAACCTTCCAGCCCAATTTCATTAAGAAAGCCTTGTTAGCAGCCATGATTGATCGCACGCCCAATCCTCCATCTGCCCTGGGCGTGCAACATGTATTCCAGTTGACCACTACCTTTCCTTTAGAATTCACGTCCCCCGTCCAAATGAAATTACGCATGGCTTTTTCATTTGTTTTAGCAGCGTGGCAGGCCATTTATAAATCATCATGGTGTGCACGAAAGAACTAGTTATCACCGAGTTAACAAGGCAAACCCTACCAGCAAGGGAGAGAGACGTCGGAACTTAAGGATTATCTTGTCAAAGATAGGCTGTAAATCTGCGACCTTTGGAGCTCCCTTGAAGATTGGAGCACCCAAGTAGATGGTGGGGAACGCCCCTGGATGAATCCCCAGAATGTGTTGCACCCTCCCACGGACATAATGCGAAACCTGCGCCCCAAAATAGACCTTGGATTTCTGTGGACTAAACACTTGACCCGAGATATCTGCATAATGAGTAAGAATCTGAAGCAAGACTCGGGCATTGGATGAAGACACCCCACACATGATGACAATATCGTCTGCATATAAAATGGATGATGGAAAGACAATACTCCTTGGCGCCGTGAAGGCAGATAACCGGGACTGATCCATCGCTGCTGCAATAAACCGACCCAGGACCTCTTCCGCAATACAAAACAATAGGGGTGATAAAGGATCCCCTTGTTTGACTCCTCTGGAACAGGGAAAATAACCAACCGGCGTCCCATTCAACAACACTGATATTCTGGACGACTGAAGAACCACCTCCACCCAATGCACGAACGTCTCGGAGAAACCAAAACGGCGCAAGACATGTAGTAAAAAATCCCACCTCAATGTGTCGAATGCCTTGCGAATATCGATTTTCAGTATCATATTCGAATTCGTGCGTCCCTGTAAGACATTGAACCCTTCAGATACCATGGCAATACACTCATGAATTTGTCTACCTGGGATAAAACCAAACTGAGTCGGAGATAAATAATCAGCAATAATCGAACCCAAGCGCGTAGCCAATATCTTCGTGATAATCTTGAAAAGGAAGTTGCTCATGACAATCGGGCGGAAGTTTTCAATGACATTTGCATCCTTAGTCTTTGGGATGAGCGCCATGAAACTGGCATTCAATCCCAGAGGTAGTGACGAATTACTAAAGAAATAGCGAACATCGTCTGTTACCTCAGCAGAGATGACATCCCAGAAATGGTGGTAAAAAATCCCATTGAACCCATCAGTCCCCGGAGAACTGTCTCAGTCCATATCAAACACCGCGGTCTATACCTCAGAATATGAGGGAATGGTTGTTAGGCTAGCATTATCCCGCGCCCCAACCATTGGAGTGAGCACCTGGTCGACTAGCGAGAAATCCGTGGTAGAGCTCCCGGTTTCCGCAAAGAGCTCCTCGTGAAATGAAATAATATGATTCCCAAGGACCGTAGCATCATCAGTGAAATTCCCTGCCACCATAAGCCCCTGAATCTCCGTGCGGCCCGTATGAATCTAGCTACGCCGATGAAAAAATGTTGTGTTACGATCCCCATCCTTAAGCCAGGCAGTGCGGGCCTTTTGCTTAAGGAATTCAGACTGTGACTGCAACATCTGCGAAAGCTTCAACTGGGCATCCAGCTCGCTATCCCGAAGAGAGGAGGTATAGCCCAAAGCCTCAATATCTGCCTGAATCTGACAAAGATGCTCCATCCGGCTATCCACGCTGCGATTAACATCCCCAAACACATCCCTGTTCCAATCTTTAATAGCATATCACAACCGCTTGAGCTTCCTGATGACACGCAATAAAGGGTTGTGCGTGTCACATGTAGAGCCCCAAGAGGTTGTAACCAAATCCCGGAATGAATCGTGGTAAACCCACATACGCTGAAAATGAAACAGAGCCGGACCCCTGGTAATGGCCGAAGAACAAGAAACCAAAATGGGGTGGTGATCAGATCCAATGCGAGGAAGAACTAAGCCCTTGACATCCTGCCAAAGTGCGAAAAAAGGACAAGTAGCCAGGGCTCTGTCCAACTTAGCCTGAAGTAAAGATAGAGGCCTTCGGGGAGAGCACCAAGTAAATGAATTCCCCGTCGTCGATACCGCAAACAAACTGGCGTCCTCAATGAAATCCCTGAAATCCTAGCACGAGGCTTGGGAAAGAGTATCATTGCGCGAGAGCTCATGATGTCCCAAAACCGCATTGAAATCCCCAACAAGCAACAGATCAGCCAGACCCAAATTCCGCAAACCCAACCATAGCTCACGTTGTGCAATGTAATCACACAAACCATGTGTAAAGCCAACATGAAAAATCAGAGAACCAAATTGAACATGGAAAACAATACACTGGGTAGAAGACCAGACCTGATTTAGAATTGTGATAGTGGAGCCGTGAAGTACCCAAATGTCTGGCCGCCCATTCCCTCGAAAACTTTGTCCCGCAAGAGTCAAACCCAGGCTATGCCAATAAGAGTCAGAAATAGTCGAAAAGTCCACCTTAGGTTCACAAATAGCCATAATGGAAGGCTTATGCTTATGACATAACGCCTTAAGAACATTGCGAGATGCAACATTCCCGATCCCCAGGATGTTCCAGAAGATGCAATTCATTGAGATAGTTGGGGAGAGTCGCCCGTGACGATCGCACGGTGAAAACAGGCATATGGCGCGTAGCAGAGTCTGATGATTGGGGATGATCCACTTCATTTGCATAGTCTGCCCATTTTTTGGAAGCTGCAAAGTTCATCTCGTGTGGTTCTGAACTTTCCGTTTCAATAGTAACGTCATGAGCAGGGGGCGACGGCCCCAACGTAACTTTCAGGAGAATTCGATCTTTAGCTGAATCCAAAGAGTTGTCCCGGAAGGCACGACTCAGAGCACGAATAGGCTTCCCCAAAGGATACTGTACTGTGATAGGCATAATTGTGGAGGCTGAGACGGTTCTCGTACTGGAAGTACTGGCCTTGGGCGATGACCCCCTAGCTGGATACTCGGCGTGGTCATCTGCGGGTTGCTGATCCTGGGATTCGACTGAGCCAAGAGCCTCAAAGGTGTTACCAAGATGGATTTCTGGAGGGCAAGTGACTATGGCACGAGGAGGAGATCCTGCGCGCGTAGTCGAGCCCGTATTTCCCATTGAGTCATCAACGGCCTTGCCCGTGTCCTGTTGAACAGGACGATAAACTCTACAAACCCTGGAACGCCCTCGCTGAACTGAATTGTTGCGATTAGCAGGCTCCTGTGGCCATCCCTGGGACGGTGACGTGCGCCCATCCTTGTCCGTAGTACCCACTGTGTTAAAATGACAAGAAGCTGTAGAGTGCCCCGTAACACTGCACCTCGAGCAAAATGCGGGTAGTTTTTTATAAGTGACGGAAACAAAAGAGCACTTGCGAGTGCGTTCAACCATAATGTGTTCCTCCAAAGGTTTGGAGAGGTCAATATCCACCAGAACCCGAACAAAATGGCCCAAAGAACCATCCATAGAACGCTGATCAATCTGTAATGGATTCCCAACAGCACTGGCAATCCCCATGATGTTATTGGGGTCCCAATATTCCAGACTGAGTTCAAACATCCGTACCCAAACACTGGCCACTAAAGTTTGTACCTTATAAGGATTGAAGTCTGGCACCCACGGAGATAAACGGATAGTGCCAGGGTTAAGCGTCCAATTAGTGCGTTGATGCGCCCGAGAACGATCCTGCGCACTAAACAATTTAACTCAAAAGAAACCCTTACCCTAGGGAATTAATTTCCATTCATTCGTAGTACCCCATAATTCCGATAGGTGTTTATGTAAAGGCATAGTCGCCCATGGCTTATTACCTTTACCTAAAATAACTCTTCCAATTAACGAATAGGAAAATTCAGCGAGACGCTGTTGGTAAATATTATCATCAATGGTAATGGAATAGTAGTCACCTTTTCGAACAGGTTTAGGGATAGAATTTTTGCCAGAAACCACATTGGAAAACAGATTGCCATAACCTGGGGCCGTAGTTGTGGAAGTCGTATGATGAGTACCTTGGGCATTTGAATCCCTATCTTGGTGTGTACCTTAAACAATTTTAGCAAACGAGAGGCCAAAATTGGATTGATCAATGTGAGAGGTGTCAGTAATGTGAGGTGCACCCTTGGGACCATATACTGGGCGAGGGCCTAAGGATGGGATTCCGTGGAGATGGCTGACGGCGGCCCAGGGGCGTCCCTGGAAGTGGAAGCTGTCGCTGCCCCCCCATGAACAACCAAAGGAGGGCCAGCCCCCCCATGGACATAGGAATCCATGTGGGTAGAAGAACGCCCCATCATGGGCGCTGAATGAGGATCATGTGCGTGGGGGGGACCACGGATGCAGATGGAGTGTTGGCGTGGGAGGGGACCAGTTGAGGGTGGACACCGCGCGTGTACAAGGTTGTTGATGTGGTGGGGACCTGCGTACCAGGTTGTTGTGGGGTAGGTTGTTGCGGGGGAGCAGGCACGGAGGGATGCAGGTACATGGCTTGAGGGACCAGCCCAGCTGGCATGTATTGTTGGGGCGGTGTAGGGGCTGCAGGCTTGGGGATGAACGTCGTTGGGAGACCATAATACGATAGCAAGGACGAAAGAAGGGGCTGCGTGGTATATCGCTGTGCACGCTGCACATCCTTGGCGCGCAATCAGACAAGATGGAGGGTTGAGGACGTGGTTGATGGGGCGCGTAATTGGAAGTGAAGCCATGGAACTCTGATGAGGGCATTGGGGCAGCCGGTGGCGGCGCCGGTGGCATGGTAGATGGACAGAAATCAGGAGAGAGAAGAGAGAGAAAAAACCCTAACCGATCCAAAGAAACTGAAAGATCCAGCCGAAAACCTTCTTTTCTGATGGCTCTTAAATTTGTATCATTCATTCATTAGGATTAGGGTATCCTTATTTGTTTAGCTCAATTAAAATGATCAATATTCATGTAGTAAAGTTAGATTAGTGTTATTGAAAACTTGTGTTCTATCTACAAGGTTCTAAAAGGTACTTTTGAAAAGAGATGAGGGACGAAAACCTTTCTTTTTGATGGCTCTTAAGTTCGTATCATTCATTCATTAGGAATAAGGTTTCCTTATTTGTTTAGCTATATTTCTTTTTGAATAAATTGAAAGATATATAAAAATGAAAATAGAGAGTCATCCTGATCGCAGGCTGATCAGGTAGCCAAAAAAGTAAGCCTATAAATAAAATTGAAAATAAAGTCAAATGGTCACAAGCCGACCAAATGGCTGAATGGTTGGGGCCTCGTTAAAACCTCCCAAGGTAAAATCCACCCTTGTGGGGAAAACCCTTGGCAGGAAAAAGAGTACCCCCAATAATGGAAAAGTGCGTCCAAAAAATGATAAAAGAATCCAGGACGCGCTAGCTAACAAACCTATAATGGACTGGCCAATATAGTCATCCGTGATATAATGTGCGAGCTCCTCAGGCGGGACGCCCTACCATGTACCATAGTCCGTCTTCTTGCTCAGCATGTCTGCCACCCTATTGCCTTCTCGAAAAATATGTGAGACCACCAAATCCATCTGAGAGAGAAGATGCAAAGTGTAACACCATTTGCTAAGGTGACGCCATGGGACTTCAACAGATCTCTTCTCCAGCAAGTTCACCACATACATCGAATCCGACTCCAGCCAAATTTGTGTCCATCCCTTCACAAAAGCATAGTGAGTCTGCCCACATTACTGCGACCAATTCAGCTTCAAATGCATAACCCGCACCACAACGATTCACAAAACACCCCCGAAAGAAACCTCTACAATTCCGAAAAACCTCGGAAGCTCATTATCTATTTTTTAGCTATATTAAAAGGATGAATATTAATGAAGTAAAGTTAGATTAGTGTTATTCAAAACTTGTGTTCAATCTTCAAAGTTCTAAAAAGCACTTTTGAAAAGAGATAAGGGACGAAAACATTCCTTTCTTATGATTCTTAAATTCGTATTATTCATTCATTTGGATTAGGGTTTTCTTATTGGTTTAGCTCAATTAAAAGATCAATATTCATTAAGTAAAGTTAGATTAATGTTCTTCAAAACATATGAAATTTAAAAATCAGTTTTACATAGGAGAATGCTCTCTCTTTTCGAATATCACCGTCTTCATCACATCTATTCTTAATCCCTCGATCATGGATTTAGATTTGTTTTTGTTCCTTGAAATTAATCATCCAACTATTAATCTTGTTCAACATGGATCGTGTGCACAAGAATCTCAATTTTCCCATCTGGATATGTGTCTCGAATAAGATGTGGATCCCGTGAAAGGAGCGGGGATTAATTCTAGTTTTGTGGTGCTAATTCCTAAGGTTTAGTTCTGGCCCATTGTTCTTAGTAATTTTTTGTTCAAAATTATTAAAAATTCTTTCCAGCAGGTTGGCTCCTGTGGGGGCTTCTATCATCTCACCGGTTGAGTTTGGTTTTATTACGGGACATTGCATTCATGATTGTGTTTCTATTGCTTCTGAGTGCATTATTGTTTATATCGTCGGGCATACGGTGGCAATTAAGTGTGTCATGAGAGCCTTTGGTTTTTTGGACAAGTTTTGTGGATGGATTTCTAGTATTCTTCAGTCTGCCAAGCTTTTGGTTTTACTGAATGGCTCCCCGATTGGTTATTTTTGGTGTTTGCAAGGGGTGCGTCAAGGGATCCTTTGTCCCCGTTACTTTTTTTCATTGCAGAAGAGGTTTTGAGTAACCTCATGAGTCAACATGTTCAATCTCGTGCTATCACTGGTATTCGGTCTGGTCGTAGTATATCTTATCTTACTCATTTATTGTATGCTGATGACGTGATCATTTTTTGCTAAAGCTTCCACAGCTAATGCCGAGACTATATCTGGCATTCTCTCGGATTACGAGCAGCTTTCAGGGCAATATGCTAATCGTGACAAATCCACCATTTATTTTGGTAAATTTGTTCTCAGAAAAGAGCTATTCTTCGTGCTATCGGGATGAGGGAGGGGCGTCTGCCATTTACTTATTTGGGTGTTCTGCTTTTTAAGGGGGTGCCTAGGTGGATTCAGTTGGAGCCCATTATCGATCGTATTGTAAGCAAATTCAGTAACTAGAAGGGTCATTCCCTGTCTATGGCTGGTCCAGTTTGCTTGGTTAATTCAGTTATATTCAGCTCCATTGTCCATTCTATGATGGTCTACAAGTGGCCAGTCATGCTCATCCGTCGATTGGACCGGGTTGCTCGTAATTTCATCTAGATTGGGGACCGGTTACGGTTTCTTGGAGACATACGTGTGCGTTTAAGGCTGAGGGTTGTTTGGGTTTGCGTTCTATTTCATCTATGAATACGTCCTTTCTGGTGCGATTTACTTGGGATATTTTGGCATCAGACTCATTGGCGGCTAGCTTCCTTTGTAGTAGGTTCTTGAATAAATATCTTCAGCCGAAGGCCACTCCTGTCACTTCTTCGCTGTGGATGGGATTCTGCCCTTATATTTCGTCTCTCAAGAATGATTCTCGATGGATTATTGGGGACGGCACCGCTATTTCGTTCTGGTGAGATAACTGGCTAGGGTATAGTATTGCTTATAAGTTGGGTATCCCTCACATATTTCATAGGAAGTTAGCTCAAAAGGTCTCCGACTATCTTATTAATGGAATTTGGCATTTCACTTCTCTGTTCATTTTGGATTGTGGAGATATTGTTATGTACATGTTGGATATGCCTGTTGTGGGTGGGGAAGACTCTCGTATTTGGTCTAGATCTGTTCATGGCGCCGTTACATCTTGTATCGCTTATTGGCACATTCATACGAGTTTTCCTATTGTTCATTGGGGTAATTGGATTTGGCACACGGGTATTCTGACTCGTCGTTCTATGCTTGTTTGGCGCATGATTCATACCAAGCTTCCTTTGTGGGGTCATTTGTAGAGGCGAGGGACTATTGGGCCAGCGGTCTGTCATTTTTCTTTTCAACACTCAGAGGATTTGGATCATTGTTTTTTGGATTGTCCGCTGGTGCGATCCAACTAGGATTATTTTTATGCCCTATTCAATGTTCATTTAGACTTCTCGTCTAGCATTTGGGGTGTTATTATTCAGAGTTTGGAGGTAAAGGGAAGTTCTCAAATACTTTTTTTGTGGAAGCTTACTCTGATTACTCTCATTTGGGTCATCTGGTCCTGTCGCAATAAGGCGATTTTTGAGGACTACAAGATCTCGGTTATTGTTGTTTAGGCACAGGTGCTTTTGTTTATTAGAGAATCATGTCATACTCCCTTTGGTTTCATGAATAATGATTGCCTGGATCTTTTTATTTTGAGAAAATTGGGGATCCCGGGATGTTGTAGGTGTAATACATTCCCTACCCTAGTCCGTTGGAATCTCCCTCCGTATGGTTGGATTAAAGTTAATACAAATGGGAGTGCGATGGGGTCGCCATGGGATTCTGCTTGTGGCGGTGTCTTTCAAAATTGTCATGGCTTTATGGTTGGATGGTTCACCTTACGCTTGGTAATGGTTTCACTTTTCCAGCAGAGTTACAGGGGGCTATCACTGCTTGCGAAATTGCTTTGGATAAAGGATGGAATTTTATTTGGTTTGAGTCTGACTCTTCTTATGTGGTTTCGATTTTTTCTACCTTTTCCATGCAGGTACCTTGGGTTCTCAAAGTAAGGCTCATTCTCTTATACCGCCGTCTTCGTCTCGTTCACTTTCGGGCATCTCATGTTGTGGGTACCATTTGGTGGGATACGGCACCGGATTTTCTTCATGAAGTTATTGCTGCTGATCGCAAATTACTTTATCACCTCAGATATTAGTTGGGCGGGCAACATGGTGCGAGTATCACGCTTCAGTATAACGCACGGGCAGTCTGTGCTAATGGACACGACCCGTGCGTGCTCGATCTCTGGTCTTCGGATGTTCGGCAGGATGCACGAGCTGTCCGTGCGGAAAGGCACAAGCCGTGCGTCTTCTTCGCCACCACACATGGGTGGTTCGTACATTTTCGCACAGACTGTGCATGGTTTATCCTGCTTGCTGCTCTTCGTTCTGTTCATGATCCGTGCGTATTTGCATTTGGTTTGCCTTTTTCATTTTTCTGGGGTACTCTTTTTCCTACCAAGGGTTATTCCCACAAATGTGGTTTTTACCTTGGTAGGTTTTAATGAGGCCCCATTTTTGCTACCAGGTTGTCCTGTGACCTGGGTCCCTCTTTTCATTAGCTTCTTCTTGTTTCTCCTTATTGCTAGCTGTTTGGCATTATAAACAGCATTTTACTCTTTTTATTTTTATATATTTCTCATTTACTAAAAAAATGGGATCCTAACCATTCTACTACTCCTATTCCAAAAGATGGTCTATGGTATTTGTGGTGTCCACCCTCTACTATCATTCGGTGGAAATGCCGGTTAGAAGTATATTATCATTCCTCCAAAATCCGGTCAACCAATCATCCAATCTCTGGACTTTTCTTGAATGGTATGACAAGATTCAAAATTGGAAGGGAATGTTACAAGGAAAAGTTGATCAGAACAAAAATGTCCCGAATTTATACATTGTCATGGTACTCCATCGGTATTTCACAATAGGAAAAGGGTACCAATTTATACCGACATATTTACATTTTAAATGGAAGGTTTGCCAGCAGCCTGAGGTTAATGAGTTATGCATGCATCTCCAGGTTCTTAACAAGCTTCCACCAAACCCACCTAGACCCGATCCCATATATACATGACTCGTGATAGACCCATGGTTTATGAACCCGAGTCGAGTCACCAACGAGAAGATAATCAAGAAGGTGACATAGATAAGCTCTCTCCTGAATTCCGACCGTCCCCCATGCTCCCGACGCCTCCGCCGGCTGCCACTATGGCATCTTCGAAGTTCCACGGCTTCACCTCCAATTACGCGCCCCTCTCCACCTTGCCCAGCCATCAGCCAGATCACGCGCACGACGATGTGCTGCGCAGCAGCGATCAGCGCAGCACCATGCACCAGCAGGGGCATGTCTCCCTTGGGCCGTTGCCCTTGCTCTCCTATTATGGCCTACCCTCAAACTTCATCCCAACCCCCGCAGCCCCTGCTCCTCCTCAACAGTACATGCCAACGGGATTGGTCCCCCAGGATAGGTATTTGCAGCCCTCAACGCCTGAGGCATTGGTCCCCATGCAACAACCTCGTACGCAACAAACACCTACCTCCAGCACCCCAACAACCTCGTACCCGCCACATCCTCAACGCAACGCCCCTCCTACGATGGTCCCCGCCAACGTCCAACCGTTCGCTGCTCTTCATGTCGCAGGCAATACAGGGGTGCAGCCCCCTCATGCCCCAGCGCCCTTGGTGGGGTGTCCCTTTACCCCCATGGATTCCTATATCCATGGGGGGCTGGCCCCCCCTTGGAAGTTCATGGGGGGCCAGCGGCAGCAGCTTCCAATCCCATGGGCGCCCTCCCCAGGGGAGTGATGACCCCTGGGCCGCTATCCACCATCCGCTTGGTCCACGACTCTTAGGCCCATATCCTATTTCAGATTCCAAGGACGTGCAACCGAATGCTGGAAATCCTGCTCCAGCGTCATCCGACCATGAAACGAATCTGCGGCATTCGACTCATAATCCTAATGCTAACCCCAATTTTGGATATTCTTTTGCTAAAATAGTTGCAGGTACCAATCATCAGGATTCCACGCCTCAGGCTCCAGGTAATCCTACTTTGTTTCCCATAGTTGTTTCTGGTAAAAATCACTCTATCCCAAAACCAGTTCGCAAAGGTGATTACTAATTTGTTACCATTGATGATAATGTTTACCAACAACGTCTCGCTGAATTTTCCTACTCGTTGATTGGAAGGGTTATTTTAGAAAAAGGTAACAAGCCATGGGCGACTATGCTTTTGCATAAACACCTATCTGAATTATGGGGTGTTAAGAATGACTGGAAATTAATTCCGTTGGGCAAGAGATTTTTTTGTGTCAAATTGTTTAGTACGCAGGATCGTTCTCGGGCTCAGCAACGAATTAATTGGATGCTAAACCCTGGAACTATCCATCTATCTCCATGGGTGCCTGACTTCAACCCTTATAAGGTACAAACTTCAGGGCCAGCGTTTGGGTACACATTTTTGAACTCAGTCTGGAATACTAGGACCCCAATAACATCATGGGGATTGCCAGTGCTCTTGGGAATCCATTACAGATTGATCAGCATTCTCTGGATGGTTCTTTGGGTCATTTTGTTCGGGTTCTGGTAGATATTGATCTCTCGAAGCCATTGGAGGAACACATCATGGTTGAACGCACTGGCAAGTGCTCTTTTGTTTCTGTCACTTATGAAAAACTCCCTGAGTTTTGCTCGAGGTGTAGCGTTATGGGACATTCATCAGCTTCATGTCGTTTTAACAATGCGGGTAATACGACTGCAGAAGGGCATTTATCACCGGCCCAGGGACGTTCACGGGCACCGGGTACTCGTCAGAATTCAGTGTAGCGCGGCTGCTCTAGGGTTCGTAAGATTTACCATCCTGTTCAGCAGGACAAGGGCAAGGTTGTCGATGACTCAATGGGAACTACGGGTTCGGCTATGCGTGCAGGTTCTCCACCTCGCACAATAGTCTCTTACTCTTCGGACATCCATCTTGCTAATACCTTTGAGGCTCTTGATTCAGTCGATACCCAGGATCAGCAATCTGCAGATTACCAAGCCGATTTTCCAGCTAGGGAGTCATCTCCCAAGGCCAATACTTCCAATACGGGAACGATCTCCACTATTATGCCTATTACGGTTCAGTATCCTTTGGGGAAGCCTATTCGTGCTTTGAGTCGTGCTTTCCGGGACAACTCCTTGGATTCGGCTAAAGATAGAATTCTCCGGAAAGTTACATCGGGACTGTCGCCCCTTGCTCATGAAGTTACTATCGAACCGGAGAGTTCAGAACCACATGAGATGAACTTTGCCGCTACCAAGAGATGGGCAGATTACGCAGATGAAGTGGGTCATACCCAATCGTCAGATTTCGCTACGCACCACACGCCTGTTTTTACCGTGCGATTGTCACGGGCGCCACCCCCCCACCGTTTCAATGAATTGCATCTTCTAGAACATCCGGGGGATTGGGAACGTTGCTTCTCGCAATGTTCTTAAGGCTTTATGCCAAAAGCATAAACCTTCTATCTTGGCTATTTGCGAACCTAAGGTGGACATTTCGGCTATTTCAGATTCTTATTGGCAGAGCTTGGGTTTGACTTTTCCAGCACAAAATTTTCGTGGAAATGGACGGCCAGATATTTGGGTATTTCACGATTCCACGATTTCAATACTTAATCAGGTCTAGTCTTCTACCCAATGTATTGTTTTACAAGTTCAATTTGGTGCTTTGATTTTTCATGTTGGTTTCACTCTTGGTTTGTGTGCTTACATTGCACGACGTGAGCTTTGGCTGGATTTGAGGAATTTGGGTCTTACTGATCTGTTGCTTGTTGGGGATTTTAACGCGGTTTTGGGACATCATGAGCGCTCGCGCAATGATACTCTTTCCCAAGCCTCTTGTCAAGATTTTAGGGATTTCATGGAGGATGCTGGTTTGTTCGCGATGTCGACTACAGGGAATTCATTTACTTGGTGCTCCCCCCGAAGGCCTCTATCTTTACTTCATGCTAAATTGGACAGAGCTCTTGCAACTTGTCCATTTTTCGCTTTTTGGTAGGCTGTCAAAGGTTTAGTTCTTCTACGTATTGGATCCGACCACCACCCCATTCTGGTTTCTTGTTCTTCGCCACTAACAGGGGACCGGTTCCAGCGTATGTGGGTTCATCATGATCCATTCCGGGATTTGGTTACAACCTCTTGGGTCTCTTCATGTGACACGCCCAATCCTTTATTGCGTGTCATGAGGAAGCTCCAATGGCTGCGATAGGTTATTAATGACTGGAACAGGGATGTGTTTGGAGATGTAAACCGTAGGGTGGATAGCCAGATGGAACAACTTTGGCAGATTTAGGCAGACATTGAGACATTGGGTTATACCGCTGCTCTCCGGGATAGTGAGTTGGACGCCCAGCTGAGGCTCTCGCAGACGTTGCAGTTATAATCCAAATTACTTAAGCAAAAGGCCGCATTGCCTAGCTCAAGGACGGGGATCGTAATACAACATTTTTTCATCGGCGTAGTTAGATTCGTACGGGGCGCGCGGGGATATAGGGCCTTATGGTGGCAGGCACTTACACAGATGATGCGGCGATCCTTGGGGATCATATCATTTCCTTTTACAAGGAGCTCTTCGCGGATACCGAGCGTTTTGCCTCGGATTTTTCGTTAATCGACCAGGTTATCACTCCAAGGGTTGGGGCGCAGGATAATGCCAGCCTTACAACCATTCCCTCGGATTCAGAGATTAAGGAAGCGATTTTTGATATGGATTCTGATAGTTCTCCGGGGCCAGATGGGTTCAATGGGATTTTTTATCGCCATTTCTGGGATGTCATCTCCGCCGAGGTGACTGCAAAGGTTTGCTTTTTCTTCAGTAATTCGTCACTACCTCTGGGATTGAATGCCAGTTTCATGGCACTTATCCCAAAGACTAAGGATGCGAATGTCATTGAAAACTTCCGCCCGATTGTTATGAGCATTTTCCTCTTCAAGATCATCACGAAGATATTGGCTACGCGTTTGGGTTTGATTATTGCAGATTATTTATCTCCAACACAGTTTGGTTTTATCCCTAGCAGACAGATTCATGATTGTATTGCCATGGTATCTGAAGGGTTCAACGTCTTACAGGGTCGCACGGATTTGAATATGATCCTGAAAATCGATATCCGAAAGGCATTTGACACATTGAGGTGGGATTTCTTACTATACGTCTTGCGCCACTTCGGTTTCTTAGAGATCTTTGTGCGTTGGGTGGAGGTGGTTCTTCGGTCGTCCAAGATATCAGTACTGTTGAACGGGACGCCGGTAGGTTATTTTCCCTATTTCAGAGGAGTCAGACAAGGGGATCCTTTATCACCTTTATTGTTTTGCATTGCGGAGGAGGTTCTGGGTCGGTTTATTGAAGTGGCGATGGATCAGTCTCGATTATCTTCCTTCACGGCGCCAAGGGGTATTACCTTTCCATCGTCCATCTTATATGCGGACGATATACTCATCATGTGTGGGGCATCTTCTACAAATGCCCGGGTCTTGCTTCAGATTCTAAATCATTATGCAGACATCTTGGGTCAAGTGTTTAATCCACCGAAATCCAAAGTTTACTTTGGTTCGCAGGTTTCGTCTTATATCCGTGGGAGGGTGCAACACATTTTGGCGATCCATCCAGGGGCGTTCTCTACTGTTTATTTAGGCGCTCCAATCTTTAAGGGCGCTGCAAAGGTGGCGGATTTACACGCCTTTGACAAGATCATCCTCAAATTCAGAAGATGGAAAGGTTCTTCTCTTTCCTTTGCTGGTAGAGTTTGTCTTGTGAACTCGGTGATTACTAGTTCTTTTGTGCACGCCATGATGGTTTATAAGTGGCCTGCAATGCTGCTCAAACAAATTGAAAAGGCCATGTGCAACTTCATCGGGACTGGGGATGTGAATTCTAAGGGGAAGGTGGTGGTCAATAGAGATAAATGTTGCACACCTAGGGCCGAAGGGGGACTGGGCGTGCGATTGATTGTGATGGCTTACACGGCTTTCTTAATGAAACTGGGTTGGAAGGTCTTGAACTCGGACTCGGTGATTTACAGGACCCTCAGACATCGGTATTTTACAAGGGATGGGGAAATTCGGCGGTCCTTTATTCCTTCTTCAATTTGGGCTGGGATTAAGCCCCGTATTTATGATTGCGTGGATGGCGCTTGATGGATCCAAGGCGCCAACTCCGAGGTCTTATTCTGGATTGATAATTGGTTGGGCTACTCTATAGCAGACAGAATCGGCATCCTAGAGGACTATAGATATTTATTCCATCAGCGCATTTCTGACTATTTTTATGATGGGTCCTGGCATTTCACCCTCTCTTTCGTAGAGGCCTATTTGGAGCTGGTTCGCGCCATTGTGCGCATCCCAATCGCGCCGGATTCCCAGGATACCCGTGTTTGGTTGTACTAGGAGGATGGTTTGGTTACCTCGAAGGTGGCTTACAATATATACGCCCCCAGCGCCTCGCAGTTAAATGGGGTTCTTGGATTTGGTCGCAACATATCCCGGAACGGAGATCAGTGGTAGCATGGAGGGCCATACACAACCGACTGGCTGTCCAAAATTCTTTACGAGCTAGGGGAAGTTTTACTGGCCTTCGGTTTGTGTTCTTTGTAGGGAATCGGACGAATTGGTTGATCATTTATTTGTCTCTTGTGCTTTTGCAGGAAATATATGGAGATGGATCTTCCATGCTTTCCGGGTTCACCCCTTTCAGGCATATCGCTTCAATGAGTTACTGGTGCGGTTAATGTCTTTTCATTTCAGTGACCAGGTTGCTTTCCTTTGGCGTGTGGTGATTCTTTCCTGCATCTGGCTCATATGGCTTATCCAAAATGAGTTGATTTTTCACAACAAAATCTGGAAATTGGAGGCGGCGATCATCCATCTATAGGCACTCATTGTAGAATCATCATCTTTGGACCGGGGATGCATGAACAATGATCAACATGACTTATTTATCTTGCACGGTCTGCGAGTTCATGAAAGGGCTAGACAAGCTCCGAGAATTCTGGAGGTTCATTGGCAAAAACCCCTCCCGGGTTGGATCAAGGTTAACACGGATGGCAGTGCATCAGGGGCGCCGGGAAATATCACAGCGTCCGGAGTCTTCCGGAATTGCAGAGGCTTCTTTCGAGGGTGCTTTGTTCATCATTGTGGATCTGGGTATGCGTTTGAAGCTGAATTGATGGCGGCAATGTGGGCGATTTAGTATGCGTTTGCTAAGGGCTGGACACAACTTTGGTTGGAGTTGGACTCTATGTATGTGATGAACTTGCTGGAGAAAAGATCGACAGAGGTCCCTTGGCACCATTTAGGCTACTGGCGCCACACACTTCACCTTCTCAGGCACATGGATCTCGTAGTCTCACATATTTTTTGGGAAGGCAATCGGGTTGCGGACATGCTGAGCAAGAAGACGGATTGCGGCACATGGTGGGGTGTCCCGCCCACGGAGCTCCTACACTACCTCACTGATGACTATGTTGGCCAGTTCAACTATAGGTTTGTTACTTAGTGCGCCACTGCTTCAGGATTCTTTTCCCATTTTTAGGCGCCTACCTTTTTCCTGTGGGGGTACTCTTTTTCCTTCCAAGGGTTTTTCCCACAAGGGTGGGCTTTACCTTGGAAGGTTTTAACGAGGCCCCAACCATTCAGCCATTTGGTCGGCTTGTGACCATTTCGTTTGGTTTTTGACATTATTTCCAGGCTTGCTTTTGGTTACCTAATCAGCCTGTGATTAGGACTACTCTTTTTTCATTTTTATATATATATTCGAACTTATTCAAAAAAAGAAGGTGACACAGATACTTAGATGTTCAAGCCAGATTCCCAAGATCCGTGGCTTGTTGAAGATGAAGACATTGATTGGGGACGGCTTTGGATTGTTTTGGATAGAACCCTAGTCAAGGAATACTACGACTACCACTACAATCCATGACGAAAGGATGATGTCAGCACTGTATATGTGTCCCTATAATGGACACGTGTCAGTTTGTAATAATAAGTGTCCTTTTAGTGGACACATGTCAGTTTATGGTTTTTTTTGAATAAAGGCGAAAATAAAATAGAAGAAAAGAAAAAATCCTGATCACAAGCCGATCAGGTAGCGTAATGTTTGGGGCCTCGTTAAAAACCTATCGGAGTAAAACCCACCCTTGTGGGAAAAACCCCCAGTAGGAAAAGAGTACCCCTGCCAGAATAGTCCAAAAGAACCATAAAAAACACAGAAACTCAAACTATCTACAAATCTATACTGACTGCGACCAACATAATCATCATTAAGTAAAGAAACAATATCCGCAGGAGGCGCATCCCACCACTTGGATTCCAAGGATTTACTAAGACGATCAGCTACACGATTTCCCTCACGAAATATGTGAGAAATAACAAAGATCATCTATGAGATCAAGTGCAGCGAGTAGTTCCAGTGCCCCAGAAGACGCCATCGAATGGAGCCATCGCGATTGCGAAATAAGTCGACAACAAAAGATGAGTCAGATTCCACCCAAAGGTGCGTCCATCCCTTATGATGCGCGAAGGAGATCTCGCCTTGATAACAACAATAAGCTCAGCCTCAAAAGCAAACCCAAATCCGCACTGCTCAACAAAACAGCCACTGATGAAACCCCTGGCTCTACGATATACCCCGGATACAACAAGGCGGCCCGGAGAGCCAGATGCACTGCCATCATTATTAACCTTAATCCACCCTGGGAGAGAAAGGTGCCAATTAACCGGAATTATACGAGGGGCTCTAGTTGCACGACCTAGACCTTGAGACGATGTAGACATAGGAGATCATCCTGAGTGTTATTCATACAACCCTTATCCAGAATAGCAGATTCCAAAATCATTGCCCGCAGTTGAACTAATGCAACATCCGGAGACCATGTATTATTATTGAAAATAATGTCATTCCGAATATGCCAAAGGAGCCATATGCCGAATATAAAAGCCACTTTCCAAAGAAAGGACACCTGATCACTGAACTGAAAGCCAATGACATGAACTAGAAATTCATTAAAGTTATGCGCCAGATGAATAGTGACAGCAAAAGCCTCGGACATCCATCCCCAAAGATGACCTGCAAAAGCACAAGAAACGAAAATGTGATCAATAGATTTTGCCTGGGATGAACAAAGACTACAAAAATTTGGCCCAATGAAGCCCTGATGACGCATAACGTCTAGAGCCACCAGATGTCCAAAAATCGCTCTCGAAACAGTCACGGATCTCCATTCCGCGATGTGCGAAGACCAAATCCAAGAACCCCATCTAATCACCGGAAGAGCAGGCCGCAAAAATGAATAGGCCTCTTTAGAAGAGACCACACCATCAATAGAATGCATCCAAACTCTTTTATCCTCTGAATGCGAGGGAAGCGGATAACGGACAATGTCCCGAACTATATCCATGTAAGCCTCCACAAAAGAGATATGAGAGAGCAGGTGAAGAGTGTAACGCCACTTGCTAAGGTGGCGCCAGGGAACATCAAGGGATCTCTTATGAAGCAAATTCACCACATAAACAGAATCCAACTCAAGCCAAAGTTGTGTCCAGCCCTTAGCAAATGCATAATGAACGGCCCAAATAGCTGCCACTAACTCAGCCTCAAATGCATAGCCCGCGCCACAACGCTCCACAAAACAGCCCCGGAAGAAGCCCCTGCAATTTCGGAAGACGCCTGAAGCTGTAAGACTTCCCGGTGCCCCCGAAGCACTGCCTTCCGTATTCACCTTGATCCAGCCCGGAAGGGGTTTCTACTAATTAACTTCCACAATCTTCGGAGCTTGTCTATCCCGGCCTTGGACACGCAGTCTCCGAAGGATGAAAAGGTCGTGTTGATCATTGTTCATGCAGCCCCGGTCTAAAGAAGCAGATTCGATGATAAGAACACGAAGTTGGAGGATAGTCACGTCCACTGTCCATAGTTTATTATTAAAGACCAACTCATTCCGAGATGCAAGACAAAACAGCCACACGCTACAGGAAAGCAACCTGCTCACTAAAATGAAAATTCATTAAAAACACCAGAAATTCATTAAAGCTATAAGCCGTAAAGAGGTGAATGTCAAATGAACCAAAAATCCAACGCCAGAAAGCCCCTGCGAAGACACAAGAAACAAACAAATGGTCAACCGATTCTACAGAGGCACAACAAAGAGCACATACCAAGGGGTCGATGAAACTTCCCCTAGGACGCAATAAATCCAAGACCGCTAGCCGATTGTGAATTGCGCGCCACACCACAACCGACCTACGTTCTGGGATGTTAGGTGACCAAATCTAAGAACCCCATTGGACCGCCGGGGAATGTGGGCGAATATGGGAATACGCCGCTTTTGAAGTAACATTCCCATCATCCGAGTTCAACCATACCCGCTTATCCTGCGAAGGAGTGATGGGGACACGAACAATATCCTGGACTAGATCCAAATAAGTTTCAACAAATGCGAAAGTGAGGTGCCAGGACTCATCATAGAAGTACTCCGAAATCCGATGGCCAAATAAATACATGTACTCCTGTGGAATACCAATTATGTCTGCAATAGAGTAATCCAACCAGTTGTCAAGCCAGAATAAAACCTTAGAATTACCCCCAGGGATCCAATGACAATCATCCAAGCAATCCGCAATGCAAGGCCTAATCCCATTCCAAATAGAAGAATTGATGAACGACCTACAGATTGAACCGTCCGCTGTCAAGTACCGTCTTCTGAGAGTTTTGAAAATCACAGAATCTGAATTCATAACTTTCCAACCCAGCTTGAAGAGGGGAAACAATTCTCTCTCTAGGGTTTTTCTCTCTTCTCTCTCTTGATCACGCATAGGACATCCCATCTCTTCTCTCCGGCGCCGTTGCCGGCCATGGCTTCGCCGGAGTCTCTGGCTTTCTCCGGTTTGACCTCGAATTTTACACAGCACCATGCCCGCCCGCGTGGATCAACAGCTGCACAACCTCCCTCCCCACCTGCTCATGGACAGCAATTGACGTCGGGGACATTCTCCTTCTATGGGGTGCCTTGGACCTTCTTGTCCTGCTCCAACAGCTCCGGTCAGCAGCCTTCTTCCACGTGCACAGCAGCAACAGGCGTTGTCTACGAGCAGCATCCTAGTACCAGCAGCATGTCTGATGAAGGTCATCCTGCAGTTACAACTAAAGGAAATAAAGAACCAATGATGATTCATGGAGGGCCAATCACGAGAGCAAGAGCTAAACAAATTAAGCAAGCTATGATGACTCTTGTTGCTGAAATTAAAGAAAATGTGCAAGGGAGCTTAATAGAAGGCCAAGTAATGAATGTTATTCAAGTTGTTGGGCCAAAATGCATCTAATAAGTTGGACTCAAGCATGGAACTGAATTGAAGACTTAATTTGGAGTTTATGGGCCATGATTTTCGTCCAACACCTCAAGCCCAAGAGGAGTGATGTTTCATTTTGCTTAAAATGGTCAATTTTCAGCATTTTGTTAGTCAAAGTGTCTTAGTTAAGTTAATCAAGTATGATTATTCAATAAAGTAAGTCTAGTAGTCATTTTCCAAGTCTAGAAAAGTTGTCTAGTCTAGTAATCATTTTCCAAGTCTAGTAAAGGTGGTCTAGAGTGTCTCTTCACATGGGGGAGTCATTTTCTATGTTGTAAGACTAGAAAAAGGGGTCAAGAATGTCTCTTCAAATCCCATGAAAAGCCAATTCGGGATTAACATTGAAGCATCATATTGTAACTATAAAAGCATGGCAGCCCATGTAAGAATGGAGAATTAATTGATATATTGAAATTGGCATTTGCCTTTGTGAGTTGAAATTCTCTTTGTAGAGTTTTCAATTAATTAAGAACTTATCAAGATACTTGAGCAATATCTTGTGGTGTTCATCATACCAAGGTTCTTGGCTGATCATATAGCCAACGGGTCAAGGTTATAAAGGTCTAGGTAAGATCAAACTAGATCATCGATCTGGAATATCCGTTGCCTACTTGTATACGTTGGGTTCTTGAATTGATATATTCAATGGGTCCTTCGTATAATCCGTATCAGTTTGGTATCAGAGCAATCTGGTATTGATCTGATTTCCTATCCTTTTATACATATTCTATCTTCTAGTTTCAAAAAAAAAAAACAAAAAAAATGAAAAAAAAAACAGAAAAAAAATCTGAATTCCTTCTCCATTCAATCTTGAGAAGTACATACAAAATCAAAAAAAAATCTTGTTGTTGGATCCTAAAGACTCCACCACCAAAAGAAAATTGTATCTTGTTTCTTAGAAAAAATACTTATTGTTCTTTTTATACACGGGCATATCATTTGTTGAACGTGACTTGGAATTGCTTGTCTTGATTTGTTCTTATTCTTATTGAGCCTACATATGAGAATTTGAGTGGTAAAAGGCACTGAGTGGTGAGATCATTAGAGGGGAGGTAAAAGCCAATTGAGTGAATCATCCTGAGTGATACACGAGTGTTTTGTGAGGAATATATCATGGAGGATACTTCGGGCAGCAAGGTTGGAGAAAAAGATTTCACTATTGAGGCTATGCAACAACAATTTGCAAGATTTACAACAATTCTTGAAAATATACCGGATCGTTTGGAGAGGCTTGAACAACCAGCAGCTAGGAGGCATGAGATTCCTCAACCAAATCAATGGAGACGTAATGAGGAGTGGGAATCTGAGGAGGAAGAAGAAATGGAGCCGCAACACCATGGAAATAGACGAGGTGGGGGAAGGCAAAATAATGAAGTTGATCGGGATTTAGGGAACATCAAATTGAATATCCCTGCATTCCATGGAAGAAGTGATCCCAAAGCATATTTGGAGTGGGAGAGAAAGGTGGATCTTATTTTCGAATGCCACAATTACTCCGAGGAAAACAAGGTAAAGCTTGATGCAATTGAGTTCACCGACAATGCATTAGTTTGGTGGGATCAATTAACCACAAATCGAAGGCGTTACGGAGAAAGATCGATCACTACTTGGGCTGAAATGAAGACAACCATGCATAGGAGATTTGTACCATCTCATTATTTTCGTGACTTGTATCAAAAACTCCAAACAATGACTCAAGGTAGTAGATCAGTGGATGAGTATTACAAGGAGATGGAGATTTCAATGATTAGGGCCAATATTGATGAAGATAGGGAGGCTACCATGGCAAGATTCCTAAGCTGGCTGAATAGGGAGATTGCTAACATAGTGGAATTACAACACTATGTGGAGCTTGAAGACATGGTGCATACAGCCATAAAGGTGGAAAGGCAACTCAAGAAGAAGGGTTCATTTCAAAAGAGTTACGTATCAAATTTTCAGTCTTCCAACAAGATGAAAGAAGGAATGTTGAAAGCAAGTGTTGGAACAACCTCTAAAACTCAAATTGAGGCGTTCAAAACCAAGTACAATGAGGTTGATAAGGGAAAGAGTCTCAACTCCAATTCTCGAAATCGAGATATCAAATGTTTTCATTGTCAAGGGTTTGGACATATTGCATCTCAATGTCCAAACAAGAGAGTGATGATCATGAAGGATAATGGAGAGATAGAATGTGAAAGTGAACATGAAGAGGAACAACTTGAAGAGACCATACCCGAACATGGAGAGCTTTTGGTTGTTAGAAGAGCTCTAAACATGCAAACAAAGATGGAAGAAGCTGAACAACAAAGGGAGAACATCTTCCACACAAGGTGTTTAGTTCAAGGTAAGGTGTGCATGTTAATTGTTGATGGAGGGAGTTGTGCTAATGTTGCTAGTTGTGAAATGGTGGAAAAACTGAATTTAGCTACCACGAAGCACCCCAATCCATACAAGCTGCAATGGCTTAATGATTGTAGAGAAATTCTTGTGACTAAGCAAGTTTTGGTATCATTTTCAATTGGCAATTACAAGGATGATGTTCTATGTGATGTGGTACCAATGCATACTAGCCATATTCTATTGGGGAGACCATGGCAATTCGATAGAAGGGTGACGTATGATGGTTTTCTTATTCGATGCACACTCAAACATCGTAATAAAAATATCCAGCTTGTTTCTTTGACTCCACAACAAGTGCAAGAAGATCAAATCAAAATGTCCCAAGCAAGAAAAATACGAGAGGCCGAGAAAAAAAGAAAGAGTAAGGAAGAGGGGCAAAATTCGAGTGAAAAAAAGAGTGGAGATAATGATAAGAGGAATGAATTGAGTGTGAATGAGTGAGAAAAGGTAGAGGGCAAAAAAAGGCTGAATTTCTATGCAAAAGCAAGTCAGTTAAAAAGGGCATTAGTTGAAGAAAAGAGTGTGTTAGTAATGGTGTTTAAGGAGTCCTATTTGAACACTAATGAGCTAACACCATCTTTGCCAAGTTCTTTTATTTCTCTTTTGCAGAATATAATGATGTCTTTTCGGAAGAAGAGCAAATGGATTGCCACCACTAAGAGGAATTGAACATCAAATTGATTTCATCCCCGGAGAGGTGCTTCCAAACCGACAAGCATCTGAGCAGCCAACCCGGAAGAGACAAAAGAAACTCAAATGCAAGTGGAGGAGTTGTTGACAAAGGGTAAAATTAGAGAAAGCATGAGTCCTTGTGCCGCACCGGTGATCGTGGTACCAAAAAAAGATGGAGCGTGGAGAATGTGTATGCAGATTGCCGTGCCATCAACAAAATCACTGTAAAGTATCGCTATCCTATTCCTAGGTTAGATGATATGCTTGATGAATTACATGGTGCTGTAGTCTTCACTAAAATTGATTTAAAGAGTGGATATAATCAAATTCGAATTAAAGAAGGTGATGAATGGAAAACTGCCTTTAAAACAAAGTATGGTTTATATGAGTGGTTAGTAATGCCTTTTGGTTTAACTAATGCTCCAAGCACTTTCATGAGATTAATGAACCATGTTTTGCGTAACTTTATCGGCAAGTTTGTTGTAGTTTATTTTGATGACATCCTTATCTATAGCAAAAGCTTAGAGGAACATCTTGATCATGTGCGTGAAGTGTTAAACACTTTAAGAAGAGAGTCTTTGCATGATAATCTGAAAAAGTGTTCTTTTTGCATGGACAAAGTTGTTTTTCTTGGATTTGTAGTAAGTGCTAATGGAATTGAAAACAAACTTTGCATCCCTAAATGTTCTATTCGAGAGTTACTTGTTAGAGAAGCACATGGGGGAGGTTTAATGGGACACTTTGGTGTGAATAAAACCTTGGAAGTCCTACGTGATCATTTCTTTTGGCCTTGTATGCGTGTTGATGTTGAGAGAATTTGTGAAAAGTGCATAACTTGTAAACATGCTAAATCAAAATCACAACCTAATGAATGTATAAACCTTTACCTATTCCAAATGAACCTTGGGTGGACATATCTATGGACTTTGTTTTGGGTTTACCTAGAACAAGTAAGGGTAGAGATTCTGTGTTTGTGGTTGTTGATAGATTTTCTAAAATGGCACATTTCATTCCTTGTCATAAAAGTGATGATGCTACTCATGTTGCTGATTTGTTCTTTAGAGAAATTGTGCGTTTGCATGGAGTTCCAAGAACAATTGTGAGTGATAGAGATACAAAATTTTTAAGTCATTTTTGGCGTGTGTTATGGAGCAAATTGGGAACTAAACTTCTATTTTCTACTACTTGCCACCCACAAACTGATGGGCAAATCGAAGTAGTAAATAGAACTTTGTCTCAACTACTTCGAACTTTGATTCAAAAGAACTTAAAGAATTGGGAAGATTGTTTGCCATTTGTTGAGTTTGCATATAATAGGAGTGTGATTTCTGCTACTAACTTTACTCCTTTTGAAGTTGTTTATGGATTTAATCCATTGAGTCCACTTGATCTTGTTCCTATCCCTGTTGAAGAGCAAGCAAGTCTTGATGGAAAAGCTAAGGCATAATTGGTAAAGAAGTTGCATGAAAAGGTGAAACTTAATATTGAGAAGCAAACCGAGCGATATGTTAAACAAGCCAACAAGGGTCGAAAGCAAGTAATATTTGAACCGGGAGATTGGGTGTGGCTGCACTTGAGAAAAGAAAGGTTTCCAACAAAGCGAAAGTCCAATCTACAACCAAGGGGTGATGGGCCATTTCAAGTGATTGCAAAGATCAATGACAATGCCTACAAGATTGATCTTCCAGGTGGGTATAATGTGAGTGCTACTTTTAATGTGTCTGATCTATCTCCTTTTAATGCAGAATCAGATTCGAGGACGAATCCTTTCGAAGAAAAAGGGAATGATGAAGGTCATCCTGCAGTTACAACTCAAGGAAATAAAGAACCGATGATGATTCATGGAGGGCCAATCACGAGAGCAAGAGCTAAACAAATTAAGCAAGCTATGATGACTCTTGTTGCTGAAATTAAAGAAAATGTGGAAGGGAGCTCAATAGAAGGCCAAGTAATGAATGTTATTCAAGTTGTTGGGCCAAAATGCATCTAATAAGTTGGGCTCAAGCATGGAACTGAATTGAAGACTTAATTTGGAGCTTATGGGCCATGATTTTCGTCCAACACCTCAAGCCCAAGAGGAGTAATGTTTCATTTTGCTTAAAATGGTCAATTTTCAGCATTTTGTTAGTCAAAGTGTCTTAGTTAAGTTAATCAAGTATGATTATTCAATAAAGTAAGTCTAGTAGTCATTTTCCAAGTCTAGAAAGGTTGTCTAGTCTAGTAATCATTTTCTAAGTCTAGTAAAGGTGGTCTAGAGTGTCTCTTCACATGCGGGAGTCATTTTCTATGTTGTAAGACTAGAAAAAGGGGTCAAGAATGTCTCTTCAAATCCCATGAAAAGCCAATTCGGGATTAACATTGAAGCATCATATTGTAACTATAAAAGCATGGCAGCCCATGTAAGAATGGAGAATTAATTGATATATTGAAATTGGCATTTGCCTTTGTGAGTTGAAATTCTCTTTGTATAGAGTTTTCAATTAATTAAGAACTTATCAAGATACTTGAGCAATATCTTGTGGTGTTCATCATACCAAGGTTCTTGGCTGATCATATAGCCAACGGGTCAAGGTTATAAAGCTCTAGGTAAGATCAAACTAGATCATCGATCTGGAATATCCGCTGCCTACTTGTATACGTTGGGTTCTTGAATCAATATATTCAATGGGTCCTTCGTACAATCCATATCAACATCGACTTCCTCGTACCTGCAGCACGACCTGCCACCCAATGCGGTCCCCCTAGCGCCCAACTCCCTGCCGCGTCCGCTGCTGCATCAGCGTGGTCCCCAGCGCCCAACAACCTGCCACACCTGGAGTGGTCCCCAGCGCCACTACATCCCTGGCCGCCCCTCCCCAGGGGAGTGATGACCCCTGGGCCGCCGTCCACCATCCGCATCCGCACGCGGGCCCACAACCACATCCTATTCCAGAATCCAAGAACGCGCAATGGAATGCTGGATATCTTGCCACAACGTCTTCTGATTATGAAATGAACCTGCGACATTCGGCTCATACTTCAAATGCTAATCCCAATTTTGGATACTCTTTTGCTAAAATAGTTGCAGGTACCAATCATCTGGATCCCACGCCTCAGGCCCCAGGTAATGCAAACTTATTTTCCACAGTGGTTTCTGGTAAAAGTCAGTCCATTCCAAAACCGGTACGAAAAGGTGATTACTATTCCATCACAATTGATGATAATGTTTACCAACAACGTCTCGCTGAATTTTCCTATTCTTTAATTGGACGGGTTCTTTTGGGAAAAGGTAACAAGCCATGGGCGACTATGCTTTTGCATAAACGCCTATCTGAATTATGGGGTATTAAAAATGACTGGAAATTAATTCCCTTGGGCAAGGGATTTTTTGTGTCAAATTGTTTAATGCGCAGGACTGATCTCGGGCTCAACAACGCACTACTTGGACGCTTAACCCTGGTACTATCCGTTTATCTCCATGGGTGTCGGACTTCACCCCTTATAAGGTTCAAAACGTGGCGATTCCTGGGCACGTATTTTTGAACTCGATGCGAATATCGGGACCCTAATAATATCATGGGAATTGCCAGTGCTCTTGGGACGCCATTACAAATTGATCAGCGCTCACTGGACGGTTCTTTGGGTCATTTCGTTCGGATTCTGGTGGACGTTGACCTCTCTAAACCCCTGGAACAACACATTATGGTGGAACGCACTGGCAAGTGTTCTTTTGTTTCTGTCAGTTATGAAAAACTCCCTCAGTTTTGCTCGAGGTGTAGTGTTACGGGGCACTCTACATCTTCTTATCGTTTTAACATAGTGGGTAATACGGACAAGGATGGGCGCACGTCTCCATCCCAGGGACGGTCACATGAGCCTGCTAATCGCAACAATTCAGTATAGCAAGGGCGTTCCAGGGTTCGTAGAGTTTATCATCCTGTTCAACAGGACAAGGGCAAGGCCGTTGATGACTCAATGGGAAATACGGGGTCGACTACGCGCGCAGGATCTCCTACTCGTGCCATAGTCACTTTCCCTCCATAAATCCATCTTGGTAACACCTTCGAGGCTCTTGGTTCAGACGAATCCCAATGTTCCAAAAAGTTACGCCGGGGCCGTCACCCCTTGCTCATGACGTTACTATCAATTCATGGAGGAGGCAATTGTGGAGGAGTTCCCAGCATGTTGAGCATCATCCTTGGGAAAACATGCAGGAGGAAGACCCTGAAGATGGTAGACTGTGGCCCAGGGGTCATCATCCCCCTTGGAGAGGGCAGCCCTGGATGGTGGAATAGCCGCCGGCCCCCCATGATAGGTATTAGAGGGGTCGGCCCCCCCATGGAGAGAGGCAACCATGGGGGTAAGATATGCCCCCCAAGGGCCGCTGGGCGCAAGGAGTAGGGGGCGTGTCCCCCCTAGCGGCAACCGCCTCATCCGCTTGAGGCCTAGGGTGCGCGTCCCCCTAATGCTGTCCACAACATTAGACGCCATGGAATATAGGTAAGCCTTCGGGGGAATCACCCCTATAAACGCATGCATCATGGAAGGACGATTCGAAGGGGGTTTCGACGGCAAGAAATTCCATTGAAGACCATAGCATGAAAACGATGATGACTGACGTGAAGCATGGCCAGAATTAATGTGAGACAGGGGAGACTGCTGTGATTGAGCACGATGGGGCTTGAAGTTCGAAGTTAAACCATAAAAAGGATCCGACGAGGCCATGATGGACGGCCGGCGACGGCACCGGCACTGTTAAACTAGTCAGACGAACAAGGGAGAGGAGAGAAAAGAGAGCATCTAAGGTTTCTCTTGCCGTCCGTGTCTTCTCATATCAACTGGGGTGACATATCTAATGGCCAATTAATATGAATCCTTAATAAAAGAAATAGAAGGCAATATAGCTACACTAACTTAACAATACATGTGCAAATCCAAGAGACCTCTTCACACGCACGCACATTTTTTTTTTAATAAATGCGAAATATATATAAAAATGAAAAAGAGTATTCCTGATCACAGGCTGATCAGGTAACCAAAGTAAAGCCTGATAACAAAGTCAAAGGAAAATAACGAAATGGTCACAAGCCGACCATATGGCTGAATGGTTGGGGCCTCGTTAAAACCTTCCAAGGTAAAACCCACCCATGTGGGAAAAACCCCTGGAAGGAAAAAGAGTACCCCCCATGATAAAAGCGTCCCAAAAGCCGACAAGACCGAAAATGCGACGCACTAAGGAACAAATCTATAATTCGATTGGCCAACATAATCCTGAGTGAGGGACTGAATAATGGACGTTGGGGGCGAACCCCACCATGTATCCACCTGCGACGACTTGCTTAGAATATCCGCTGCCTGGTTTCCTTCCCTAAAGATGTGCGAAACCACAAAATCCATTTGAGAAAGAAGGTGGAGAGTGTATCTCCACATACTCAAATGGCGCCAAGGAATTCCAGTGGATTTCTTACGCAACAACTCCACCACATAGACCGAGTCCGACTCCAGCCATAGTTGGTTCCATCCCTTTGAGGAAGCGTATTGGATGGCCCGCATAGCCGTTGTAAGTTCCGCCTCAAAAGCAAAACCAAAACCACATCGTTCCACGAAGCACCCGTGAAAAAACCCCCTACAGTTGCGAAAAACTCCAGAGGCTATGAGATTTTCGGGTGCCCCCGTAGCACTACCGTCTGTGTTAACTTTGATCCATCCCGGCAAAGGTTTCTGCCAAGTGACCTGCACAATCTTCGGGGCTTGTCTAGGGCGCCCAGGAACATGGAGTCTGCGGAGAATGAAGAGGTCCTGTTGATCATTTTGCATGCAACCTCGGTCTAAGGAAGATGACTCCAGAATTAGGACACGAAGGCGTAGGATGCCCGCCTCCAGTGTCCAAGTCTTGTTGTTGAAGGTCAAGTCATTTCTGATTTCCCAGATGAGCCATGTACCGGAAAGAACAGTCGCGCGCCAGAGAAAGCCCACCTGATCACTGAAATGAAAACGCATCAAACGCACCAGAAATTCATTAAAGCTATAAGCCCTAAAGTAATTGATATTAAAGGCATCAAAAATCCACTGCCATAGAGCCTCTGCAAAACCACATGAGACAAATAAATGATCAACAGATTCATTGTTAGCACAACAAAGACCGCAAACCGAGGGTCCTGTGAAGGAGCCGCGCGAACACAGCACGTCTAAAACCGCAAGACGATTGTGGATAGCCCGCCATACCACAATCGAACATCTATCTGGAATGTGAGGAGACCAAATCCAGGAACCCCAATGAACCGTTGGAGCGCGAGGACGCAAAAATGTGTAGGCAGATTTCGAAGTGATACATCCATCATCAGAGTGAAGCCACACCCGTGTATCCGACGATGTTGGAGCGATGGGGACTCTAACAATATATCGGACCGTGTCCAAATAAGCCTCAATGAATGAGAAAGTAAAGTGCCATGTCCCGTCATAAAAGTAATCCGAGATGCGATGTCGAAATAAGTGCCTGTACTCCTCAGGAATCCCAATCCTATCAGCAATGATGTAACCCAACCAATTATCCAGCCAGAATCGAATTCCGGAATTGCATCCCGGAATCCAGTGATAGTCCTCCAAGAAACCCGAGATCCCAGCCGAATCCCTCTCCAGATGGAAGAGGGGATGAAAGAACGGCGTGGAGATCCATCAGAAGCCAAGAAACACCTACGGAGGATGTTGTAAACCAAAGAGTTGGAAGTCATAATCTTCCATCCCAACTTCATAAGGAAAGCATTGTTGGCGACCACAATAGACCGGACACCCAAACCGCCTTCCGCCCGCGGCATGCAACAACGGCTCCAGTTAACCACCACTGATCCTTTCGACTTCACATCGCCAGTCCAGATGAAATTACGCATAGCCTTTTCCATTTGTCGTAACAAAGTTCTGGGCCACTTGTATACCATCATCGTGTGCACAAAGGAGCTGGTAATCACTGAATTCACCAAACAAATGTGGCCAGCAATCGACAGAGTAGAACCTTTCCACCTTCTGAACTTGAAAATAATCTTGTCGAAAATTGATTGGAGGCTGGCCACTTTGGGCGCACCCTTGAAGATGGGGGCGCCCAAGTAGACTGTAGGGAATGCGCCCATATGCATCCCAGTGATCGTCTGAATACGACCTCGCACATGATTGGAAACCCAGCTTCCAAAATAAGCTTTAGATTTATTAGGATTGAAAATCTTACCCGACATGTCTGCATAGAGGTTAAGTATCTGGATAATAGCATGTGCACTACTCGAGGATGCCCCACACATAATCATAATATCATCTGCATACATAATGGATGAGGGGAAAACCACCGATTAGGCGCCGAAAAGGCCGGGAGTAGATTCTGTTGACCGCGTCCTCGACCAATCTACTTAACGTCCTCCGCGATGCAAAATAGCGAGAGGAGATAACGGATCCCCCCTGTCGGACCCCTCGAAAGCAAGAGAAGTAACCCACTGGTGATCCATTCAAGCAGACAGAGATTCGGGAAGATCAAGGATGATCTCAATCTAGTGAATGAACACTTGAGAAACCAAAGCGGCGTAACACGTGAATCAAGAAGCCCCAATTAATCGTATCAAAAGCCTTCCGGATGTCAATCTTTAAGATCATATTGACATCATTACGACCTGTAAAATATTGAACCCCTCCGAGACCAACGCAATACGATCATGGATTTTTGCCGGGATAAAGCCAAACGGGTAGGCGACAAGTAAGAAAGAGATGATCGAGCCCGGCCGCGTCGCGAGAATCTTGGTAATAATCTTAAAAGGAAATTGCTCATCACGATCGGTCTAAAGTCTTCCACCACATTAGCTTCCTTGGTTTTTGGGATGAGTGCCATAAAGCGGCATTCGGACCATAGGGAAGGAAGCCGTGACGAAAAAATATCGGATAGCGGCCACCACCTCCTCAGAAATGAGATCCCAAAAATGATGATAAAATCTCCCACTGAAACCATCTGGGCCTGGGGCACTGTCTAAACCCATATCAAATGCCGCCTCTTTCACTTCAGATTCTGAAGGAATAGCCGTCAAAAGTGCGTTATCAACCATGCTAACTATCGGAGAAATAAGATGATCGACCAGAGTGTAGTCCAAAGTGGTTTGCCCCGTGTCCGCAAAGAGGTCCGTATAGAAGGAGATAATGTGATTCCCAAGAGCCACCTTGTATCCATGAGCGCCCATTCCGAATTTGACAGCGACGATAGAAAAATGATGTGTTACGATCTCCATACTTTAACCAATCCGATCGTGATTTCTGCTGAAGGAATTCCGACTGCATGAGCAACGTGCGAGACAGCGTCGACTGCACCTCCAACTCCATATCCCTGTGAGCCTCGGTGAAACCATCGGATTCAATATCTGCCTGAATCTGACGAACCCTTTCCATCTGATAATCCACCTGACGATTAACATCCCCAAAAACTTCCTTATTCCAAACCTTGGTCGTTTGTCACAACCTCTTGAGTTTCCACATGACGCGTTGCAATGGATTAGGCGATGCGCACGGGATCACCCAAGAGGTAGTCACAATATTCCGGAAAGAGTCGTGATGAATCCACATAGGGTGGTGATCGGAGCCAATGCGAGGAAGAACTAAGCCCTTAACAAAATTGCCAAAAAGAGAAGAATTGACCGGTTGCTAGGGCTCGATCCAACTTAGCCTAAAGGAGAGATAGAGGCCTTCTGGGGGAGCACCAAGTAAATGAGTTCCCCGTAGTCGGCACCGCAAATAAACCTACACCCTCCAAGAAGTCCCTGAAGTCCTGACAAGAAGCCTGGGATAAGGTAGTACTACCAGAACGCTCGTGATGTCCCAACACAGCATTGAAATCCCCAATAAACAGCAGATCAGTAAGACCCAAATTCCTCACATCCAACCAAAGGGCACGGCGAGCAACATGATCACACAAGCCATGAGCAAAACCAACAAGGAAAACCATAGAGCCAGTTTGAACTTGCAAAATAATACATTGAGAAGAAGACCAAACCTGATTTTGGACAGAAATACTCACATCGCATAGGACCCAAATATCCGGGCGCCCGTTTGCCCGGAAGCTTTGAGCAACAAACCTAAGACCCAAGCTACTCCAGTAAGAATCCAAAATGGATGAAATGTCCACCTTAGGTTCGCAAATGGCTAAAATAGAAGGTTTATGTTTGTGACATAAAGCCTTAAGAACATTACGAGATGCAATGTTCCCAATCCTCCGGATATTCCAGAAGATGCAATTCATTGAGACTGCGGGGGAGGTGGCGCCCGTGTCGATTGCACGGTAAAAATTGGCATGTGGTGCGTTGTAGAGTCTGACGATTGACAGTTACCCATTTCATCTGCATAATCTGCCCATTTCTTAGAAGCCGCAAAGTCCATCTCATGTGGTTCTTGGCGCTCGGTTCAATAGTAATGTCATGAACTGGGGGCGACGGACCCAACGTAACACTCCGGAGAATTCTAGATGTGGCCGAGTCCAAGGAGCTATCCCGGAAGGCACGGCTAAGGGCTCGAATAGGCTTCCCCAAAGGATACTAAACCGTAAGAGGCATAATAGTGGAGACTGTGCCGGTGTTGGAAGTAGTAGCCTTGGGAGATGACTCCATAGCAGGATACTCGGCCTGGCAATCTGCGGAATGCAGGTCCTGGGAGTCGACTAAACCAAGAGCCGCAAAGGTATTATTAAGGTGGATATCCGTAGAGCAAGTGACTATTGCGCGGGTAGTAGAACCTGCACGCATAGCCGAACCCATCTTTCCCATTGAGTCATCAACTCCCTTACCCTTGTCCTGCTGCACAGGACGGTAAACCTTGCGCGCCCTGGATCGCCCTCTCTACACAGAACTAGGACAAGTAGTTGGCGCCCGGGGGCGTCCCTGGTCAGGAGAAGCACGCCTTTCTGTATCCAGATTGCCCGTATTATTAAGACAACAAGAGGCTGTCAAATGTCCCGTAATCCCACACCTCGAACAAAACTCAGGGAGTTTCTCATACCCGATTGACACAAAGGAGCACTGGCCAATGCGTTCCACCATAATGTGATCCTCCAACGGCTTAGCAAGATCAATATCAACCAAAACTCGAACGAAATGTCCCAGAGAACCATCCAACGAACGCTGATCAATTTGCAATGGATTTCCAATAGCACTGGCAATCCCCAGAATGTTATTGGCGTCCCAATATTCCAAACTGAGCTCGAAGATGCGTACCCAAACGCTAGCTACCGAGGTTTGCACCTTATAAGGATTGAAATCCGGAACCCAAGGAGAGAGACGAATAGTTCCCGGGTTAAGCGCCCAAGTGGTGCGAAGTTGAGCACGAGCACGATCCTGCGCATTAGACAATTTCACACAAAAAAATCCCTTGCCCAAGGGAATTAGTTTCCAGTTGTTCTTAATACCCCATAGCTCAGAAAGTTTTTCGTGCAGAAGCATAGTAGCCCATGGCTTATTACCTTTCCCCAAAATAAGCCGCCTGATCAAAGAATACAAAAATTCAGCAAGACGTTGTTGGTAGGCATTTTCGTCAATAGTAACTGAATAATAATCTCCTTTCCTAACAGGTTTGGGGATAGAATGTGTATTACCAGAAATTTTATATGTGTGTGTGTGTCATGTGTGTGATGTTCTGTATTAACATTTTATATCTGGTAATTATTCAATTAGTTTCTATTTATAATTTAACACTTCTTATCTAATATACAAAATATATTTCAAAGGGTCCGCATGCACTAATTATATAATTATATTTAATTTTAATATCTACACATTATCACATATTTTATGAAAACAATTAATATATCTATAATTTTTAATAAATAAATCAAAATAGAGAAAATTGTTCATTACAAGTAGTGGCATGGGTAAAAAGGCGGTCGATTATGATTCAGAAAATTGTTGATTATAAAAGGCTTCCTATGGTTTATTTATTGGGGGCAAAAATCGAAAACTCCTAATTTGGGGTTTTAGGGATTCATATCCAAGATACAGAAGTTGTGTGAAATCCATGGAGAAACAGGCTACAAAAAGAAGAAGAAAAAGAAGAAGAAAAGAAGAAGATGGTTCTTTAATATCCATGGATAGGATATCAGAGTTGCCACAACCCATCTTGCATCAAATACTCTCTTTCCTCTCCCAAAGGGAAGCAATTTAGACTTGTGTTTTATCCAAATCATGGCGTTATCTTGGGTCTACTCGCCCCAATTTCGAGTTTCGTGAAAGATGCTTCGATACCGAGAAACAAACATTCATTCCCCTCATGGACAAAATTTTACACAGGTACCATGATCAAAAGCTTTCGATACAAAAATTTATTTTGGAGATGATTACGGATGATTCTGAATCGATTTCGTTTATTGAAAAATGGATCCCATTAGTCCTACTAAATATGGGTGTAAGTACCTTCAGTCTTAATCTTTCCTGGGTTTATCCGGAACACTTTGCCCTGCCCTCAGTAGTCTACAAAGCTGAATTCCTTAAAGAATTAAGTCTGGAGGGATGCAAGTTGAGCCAAATTAATCCTCTTGACGAGGTATTGTTTAAGCATCTACTAAAACTTTGCCTCTTCTATGTGTACATTGCGGATGAGACTTTTGATAAGATAATGTCGAGCTGCCCCTTGATTGAATATGTGAACTTGAAAGGTTGTGAGGGGTTGAAAACCATTAAGGTGAATAACGCTCATAATCTCAAGGAGTTTATTTTTAATGGTTATGTGATGTCTAAAAAAGACTATGATCGTTGCATTGAAATCAATGCCCCAACTCTTGAAAGCATCTGTATGGTGACATGTCCGAATTGGTTTCACCGCCATAAGAACTTCCCTTATCTAAAGTGTTTACACCTGAATTATGTGTCGCTGTCTACAAAGTCATTCGACAACTTTTCGTGTAACTACCCCTGTCTTGAAGAGTTGAGCCTTCACTATTGCCATGGCTTTAAAGAATTCCAGCTATCGAGTCGTTCGATTAAGCACCTGACCATTTGGGTGAACAGGTCCATCAAGGCCGCTATTGATGCTACAAACATACTTTATTTTGAATTTAGAAGCAATTTTCTGCCATCAATCACTTTTACAACAACTTCCAGTGAGTGGAAGTTAGATATACACGTGCCGGATTGTTCAAATATCTATATTGATGTTTCATCATGGTTCCTAAAGCTAAATGAATTGCTCATGGCATTAAGTCATTCTCAAATTTCTCTCAACATCCCTCGTCTACTGGTACTAGGCACTACTTATGATGGTGTCTGTAAAACTATCATAGTGGAAAAATTGTTTTTAAGGGGATGTTATTCATATTCGTCCTTTCCAGCTTTCTTGAGTTGTTTGTTTCGTATCTGTCATCCAAGATACATAGGCGAGTACTGGTACACATATGCACATACTGAATCGGAAAGAGAAGACAAACAACTCATTGAGTTCCTGTGCAAGATCCTCCTAATGGGGAGAGAAAAGAGGCACTACATATGGCAACAAGATTTGAAGGAAGCAAGCATGGAAGCTTTTGACGAGAATGGAAAACAATGGCATCCTGTCCAGGGGATAGCTTTGTCCGAAAATCAATTCTATCAAAGGATTCGCTTTCGATTGAAATGGAGAGAGTTAGAAGGATGAGAATTAAGATTCTAATTTGGTTTTTTGCTGCTTTTGTGTTGCTCAGTTGCTTCTGTTTAATTTACTCATGATTCATTTGTTTATGAAATACTGATATATAATTTAGCTTTTCTCCATTGTTATTGATTTAAAAAAATAAATAAATCAAAATATGATATAAAATGGAAAACTCATTGCGGAGTTTTTTAATATATATTTCGAGAGGGGTTAGGCAGGGTGATCAAATGTCTTCTTTGCTTTTTTGCATTGCGGAGGAAGTTCTAAGCAAACTAATTGAGGCAGCAGTTTCCCAGAATCAATTAGTGTCGTTTGTTGCGCCTAGAAATATTGTTTTTCCTGCTTCAATTCTCTACGCGGATGATATTGTTATATGTGTGGGGCTTCTTCGGCAAATGCTCGTATTCTTCTTCAGATCCTCATGGTTTACGCTACTATTTTCGGTCAGGCTTTCAACCCTCGAAAATCGAAAGTTTTCTTCGGCACCCGTATTTCTAATCATGTGTGTGGTCGTATTCAACATATTATGTGTATTCAATTAGGGGCCTTTCCAATTAGAAGCCCAAATCCATTTCCCCGATCTAACTTCCGGGAAGGAATCCCGGACATATTGATATGTCGTCTTAGAAGAAATATTCCCATCATCAGAATACCCCCAAACTCTGCGATCCTCTGAATCCGATGAGATAGGGAAGTGGCAAATATCAATAACCACATCCGTATAGGCCACCAGGAACTCCTCTGTAAAGTGCCAGACGCCACTAAAAAAATAATATGAAAAGTTTTGAGAAAAGAACCCCTGAAATTGATCTGGAATACCAATACGATCAGCAATTGAGTAGCCAAGTCAGTTATAAACGCACCTCCGAATGATAACCCGGGATCCATCGTGACTGAGAGAGAATATCCAATACCATAGGTCGTAAACCCAACCATATAGTAGAGCCAATGTATAGAGGTCTCGGAGAGCTGGAAGCCATAAATCGTCTTCTAAGCAGAACAAACACTGGGCTGTCCCAATTAAGGACTTTCCAAGCCATTTTCATGAAAAACGCTCTGTTTGCCCAAAGCAAGGAGTGGATACCAAGCCCCCTTTCTCTTTTGGCACACAACAATGAGACCAATTCCCAGTCACCAACCCTTTTTTAAGAATGTTACCTGACCATACAAAATTTCAAATCACCTGATTTCAACGAATGTGGAATAAACATCCGGGCTTTTAGGCGATTATTGCTTCTTCTTGGAATTCGAATTGTGCAGGCTCTAATCCTTTGATTCGATTGATGATTAAGCTGAAAAGTTTGCGATCAATGCTCTGTTCTTGGAATACTGAGGTCTTTAGGGATGTCAACCCTATTGTGGATGCCAAGTTAGAGAATTTAAGATAGATTCAGTTGGACATTGAGAATTTGGGGTACAGTATTGCCCAAAACTCTCTAAATCATGCGTTTCTTCTCCAGGAAAATTTTGTTCGCCAGAAATCTAGGGCTGTTTGGTTGGTTGATGGAGACCGCAACACTTCATTTTTTCACCGTTGTTGTCAGAATAAGGCTGCTCGAGCTAGTATTCACGGTCTGATGATCAATGGTACTCTTTGCACGGACCCTTCTGTTATCCGTAGTCACATCATTCATTTCTTTGAGGATTTATTCACGGCCCCCAGTGGTCCTATCTAGGATTTATCCTTTATTGATCCAGTCATTAATCTAGTGGTGTTGGATGTGGATAACACGTGCCTTACTTCTTTGCCATCGGATGTCGAGATTCGTAATGCCATTTTTTATCTGGGTTTAGATAGTTCTCCGGGTCCGGATGGATTCAATGGTGCTTTCTATGAGCACTGTTGGGACATTATTTCTACTGATGTTATCATTGCAGTGCACCACTTCTTCCAGTCTGGATCCTTGCCAGCTGGACTCAATTCCAGCTTTATGGTCCTCATTCCTAAAAGTAAAGATGCAAGTGCGGTGGATAACTTCAGACCAATTGCCATGAGCAGTTTCATCTTCAAAATTATCACAAAGATTCTGGCTACTCGTTTCGGACGCATTGTCAGTCGAATTTTGTCCCCTACGCTGTTTGGTTTTATCCCACGCCGTCACATTCACGATTGTATTGCTCTGGTTTCGGAGGGTTTCAACATTTTACACAATCGGAATGATAGAAATATGATTCTGAAAATTGATATCTGTAAGGCTTTTGACACCCTCAGTTGGGACTTTCTCTTATACTTATTGTGCAGGTTTGGTTTCTCGGAAAAGTTTGTGGATTGGATTTCCGTGATTTTAAAATCAGCCCGTCTCTCGATTCTTCTTAATGGATCTCCCATTGGTTATTTTCCCTGCACGAGAGGGGTGCGTCAAGGCGATCCCCTCTCACCTCTGTTATTTTGCGTCGCCGAAGAAATCCTTGGAAGGCTTATTTCTATGGCATCCCATCTTCTCACGCCTTTTGTGGCTCCACGCAATATCGTCTTTCCATCCACCATGCTCTATGCGGACGACATTGTCATTCTTTGCGCGGCAACCTCTACCAATGCTCGCCATATCATCGATACCCTAGGTCAGTATGATTCTCTCTCCGGTCAAGTGTTCTATTCGGCAAAATCAAAGGTGTTTTTCGGTACTCGGGTCTCACAACATATCAGAAATCGCATTCAGGCTATTATAGGTTTGTCGATTGGTTCCTTCCAACTACATACCTTGGGGTTCCAATCTTCAAAGGTGCTCCTAAGCACGGTGTGTTGCAGCCTTTGTTTGATAAAATTATGGTTAGATTTAAATGATGGAAAGGCTCTTCTCTGTCCCTGGCGGGTCGTGTTTGTTTGGTGAATTCCGTCATTGCCAGCTCCTTAGTTCACAGCATGCTTATCTACAAATGGCCTATCTCAATGCTCAAGCAGTTAGAGAAGGCTATGCGTAATTTTAATTGGTCTGGTAATGTCAATCAGAAGGGTACTGTGCTGGTCAACTGGGCTCGCTGTTGTACTCCTAAGTCTGAAGGTGGTCTTGGTGTTTGGTCCATCATTACCGCAAACTGGGCTTTTATTATGAAGATGGGTTGGAAAGTTCTTACATCGAATTATGTGGTTTTTGATACTCTTCATAGATGCTTATTCATGGCTAACAGTTCTATTCATCGCTCTTTCTTGCCCTCATCAATCTGGGTGGGATTGAGCCCTACTGTGGAGGATTGCCAAACTGGTTCCAGATGGATCCCTGGGGCGCACTCTTCGATTAATTTTTGGATTGACAACTGGCTTGGTTACATTATTGCAGATCAGATTGGTATCCCATATGAATTTCGGGATAACTTTCAGAATACTATTTCAGAATTCTTTTTTGATAACACTTGGCATCTCATTATGTCATTTGTGGAGGCTTACTGAGACATTATTCGGGATATTGTCCGTTGTCCGATTACTCCAGACTCTTTGGATAAAAGGGTGTGGACTCACTCTATGGATGGGGCAGTTAATTCTAAATCAGCATATGCCTTTTTACGTTCTTCCTATCCCACTGTTAAATGGGGTTCTTGGATCTAGTCCAAATACCTGAGAGGCGCACAGTTGTGGTCTGGAGGGTTATTCACGGACATCTGGCAGTTATGGATGTCAGTCGTCACAGAGGATTTATTGGTCCTACTGCTTGTTGCCTTTGTTACTCTCACTCGGAATCAATTGACCACACTTTTGTTTCTTGCGATTTTGCAGGAGCTCTATGGGATTGGATTGCGGGATCATTCGATGTGACTTTCCGTAATGCCTATAGTTTCAATGAATTTCTGGTTCATTTAGTGGATTTCAATTTCAGTGCACAAATTGCTTTTCTCTGGAAGGTGGCGATAGTTTCTTGCATTTGGCTTATATGGCACGTCCGAAATGACGTTGTTTTCAATGACAAGAATTGGACTACTGATGTGACTTTTATTTGTTTGTCATCTTCGAGGGAAAAAAAAGGGACAACAAATTCCAAACTCTCTGATACTGCTCCTGTTTCCGATTACACTTAATGGTTTCAAAATAGGAATTTATTGTGCCGGCTGCCGCTTTTCAGCTTTCCGATCGTCTCCTACGGCTGCTCTATGGCGGAGCTGCCCCTCTATGGCTACACGTCGAACTTTGATCAGCCTCCAAAATCACGACAATCCGCTCGATCAAGCAACTCTCCGTTAACTACAAAGTCTGATATGGGTACGCAGCGAAACTCTTAATCGCATATCTCCGGCAACTATTCAGTCGGGCCTGTGAACGCACATCCCTCTATGATGACGTGTAACTGGGTCTCTGCAACTCCATCTTCTTCAAAGATTCATGCAACTAGGGTTCCTGAAAATATCCCCCATGCTCAGATAATGTTCGTCGCGTGCAGCAACTCCCATGGCAACGACGGACAACCTACACGTCAAGTTTCCTTCTTCGGCGATGTCAGGCCCGCTCCGACCACCCTCTACGGCATCTCCTGGAACTTTTTTCCATCTGCAACTACCCTATCGTCCCACTCTTCTATTGGTCTAGCCCCACCGGAACTCCCTCCGTTGACAACGCCCGCTGCTATTACGCAAAGGAACAGACATCATGGGGCTGCTCCTCCTTCTTCCTCGCGTCTGGCTGAGTTGGATGAAGATATAAGGGGGTTTGTGCAACTTTTACCCCCATGGTTGCCCATCCCCATGGGGGCCCAGCCCCTCTATGTGTTCCCATGAGGGGCTGGCGGCCAATATCCATCCCAGGGCAGCCCCCTCCCAGGGGGTGATGTCCCCTGGGCCACAGTCTGCCATCCTCAGAGCAACCCTCTTGCATTCCCCCGCCCAGAAGTTGTTTCCAAGGATGCGCCATAGATTGCTAGAAGCTCTGCCCCAATGACATCCGATTATGAATCGAACCCTCGACATTCGGCTCATACTAATGCTCAAACCAATTTTGGCCACTCTTTTGCTAAAATTGTTTCAGGTACCCACCACGATATGGATTCAACTACGCAGGGCCAAGGTAATTTCAAAACATTTTCTCATGCGGTTTCTGGTAAATCAAATTCAATCCCTAAGCCGATTAGAAAAGGCGATTATTATTCAATCACTATTGATGAAAACATTTATCAACAATGCCTCGCCGAATTCTCTTATTCACTAATTGGAAGGGTGATTTTAGGAAAAGTAAATAAGCCTTGGGCGACAATGCTTTTGCATAAACGCCTATCTGAATTATGGGGAATTAAAACTGACTGGAAACTAATCCCCTTGGGTAAGGGATTTTTTTGTGTTAAGTTTTCTAATGTGCAGGATCGTGCTCGAGCTCATGCTCGTATTAATTGGGCGCTCAATCCGGGAACTATTCGTCTCTCTCAATGGGTCCCAGATTCAACCCGTACAAAGTGCACACATCAATGGAAAGTGTTTGGGTTCGAATCTTCGAGCTTGGTTTGGAATACTGGGATCCTAATACCATCTTGGGGATTGCAAGTGCGATTGAGAACCCGATACAAATAGATCATCATTCGCTGGATGGTTCTCTGGGTCACTTCATTCGGGTGTTAGTGGATATTGATCTGTCAAAACCATTGGAGGATCACATCATGGTGGAACGAGTGGGTCAGTGCTCCTTCGTGTCATTATGGTATGAAAAATTGCCGGAATTTTGCTCGAAGCATAACATTACGGGACATTTGACGGCTTCTTGCTGTTTTACTCCAGTAGGGAAATCAACTACGGAAAGACGGGCCTCTCCTGATCAAGGATGGCCAAGGACTTCAACGAGACGTTAGAATTCAGTGCAACGGGGTCGTTCAAGGGTCCGTAAAATTTATCGTCCTGTGCAGCAGGACAAGGGGAAGACCGTTGATGACTCAATGGGAAATACGGATTCGACTATGCGTGCGGGATCCCCTACCTGTGCAATAGTCACTTGTCCTACTGATATACATACGAGTAACACATTTGAGGCTCTTATTTCAGATGACACTCCCGATCAGCCATCATCAGATTCTCACTCCAATTATCCAGCAAGGGAATCAGTCCCCAAAGCCTCTACTTCCAACACGGGACCCGTGTCCACTATTCTACCTCTTATGGTCCAACACCCACTGGGGAAGCCTATTTGGGTTCTTACTCGCGCCTTCCGGGACAGCTCTCTGGACTAAGCTAAATCCAGAGCGTTACGAAGGGTCCATCACCAGCGATTCATGACATCAGTATTGAATTGGACGGTAGTTACACTGATGATACAACGGTTCTTGGTGATCATGTTATTTCTTTCTATAAGGAGCTCTTCGCGGACACCAGGGGTTCCACTTCGGATTATACTTTAGATGATCAGGTCATTACCCCCAGGGTTGGGGCACAGGATAATGAAAGCCTAACAGCCATTCCTTCGGATTCAGAGATTAAGGAAGCGATTTTTGATATGGATTCGTATAGCTCTCTGGAACCAGACAGTTTCAATGGGATTTTTTATCGCCACTTCTGGGATGTCATTTCCATCGAGGTGATCGCTGCTGTTCGATTTTTCTTTATTAGCTCGTCCCTACCTTTGGGTTTGAACGCTAGCTTCATGGCGCTCATCCCAAAGACTAAGGATGCTAATGCTATTAAGAACTTTCACCTGATTGTTATGAGAAATTTTCTGTTCAAGATCATTACGAGGATTTTATCTACGCGTTTGGGTTTAATCATAGCCACATATTTATCTCCGACGCGGTTTGGGTTTGTTTCGGGAAGGCAGATTCACGATTGTATTGCCATGGTCTCAGAAGGGTTCAATGTCTTGTAGGGTCGCACGGATTCGATTATGATCTTGAAGATTGATATCCGTAGGGCGTTTGATACATTGAAGTGGGGGTTCTTACTACACGTTTTGCGCCGCTTTGGTTTCTCAGAATTTTTTATTCATTAGGTGGATATTATTCTTCGATCGTCCAGAATATCAGTGCTGTTAAATGGGACGTCGGTAGGGTTCTTTCCCTATTTTAGAGGGGTCAGGCAAGGTGATCCTCTATCTCCATTATTGTTTTGCACCGCAGAAGAAGTACTTAGTAGGTTGATTGCAGTGGTGATGGATTAGAATCGTTTAGTTCCGTTTACGGTGCCCAGATGTATTATTTTCCCATCGTCCATCTTATACGTGGATGACATTGTTATTATGTGTGGGGCTTCCTCAGCCAATGCCCGTGTCCTTCTTCAGATCCTCGGGCCAAGTGTTCAATCCTCGAAAGTCTAAAGTTTACGTTGGCTCCGGGGTCTCATCGTATGTCCGTGGGAGGGTACACAATATCATGGGGATTCAGCCTGGGACATTTCCCACCGTATACCTAGGTGCACCAATCTTCAAAGGTGCCCCTAAGGTTGCGGATTTATAGCCGTCTTTGATAAGATTATACTCAAGTTTAGAAGATGGAAAGGTTCATCGCTTTCCCTTGCTGGTAGAGTTTGTCTTGTTAATTCGGTGATCACTAGTTCTTTTGTGCACACTATGATGATTTACAAATGGCCCAGCACCTTGCTCAAGCAAATGGAAAGGGTCATGCGTAATTTCATTTGGACTAGGGATGTGAATACAAAGGGTTCGGTGGTGGTGAATTGGAACAAGTGTTGCACGCCTAGAAATGAAGGTGGTCTGGGAGTTCGATCAATTGTGGCGACTAACACGACATTCTTGATGAAATTGGGCTGGAAGGTCATGAACTCGGATTCGGTGATATTCAAAACCTTGAGGCATCGATACTTGACAGAGGATGGGGCGGTTCGGAGGTCATTTATTCCTTCTTCAATATGAACTGGGATTAAACCCTGCATTTCGGCTTGCTTGGATGACTCTCGTTGGATCCCAGGGGCTAATTCCGAGGTATTCTTTTGGATTGATAATTGGCTGGGTTATTCTATAGCAGATAGAATTAGCATCCCATATGATTATAGATACTTATTTCATCAGCGCACCTCGGACTACTTTTATGACGGGTCCTGGCACTTCACCTTCTAGTTTGTGGAGGCTTATTTGGATCTGGTCCATACTATTGTATGCGTCCCTATTACTCCGGATTCAAGGGATACACGTGTTTGGTTAAACTCGGAGGATGGTTTGGTTACTTCGAAAGCCGCTTATAATCATATGCGTCCCCACTACCCAACAGTCAAGTGGGGTTCTTGGATTTGGTCGCAACATATCCTGGAACGGTGATCGGTGGTGGCGTGGCAGGCTATCCACAATCGATTGGCTGTCTTGGATTCATCACGGGCCAGGGGAAGTTTTACTGGCCCCTCGGTTTGCACTCTTTGTCGTGAATCTGCGGAATCGGTTGACCATTTATTTGTCTCTTGTGTCTTTGCAGGAGCTCTCTGGCGATGGATCATTGATTCATTCAACGTGCACCCTTTTGAGGCACATAGCTTTAACGAATTTCTGGTGCGGTTAATGTACTTTCATTTAGTGAGCAGGTTACTTTCCTATGGCGGGCGGCTATCCTTTCCTGCATATGGCTCATTTGGCTTATCCGAAATGAGTTGGTTTTTCACAACATAATCTGGACACTGGAGGCGGCAATTATTCATCTTCAAGTACTCATTGTAGAATCATCATCATTGGATCGGGGATGCATGTATAACGACCAATAAGACATTCTTATCCTGCATAAACTGCGAGTTCCTGGAAGGGCTAGACAGACACCGAAGATAGTGGAAGTTAACTGGCAAAAACCCCTCCCGGGTTGGATCAAGGTAAATACGGATGGCAGTGCATCAGCGGCACCGGGCACTCTCACTGCTTCCGGGGTCTTCCGGAACTGTAGAGGTTTCTTTCGGGGGTGTTTTGTTCACCACTGTGGCTCAAGCTATGCATTTGAAGCTGAATTGGTCGCAGCAATGTGGGCGATTCAGTATGCTTTTGCTAAGGGCTGGACACAAATTTGGCTGGAGTCGGATTCGATGTATGTAGTGAATTTGCTAGAGAAGAGATCGATGGAGGTCCCGTGGCGCCATCTTAGTCATTGGCGCCACACGCTACATCTTCTGGCGCACATGGATCTCGTAGTTTCAAATATTTTTCGGGAAGGCAATCGGGTTGCAGACATGCTGAGCAAGAAGATGGAGTACGACACATGGTGGGGCGTCCCGCCCACAGAGCTTGTTCACTATCTTACTGATGACTATGTTGGCCAATCCAACTATAGGTTTGTCACTTAGTGCGTCACCGCTTCAGGTTTCTTTTCCTAATTTTGGACGCCTTTCTCTTTCCTGGGGGGTACTCTTTTTCCTTCCAAGGGTTTTTTCCACAAGGGTGGGTTTTACCTTGGGAGGTTTTAACGAGGTCCCAACCATTCAGCCATATGGTCGGCTTGTGACCATTTTGTTTTTGACACTATTTCAAAGCTTTTATTTGGTTACCTGATCAGCCTGTGATTAGGACAACTCTCTTTTCATTTTTTATAATATTTTGAATTTATTCAAAAAAGAATACCCAGGAGGATTTACTTTGTCTCCAGAAGTCTTACGGCGGCAAGGGTTTATCGTACTTACCGGGGCTTTTTTTTGCGGTTGTTTTGTGGAGCAGTGTGGCATGGGCTATGCTTTTGAGGCCGACTAGTGGCAGCTATGACCACCATCGCTTATGCTTTTCATAGAGGGTGTAATAATCTTTTGTTGGAGTCTGATTCTACTTACGTGGTGGACCTTTTTCGATCTCGGGATGGTTCCATTCCTTGGCGTCTGCTTGGTCAATGGCGTCTAAGTCTCTTTTCATTTCCCAGATGAACTTCATGGTTTCTCATATATATCGGGAAGGCAATCGTGTGGCTGATCATCTCAGCAAATTTATGTGCGCCTCTACTTGGTGGGACCTTCCCCCGATGGATATTATCTCCCTGCTCACGGATGACTATGTTGGAAGAGCGCAGTATAGATTTGTTAGTTAATGTTGTCTTATGAACTTATGTTTTGGTTGCATGGTTTTTCTTTTCTCGCCGGGGTACTCTTTTTCTACTAATGGTTTTCCCCACAAGGGTGGGTTTTACCTTGGTAGGTTTTTAACGAGGCCCCAAACATTGTGCTACCTGGTCGACTTGTGACCAGGATTTTTCTCTTCTTTTATATAATTTTCGAGCTTTAATAAAAAAATGGTTTACTTAGGAGCCCCTATCTTTAAAGGTGCTCCAAAGCCTGCTGTTTTGCAGCAGATTTTTGATAAGATTATTCTGAAGTTTAGAAGATGGAAGGGGACGCTCTCTCTCTTGCTGGGAGAGTTTGCTTAGTTAATTATGTGATTTCTAGTTCCTTTGTACATACTATGATGATTTACAAGTGGCCAACAAATGGAGAAAGCCATGCGTAATTTTATTTGGACTGGTGATGTCAATTCTAAGGGTTCGGTGACGGTCAATTGGGCTCGCTGTTGTATGCCTCAGGCAGAAGGCGGTCTTGGGGTTCGTTTGATTATTGTGGCAAATTGTGCTATTCTGATGAAACTTGGATGGATAGTTCTGAGGTCACAATTAGTGGTTTTTCAAAAACTCCGAAAACATTACTTGCTCTCGGATGGCTCTATTCAGCCCACGTTTTTACCTTCATCTATTTGGTCTGGGATTAGGCCTTGCATTAATATACTTTAGCATAATCACGCTAGATACCTGGGAATAATTCAGAGGTATTATTTTGGATTGATAAATGGTTGGGATACTGCATTGTCGATAGAATTGGAATTCCGCATGAGTACATATATCTCTTCGGGCAACGTATCTCTGAGTATTTCTATGAAGATTCCTGGCATTTCACTTTCTCTTTTGTTGAGGCTTATTTGGATCTTGTTCGGGACATTATATGATTTCCTATTGCCCCTTCCTCGATGGACACATTGGTTTAGATGCACGCTGCTGTTGGGGAGATTACTTCAAAAGCGGCATATTCTCATCTTTATCCTTCATCTCCTATGGTCAATTGGGGTTCATGGATCTGGTCCCCACACATACTGAAAAGGCGTTCGATTGTGGTTTGGCGTGCTATCCACAGTCGTTTGGTAGTTTTAGATTTGTTGCGCATTCGAGGTTTTATAGGCCCATCTGTCTGTGGCCTTTATTGTGCCTATGCTAAATTCGCTGATCACTTGTTTGTCTATTGTGTCTTTGCAGGGGCTCTTTGGCGTTGGATTTTTAGCATCTTTGATGTTCAATTTTCTCTGGCTCACAGTTTTAATGAATTCTTGGTGCGCTTGATGTCTTTACGATTCAGTGAGCATGTTTCTTTTTTATGACGAGCAGCAGCATTATCTTGCATCTGGCTTATTTGGCATAGCCGAAATGACTTGGCATACAACGATAAGACCTAGATGGTGGACGATGTTATAGTCCAACTTCGGGTTCTCATTGTTGAATCTACATCTTTAGATCAAGGTTGCATGGATAATGATCAAAGGGATCTTTTCATCCTAAGGAGACTCTATGTTCCTGGTCGGCCACGAAAAGCTCCTAAAATCGTGCAGGTCGATTGGCAAAAACCCCTTCCTGAATGGATTGAGGTGAATACGGATGGTAGCGCTTCGGGAGCGCCGGGACGTCTTACGACATTTGGGGTCTTCTGGAATTGCAGAGGCTTCTTTCGAAGTTGCTTTGTGGAGCGATGTGGTGCTAGTTATGCTTTTGAGGCAGAGTTGGTGGCAGCAATCTGGGCTATTCGCTATGCGTCCGTTAAGGGCTGGACTCAACTTTGGTTCAAGTCAGATTCCGCTTATGTGGTGGATCTGCTTCATAAAAGATCTTATGTCGTCCCCTGGCGATGCTTAAGTAAATGAAGATATACTCTTCATTTGATTTCCCAGATGGACTTGGTGGTTTTCCATATCTACCGTGAAAGTAATCGCGCGGCAGATCTCCTGAGTAGGAAATCGCATTCAGCGTCTTGGTGGGACATTTCTCCTAAGGATATCTTGTCTCTTCTCACGGAAGATAATGTTGGTCAACCTACTTAAAGATTTGTTAGATAATGCCTCCTGGTGCTTATTTTTTATCTTTTGGGGCATTTTTTATGGGGTGGTACTCTTTTTCCTGCCAAGGGGTTTTCCCACAAGGGTGGGTTTTACCTTGGGAGGTTTTAACGAGGCCCCAACCATTTATCTACCTGGTCGGCTTGTGATTATGATCACTTTTTTCATTTTTATTTTATATTTGATTCATTCAAAAAATATAAAAAATGAAAAAGAGTCCTGATCGCAAGCCGATCAGGTAGCTAAATATTTGGGGCCTCGTTAAAACCTACCAAGGTAAAACCCACCCTTGTGGGGAAAAACCCTTGGCAAGAAAAAGAGTACCACCATAATGTTAGAATGAATCGCCCAGATAAATACATCACACAAAAGGAAGAACTATCTAACAAATCTATAAGATGAATGTCCAACATAGTCCATGAGTAGCTGTGTAATGGACGCTGGAGGAGTACCCTACCACGTCTCCGATTGCTCCATATTACTAAGAACATCCGCCACCTTGTTTCCTTCATGATAAATGTGAGAAACGATCAGCTCCATTTGGGAAACTAAGTATAATGTATATCTCCATGTACATGGACCACATAAGTCGAATCCGATTCTAGCTAAAGACAACGTCAACCTTTGATGAACGCATAATGAATCGCCACCATAGCCGCCACTAATTCTACCTCAAAGCATAACCAATACCGCAACTCTCCACAAAGCAACCACAAAAGAATCCTCAACAATTACGAAACACTCTAGCCACCGTACTTCAACCTAGGGAACCCAACGTACTAACATCCGTATTCACCTTAGTCCAGTCGAGGAGAGGAGGATGCCAATCTACCTGAATAATCTTAGGAGCTTTCCTGGGACGGCCCTTGACATGAAGACGCCTAAGCCTAAAAATATATGCTTGATCATTATTCATGCAGCCCTGATCCAAAGACGAGGATTCAACAATAAGCACCTGGAGCTGAATAAGAGCCGCTTCCACCGTCCATGGTTTGTCGTTGAAAATCACCTCATTTTGAATGTGCCAAATGAACCAAATACAAGATATCACCGAAGCCCTCCCGAAAGTGAGATTTGATCACTGAATCGAAATTCCTTAAGATGAACCATAAATTCATTAAAACTGTAAGCATGATGATATGTGACATCAAAAGAGCAAAATATCCACTGCCAAAGAGCCCTTACAAAAGCACAAGAAACAAATAAATGATCAATAGACTCAGAATGAGCCTGACAAAGGCAACAAAGGAAGGTCCAATAAATCATTGGTGCCGTAGTAAATCCAAGACCACAAGGCGGTTCAAAATAACTCTCCAAACAACAATAGAGTGCCTCTTCGAGATAGAAGTCGACCAAATCCAAGTACCCCATTGGACCGATGGTGAAGACGAGCGTAAATGGGCATAGGCAGCTTTAGAAGAAGTATCCGATCCAAATGAATGAACCCAAACATGTTTATCCGCCTTGGAAGGGGCAATGGGGACGCGAACAATATCACGAACAATATCCAGGTAAGCTTCCACAAACAAAACCGTGAAATGCCATGAGTTGTCATAAAATAACCAGAGATGCAGTTTTGAAAGTGCTTTCTGTACTCCTGGGGGATCCCAATTTTATCAGCAATAGAGTATCCCGCCAATTATCAATCCAAAATAATAACTCAGAATTGAAGCCAGGAATGCATCGAGAATTCTCCAAACAGTCATCTAATAAGAGTCTAATGCCAGACTAGATAGAAGATGGCAAAAAGGTGCGGTGAATGGTTCCATCAAATAGGAAATAACGACGGCGAAGCAAAGCAAAAGCTCTCGAAACTGAGTTCAAAATCTTCCAACTCATTTTCATGAGAAAAGCTTTGTTAGCCATAATAATATATCGGACGCCCAGTCCTCCTTAAGACCTAGGCGTACAGCAGTGGTTCCACTTTACAACCACCGAACACTTCAAATTAATATCCCTAGTCCAAATAAAATTGCGCATAGCCTTTTCCATTTGCTTGAGCATGGAAGTCGGCCATTTGTAATCCACCATAGAGTGAACGAAGGAACTGGTGATGACTGAATTCACCAAACAAATGCGTCCCTCAATGGATAAAGAAGAGCCTTTCCGACGCTTGAATTTCAGAAGGATCTTGTTAAATAGGGGCTGCAACACAGCTTGCTTAGCAGCACCTTTGAAAATCGGGATGCCCAAATAAGTAGTAGGTAGAGTACCCAAGGAAATACCCATAATATGCTATATACGCCCATGAACGTGCTGGGAAACCCGAGAGTCAAAGAAGGCAGTTGACTTATTTAGGTTAAAAATCTGCCTAGAAATATCCGCATAAACCCCCCAACAGATCAAATAATCAGCGCGCATCTCCAAAGGTGGCAACACACAAAATGATGATATCATCCGTATATAACCGACGATGGAAACTCAATATTCCGTGGCGCCGAGAAAGGTGTTATCCAACAAGTGGAAACTACACAATCAATAATCTTCACGAGAACCTCTTCCGCTATGCAGAATAACAATGGAGAAAGTGGATCACCTTGACAAACTCCTCGAGTGAAAGAGAAATAACCCACAGGGGACCCTATTCAACAAAACCGACACCCTAGCGGAGCGAAGAATAACTCCAATCCAACTAACAAGCCTATCTTCGAAACCAAAGCAACAAGCACGTGGAGTAAAAAATCCCAGACCTTGAAGCCAATGGTGAATCTGCCATCCTGGGATAAAACCAAACTACACGGGGAGATATAACTACGAATAATCGACCCAAACCTTGAAGCCAATATCTTAGTAATAATCATGAAAAGAAAAATCACTCATCACTATGGGCCGGAAATTATTCACAGTGTTAGCATCTTTAATTTTCAGAATTTTTGAATGAATGCGAAATATTATAAAAAATAAAAATAGAGTTGTCCTAATCACAGGCTGATCAGGTAACCAAATATAAGCCTGGAAATAATGTCAAAAACGAAAAGGTTCCTGGAAATACTGTCAAGAACAAAATGGTCACAAGCCGATCATATGGCTGAATGGTTGGGGCCTCGTTAAAACTTCCCAAGGTAAAACCCACCGTTGTGGGAAAAACCCTTGAAAGGAAAAAGAGTACCCCCCAAGAAAGAAACAGGCGCCCAAAAAAATGGGAAAAGAAACCTGAAGCAGTGGCACACTAAGCAACAAACCTATAGTTGGATTGGCCAACATAGTCATCAGTGAGATATTGCAGAAGCTCTGCAGGCGGGATGCCCCACCATGTGCCTCCCTCCGTCTTCTTGCTCAGCATGTTGGTAACCCGATTGCCTTCCCGAAAAATATGTGAGAATACGAGATCCATGGATGCAAGAAGGTGAAGTGTGTGGCGCCAATAGCTAAGATGGCGCCACGGGACTTCCGTCGATCTGTTCTCTAGTAAGTTCACCACATACAACGAGTCCGACTCCAGCCAAAGTTTTGTCCAACCCTTAGCAAAAGCATACTAAATTGCCCACATAGCTGCAATCAATTCAGCCTCAAACGCATATCCCGAACCACAATGATGAACAAATCACCCTCGAAAGAAACCTCTATAGTTCCGGAAGACTCCGGAAGCAGCGAGATTGCCCGGCGCCCCTGATGCGCTTCCATCCGTATTAACCTTGATCCAACCCAAGAGTGGTTTTTGCCAGTTAACCTCCATAATTTTCGGTGCTTTTCTAGCCCTCCCAGGAACTCGTAGGTTGTGCAGGATAAATAGGTCGTGCGTTGGTCATTGTGCATGCATCCTCGATCCAATGATGATGATTCTACAATGAGTACTCGAATACAAATAATAGTCGCATCCAAAGTCCATATTTTGTTATGAAAAACCAACTCGTTGCGGATATGCCATATGCAAGAAAGAATAGCCACACGCCAAAGGAAAGTAACCTGGTCACTGAAATGAAACGTCATTAACCGCACCAGTAATTCATTGAAACTATGTGCCTCAAAAGGGTGAACCTTGAATGAATCAAAGATCCATCTCCAGAGAGCTCTTGCAAAGACACAAGAGACAAATAAGTGGTCAACCGATTCTGCCGAATTCCGACAAAGAGAACAAACCGAAGGGCTAGTAAAACTTCCCCTAGCTCGTAATAAATCCAGGACAGCAAGTCGGTTGTGAATAGCACGCCACGCCACCACCGATCTTCATTCCGGGATGTGTTGCGACCAAATCCAAGAACCCCACTTGACTGTGGGATGATGGGGACGAATGCTATTATATGATGCCTTCGAGGTAACCAAACCATCCTCAGAGTTCAACCAGACTCGTGTATCTCTGGAATCTGGCGCTATAGGGACGCGTACTATAGCCCGGACCAGATCCAGATAAGCCTCCACAAACGAGAAGGTAAAGTGCCAGGTTCCATCATAAAAATAGTCCGAAATGCGCTGATGAAATAAGTGTCTATAGTCCTCTGGGATGCCAATTCTGTCTGTTATAGAGTAGCCCAGCCAATTATCAATCCAAAATAATACCTCGGAATTGGCCCCTGGGATCCAACGAGAGTCATCCAAGCAAGCCGAAATGCGAGGTTTAATACCAGCCCAAATTGAAGAAGGAAGAAAGGACCGTCGAATCGCCCCATCCCTTGTAAAATAACGGCGCCTCAGGATTCTGAAGACCACCTAGTCCGAGTTCGCGACCTTCCAACCCAATTTCATAAGGAAAGTCGTGTTAGCCACCACAATCGAGCGGATGCCCAGGCCCCCTTCATTCCTAGATGTGCAGCACTTATTCCAATTCACCACCACCTTTCCCTTAGATTCACATCCCCTGTCCAGATGAAATTACGCATGGCCCTTTCCATTTGCTTGAGCAGTGTACCGGGCCATTTGTAAACCATCATGGTGTGCACAAAAGAACTAGTAATCACCGAGTTAACAATTAGGAAAAGGTAACAAGCCATGGGCGACTATGCTCTTACATAAACGCCTTTGTGAATTATGGGGTATTAAGAATGACTGGAAATTAATTCCATTGGGCAAGGGATTTTTTTGTGTTAAATTGTTTAGTGCGCAGGATCGTTCTCGGGCTTAGCAACGCACTAATTGGATGCTTAACCCTGGTACTATCTGTCTATCTCTGTGGGTCCCTGACTTCAATCCTTACAAGGCACAAACTTCATTGGCCAGTGTTTGGGTACGGATTTTTGAACTCAGTCTGGAATACTGGGACCCCAATAACATTATGGGGATTGCTAGTGCTCTTGGGAATCCATTACAGATTGATCAGCGTTCTCTAGATGGTTCTTTGGGTCATTTTGTGCGGGTTCTGGTGGATGTTGACCTCTCCAAGCCATTGGAAGAACACATTATGGTTGAACGCTCTGGCAAGTGCTCTTTTGTTTCTGTCACTTATGAAAAACTACCTATGTTTTGCTCAAAGTGTTGCGTTACGGGACATTCAACAGCCTCATGTTGTTTTAACAATGCTGGTAACATGGCTACAAAAGGGCGTGCATCACCGGCCCAGAGACGCTCGCGGGCTCCGGGTAATCGTCAGAATTCCGTGCAGCGCGGCCGCTCCAGGGTCCGAAAGGTTTACCGTCCTGTTCAGCAGGACAAGGGCAAGGCCATCGATGACTCAATGGGAACTACGGGTTCGACTATGCGCCCAAAATCTCCACCTCGCGCAATAGTCACTTGCTCTTCGGACATCCATCTTGGTAACACCTTTGAGGCTCTTGGTTCAATCGATTCTCAGGATCAGAATGTTCAAGTTGATTTTCCAGCTAGGGAACCATCTCCTATAGTCAATGCATCCAACACGGGAGCCGCCTCCACCATTATGCCAATTACGGTTCAGTATCCTTTGGGAAAACCTATTCGTGCTTTGAGCCGTGCTTTCAGAGACAGCTCCTTGGATCCGGCTAAAGATAGAATTCTCCGAAAAGTCAGATCAGGTTCGTCGCCCCCTGCTCATGAAGTTACTATTGAAACGGAAAGTTCAGAACCACATGAGATGAACTTTGCCGCTACCAAGCGATGGGCAGATTACGCAGATGAAGTGGGACACACTCAATCGTCAGACTCCGCTACAAACCACATGCCTGTTTTTACCGTGCAATCGTCAGGGGCACCACCCCCACCACCGTCTCAATGAATTGCATCTTCTGGAACATCCGGGGGATTGGGAACGTTGCATCTCGTAATGTTCTTAAGGTTTTATGCCAAAAGCATAAACCTTCTCACTCCAATGGTTGGGGCGCGGGATAACGCCAGCCTTACAGCCATTCCCTTGGATTTCGAGGTGCAGGCCGCGATGTTTGATATGGATTCAGACTGTTCTCCGGGGCCTGATGGGTTCAATGGGATTTTTACCGCCATTTCTGGGATGTCATCTGTGCTGAGGTAACTGATGTTGTTCGCTTTTTCTTTAGTAATTCGTCACTACCTCTGGGATTGAATGCCAGTTTCATGGCACTCATCCCAAAGACTAAGGATGCAAATGTCATTGAAAAATTCCGCCCAATTGTAATGAGCAATTTCCTTTTCAAGATTATCACGAAGTTATTGGCTACGCGTTTGGGTTTGATTATTGCCGACTATTTATCTCCGACTCAGTTTGGTTTTATCCCGAGCAGACAAATTCATGATTGTATTGCATGGTATCTGAAGGGTTCAATGTCTTACAGGGTCGCACGGATTCGAATATGATACTGAAAATCGATATTCGCAAGGCATTCGACACATTGAGGTGGAATTTCTTACTACATGTCTTGCGCCGTTTCGGTTTCTCCGAGACGTTCGTGCATTGGGTGGAGATGGTTCTTCGGTCGTCCAGGATATCAGTGTTGTTGAATGGGACGCCGGTTGGTTATTTTCCCTGTTTCAGAGGAGTCAGACAAGGGGATCCTTTATCACCCTTATTGTTTTGTATTGCGGAGGATGTCCTGGGTCGGTTTATTGCAGCGGCGATGGATCAGTCTCGGTTATCTGCCTTCACGGCGCCAAGGGGTATTGTCTTTCCATCGTCCATCTTATATGCGGACGATATTGTAATCATGTGTGGGGCGTCATCTTCCAATGCCCAGGTCTTGCTTCAGATTCTTACTCATTATGCAAATATCTCGGGTCAAGTGTTTAATCCACAGAAATCCAAGGTATACTTTGGTTTGCAGGTTTCGTCATATGTCCGTGGGAGGGTACAACACATTTTGGGGATCCATCCAGGGGCGTTCCCTACTGTGTATTTAGGCGCTCCAATCTTTAAGGGCGCTCCCAAGGTTGCGGATTTACAGCCGGTCTTTGACAAGATAATTCTCAAATTTAGAAGATGGAAAGGTTCGTCTCTTTCCCTTGCTGGTAGAGTTTGTCTGGTTAACTCGGTGATTACTAGTTCTTTTGTGCACACAATGATGGTTTATAAATGGCCACGTACGTTGCTCAAGCACATGGAACGAGCCATGTGCAACTTCATTTGGACCGGGGATGTGAACTCTAAGGGGAAGGTGGTGGTCAGTTGGGATAAGTGTTGCACGCCTAGAGCAGAGGGGGGTCTGGGCGTGCGATCTATTGTAACTGCGAACACGGCTTTTTTGATGAAATTGGGTTGGAAGGTTTTGAACTCGGACTCAGTGGTCTTCAGAATCCTCAGACAATGGTACTTTATGAGGAATGGGGAGATTAGACGGTCCTTTATCCCTTCTTCAATTTAGGCTAGGATTAAACCCTGCATTTCTGATTGCTTGGATGATGCTCGTTGGATCCCAGGCGCCAATTCCGGGGTTTTATTCTGGATTGATAATTGGTTGGGCTACTCTATAGCAGACAGAATTGGCATCCCAGAGGCCTATATATACTTATTTCAGCAGCGCATTTCTGACTACTTCTACGAGAGGTCCTGGCACTTTACCCTCTCTTTTTTGGAGGCCTATCTGGAGTTGGTACGGGCCATCGTGTGCGTCCCTATCACACCAGAGTCCCGGGATACACGTGTTTGGTTGAACTTGGAGGATGGTTTGGTTACCTCGAAGGCGGCTTATGATCATATACGCCATCAGCGCCCGGCAGTTAAATGGGGTTCTTGGATTTGGTCGTAGCATATTCCGGAATGGAGATCGGTGGTAACTTGGAGGGCCATACACAACCGACTGGTTGTCCAGGATTCTCTACGAGCTAGGGGAAGTTTTACTGGCCCTTCAGTTTCAGTTTTCTATAGGGAATCGGAAGAATCGGTTGATCACTTATTTGTCTATTGTTCTTTTGCAGGAAATATATGGCGTTGGATTTTCCATGCTTTCAAGTGCACCCTCTTCAGACTTACATTTTCAACGAGCTACTCGTGCGGTTAATGTCTTTTCATTTTAGTGACCAAGTCGCTTTCCTTTGGCGTGTGGCGATTATTTTCTGCATCTGGCTTATATGGCATATCCGCAACGAGCTCATCTTTCACAACAAATCCTGGACACTGGAGGCGGCCATCATTCAATTACAGGTTCTCATTGTAGAATCATCATCTTTGGATCGGGGATGCATGAACAATAATCGATAAGAACTATTTATCTTGCGCGGTCTGCGGGTTCCTGGATGGGCTAGATAGGCTCCGAAGATTGTGGAGGTTAAGTGGCAAAAACCCCTCCCGGGTTGGATCAAGGTTAATACGGATGGAAGCACTTCAAGGGCGCTAGGAAACCTCATAGCTTCCGGAGTCTTCCGAAACTGTAGAGGTTTCTTTCGAGGATGCTTTGTCCATCATTGTGGTTCAGGGTACGCGTTTGAAGCTGAATTGGTTGCAGTAATGTGGGCGATTCAATGCCTTTGCGAAAGGCTGGACGCACCTTTGGCTGGAATCTAATTCAATGTATGTGGTGAACCTACTGGAGAAGAGAACAATGGAGGTCCCATGGCGCCACCTCAGTTCTTGGCGCCACACCCTGCATCTACTCAGAGGTATTGATCTTGTAGTCTCTCATATTTTTCGGGAAGGCAATCAGGTTGCGGACATGCTGAGATCGGGTTGCAGATGATGTATTGGCAGCAGTGAGATCGTTCTTTGTGAGTAATCATCTTCCCCTGGGTTGCAACTCGAGCTATATGGAGGAGTATAATTATAGTAATAACTTTTTTTTCAATACTGTTACTAAAATTTTGGCTTTGAGATTTGGGTCGATCCTGAAGAATCACGTTTACGGTATGCAATTCGGTTTCATTCCTAGGAAACAAATTCACGATTGTATCGCTATGGCATTGGAAGGGGTGAATTGCCTTCTTAATCGATCTTCAAGGCCGAACATGGTTCTTAAAGTTAATATTCGTAAAGTGTTTGATACTCTCCGATGGGATTTTATCTTCTATGTCTTCAGGCGTATGGGTTTTGCCAATGGGTTTGTGGATTGGGTTAACACCATTTTTACTTCAGCCTGAATCTCTATTTTGTTTAATGGTTGTTCGGAGGGTTATCTTCAGTGCACTAGAGGCGTCCGCCAGGGGGATCCATTGTCACCCCTTATTTTTTGTGCAACGAAAGACGTTTTGGCTTGAGCTTTGGACACGACCGTTCAACAGGGTATTATTTCTCCTTTTTTGGTGCCTAGATCCATTCAGTTTCCTAGTTTATTATATGCAAACGATATTCTGATTATGAGAGAGGCTTCTTGGGGTAATTACTAGCAGTTGCGTCACATCTAGATGGAGTATGGCAAAATTTCTGGTAAGCTCTTTAGCCCGGAAAATTCAAAGGTTTATTTTAGGATAACACATCTGCTCGTCTTATGCATAGCATCCAGACGCACTTATGTATTAGCAGAGGCACATTTCCTTTCAATTATTTAGGAGACCCGCTTTTCAAGGGGGCCCCTAAAATTTGTTTTCTTCAACCTCTTCACGATAAAATATTGTCTAAGTTCAAAAGAGGGAAGGGGACTTCGTTATCTATGGATGGCTGCATCACATTAGTTAATTCAGTGATTACTAGCTTGTCTGTTCACTCTATGTTGGTGTACATATGGCCGATGACGCTACTCAAATCAATGGAGAGGGCCATCATGAATTTCATTTGGTCAGGGAATATTTTCGCAAAGGGCTCGGTGACTGTGATTTGGGACGGATGATGTGCGTCCAAAGAAGAAGGGGGTTTAGGAGTTCGATCTTTAATCGCTGCCAATAAAGCTTTCCTTAGGAAAAATGGTTGGAAGATGATTAATTCAGAGAGTGAGGTCTTCAGAATTTTACGGAGGCATTTTATGAATGAGGGGACACGCACCACATACATTGGCTCGTCCATTTGGCCAGGTTCGCGCCCTATCACAGTGGATTTAATTACTCAGTCTAGATGGATCCGGGGTGCCCACTCGGCTATTCGTTTTTGGCTTGACAATTGGTTAGGATATTCTATTGCCGACCGCATTGGAATTCCTAATAACTTGTGTAGGTTTTTTGAATCCCCAATCTCTGATTACTTCTTCAATGGAGTTTGACATTTTACGGAAAATTCTTGGTGGCTTATACGAGTATTGTGATTGACATCCTCTGGATTCGTATTGCTCATAACACTGAGGATAAACGTATTTGGACTCACTCGAAGGAGGGCGAAGTCTCTTCGAAGGAAGCTTATATCTTTGTTCGAGACACATTCCCATAGGTGGACTGGGGTAAATGGATCTGGTCACCATACGTACCTGCCAGAAGATCTATTGTGGTTTGGCGGTCCATCTGTAATCGTCTTGCAGTGCTTGATAACTTACGCCTTAGGGGATTCTGTGGCCCCTCGCATGACCTTTTTGCTATGGTGAGTCTGAGTCTATTGATCATATCTTTACTACTGTACGCTAGATGGGGGGTGAACCATTTATACATTTCGACTCTTCAACATAAATTCAACCTGCAGATTTCATTCCTTTGGAAGGTGGCTCACATATCGACTATATGGATCATTTGGCACATGAGCAATGAGTGGATTTTTAATGAGGTTATGCCCAATCCTATAGCAGTTATCGTCCGGCTTCATGCGCTTATTATTGAGTCCTCGGTTCCGGATCAAAATTATGTCTAACTTGGTGTATAACCTACTCTGCCTTCATTGTTTAGCAGTTCCTGGACGACCAAGGCCACCAGCATAGATCAAGGTCGTTCGTTGGTACCCCCTTTGCCAGGATGGACTAAGGTTAACACAGATGGTTGCGCATATGGGGCCGCGAGAAGTTGTGTGACAGCGGGGGTTTTCTGTAGCTACAGGGGCTTCTTTACTGGGTGTTTTGTGCAGAAGGTTGGTATGGGATTTGGGTTTGAATCCGAATTACTAACAGCTATGACGGCGATTGAGCGCGCTTTTAGGAGAGGATGGCATAAGCTTTGGTTAGAATCAGACTCAACCTGTGTCTACGGTCTCCTTGATTCTAGATCTCTCAAGGTGCCTTGGAAATATTTAGCCAAATGGAGGCTTACCCTTTAATAATATGTCTCAGATGGATTCCGTTGTTTCGCACATTTACAGGTAGGGGAATAGAGTGGCCGAAAAGCTTTCAAAGATGGACATTCATCTTAACTGGTCTCGTGTTATTCTAGAGTCGATCTTTTCAGAGCTTCAGGATGACGCTAATGGCAAGATCTTCTGTCATTTTGCATAGCAATGTTTCCTTTTTGGGGTACTCTTTTGCCTATAAAAAGTTTTTTCCTTCGGGTTTTACTTTGATAGGTTTTAACGAGGCCCCATCTTTCCAGCTAGTTGCTTGTCTTATAAGCAACAATTTTATTTTCATTGGCGTACTCTTTTTCCTATCAAAGATTTTTCCCTACGGGGTTTTACTTTGATAGGTTTTAACGAGGCCCCAATTTTTGAACCTTGTTGGGTTCTTCAGTTTTGCTTTGCACTTTTGGTATTCTTTAGCTAGCTGCTCGGCTTGTTAGCAGCATCAACTTTTGGTATATCCGAATTCGATCAAAAAGACAAAGGAGTCTCTTCTCCCAAGAAGTGCAATTAGGTTCTAGTTCAGACCTGTTTCAAATCCGAATGAGGGTTAAGTGATCAACTCCTGAAGATTTGAAGAGCTGAAGTAGTGAAGAAGTTGCCTTACGAAGAGCTGAGTCCCAGAAGTGAAGCTGTGTGATCAAGGCTAAGCTTGGACTGTTGTAATATTGTAACGAAGTTACTGTTACTTTAGTGGATTCCTCCTGGAGTAGGAGAAGAGTGGAGTAGAGGAATTACCCCATAAATTATTGTGTCATTTTATATTCTGCAGTTAAATTCTGTAATTTTTTGAATAAATCAAAGATATATTAAGAATGAAAAAGAGTGATCCTGATCACAGGCTGATCAGGTAGCCAAAGTCATAAAATGAAAAGAACGTCCGAAAGAAATCGAAATGGTCACAAGCCGACCAAATGGTTGAATGGTTGGGGCCTCGTTAAAACCTCCTAATGTAAAACCCACCCTTGTGGGAAAAACCCTTGGAAGGAAAAAGAGTACCCCCATGGAAAAATTGCAAAATAGGCGCACACAGGCCGTGCGTCGGAGCCAATGCAGAAATCCTGAAGACAAAAGACGCATGGGCTATGCGTCGGAGCATGGATAGGTAGTGCGTATAGTCTTAGAAACAATCCTGAAGACAGAAGATGCACGGGTTGGTCGTGCGCGAAGCCATAGCAAGAATCCTGAAGATGGAACGCGCACGGGCCGGGCATTCCCACATGGGCTGGTCGTGCATGAGTTCGAAGTGATGAAGTACGGGCCCGGACGCATTAACTAACAAACATATAGTTGGACTGACCAACATAGTCTTTCATGAGAGAAGGTACAATATTCGCAGGTGGGACTCCCCACCAAGTTTCAAAGTGCGGTTTTTTGCTTAACAGGTCTGCCATCCAACTGCCTTCCCAAAAATGTGCGAGACCACCAAATCCATCTGTGAAAGAAGATGAAGAGTGTAATGCCACTTGCTAAGGTGGAGCCAGGGAACCACCCCGGACCTCTTCTGAAGCAAGTCCACCACATAAACAGAATCCGACTCAAGCCAAAGTTGGGTCCAACCCTTCGCGAATGCATAATGAATGGCCCACATAGCCGCCACCAATTCTGTAATTTACTTGCTTCATATTTGCTATCCAACTGATAATAACAAGCCTAAAAATATAAGTGTTGACAACCAATCTTTAGATAGGGTATAAAGACTTCCGCTGTAAAACCAAGAAAATTGAATTTGTAAAAGCTAACTTCACTCAGTTGACTTACTCTATCAACAACTCTCTCAGAGTCCGTTGAGTGGATAACTCTGCTTCTGAAGTTTAACCCACCTGTCTCTCAAGGGACTTAGTTATTTTTGCTAAAACTCTGATTGTGTTTAAATATAAAAAATATTGGACCACTAGCTAGTAAGTGGTATTGCTTAGCCTTTATTAGGGTGTTGACCGGGTTTCGAACCCGGTATCATTCAGTTTCTTTGAAATTATCCCCTCCCCTCCAACCAGTACTCCCAACTTATTTAAAAAAATAAAAAAAAATTGGTTAAGTTTATTCACCCCCCCTTCTGACTTAACTCACACCCCTTGCGATCTAAAATTTCATCATTTTACCTAATGAATCATAAAGATCTGTGGGTGATGATTTGTGTGTGTCATGATCACTATCATCACAATCCAAATCGGTTGAGTTAGAAATTACTTCATCTTCTTGCCATGAGACAAATTAGAGCATCTTCTTCAGTGTTAGATGAGTAGTCAGCTTAACTGATGTCCGACTCTTCTACATTTGTTCTTTTGACAATTTATGTTTCATCCACCATGGCTTTTTTTCTCTCCTTTCTTCTCTCTCTAATGCTTTTATTTTCTTCTTCATTCCCATATTTGTTGACTGGTGGATAGGGGCACTCAACTACAAAATGACCTAGTTATCTGCAATTCCAGCACAAGCCTTCTTTTAGGAAATTGATTGTATTTTGGTGATGCTTAGAAAAATTTATATTAGGAAGTTGACACTTGGCACCTCATTTTCAATGTAATATCTACTTTGTAATAAAAAGGATATAAGATGACTTATAGCAGCGGAGTAGAATTGCGGAAGACTTGCTGAAGAAATCACCAGAACACTCGCAACTGAGTTTACATCAGAAGAGTCTCCACCAAGCGCGACAACCAAATCTTTTAGAAGACTGACTACATATTCAATCAGAAGAATGTCTTAGAAGACTTGAGTCTAAGTCAAAGGGGTAAAGCAGGTGAAGGACTGAGAGACAATTGAAGAAGTCTATTGAATTGAAATTGAGGAAGTTACTTATTTTAGTAATAAGGACATACCTGCAATATTAAAGTACTCAAGCACTAAACACGCAAAGAGATAAACATATGAGAAGCAAGCAAGTGCTGACACCTTTTCAGAAAATTCACAGAAAAGATTGAGTACAAGGATGGGTCAAAATCAAAAGCTGCAAGATAAGACAAGCCAATGAATACAAAGTGGACTTTGAATTTTTATTTATCTCTTCAACGTACAAAATTCAAACTCCTACTATAAAAGTTGAGGAATTTTCCAAAAAAGAAAAAGAAGAATGCATACAGGGACAAAAAGAACACAAGATATCTAAATACTCTCTTTCAAGCTTAACTACAAATTCTCAAGCTATTCGGAGACACTTCATCCAACACATTCTTTGAAAGATTGAAGTTGTTCAACAATTGAAGAGGAAACTTTTGTGAAGGGCAAAAATGGGTTTGTACTACCAAGAATTGAAGGAAGTGCAGTAAGGTTCGAGGTCGAACTAGTTTTGAATCAAATGAGGGATGGGTGATCAAATCCTAAAGATTCAAAGAGATAAAGTACCTAGGAAACTGTCTGGAAAAGAGCTGAGTGCAAGAAATAGCTAGTTCTGGGATCAAGGTTGTTTGGAATTTACTTTTGTAACTAGAGTCTCTGTTACAATAGTGAATTCCTCATAGAGTATGAGAAGAGTGGAGTAGATGAATTAACTCATCCTCAAACAACTATAAATTTTATGTTCTTTACTTTATTATCTTTATATTGATGCATTTCATTACATTGATTTATATTTGCTACCCAACAATCTCATAACTCTCAAAAAGTACAAGCGTTGATAAAACAAACTGGAAAAGGGTGTAAGACTTTCGTTGTTTAAGTACAAAAATTGATTTCATAAATAGTTGACTTTCCTAAGAAGAGTTATTATATCATAGCTCTATTAGAGAATTGTTGAGTGGTTAACTCTCCCACTGAATCAACATAGTTGTCTTAAGGACTTAGCAGTTTTCTTAAATACTCTGATTTTTAATGATCGAAAAATTGATAAAGTCTATTCATCCCCCACCCCTTCAAGACTACCCCTTGGGACCTACAAGTGGTATCAGAGCAGTTGGTTCAAAGAACCTTCCGCATTGGTTACTGAACTAGATCTCCATTTTCAAAAACATCAACACTTGAGTTTTTCAAAGCTTTTAAAGAGTTATCATCATGGAAGCAAATCTTACTTATGTTCCCATGTTTTGTATTGAGGAATTTGATGATTGGAAAATATGTATGCAGGCACATCTCTCTGCACTGCATGATGAAATGTGGCTTGTCATTGAGGATGGACCCATCAAAATCACTAAGGTGAACACAACTGTTGCAGGAGTAGCAGGAGCAAGAGATGATGCAGTGAGAGTTGCAGAGATTGACAAGCCTAGAAGCGGATGGACAAATGAAGATAGAAAAAGGCGCAACCTTGACAATGTGGCTAAGGACATTCTCTACAAGACATTGGACAAGGCTATGTTCAACAAAGTCAAGTCATGCAAGACAACCAAAGAAATTTGGAATAAGTTACTTTGATCTGTGAGGGCACAAAACAAATAAAGGAAATCAAGCTTATAGTTGTAGTCCAAAAATTGGAGAATTTCAAAATGATGACTGGAGAGTCATTGGATCAGTTGGTTGCAAGGTTCACTGAGATAACAAATGAGTTATCTAATCTTGGTAAAGAATATACATAAAAGAAAATGTGCATGAAGATCTTGAGAGCATTCACAACTAAGTGGGAAATGAATTTGATGGCTCTAAAGCATTTAATGGACCTCACTAAGATAACAAATTATGAGCTATTTTTAGATGTAAAAGCCTACGAATTTGAGCTCAAAAGGAAAGAGCAAGATGAAATAGTTGCACCTAAGATTGCTTCATTGATAGCAGGTGAGTCTAAGTTAGCAGAGTCCCTCTAAAGGAAAAGAGGGCAGACCCCTCAAGAGAGCTGAAAAGAAAGTAGAAGACTTGTTCTAGAACTACAGACAGCCAAGTCACTTTGCAATTGAATGCCCCTATCCACCAGTCAATAAATGCAGCAATGATGAAGAAAAGAAAGTCTTCAGTGAAAGAAGATAGTAAAGAAAAAAAGGATATGATGGCTGCTGAGACTGAGACAACCAAGTGTAAGAAAACAATGAGTAAGAAAGCAGTGAAGCTGACTATACTTCTGACACTGAAGAAGAGGCATTGATTTGTCTTATGGGAAAGGAACATGAAGATGACGTAACTCAAAAACCAAAACACACCACTGACCGAAGAGCTGAGTGCTCTTAGTCACTTAGCTGATGAGAATAAATAGCTGAAGCTAAAATAGAAAAGGTCAAAGCATTGCTGCCAAAGAAAAGAGAGAGCTAGAACTTAAAAATGATTCAAAAAGAGATTGGAGACAAAGCGACCACTAGCTTGTAGCTCAAGTGGTATCCCTCACCCTTTATAAGGGTATTGACCAGGGTTCGAACCTTGTATCTTTCAGTTTCTTTGAAATTTATCCCCTCCCTTTCAACTATTACTCCCAACTTAATAAAAAAAAGATTGGAGACAAAGCAAGACTAGGATTCAATTCCTTTGTGAATGCACAAACTCCAAGAGTGATTTTAGAGAAAGGATCCTCAATCAATGGGGGAATCCAAAAATATAAAACTCCATATATTGCACCAATATATCACCATAAGCACACACATGATGGCATTGGATACAAAGGCAAAAGGTAAGAAGCCAAGTGAACATGCTGAGAAAACTACTGAAACTAAATTCAGAGGAGTTCATCAGTAGACTCCCAACATGAAGTACTCTATTATATCAAAACAGAACTACAAAAGACCCCAGAATTTTCATAACAGGAAATCATATGTGGAAATGGTAGGAATTATCCAACTCAAGCTGATTGGAATCCACCCATGAAATATCAGCTGATTCAAAAAAAAAAAATATCAGCTGATTCCAAAGGGAAACAAGCCAATATGGCGAAGGCCTAAAAATCAATATTGGTCCTTCCCAAGGCATAAAAATCAGCACACCCAATGCACACAATGCACAACAGTTCCCATACTATCACAGTAATGCATATATACACCTGCATAAATAAAAATACGGACAAAAAAGGCAGTTGTATGTAGCAAAGCACCCAAAACATTTGTTGAAGTTCATTGTGATTATGGAACTGAAAGGTGGCAGTCCCTTAGAGTCATATCATTTAGCTATAAGTTGGTTGGAACACCTTAGAGTGCTAACCTCTCAGGACCCATACATGGGTACCTATAAATGGATTTCCTTGATTGCAGGTCCAGGGAACAATGAGTGCCAAGGAACCAGGTATATGGATAGTGGTTGTTCCACGCATATGACATGAAACAAAAGCAATCTATCAAAGTTCAAGGAAGAAATAAGGAGCTAATGTCATATTCGGAGGAAATAAAGTGATGTGAACTGTAGCAACGCGTACGACCCAAACAACAATATGTTGTTAACCCAAGATCTTTACTAGTTCGGTTAAAGATGGTGGAAACCTCGACCTGTTGCTTAGCAAAGCAAGAACCATGGTATGCGTAGACGCCACAAACAAATGCGGAAGTTTGTTTGATAAGTCGGAATCCACAACAAGATGACAATCTTGAAGCTCTTGGAAAAAAACCAAAGGTTTGAAGAGAAAATCTCAATTCAATATTCAATATCAAAGTTGTTATGAAAAATAAACAAGTGTTTGCCTTATATAGGCGACTCAAAACAAACCCTAAACCAACTAGGAAACAACTTAAAAATCAAAAACGGAAATAAAACAAACTGAACAGACCAAATCTGGCGAAATCCGCACAGATGCACGGGTCGTGCGCATATGCATGGGCTGCCCATGCGTCAAGTCGAACACCCTCATATTCGTTCACATAGGTGCACAAGACGTGTGATGGTGCACGGGCTGCCCGTGCATCAAGTCGAACACCCCCTTCGACTTTGCCTTCGCATTTGACCCCTACTCATCCCAAACTCGAAATATCAACTTAAGACGCGGCCTTAAAGGTTTATTTGGCCTCCAAAACATCAAAATAACAATGGTCCTCGGCGTACCATGCAATCTCACAACTTCTCGAAAGAACAAGTCAGCAATCAAAGATGCATTATCAGTTCATTTATTCAAAAAAAATGCATTATCAGTTTTATGACAAGGAATAAAATGTGCCATCTTTGAAAAATTATCTATGACAACAAATGTAGAATACCCTTGTTTAGTTCTCGAAAGTCCGAAAACAAAGTCCATAGAAATATCAACCCAAGATGAGGCCAATATAAATGCTCTTGCAAGACTGCTAAGGTTTTGGCTATCCCAAAATGTCCCATAAGACCCCCACCATGTGATTCTCTCACTAGTATGTCTCTCAATGAACAATCAGGAATGCACAATTTTCGCATGCAACAAATGACTCAGCAAAATCAAGATCATGCAAATACAACTCCTTAACATGTTCAAATCTAAGAATTTTAGCATCTAATGTAGAGATAAGGGTGTACCTCTGAGATACTGCGTCTGCTACAACATTGGTCTTACCTTGCTTGTACTGGATGACGTAAGGGAATGTCTCGATGAACTCAAGCCAACACGCAAGCCACTTGTTCAACTTTTGCTGCCTGTTGAGATATTTTAATGACTCGTGATTAGTGTGAATTATGAACTCCTTCGGCCATAAATAATGTTGCCACATTTTCAATGCCCAAACTAAAAGCATGCAACTCCTTGTCATACGTCGGATAGTTCAAGGCCTCCCCGCTCAATTTCTCGCTAAAGAATGCATTCGGCCGCCCCTCTTGCATTAATATGGCTCCAATCCCCACTCCCAAAGCATCACACTCGATCTATAAAACCTTGTTCAAATCCGGCAAGGCTAGTAAAGGTGCATGTGTTACCTTATCCTTAAGCAACTCGAATGCCTTGTCATGTGCTTCAACCCACTGAAACACGACACTCTTTTTAATGGTCTCCGTCAATGGTGCTGCTATAGTGCTAACTCGTACAAACCTCCGATAAAAGCTCGCAAGACCATGGAAACTATGGACTTGACTGGCCGATGCTGGCTTAGGTCAATCCTAGATAGCCTTAATTTTTTCCTCGTCCATCGTGATTCCCCTCGAGCCCACTACAAATCCCAAGAATATCAATTGCTCGGAACAAAATGTGCACTTCTTGATATTGCATATAGTTGCTCCTTTCTCAACACTTCTAGTATGGCCCGCAAGTAATCCTAGTGTTTGTATAATGATTTACTGTAGATGAGGATGTCATCAAAGTAAACCACCACGAACTTTCCAATAAATGCCCTCAAAACATGGTTCATCAATGTCATAAAGGTACTCGGTGCATTAGTTAGCCCAAACGGCATAACTAACCACCCATACAAACCATGTTTGTATTAAAAGCCGCTTTCCACTCGTCTACTTCCCGCATCCGAATCTGATAGTATCCACTCCTCAAGTCTATATTGGAGAAGATACTTGACCCATGAAGCTCATCCAACATGTGATCTAGGCGGGGTATGGGGTGCCGATACTAGCAATCCACACACATCCTCCACGAACCATCTTTCTTTGGGACTAGCAATACCGAAACTGCACACAGACTCATACTCTCCCTAATGAGTTTCTTAGTTGGCAATTCATCAACCTGTCGCTACAATTCCTTGGTCTCTCTGGGTTGGACCTGTATGCCGGTCAGTTCGGTAATGACGCCCTCGGGATGAAGTCAGTCTAGTTCTTAATCCCTCTAATAGGTGGTAATCCATCTGACATCTCGTTTGGGAACACATCGTCGAATTCATGCAACAAAGACAACACAGAACTAGGCAAATCGGGGTTAAGATTGTTAGTAGACAAATAAGTTCCCTTGTAAACCAAGTGTATCATCGAACAACCACTCGATGTGGCTTTCCTAAGATCACTCACTTTTGCCATTAAATATATTTTTCCCTTGTTTCTTACCTCAAGGCATCCGTTCCCCCCCTTTGTTTTTTGGCCCTCTCAGTAATTTTATTCTCCTTTTTCCCGGCTATCTCTCAAGCCTCACTTCTACCCTTAGTCGGACCCTCACTCTTGTTTTCCCTCAAGCTCTCCTTTTTCTCGGTTTTATTTTGATTTTTCTTCTCACTAGCCCAACTCTCTTTTTCTTTTGCCTCTCCTGCTCTCAGTTTCACTTGATCCTCATAAATTTCTTTCGAAGTCAAAGGCACTTGGACAACAAGATGTGCCCCGCTTGCATCGGCACAACATGACACAACACCTCATCCTTATATCCATCAATTTGGAATGCTACTAACGCCTTCTTAGTGATTCACATTTCCCCACAATCACTTAACCACTGCAATTTATACGGCTGTGGGTGTTTCAGCGTTGGAATTCCCAATGTTTCCACCAACATTGTGCTAGCTACATTAGTTAAACTACCACCATCTATAATAAAACTACACACCTTTCCATTGACAAAACACCTTGTGTGAAAGATGTTTTCTCACTAGACTCCCTCATCTGACTTAAGCTGACTACTTAGCATCATCCGGGTCACTAAAGATAATGCATCCCCCTGGCTGGTTCCACGACTTCCACAATATCCTTAAACTCCGGCATATCACTATAATCCAGCTCTCCCTCACTTTCCAAATCCAATTCCCCATTATCATGCAACACCAACACCCTTTTATTTGGACATTGAATAGCAATACGCCCAAAACCATGACACTTAAAGCATTTAGTATCCTCGCTTGGGTAGTAGAGGGTTCGAATTTACCTGTGGGTTTAGGCTTAGTCGCCCTTCCCTTTGCTCCATTGGTTTTGAACTCTGTTCCTCCTTTTTATTGGTGTTCGACTTCCATGCAATGGAGTTAGAACTCGGGGCTTGTCGGTTGAAACCCCTCCTCTTGAGTTGCTGCTTAACTTTCACCGCCATGTGCACCATCTCCTCAAGATCGACACAAATATGTAAGTCGATGGCATCTACTATAGGAGTATTCAATCCTGCGATAAATCTCGCCATCGTAACCTCTTAATCCTCCTCTATATTAGCCCTTACTATCAGCATTTCCATCTCCTGATGGTAATCCTCTACGCTAGAACTCATGTGTCAATCTTTGCAACCTTTGATATCTAGCCTCGGTAATAGTGATTTGGTACAAAATGACGTTGCATCAAACTTCTCATCTCCTCCCATGTGGAAATGGGCCGTCGCTGCTTCTCCTCGTCGAGCCATTAATTGATCCCACCAAACACTTGCGTAGTTCAAGAATTCAGTTGATGCCAATTTCACATTTTTAAATTTGGAATAATTCTGGCATTCAAACACATTCTCGATTTTCCTCTCCCAATCTAGATAGGCGTCCGGATCACTTTTTCCCTGGAACGATGGAATTTGCATTTTGATGTTACTCAAATTACCATCCTCTTGTCCCCTATCAATCCTATTTCCACACCGACCTCTGCCTGGATTGTAATTTTGCTCCCTTTTGGAATCAAAATCATCCATATCATCCACCCATTCCTCCAATTCGATCCTCCTAGGCCTCCATGCCCGAGGAACATGTTCCTCTATTTTTGGTGCCTCACTAGGATCTCCGTACATCTCGATCATCACTTTCTTCATGAGGCTTGCAAGTGCCTCCATATGCAACTTGTTACTTAAATCTAACGGTTGTTGGTTTTCTTCGGACATGGTTGGTTCACTCCCTCATGTGTGTACACTCAAGTTTCACTCAACTCACAATTTCCAAGTACTTGTACTTGTCACAATTATAAACCAATCAGTCAATTGATCCCAACAAACCAAGACAATTACCAAGCAAACAATGGATCTCGATAAGATGAAATTTGAAGACTAGGGTTTGTAAATCCCGATTTCTAGAATTTTTGAATTTTTTTGTGCACGCGGATTACGATTTCTTTACCCGCTGATTTTTCTATGCAAATTTCAAATTTTTATATCTATATTTTTTTTTGTACCCTTGAAAAACTAGGGTTTATAAGAAAATCTGGAAATAACAAGGATTAAAGAAAACAAGGATAGATTTAACCTTGCTAGATGGCTCTCATTACCACCTGATGTAAACCGTAGCAACAAACTTGCATACGACCCAAACAATAATATGTTGCTAACCGAAGATCTTCACTAGTTTGGTTAAAGATGATGGAATAACCTCGACCCATTGCTTAGTAAAGCAAGAACCTGGGTATGCGAAGACGCCACAAGCAATTATGGATTATTGTCAGATTAGTCGATAATTGCAACAAGAAGCTTGAATCTTGAAGCACTTGGAAAAACACTCAAGTTTGAGAGTAAAAATATGAATCCAATCGATTAACTAATGAAAAAGAACAAGTGTTAACCCTTATATGGGGTCTCAAACCCTAAACCAACTAGGAAACAACTTAAAAATCGAAAAAGGAAACAAAAATAGGATAAAACCTAAAAGCGCCCACAGACACGACTGTCTCTAAACACGGCGAGGCCGTGTTCCCTGCTATTTCTTAACTAAACAAATATGTATGCGCGGCCATGTCTGTGTTTGAACACAGCCAACCTGTGTTGGCCTGCACACGTCCCGTTTCGGCCTCTTCTCATCCTGGACTCGAAATAACAACTTAAGATGCGGCCTTAAAGGTTTATTTGGCCTCCAAAACATCAAAATGACTCAAAACCACTAAAATTATGACTAACTACGATAAATGAATACAAAGACACTATTGAGAACTTGATTACAAAGTCTTCAAGACGCAAAATAACTTGTATTCCGTAGCATACTTCACTTGCTCAGTCTAAGGCGAACTCTTGAAGACTTTCACCCTTTGATTGGAATACCTTTTCAACATTTGTTTTAAGCTTAGTTATTATCAGTTGACTTAGGCAAATATAAGAAACAACAATAAAATATGCAAGAGTTAAAGTGCATAATCCATTGATCACCTATTTGTTTCTTGTACTTTTGCAGGGGCTTTGTGGCAGTGGATTTTCCATTCTTTTGATGTTACTTATTAGCAGGTTCACAACTTCAATGAATTTTTGGTTTATCTAATGAATTTTCCATTCTTTTGATGTTACTTAGTCGTCTTCGTGTCCTGGGCCATCCCAGAAAAGCTCCAAGCATTATTCAGGTTGATTGGCATCCACCTCTTCCCAGCTGGACCAAGGTGAATATGGATGGCAGTGCTCAAGGGGCGCCGGGTCGTAGTATGGTGGTTGGTGTGTTTCACAACTCTAGAGGTTTCATTCATGGATGTTTTGTGGAGAGTTGTGGTATTGGTCATGCGTTCGAGGTAGAATTAGTGGCGGCCATGAGAGCAATTCATTATGCGTTAAGCAAAGGATGGCAGCGTCTGTGGTTGGAATCGGATTCGACTTATGTGGTGGAGCTATTTCACAAACGGCCCAATTCCATTCCTTGGCATCATTTTAGTCAATAGCGTTATACACTTCATTTGGCTTCTCAAATGGAGTTGGTCATTTCGCACATATATCGCGAAGGCAACAGAGTGGCAGATTTCTCAGCAATATGGAGCATCCAGCAACATGGTGGGGCAGCCTCGTGCGCCCATTACATCTCTTCTTACGAAGGACTATGTCGGACGTCCCAATTATAAATTTGTTAGATAGTCTTTTCGTTTGTTGTGTGTTGTTATGTGAGTTTTCTATGACTTTATGGGCGTACTCTTTTTCCTATCCGTGTAAACACAACAAAGACCACAGACCGAGGGGCCCGTGAAGGAGCCCTGCGGACGCAGTACATCCAATACTGCCAGACGGTTATGGATAGCCCGCCAAGCCACAATTGAGCGTCTTTCCGGAATGTGATGGGACCAAATCCAGGAACCCCATGGAACCACCGGTGAACTAGGACGCAGAAACGTGTAAGCCGTCTTCGAAGTAATATTCCCATCATCAGAGTGGATCCAGGCCTGGGTATCTGACGATGCTGGGGCGATGGGGACTCTAACAATATCTCGGACCATATCCAAATAAACCTCAATGAATGAAAGAGTGAAGTGCCAGGTCCCGTCGTAGAAGTAGTCGGAGATGCGATGTCTGAATAAGTACCTATACTCCTGCGGAATCCCAATCTTGTCTGCAGTGGAGTAGCCCAGCCAATTATCTAGCCAGAATAGGATGCCAGAATTGTATCCGGGGACCCAACGGCAGTCGTCCAAAAAACCTAATATCCCAGGCCGAATCCCTCTCCAAATGGAAGAGGGGATGTACGACCGGCGTGGAGAACCATCATTGGCCAAAAAGCGCTTTCGGAGAATGTCGAAAACCAAAGAGTTTGAAGTTATAATCTTCCAACCCATCTTCATAAGGAAAGCATTATTGGCCACAACGATTGAGCGTACGCCCAGACCCCCCTCTGCCCGGGGTGTGCAACAGCGCCTCCAATTAACTACTACTGATCCCTTAGAGTTCACATTCCCAGTCCAGATGAAATTACGCATGGCCTTTTCCATTTGCCGCAACAAAGTTATGGGCCATTTGTACACCATCATCTTATGCACAAAGGAGCTGGTGATCACCGAATTTACCAAACAAACACGGCCAGCAATAGACAAAGCAGTCCCTTTCCACCTCCTGAACTTGAGAATAATTTTGTCGAAAACTGGTTGTAGGTCCGCCACCTTGGGCGCACCCTTGAAGATGGGGGAGCCCAAGTAAACCGTAGGCATATCATTTGTTGTATATATACGACGAAGGGAAACAAGCCAATATGGCGAAGGCCTAAAAATCAATATTGGTCCTTCCAAAGGCATAAAAATCAGCACACCCAATGCACACAATGCACAACAGTTCCCATACTATCACAGTAATGCATATATACACCTGCATAAATAAAAATACGGACAAAAAAGGCAGTTGTATGTAGCAAAGCACCCAAAACATTTGTTGAAGTTCATTGTGATTATGGAACTGAAAGGTGGCAGTCCCTTAGAGTCATATCATTTATCTATAAGTTGGTTGGAACACCTTAGAGTGCTAACCCCTCAGGACCCATACATGGGTACCAATAAATGGATTTCCTTGATTGCAGGTCCAGGGAACAGCTGAGTGCCAAGGAACCAGGTATATGGATAGTGGTTGTTCCACACATATGACATGAAACAAAAGCAATCTATCAAAGTTCAAGGAAGAAATAAGGAGCTAATGTCATATTTGGAGGAAATAAAGTGATGTGAACTGTAGCAACGCGTACGACCCAAACAACAATATGTTGTTAACCCAAGATCTTCACTAGTTCGGTTAAAGATGGTGGAAACCTCGACCTGTTGCTTAGCAAAGCAAGAACCTTGGTATGCGTAGATGCCACAAACAAATGCGAAAGTTTGTTTGATAAGTCGGAATCCACAACAAGATGACAATCTTGAAGCTCTTGGAAAAAAAACCAAAGGTTTGAAGAGAAAATCTCAATTCAATATTCAATATCAAAGTTGTTATGAAAAATAAACAAGTGTTTGCCTTATATAGGCGACTCAAAACAAACCCTAAACCAACTAGGAAACAACTTAAAAATCGAAAAAGGAAATAAAACAAACTGAACAGACCAAATCTGGCAAAATCCGCACAGATGCACGGGTCGTGCGCATATGCATGGGCTGCCCATGCGTCAAGTCGAACACCCTCCTATTCGTTCACATAGGTGCACAAGACGTTTGATGGTGCATGGGCTGCCCGTGCATCAAGTCGAACACCCCCTTCGACTTTGCCTTCGCATTTGACCCCTACTCATCCCAAACTCGAAATATCAACTTAAGACGCGGCCTTAAAGGTTTATTTGGCCTCCAAAACATCAAAATTACTCAAGACAATAAAAATCAATACCTAACCTATGATAAACAAATACAAGAACTTAAGAACTCAATTACATAGTCTTCAAGAACTCGAGATAGCTTGCATTTGGTGTTGCCCAGATCCTTTGTGACTGGATTCACATCATAAAGCTCTAGGTGAAATCAAGGGCAAGGGATCCATCAAGAAAAATGGCTTAGAGATCACATATGTTGCATATGTTGAAGGGCTGAACTTCATATAATGTTGGATTCAACATGGGTGTTTGCCAAATAAAGATGTTGAGACAAATGAAATAGCATTATCTGGGATCATAAACAAGAACACGTGTGTGGTAGATTGGTCAACTACCACACCAAGCACATGTATATTAGCAAAGAGCACAACTGAAACAAGTTGGTTGTGGCACAAGAAGCTAATTCATCTAAATTTTAAGACTATCACTAATAACATCTTTCATGTGGGGTTTGTCCATGCTATCTGCGATCATGTAATTTGTAGACGGCTTTGGTCGAATATTGTCGGCTTGGGTATTGATGATATTGTTTTACTGGGGGATTTCAATGCTGTTCTCGGGAATCATGAGCGTACAGGACATGGGGTGGCTTTTCTGGCTTCTTGCCAAGATTTTCGGGATTTCTTTGATAATGCGGGTGTGATGGCCATTCCCATAGTTGGCAAATTCTTTACTTGGTGCAATATGCATCCTAATCAGACTCTCATTCAAGCTCGACTTGATCGAGGTATTGCCAGTCCACAGTTTCTTAATCTTCACAGAGGGTCGAAGTATTTGTCCTTACTCACACTTGCTCGGATCATCATCCTCTTTTACTATCTTGTGTGACCACTGCTTATAAGGGTCCATCTCCATTTTGTTTTCAACGTATGTGACTAAACATCCGAGTCGATTATTGCCTCTTCTTGGGATTCGACTTGTGCGGCTCTAGCCCTTTGATTCTTTTGATGATTATGTTGAAAAGGTTGCGCCCCGTGCTCCGTTCTTGGAATACAGAGGTCTTTGGGGATGTCAATCGTGAGGTGGATGATAAGTTAGAGAAATTGAGACAGATTCAATCGGACATTGAGACTTTAGGTTATAATATCACCTATGGGGACCAGGAGCTAGAAGCCCAAAATTCTCTAAATCAGGCGCTTCTTCTCTAGTCTGAATTTTTTCGCCACAAATCTCGGGCTATTTGGTTAGTTGATAGAGACCACAACACTTTATTTTTTCACCGTTGTTGTCAGACTAAGGCCCGAGCTGGTATTCACGGTCTGATGATTAATGGTACTCTTTGCACGGACCCATCTGTTATTCGTAGTCACATGATTCGCTTCTTTGAGGATTTGTTCATGGCGCCTATTGGCCCTATTCCGGTTTTCTTTTCTATTGATTCAGTATTAATCCAGTGGTGTTAGATATGGAAAACATGTGCCCAACCTCTCTGCCGTTGAAAGTTGAGGTTCGAGATGCAGTTTTTGATCTCGGTTTATATAGTTCTCCGGGTCCGGATGGTTTAATTGGTTCCTTCCACCAGCACTGTTGGGACATCATCTCTTTTGATGTTATCATTGATGTGCACCACTTCTTCCAGGTTGGATCCCTGCCAACTGGACTCAATTCGAGTTTTATGGTTCTCATCCCTAAAAGTAAAGATGCGAATGCTGTGGATAATTCAGACCCATCGTCATGAGCAATTTCATCTTCAAAATTATCACTAAGATTTTGACTACTCGATTTGGACGCACTGTCAGTCGCATTTTGTCCCCTACGCAGTTTGGTTTTATCCCGAGCCATCACATTCACGATTGTATTGCTCTGGTTTCGGAGGGCTTCAACATCTTACATATTCGGAATGACAGTAATATGATTCTGAAAAGTGATATGCGTAAGGCATTTGACACTCTCAGTTGGGATTTTCTCTTATACGTGTTGCGCAGATTTGGTTTCTTGGAGAGGTTTGTGGATTAGATTTCGGTGATTTTAAAATCGGCCCGTATCTCAATTCTTCTTAATGGATCTCCAATTGGTTATTTTCCATGCACGTGAGGGGTGCGTCAGGGTGATCCGCTTTCACCTCTTCTCTTTTGCATCACAGAAGAAGTCTTGCTGAGACTTATTTCTTGATTGGTGTCATCCCATCTTCTCACGCCTTTTGTGGCTCCGCGTAATATCATCTTTCCATCCACCATGCTCTATGCAGAACCCTTATATGGGGTCCCAAACCCTAAACTAACTAGGAAACAACTTAAAAATCGAAAAAGGAAACAAAACCAGGATAAAACCTAAAACGCGCCCGCGGACACGGCTGTGTTCCCTGCTGTTTTGGAACCAAAAAGATACACATGCGAGCACAGCCGTGTCTGTGAACACGGCCGTGTTTTTGAACACGGCCAGCCCGTGTTGGCCTGCACAAGTCCCATTTTGACCTCTTCTCGTCTCGAACTCGAAATAACAACTTTAGACATGGCCTTAAAGGTTTATTTGGCCTCTAAAACATCAAACAACTTAAATTACGACTGACTATGATAAAAGAATACAAGACACTATTGATAACTTGATTACAAAGTCTTCAAGACGCAAAATGACTTGTATTCCTTGGCATCCTTCACTTGCTCAGTCTAAGGCGGAATCTTGAACGTTGATGATGCAAATCAACTGGACCACCCGAACATATTCCATCGGTAATGCACTCTCAGTCTCCTTTTGAATGACCTGAATCAACCCATTGAGTGCTTCCTTGAACTTCTTTGCTCGCGCCCTCGTCACTAGACCAACTCGCACTGTTGGCGGATCTTTTGCCCATGGATTCTCATCATTCCCCTCCTCTTGAGAAGGATTTGTCCTCAAATCCGAACTTGCATCAAATGGACTAAGATCCGCAACATTAAAAGAAGCACTAATTCCATACTCACCCGACAAGTCAATCTTATAAGCATTATCATTGATTTTGGAATGGACCATCTCCATGAGACTGTAGTTTGGACTTTTGGGAATCGTTCGGGACGCATATGTACCCAAACCCAATCACCCGACTCAACAATCTTCCTACGACGCTTGTTAGCCTATGCAGTGTACTGCTTTGTTCGCCGTTCGATGTTGAGCCTTGCTTTCTCATGTAACTGCTTAACAAATTCAGCTTTCTTCTGCCCATCTAAGTTAACATGCTCAGAAACCGGTAAAGGTGATAAATCCAATGGGGTTAGCGGATTAAAACCATAAACAAGTTCAAATGGTGAAAACTTCGATTCAGAATGAATAGCACAATTATAAGCAAACTCAACATGCGGTAAACACTCTTTCCATGTTTTAATATTCTTTTTAATGACAGCTCTCAACAACATGGACAAAGTTCTATTAACTACTTCAGTTTGACCGTCCGTTTGGGGATGACAAGTAGTAGAAAATAACAATTTAGTACCCAATTTTCCCCACAAGGTCTTCCGAAAGTAACTTAAGAACTTAGTGTCTCTATCCGAAACAATGGTCCTCGGCGTACCATGCAATCTCACAACTTCTCGAAAGAACAAGTCAGCAATCAAAGATGCATTATCAGTTCATTTATTCAAAAAAAGATGCATTATCAGTTTTATGACAAGGAATAAAATGTGCCATCTTTGAAAAATTATCTATGACAACAAATGTAGAATACCCTTGTTTAGTTCTCGAAAGTCCTAAAACAAAGTCCATAGAAATATCAACCCAAGATGAGGCCAATATAAATGCTCTTGCAAGACTGCTAAGGTTTTGGCTATCCCAAAATGTCCCATAAGACCCCCACCATGTGATTCTCTCACTAGTATGTCTCTCAATGAACAATCAGGAATGCACAATTTTCGCATGCAACAAATGACTCAGCAAAATCAAGATCATGCAAATATAACTCCTTAACATGTTCAAATCTAAGAATTTTAGCATCTAATGTAGAGATAAGGGTGTACCACTGAGATAGTGCGTCTGCTACAACATTGGTCTTACCTTGCTTGTACTGGATGACGTAAGGGAATGTATCGATGAACTCAAGCCAACACGCAAGCCACTTGTTCAACTTTTGCTGCCTATTGAGATATTTTAATGACTCGTGATTAGTGTGAATTATGAACTCCTTCGGCTATAAATAATGTTGCCACATTTTCAATGCCCAAACTAAAAGCATGCAACTGCTTGTCATACGTCGAATAGTTCAAGGCCTCCCCGCTCAATTTCTCGCTAAAGAATGCATTCGGCCGCCCCTCTTGCATTAATATGGCTCCAATCCCCACTCCCAAAGCATCACACACGATCTATAAAACCTTGTTCAAATCCGGCAAGGCTAGTAAAGGTGCATGTGTTAGCTTATCCTTAAGCAACTCGAATGCCTTGTCATGTGCTTCAACCCACTGAAACACGACACTCTTTCTAATGGTCTCCGTCAATGGTGCTGCTATAGTGCTAACTCGTACAAACCTCCGGTAAAAGCTCGCAAGACCATGGAAACTATGGACTTGACTGGCCGATGCTGGCTTAGGTCAATCCTAGATAGCCTTAATTTTTTCCTCGTCCACCGTGATTCCCCTCGAGCTCACTACAAATCCCAAGAATATCAATTGCTCGGAACAAAATGTGCACTTCTTGATATTGCATATAGTTGCTCCTTTCTCAACACTTCTAGTATGGCCCGCAAGTAATCCTAGTGTTTGTACAATGATTTACTGTAGATGAGGATGTCATCAAAGTAAACCACCACGAACTTTCCAATAAATGCCCTCAAAACGTGGTTCATCAATCTCATAAAGGTACTCGGTGCATTAGTTAGCCCAAAGGGCATAACTAACCACTCATACAAACCATGCTTGTTTTAAAAGCCGTTTTCCACTCGTCTACTTCCCGCATCCGAATCTGATGGTATCCACTCCTCAAGTCTATATTGGAGAAGATACTTGACCCATGAAGCTCATCCAACATGTGATCTAGGCGGGGTATGGGGTGCCGATACTTAATGGTGATGTTATTAATAGCTCGACAATCCACACACATCCTCCATGAACCATCTTTCTTTGGGACTAGCAATACCGAAACTGCACACAGACTTATACTCTCCCTAATGAGTTTCTTAGTTGGCAATTCATCAACCTGTCGCTACAATTCCTTGGTCTCTCTGGGTTGGACCTGTATGCCAGTCGGTTCGGTAATGACGCCCTCGGGATGAAGTCAGTCTAGTTCTTAATCCCCCTAATAGGTGGTAATCCATCTGACATCTCGTTTGGGAACACATCGTCGAATTCATGCAACAAAGACAACACAGAACTAAGCAAATCGGGGTTAAGACTGTTAGTAGACAAATAAGTTCCCTTGTAAACCAAGTGTATCATCGAACAACCACTCGATGTGGCTTGCCTAAGATCGCTCACTTTTGCCATTAAATATATTTTTCCCTTGTTTCTTACCTCAAGGCATCCGTTCCCCCCCTTTGTTTTTTGGCCCTCTTAGTAATTTTACTCTCCTTTTTCCCGGCTATCTCTCAAGCCTCACATCTACCCTTAGTCTGACCCTCACTCTTGTTTTCCCTCAAGCTCTCCTTTTTCTCGGTTTTATTTTGATTTTTCTTCTCACTAGCCCAACTCTCTTTTTCTTTTGCCTCTCCTGCTCTCAGTTTCACTTGATCCTCATAAATTTCTTTCGAAGTCAAAGGCACTTGGACAACAAGATGTGCCCCGCTTGCATCGGCACAACATGACACAACACCTCATCCTTATATCCATCAATTTGGAATGCTACTAACACCTTCTTAGGATTCACATTTCCCCACAATCACTTAACCACTGCAATTTATACGGCTGTTGGAATTCCCAATTTTTCCACCAACATTGTGCTAGCTACATTAGTTAAACTACCACCATCTATAATAAAACTACACACCTTTCCATTGACAAAACACCTTGTGTGAAAGATGTTTTCTCACTAGACTCCCTCATCTGACTTAAGCTGACTACTTAGCATCCTCCGGGTCACTAAAGACAACGCATCCCCCTGGCTGGTTCCACGACTTCCACAATATCCTTAAACTCCAGCATATCACTATAATCCAGCTCTCCCTCACTTTCCAACTCCAATTCCCCATTATCATGCAACACCAACACCCTTTTATTTGGACATTGAATAGCAATACGCCCAAAACCATGACACTTAAAGCATTTAGTATCCTCGCTTGGGTAGTAGAGGGTTCGAATTTACCTGTGGGTTTAGGCTTAGTCGCCCTTCCCTTTGCTCCATTGGTTTTGAAATCTGTTCCTCCTTTTTATTGGTGTTCGACTTCCATGCAATGGAGTTAGAACTCGGGGCTTGTCGGTTGAAACCCCTCCTCTTGAGTTGCTGCTCAACTTTCACCGCCATGTGCACCATCTCCTCAAGATCGACACAATGATGTAAGTCGATGGCATCTACTATAGGAGTATTCAATCCTGCGATAAATCTCGCCATCGTAACCTCTTAATCCTCCTCTATATTAGCCCTTACTATCAGCATTTCCATCTCCTGATGGTAATCCTCTACGCTAGAACTCATGTGTCAATCTTTGCAACCTTTGATATCTAGCCTCGATAATAGTGATTTGGTACAAAATGACGTTGCATCAAACTTCTCATCTCCTCCCATGTGGAAATGGGCCGTCGCTGCTTCTCCTCGTCGAGCCATTAATTGATCCCACCAAACACTTGCGTAGTTCAAGAATTCAGTTGATGCTAATTTCACATTTTTAAATTTGGAATAATTCTGGCATTCAAACACATTCTCGATTTTCCTCTCCCAATCTAGATAGGCGTCCGGATCACTTTTTCCCTGGAATGATGGAATTTGCATTTTGATGTTACTCAAATTACCATCCTCCTGTCCCCTATCAATCCTATTTCCACACCGACCTCTGCCTGGATTGTAATTTTGCTCCCTTTCGGAATCAAAATCATCCATATCATCCACCCATTCCTCCAATTCGATCCTCCTAGGCCTCCATGCCCGAGGAACATGTTCCTCTATTTTTGGTGCCTCACTAGGATCTCCGTACATCTCGATCATCACTTTCTTCATGAGGCTTGCAAGTGCCTCCATATGCAACTTGTTACTTAAATCTAACGGTTGTTGGTTTTCTTCGGACATGGTTGGTTCACTCCCTCATGTGTGTACACTCAAGTTTCACTCAACTCACAATTTCCAAGTACTTGCACTTGTCACAATTATAAACCAATCAGTCAATTGATCCCAACAAACCAAGACAATTACCAAGCAAACAATGGATCTCGATAAGATGAAATTTGAAGACTAGGGTTTGTAAATCCCGATTTCTAGAATTTTTGAATTTTTTTGTGCACGCGGATTACGATTTCTTTACCCGCTGATTTTTCTATGCAAATTTCAAATTTTTATATCTATATTTTTTTTGTACCCTTGAAAAACTAGGATTTATAAGAAAATCTGGAAATAACAAGGATTAAAGAAAACAAGGATAGATTTAACCTTGCTAGATGGCTCTCGTTACCACCTAATGTAAACCATAGCAACAAACTTGCAACGACGCAAACAATAATATGTTGCTAACTGAAGATCTTCACTAGTTTGGTTAAAGATGATGGAATAACCTTGACCCATTGCTTAGTAAAGCAAGAACCTGGGTATGCGAACACGCCACGAGCAATTATGGATTATTGTCAGATTAGTCGATAATTGCAACAAGAAGCTTGAATCTTGAAGCACTTGGAAAAATACTCAAGTTTGAGAGTAAAAATATGAATCCAATCGATTAACTAATGAAAAAGAACAAGTGTTAACCCTTATATGGGGTCTCAAACCCTAAACCAACTAGGAAACAACTTAAAAATCGAAAAAGGAAACAAAAATAGGATAAAACCTAAAAGCGCCCACAGACACGACTGTCTCTAAACACGGCCAGGCCGTGTTCCCTGCTATTTCTTAACTAAAAAAATATGTATGCGCGGCCGTGTCTGTGTTTGAACACAGCCAACCTGTGTTGGCCTGCACACGTCCCGTTTCGGCCTCTTCTCATCCTGGACTCGAAATAACAACTTAAGATGCGGCCTTAAAGGTTTATTTGGCCTCCAAAACATCAAATGACTCAAAACCACTCAAATTATGACCAACTACGATAAATGAATACAAAGACACTATTGAGAACTTGATTACAAAGTCTTCAAGACGCAAAATAACTTGTATTCCGTAGCATACTTCACTTGCTCAGTCTAAGGCAAACTCTTGAATGTTGATGATGCGAATCAACTTGACCACCCGAACATTTTCTTCCATCAGCAATGCACTCTCAGTCTCCTTTTGAATGACTTGAATCAACCCATTGAGTGCTTCCTTGAACTTCTTTGATCGAGCCCTCGTTACCGGATCAACTGGCACTGTTACCAAATCTTTTGCCCATGGATTCTCATAAACAAATCAGCTGGGTCCTTGGTGGACATATTAGTTTACCTTCACAGTTGAGTTAGCCACTCAACAAACTCGACTAAGCTGTTGATAAGATAACTCAGCTGATTCAGTTAACTCTTTTAGAAATTCAGTGGACTTGGTTTTACAGTAGAAGACTTTCACCCTTTGATTAGAATACCTTTTCAACATTTGTTTTAAGCTTAGTTATTATCAGTTGACTTAGGCAAATATAAGAAACAACAATAAAATATGCAAGAGTTAAAGTGCAGAATCCATTGATCACCTATTTGTTTCTTGTACATTTGCAGGGGCTTTGTGGCAGTGGATTTTCCATTCTTTTGATGTTACTTATTAGCAGGTTCACAACTTCAATGAATTTTTGGTTTATCTAATGAATTTTCCATTCTTTTGATGTTACTTAGTCGTCTTCGTGTCCTGGGCCATCCCAGAAAAGCTCCAAGCATTATTCAGGTTGATTGGCATCCACCTCTTCCCAGCTGGACCAAGGTGAGCGCCGGGTCGCAGTATGGTGGTTGGTGTGTTTCACAACTCTAGAGGTTTCATTCATGGATGTTTTGTGGAGAGTTGTGGTATTGGTCATGCGTTCGAGGTAGAATTAGTGGCGACCATGAGAGCAATTCATTATGCGTTAAGCAAAGGATGGCAGCGTCTGTGGTTGGAATCGGATTCGACTTATGTGGTGGAGCTATTTCACAAACGGCCCAATTCCATTCCTTGGCATCATTTTAGGCGTTATACACTTCATTTCGCTTCTCAAATGGAGTTGGTCATTTCGCACATATATCGCGAAGGCAACAGAGTGGCAGATTTCTCAGCAATATGGAGCATCCAGCAACATGGTGGGGCAGCCTCGTGCGCCCATTACATCTCTTCTTACGAAGGACTATGTTAGACGTCCCAATTATAAATTTTTTAGATAGTCTTTTCGTTTGTTGTGTGTTGTTATGTGAGTTTTCTATGACTTTATGGGCGTACTCTTTTTCCTATCCGTGTCAACACAACAAAGACCACAGACCGAGGGGCCCGTGAAGGAGCCCTGCGGACGCAGTACATCCAATACCGCCAGACGGTTATGGATAGCCCGCCAAGCCACAATTGAGCGTCTTTCCGGAATGTGATGGGACCAAATCCAGGAACCCCATCGAACCACCGGTGAACTAGGACGCAGAAACGTGTAAGCCGTCTTCGAAGTAATATTCCCATCATCAGAGTGGATCCAGGCCTGGGTATCTGACGATGCTGGGGCGATGGGGACTCTAACAATATCTCGGACCATATCCAAATAAGCCTCAATGAATGAGAAAGTAAAGTGCCAGGTCCCGTCGTAGAAGTAGTCGGAGATGCGATGTCTGAATAAGTACCTGTACTCCTGCGGAATCCCAATCCTGTCTGCAATGGAGTAGCCCAGCCAGTTATCTAGCCAGAATAGGATGCCAGAATTGTATCCGGGGACCCAATGGCAGTCGTCCAAAAAACCTGATATCCCAGGCCGAATCCCTCTCCAAATGGAAGAGGGGATGTACGACCGGCGTGGAGAACCATCATTGGCCAAAAAGCGCTTTCGGAGAATGTCGAAAACCAAAGAGTTTGAAGTTATAATCTTCCAACCCATCTTCGTAAGGAAAGCATTATTGGCCACAACGATTGAGCGTACGCCCAGACCCCCCTCTGCCCGGGGCATGCAACAGCGCCTCCAATTAACTACTACTGATCCCTTAGAGTTCACATTCCCAGTCCAGATGAAATTACGCATGGCCTTTTCCATTTGCCGCAACAAAGTTATGGGCCATTTGTACACACCATCATCTTATGCACAAAGGAGTTGGTGATCACCGAATTTACCAAACAAACACGGCCAGCAATAGACAAAGCAGTCCCTTTCCACCTCCTGAACTTGAGAATAATTTTGTCGAAAACTGGTTGTAGGTCCGCCACCTTGGGCGCACCCTTGAAGATGGGGGAGCCCAAGTAAACCGTAGGCATATCATTTGTTGTATATATACGGCGAAAGGAAACAAGCCAATATGGTGAAGGCCTAAAAATCAATATTGGTCCTTCCAAAGGCATAAAAATCAGCACACCCAATGCACACAATGCACAACAGTTCCCATACTATCACAGTAATGCATATATACACCTGCATAAATAAAAATACGGACAAAAAAGGCAGTTGTATGTAGCAAAGCACCCAAAACATTTGTTGAAGTTCATTGTGATTATGGAACTGAAAGGTGGCAGTCCCTTAGAGTCATATCATTTAGCTATAAGTTGGTTGGAACACCTTAGAGTGCTAACCCCTCAGGACCCATACATGGGTACCTATAACTGGATTTCCTTGATTGCAGGTCCAGGGAACAGCTGAGTGCCAAGGAACCAGGTATATGGATAGTGGTTGTTCCACACATATGACATGAAACAAAAGCAATCTATCAAAGTTCAAGGAAGAAATAAGGAGCTAATGTCATATTTGGAGGAAATAAAGTGATGTGAACTGTAGCAACGCGTACGACCCAAACAACAATCTGTTGTTAACCCAAGATCTTCACTAGTTCGGTTAAAGATGATGGAAACCTCGACCTGTTGCTTAGCAAAACAAGAACCTTGGTATGCGTAGACGCCACAAACAAATACGGAAGTTTGTTTGATAAGTCGGAATCCACAACAAGATGACAATCTTGAAGCTATTGGAAAAAAACCAAAGGTTTGAAGAGAAAATCTCAATTCAATATTCAATATCAAAGTTGTTATGAAAAATAAACAAGTGTTTGCCTTATATAGGCGACTCAAAACAAACCCTAAACCAACTAGGAAACAACTTAAAAATCGAAAAAGGAAATAAAACAAACTGAACAGACCAAATCTGGCGAAATCCGTACAGATGCACGGGTCGTGCGCATATGCATGGGCTGCCCATGCGTCAAGTCGAACACCCTCCTATTCGTTCACATAGGTGCACAAGACGTGTGATGGTGCACGGGCTACCCGTGCATCAAGTCGAACACCCCCTTCGACTTTGCCTTCGCATTTGACCCCTACTCATCCCAAACTCGAAATATCAACTTAAGACGCGGCCTTAAAGGTTTATTTGGCCTCCAAAACATCAAAATGACTCAAGACAATAAAAATCAATACCTAACCTATGATAAACAAATACAAGAACTTAAGAACTCAATTACATAGTCTTCAAGAACTCGAGATAGCTTGCATTTGGTGTTGCCCAGATCCTTTGTGACTGGATTCACATCATAAAGCTCTAGGTGAAATCAAGGGCAAGGGATCCATCAAGAAAAATGGCTTAGAGATCACATATGTTGCATATGTTGAAGGGCTGAACTTCATATAATGTTGGATTCAACATGGGTGTTTGCCAAATAAAGATGTTGAGACAAATGAAATAGCATTATCTGGGATCATAAACAAGAACAGGTGTGTGGTAGATTGGTCAACTACCACACCAAGCACATGTATATTAGCAAAGAGCACAACTGAAACAAGTTGGTTGTGGCACAAGAAGCTAATTCATCTAAATTTTAAGACTATCACTAAAAACATCTTTCATGTGGGGTTTGTCCATACTATCTGCGATCATGTAATTTGTAGACGGCTTTGGTCGAATATTGTCGGCCTGGGTATTGATGATATTGTTTTACTGGGGGATTTCAATGTTGTTCTCGGGAATCATGAGCGTACATGACATGGGGTGGCTTTTCTGGCTTCTTGCCAAGATTTTCGGGATTTCTTTGATAGTGCGGGTGTGATGGCCATTCCCATAGTTGGCAAATTCTTTACTTGGTGCAATATGCATCCTAATCAGACTCTCATTCAAGCTCGACTTGATCGAGGTATTGCCAGTCCACAGTTTCTTAATCTTCACAGAGGGTCGAAGTATTTGTCCTTACTCACACTTGCTCGGACCATCATCCTCTTTTACTATCTTGTGTGACCACTGCTTATAAGGGTCCATCTCCATTTCGTTTTCAACGTATGTGACTAAACATCCGAGTCGATTATTGCCTCTTCTTGGGATTCGACTTGTGCGGCTCTAGCCCTTTGATTCTTTTGATGATTATGTTGAAAAGGTTGCGCCCCGTGCTCCGTTCTTGGAATACAGAGGTCTTTGGGGATGTCAATCGTGAGGTGGATGATAAGTTAGAGAAATTGAGACAGATTCAATCGGACATTGAGACTTTGGGTTATAATATCGCCTATGGGGACCAGGAGCTGGAAGCCCAAAATTCTCTAAATCAGGCGCTTCTTCTTTAGTCTGAATTTTTTCGCCACAAATCTCGGGCTATTTGGTTAGTTGATAGAGACCACAACACTTTATTTTTTCACCGTTGTTGTCAGACTAAGGCCCGAGCTGTTATTCACGGTCTGATGATTAATGGTACTCTTTGCACGGACCCATCTGTTATTCGTAGTCACATGATTCGCTTCTTTGAGGATTTTCGGGATTTCTTTGATAGTGCGGGTGTGATGGCCATTCCCATAGTTGGCAAATTCTTTACTTGGTGCAATATGCATCCTAATCAGACTCTCATTCAAGCTCGACTTGATCGAGGTATTGCCAGTCCACAGTTTCTTAATCTTCACAGAGGGTCGAAGTATTTGTCCTTACTCACACTTGCTCGGACCATCATCCTCTTTTACTATCTTGTGTGACCACTGCTTATAAGGGTCCATCTCCATTTCGTTTTCAACGTATGTGACTAAACATCCGAGTCGATTATTGCCTCTTCTTGGGATTCGACTTGTGCGGCTCTAGCCCTTTGATTCTTTTGATGATTATGTTGAAAAGGTTGCGCCCCGTGCTCCGTTCTTGGAATACAGAGGTCTTTGGGGATGTCAATCGTGAGGTGGATGATAAGTTAGAGAAATTGAGACAGATTCAATCGGACATTGAGACTTTGGGTTATAATATCGCCTATGGGGACCAGGAGCTGGAAGCCCAAAATTCTCTAAATCAGGCGCTTCTTCTCTAGTCTGAATTTTTTCGCCACAAATCTCGGGCTATTTGGTTAGTTGATAGAGACCACAACACTTTATTTTTTCACCGTTGTTGTCAGACTAAGGCCCGAGCTGTTATTCACGGTCTGATGATTAATGGTACTCTTTGCACGGACCCATCTGTTATTCGTAGTCACATGATTCGCTTCTTTGAGGATTTGTTCATGGCGCCTATTGGCCCTATTCCGGTTTTCTTTTCTATTGATTCAGTATTAATCCAGTGGTGTTGGATATGGAAAACATGTGCCTAACCTCTCTGCCGTCGAAAGTTGAGGTTCGAGATGCAGTTTTTGATCTCGGTTTATATAGTTCTCCGGGTCCGGATGGTTTAATTGGTTCCTTCCACCAGCACTGTTGGGACATCATCTCTTTTGATGTTATCATTGATGTGCACCACTTCTTCCAGGTTGGATCCCTACCAACTGGACTCAATTCGAGTTTTATGGTTCTCATCCCTAAAAGTAAAGATGTGAATGCTGTGGATAATTCAGACCCATCGTCATGAGCAATTTCATCTTCAAAATTATCACTAAGATTTTGACTACTCGATTTGGACGCACTGTCAGTCGCATTTTGTCCCCTACGCGGTTTGGTTTTATCCCGAGCCATCACATTCACGATTGTATTGCTCTGGTTTCGGAGGGCTTCAACATCTTACATATTCGGAATGACAGTAATATGATTCTGAAAAGCGATATGCGTAAGGCATTTGACACTCTCAGTTGGGAGATAAACTGGTCAACCAAAGTGTAATCTAAACTGGTGTGCCCCGTGTCTGCGAAAAGATCCATATAGAATGAAATAATATGATTCCCAAGAGCAACCGGATCCTCTGTGTAGTTGTCGTCGACCATCAGACCCTGTATCCTGGATCGCCCATATCGAATCTGGTAGTGATGCTGGAAAAAAGCTGTGTTGCGGTCCCCATCCTTTAACCAAGCTGAACGGGATTTCTGCTGAAGAAACTCGGACTGCATTTGCAACGTACGAGATAATGCAATCTGCGCCTCAAATTTCAATTCCCTAAGGGCCTCCGTGAAACCCTCGGATTCAATATCAGCTTGAATCTGACGGACCTTTACCATCTGATAATCCACCTAACGATGAACATCTCCAAATATTTCCTTATTCCAAACCTTAATCGTCTGTCTTAAACTCTTGAGCTTCCACATGACTCGTAGCAGAGGGTTGGGCGACGCGCACGGGAGAGCCCAAGAGGCAGTAATCTGCCCACCTCTTGGAGGCTGCAAAGTCCATCTCATGTGGTGCTGGGCGATCCGGTTCAATAGTGATGTCATGCGCTGGTGGGGACGGTCCCAATGTAACCTTCCGGAGAATGCTATCTTTAGCCGAATCCAAGGATCTGTCCCGAAAAGCACGGCTAAGAGCACGGATAGCTTCCCCAAAGGATATTGAACTGTAATGGGCATAATGGTGGAGACCGAGCCGGTGGCTGAAGCATTAGCCTTGGGAGAAGGCTCCCTAACTAGATAATCGACCTGGTAATCGGCGGGTTGCTGATCCTGAGAGTCAACTGAGCCGAGGACCTCAAATGTATTATCAAGATTGATGTCCGTAGAGCAAGTGACTAATGCACGGGAAGAAGACGCCTCACGCATAGTCGTACCCGTATTTCCCATTGAGTCATCAACGGCCTTGCCCTTGTCCTACTGAACAGGACGATAAACCTTACGAACCCTGGAGCGGCCGCACCTAACTGAATTCTGACGCGTTCCTGGCGCCGGTGAATGCCCCTGGGCTGGTGAAGCACGCCCTTCCGCAGCCGTACTACCCACCTTGTTAAAACGACATGAAGCTGTTGAATGTCCCATAATGCAACACCTCGAGCAAAACTCAGGGAGTTTTTCATAACTGACAGACACAAAAGAGCACTTGCCAGTGCGTTCAACCATAATGTGTTCCTCCAATGGTTTGGAGAGATCAATATCCGCCAAAACCCGGACAAAATGACCCAAAGAGCAGTCCAGAGAACGTTGATCAATCTGTAAGGGATTCCCAAGAGCACTAGCAATCCCCATGATGGTATTGGGGTCCCAATATTCCAAACTTAGATCAAAAATGTGTACCCAAACGCTGGCCACTGAAGTTTGTGCCTTATAAGGGTTGAAGTCAGACACCCATGGAGATAGACGGATAGTACCAGGGTTAAGCGTCCAATTAGTGCGTTGTTGAGCCCGAGAACGATCCTGCGCATTGAACAGTTTGACACAAAAAAACCCTTGCCGAAGGGAATTAATTTCCAGTCATTCTTAATACCCCATAATTCCGATAGGCGTTTATGCAGGAGCATAGTCGCCCATGGCTTGTTACCTTTTTCTAAAACACCCTTTCGATCAAAGAGTAGGAAAATTCAGCAAGACGTTGCTGGTAAACATCATCATCAATGATAACTGAGTAGTAATCACCTTTGCGTACCGGTTTTGGGATAGAATGATTTTTACCGGAAACCACTGTGGAAAACAAGGTTGGATTACCTGGAACCTGAGGCGTGGAATCCAGACTTGTTGTACCTGCAACAATTTTAGCAAAAGAGTATCCAAAATTAGGGTTAGAATTTGGGTTATGAGCCGAAGGTCGCAGGTTCGTTTCATGATCGGATGACATTGAAGCAAGATTTCCAGCATTCGGTTGCACGTTCTCTGAACCTGGAATAGGATATGGGCCCGTGAGCAGTGGACCATGCGGATGGTGGACGGCGGCCCAGGGGTCATCACTCCCCTGGGGGGGGCGGTCTTGGACGTTGAGGGAGCAGCTAGCCCCCCAAAGGATGGCGCAAGGGGGCTGGTCCCCCCATGGCAAGCAGCAGCCATGGGGGGGGAAGTGGGAGGGCTCCCCCCCAAAATAACTGCCTGGCGGTTGGGAATCTTCCCCACTTGCAGGCGCAGCATGAAGGACATGCGAGGGGGGACCACGCGGGCAGGAGGAGGCGCCAGGCTGGAGGATGACGCGGGCGTAGCAGTGGTCTGGAGGACGACGCGCGTAGGGTTGGAGGACGACGCGCGTAGAGCTGAAGGACGACGCGCGCTGAACTGCGCGCGGGATTTGCTGGGCGCCGCAGGGTGCGTACAGGTATGCTTCTGGGGGCACCAACCCGTCTCTGGTCGACGTGGAATGGGCAGCTACGGCTAGAAGAGGTGGGGCGTGGTGCGCGTGCGAGCGATGGGGCCTAAAGTTGCGAGGCAATCCGGCAATGGGCGTAGGAGATGTGGGAAGATACGGGGTCCCAGCGTGTGGCTGATCGTTGCTACGAGGAGCATCGTTTACGTTTTCAAAATTTCCAGAAACCCTAGCACCATGCAACGATGAAGAAGATGGAATGGATGATTGATCGATGAGGACAAACTTAGAGGGGGGATCAAAGTTCGGCGTAAACCCGTAAAAGGTCGGCTCCGCCATGGAGCAGCCGTAGAAGACGACTGGAGCAAGAGAACGTGGCAGCGCCGGTGATCGTTTTTCGCATATGAAGGGGTTTAACGTCTCTGAATATCCACTCGTTACGAGCATTCCAAATAACCCATATAGTCGATATAATAGCCTCTTTCCAAAGTGAAGCAACCTGCGGGCTGAATATCTGATGAATAGCCCATATATAAAGATGATTCACACCTCCATTAAGAGGAATACTTACCTCGAAAATGTCTTGAATCCAACTCCAAATCGCCATAGCAAATCTGAACCGTGTGAGTATGTGATCGACTGACTCCGAGACTTCGTAGCATAATGAACATGCTGAAGGTCCCCAAGATCCTCGAATGTTGTCAAGAACAGGTAGGCAATTATGTATAGAACGCCAGACAGTAATTGATCATCTCGCCGGGATATGAAAAGACCAAATCCACTTACCCCATTGAACCTCCGGAAATTGATTTTGAACTAAAGTGTAAGCCTCTTTAGAAGATACATCCCCGTCCTTTGTATTAATCCACACGCGTCTATCCGTCGTTGCGGGGCGATCAGAAATTGAAGAATATCAATGACAATTCCCGTATATTCCACCATGAAATCCTCTGTAAAATGCCAAACCCCATTATAGAAATAATCCAAAATTGGATATTCGAAATACTGAAGCATATGAGCAGTAATACTAATGCGATCCGCAATTGAATAGCCTAACCAGTTATCCAGCCAGAAACGGACACAAGATCGCTCCCACGGAATCCAACAGGATTGGGAGATCAATTCCAAAACAACAGGGCGAAGACCAGGCCAAATGGACGATCCAATATATGCCATTCTGGGCGCACCATTGAAGTATCTTCGTCGCAAAATCTCAAAGACCATAGATCTCGATTGAAGCAACTTCCATGCAACCTTCATAAGGTAAGCCTTGTTTGCCGCAATAAGTGATCTAACACCCAAACCCCTTTCTCCTTAGGTGCACAACATCTAGCCCAATTAACCGTCACCGCACCTTTCTTAGTAATATCTCCAGACCAAATAAAATGTTTCATAGCCTTCTCCATGGATTTGAGCAACGTCATCGGCCAACGATAGACAAGCATCGAATGGACAAACGAGCTAGAAATCACAAAGTTGACAAGAGTAATACGGCCAGCCATCGATAAGGACGTACCTTTCAACCTTTTAAATTTTGACAGAATTTTATCGTGCGTAGGTTGAAAATATCTTATTTTGGGGGCCCCTTTGAACAATGGGACGCCTAAATAAGTAATAGGGAAGGCACCACGAGAAATCTGTAAATGTGTCTGAACTCTTCTCATAATCCGAGTAGGCGTATTATCTCGAAAATAGACCTTAGTATTATCCGGGTTGAAATTCTGGCCAGAGATGCGTCCATATCCCATCAAAATACTATTTATATATTGACAATTCTCCCAAGAAGTTGCCGTCATGATAAGAATATCATCTGCATATAATAAACACAAAGGAAATATGAAGTTACGGGTAGTTTGAACAGAGAGATATGGCCCTGCTGGATAGCAATATCCAATGCCCGAGCTAAAACGTCTTCGGCTGCACAGAATAAAAGGGGAGATAGAGGATCTCCCTGACGAACTCCGCGAGTGCATCTAAAATATCCCTCCGAACCTCCATTTAAAAGAATCGAGATCCTGGCTGAATTAAAGATCGACTGCACCCAACGCAAAAACCCCTGATCAAAACCCATACGCCATAGCACGTGAAAAATGAAATCCCACTTCAATGTATCGAAAGCTTTTCTAATGTCCACTTTAAGGATCATATTTGGCGTCGTAGAACGATTAAGAAGACAATTTACACCTTCTGATGCCAAAGCAATGCAGTCATGAATTTGTTTCCCCGGGATGAAGCCAAATTGCATTCCATAAACGTGATCTTTCAGAATATCGCCAAACCTAACGGCTAAGATCTTAGTAACTATCTTGAACAGAAAGTTACTTAAGATTATAGGTATGTACTCCCCCACATGATCAGCGTTGTTGTTCTTCGGAATCAGGACCATATAACTCGAATTACATCCTTTAGGCAGGCAGCTGCTAACAAAAAAGGAGCGAACAGCCGGCAAAATATCCGATGCGATGATATCCCAGCAACTATGATAAAAATGACCCCCAAAACCATCTGGTCCCGGAGCACTATCTGGACTCAAATAAAAAATGGCCCCTTTAATCTCCTCGTCTGTGGGAACCGAGCACAGCCTTGAATTTTCCGCATGAGTAACCGTTGGCTGAATTGCATTATCTACCATGGAGTAATCGTTATTACCGTTCGTCATTTCCACGAAAAGTTGCTCATAATATTGAATAACATGGCTTTTAATGCTCTGCTGATCATCCGTCAATTGGCCGTTTACCATCATATGAGTGATATAACTTCGAGACCTCTTCACGCGTAGCTTTCGATGAAAGAACTCAGTGTTGCAATCCCCATCCTGCAACCATTGTGTGCGGCTTTTCTGTCTCAACAACTCATATTGTCTGTTTAGCAGCTTATTTAATTTCGTATGTAACTGTAGCTCCTGCTGAATAATGCTGTCAGAGTACCCAAAAGTGGAGATGTGAGATTGAATATCCATAAGCTTGTGTTGAACTTCATCAACCTGTCGATGAATGTCTCCAAATACCGAGTGATTCCAAAGCCGAAGAATAGGCCGTAATCTTTTAAGTTTTCACATAACACGGGCCATAGGATCAGTGTTTGTGCACTCCATCCCCCATGAATCAGCAACCACTTTTTTAAAACCTTCATGCTGGAGCCACATCGTTTGAAAGCGAAACGGAACAGCCGAGGGAGGTGTAGAAAAATTGCATCTCAAAATAATAGGGTTATGATCAGAGGAGTGTCTGAGACCCACCAAACCACCAATAGTATGCCACAAATTCATGAACTGATTTGTAGCCAAAATCCTATCCAACTTCGCCTGAATTAGTTCCCTTGCAGGCCGGAAAATTCCCCAGGTGTAGTCGTTGCCAACCATTGGTACCTGAGTGAAATTATTGTCATCAATAAACTTTTTGAACTCCCTGCACGAAGTGTCATGAACTCGAGCTCCACCCTGTCTTTCATGTGCTCCAAGTATGGCGTTAAAGTCCCCCACAATAACCATGTTATCTGCCCCCAAAGCATGCAGATCCACATAGCTACCGTCTAGCAATATACGAGCACTGAGCGTGAACAAAGCCCATGTAATATTGGAAATTCTGAACCCCCACTTTGCAAACCACAATTTGATCAGAGGCCCAATGAAATTGCACCTGCATATTATTAGTACGAACAAAAACCCAAATATCTGGAATTCCATTTGCACGAAAATTTTCTGCAACCAAAGTGACGTTAATAGCATTCCAATATGAAGCACTAATTGTAGAAAATTGAACTTTTGGCTCCGCATCGCAACAATATCAGGTTTATGTACGCGACATAAATCCTTGAGCATGGACCTAGAGGCCTCGTTGCCAAGTCCTCTAGCATCCCAAAACAGGCAATTCATGATAAATTAGGGGGAGGGGGACGCACCACGTGCGTATCAGAATCAATACTCTCAAGGAACGCATTACCTAGTTGTTCTTCTTCCTCCAAATCCGCCCATCTCTTTTTCTGCCACCGCCGCCATTGCCTTAAAGCTTTCCTTATAGCTTGTGGAAGTGATCTCGTAGTTGTTAATGGGTTTGCTGCTAGCCACCTCTTCGATTGCTTTTTGCACTTTATCCGGTCCCTTATCACGTAAAATCCCATTGTCAGTATTTGTGTTCGTTTGACTTGGGCCTGCCAAAATAATCCGTCTATCCTAATTCTGAGCCTGCGCAACAGCCAACCTAACTGTCTGAGCCTGAATCCCCCCGTTATCCTTGTCTGTTTCCATCACCTTCGAATTATCCAATAGCACAACCTATTCAGCATCATTATTATCCTGTAGCAAATTAAAAGAGTTTTGCACATTAATGCTGTTCGGAGGATAGATCTCCGACGGTCGAACTCCACGTTCCTTCACCTGGACCCATTCTTCCGTTGCCACCCCTTTGCCCTTGTTCTGAATATTATGACCTCTATCCACAGATCTTCGTCTCACTGGACTATCCATTTTTTACAACTTTTCGTTTTGAGGGCGGGCTTCCTTGGACGTGTAGTGCCTACAGCAATTAACATTGTGCCCCACAAATCTACAATGAGCACAAAATTCTGGAATGTTTTCATAGCTGAGCGAAACAAAAGAGCCATGTCCTACTCTTTCTATCATGATAAATTCTTGCATTGGTTTATTTAAGTCGATTTCAACAATAACGTGAATGAAATGTCCAACTTCTCCATTCAGGGATCGTTCATCAATTTGAATTGGAGTTCCCACAGCACTGGCTATATTATTGATGAGCGACGGATGCCAATATTCAAACCCTAATTCATAAATACGGATCCAAACCTGTGCTATTGACGTGTTAACCCTGTAGGGATTGAAGTCTTGTATCCAATTCATTAACCTTATCGATCCGGGTTGCAGTTTCCACGAAGTTTTAGAAAAAATTCGATTCCGCTCCGCTATGTTTGTAAACTGCAGATTGTAGTATCCCCTCCCCAAATGAATAAGTCTCCATGCATCCACAATATTCCAGAAATTCGTCAATTTCGATTTTAGCTCCATCAGCGTTAATGGCTTAAACCCTTTTGGCAAAAGAAGTCTACCAATCAACGTATTGCGCAGCTCGGCCGTCCTTGCTGGTAGATGTTTTCATCTATAGTTACCGAGAAGTAATCCCCTTTTTTCATAGGGCGTGAATCCTGCGTCGTAAAAACGTGGGCAAAATTCATTGGTTTATCCCCATGCACCTGCTTTTCTCCATCTTCACAAGAACCCTGGATATGTCTTGCTGTATCTAGCATGCAGGGAGAGTCAAGATCTTCAGTTGTTTTGCAAACCGTAGGGTTAGGTTTTATCTTAGGGACATGTGTGTATGTGTGAAAACTAGGGTTTCTGTCAAAAACCCCATCGTTAACCCTAGGGTTTGGATTAGTGGTGACTGTATCTGTCATAGGTCGACGAGGACGTTCCTCCCTATGGATTGGGATGTGTGACGATGGAGGAGGTAGGTCCATGATCGATTGCGATGACGACGGCTGAAGAGAACCATTCACCAATCTGAAACCTTTGGGATGATGTGTAGCATCGTTGAACGTGACATTAATAGGTCTGTTAGGTAACTCAATCTCAGGAAATAGATACGCGTCCATGATCGGAAAATCAAAGAAGATGGTGGTCAGAGATAATCGATCAGAGCGACGGCGATGAGAGCATTATTTCGTCGCTAGGGTTTGACATCAGATTACTCTATTGTCTCTCTCAGATTTGCTACTGGCTGGTGATTGATCCTGATAAAACCTTCCATTTAAAATGTAAAGATGTCGGTATAAATTGATACCTTTTTCCCATTGTGAATTACCGGTGGAGTACTATGACAATGTATAAATTCGGGACATCTTTGTTCTGATCCACTTTTACTTGTAACATTTCCTTCCAATTTTGAATCTTGTCATACCATTCAAGAAAAGTCTAGAGATTGGATGACTGGTTGACTGGATTTTGGAGGAATGATAAAGTACTTCTAACGGGCATTTCCACTGAATGATAGTAAAGGGTGGAAAGACACCCGAAATACCATAGACCATCTTTTGGAATAGGAGTAGTGGTAGAAATGGTAAGGATCCCATATAAAGGTTTATCTGGGTAAAAGCATGCCCTCTCGAAAGGGATATTGACTTGAACAACAAATTTGGCTAAGTGATAAAACATGAAATGTTTTACATAATTTTGTAAATCAATTAGGTCCTTGAAAGGTGTTTTTGTGGGGGGAAATGGGCCTTCAGGATATGCCATTAATATAACTGGGAAAATACCTTTCGAAGATACTAGCTGTAATGGTTGTGATCTGGATAGATAATCTGGAACAAGATTATGATTTCCCTTGATATGTTGAACTGTGAACTGATACTTGGAAAACCAATCTTTAAGTCACAACAATTGTTTCTTTGGAACACCCTTGTTCTTGAGTTCCATAATTGCTGGAAATGATGTATTATCCATCTGCATTACGAAATAGTTACCAATAAGATGAAATTCAAACTTCTTGAACCCTTCTTCGTAGCAAGAATTTCCTTGTAGATAGCATGGTAATGCTTCTCAGAATCTTTGAACTGTCCACTTGCATGTCCATAATAAAAGATTTTACCATCTTCTTATTCTAGCAAAATGGCTCCCCAATATTCATCTCTAGCATCAGTCTGGAGAATCCTTTGTCCTGTACTTGAAATTTTAATGGCGGAGGATTCTGGCATACTTGCTTGAGTTGTTGAACTGCTCTGGTCTGGGATGATCGCCATGGTGGAACATTCTTCTTGAGCATCTTTGAAAGTTGGCTAGTATATCTGGAGCAATCCAGAATGAAGTCTCTGATATAATTAACAAATCCAAGGAATTGTTGAATCTCATTGATTGACAAGCTTTCCTCCGGAAACTTTAGCAATTCTTGAGCAATGTGTGGGCTTGGCTGATACTTTCCATTGATTATTTCATTCCCAAAAACTCAATATTTGTTTGACCGATAGAGATCTTCTTTTCAGATAGCATGATACCATGTGACTGAACAATATCCAAGAACTGGTGTGCAAAGCCTCATGCTCTTGTTTGTTTGGTGAAAATAGTAAGATATAATCAATGTAGATTAGGGTGGTATGTAGGATAGGTTCAAAAATTTGGGTCATTGCTTTTTGGAATGTAGAGGGTGCAACCTTCAGACCAACTGGCATGACTGTCCATTGGTATTGGGCTGTAGAAAGGCAAAAAACAGTTTTATATCTATCCTCTGGTTAAATTCCCAATTGCCAAAACCCTGACTTCAAATCAAACTTTGAAAAGATTTGGGCTTTAGAGAGTTGGGAAAAAAGCATTTGAGTTTTAGGTAGAGGGAACTTATCATCAAGGAGGAAGTGGTAAGATATTTATTCCATCAGCGCATTTCTGACTATTTTTACGATGGGTCCTGACACTTCACCCTCTCTTTCATAGAGGCCTATTTGGAGCTGGTCCGCGCCATTGTGCGCGTTCTGATCGCGCCGGACTCCCGGGATACCCATGTTTGGCTGTACTCGGAGGATGGTTCGGTTACCTCGAAGGCGGCTTACAATCATATACGCCCCCAGCGCCCCGCAGTTAAATGGGGTTCTTGGATTTGGTCCCAACATATCCCGAAACGGAGATCAGTGGTAGCATGGAGGGCCATACAAAACCGACTGGCTGTCCAGGATTCATTACGAGCTAGGGGAAGTTTTACTGGCCCTTCGGTTTGTGTTCTTTGTAGGGAATCAGAAGAATCGATTGATCATTTATTTGTCTCTTGTGCTTTTGCAGGAAATATATGGAGATGGATCTTCTATGCTTTCCGAGTTACTGGTGCGATTAATGTCTTTTCATTTCAGTGACCAGGTTGCTTTCCTTTGGCGTGTGGCGATTCTTTCCTGCATCTGGCTCATATGGCATATCCGAAACGAGCTGATTTTTCACAACAAAATCTGGAAACTGGAGGCGGCGATCATCCATCTACAGGTACTCATTGTAGAATCGTCATCTTTGGACCGGGGATGCATGAACAATGATCAACATGACTTATTTATCTTGCGCGGTCTACGAGTTCCTGGAAGGGCTAGACAAGCCCTGAGGATTCTGGAGGTTCATTGGCAAAAACCCCTCCCGGATTGGATCAAGGTTAACACGGATGGCAATGCATCAGGGGCGCCGGGAAATCTCACAGTGTCCGGAGTTTTCCGGAATTGTAGAGGCTTCTTTCGAGGGTGCTTTGTTCATCATTGTGAATCAGGGTATGCGTTTGAAGCTGAATTGATGGCAGCAATGTGGGCGATTCAGTATGCGTTTGCTAAGGGCTGGACACAACTTTGGCTGGAGTCGGACTCAATGTATGTGGTGAACTTGCTAGAGAAAAGATCGACAGAGGTCCCTCGGCTACTGGCGCCACACACTTCACCTTCTCAGGCACATAGATCTCGTAGTCTCACATATTTTTCGGGAAGGCAATCGGGTTGCGGACATGCTGAGCAAGAAGACGGACTGCGGCACATGGTGGGGCGTCCCGCCCACGGGACTCCTACACTACCTCACTGATGACTATGTTGGCCAATCCAACTATAGGTTTGTTACTTAGTGCGCCACTGCTTCAGATTTCTTTTCCCATTTTTAGGCGCCTACCTTTTTCGTGGGGGGCACTCTTTTTCCTTCCAAGGGTTTTTCCCACAAGGGTGGGTTTTACCTTGGAAGGTTTTAACGAGGCCCCAACCATTCAGCCATTTGGTCGGCTTGTGACCATTTCATTTGGTTTTTGACATTATTTTCAGGCTTACTTTTGGTTACCTGATCAGCCTGTGATCAGGACTACTCTTTTTTCATTTTTATATATATATTCGAACTTATTCAAAAAAAGGAGGAAATGGTAAGAGCTTTGTAATCAACAACAAGCCTCTTTTTCCCTCATACCTGTTCAGCTCTTTTCTTGACATTGAATGCAGGGCAAGCCCAATTGGACTTTGTGGGCTCAATGAGTCCAAGTGCTAATAGTTGGTTGCATTATTGTCTTGCAAGGTTCAACTCTTCTAGAGTCAGTCCTGGATGAGTGGCCTTCGTAACACTTGAGAAGCTGGTTGGTAATATCTCCATATTCTGGAGGTCCTTCTGATAGAGTAAATAGCTTCTGGATGGTGGTGTAAGGTTGGAAGTGTCTCTTGTACTTCAACTCATGAGGTAGAAACTGTAGGCTTTTAGCTTGGAAGAACAAATCGAAGCCCATTAAGATATTTTGACCATGGAGTCTGCTGCCAATAATCTTCATCCATACAGTGCAGTCTTTTTTTTTTGAATAAATTCGAAATATTATATAAAAATGAAAAGAGAGTAATCCTGATCACTGGCTGATCAGGTAACCAAAAAAAAGCCTGAAAACAATGTCATAAAAGAAATCGAAATGGTCACAAGCCGACCAAATGGTTGAATGGTTGGGGCCTCGTTAAAACCTTCCAAGGTAAAACCCACCCTTGTGGGAAAAACCCTTGGAAGGAAAAAGAGTACCCCCCCAGAATAGGCGTCCAAAATGGGAAAAAAACCTGAAGCAGGATGCACTAGTTAACAAACCTATAGGTGGATTGGCCATCATAGTCATCAGTGAGGTAGTGACACCCCACCATGAACCGTACTCCGTCTTATTGCTCAACATATCTGCCACCCGATTGCCTTCCCGAAAAATATGTGAGACCACAAAATCCATATGAGCAAGAAGGTGCAATGTGTAGCGCCAACTGCTTAGGTGATGCCACGGAACCTCCGTCGATTTCTTCTCCAGCAAATTCACGACATACATCGAATCCGACTCCAGCCAAAGTTGTGTCCAACCCTTGCCAGAAGCATACTGGATCGCCCACATTGCTGCGACCAATTCAGCTTCAAACGCATATCCCGAACGGAAGACCCCGGAAGCAGTAAGCCTACCCGGTGCCCCCAAAGAACTACCGTCCGTATTTACTTTAATCCAACCCAGGAGGGGTTTTTGCCAGTTAACCTCCACAATCTTTGGTGCTTGTCTAGCCCGCCCAGGAACTCGCAGCCTACGCAGGATGGAAGGTCCTGTTGGTCATTATGCATGCATCCCCAATCCAAAGATGATGATTCTACAATGAGTACCCGAAGATGGATAATTGCTGCGTCAACTGTCCAGATTTTGTTGTAAAAAACTAGTTCATTTCGGATATGCCAAATGAGCCATATGCAGGAAAGGATAGCCGCACGCCAGAGTAAAGTAACCTACTCACTAAAATGAAAGTTCATTAGACGCACCAGGAATTCATTAAACCGAAGGACCTGTAAAACTCCCCTTGGCCCGTAATAAATCCAAGACAGCCAATCGATTGTGGATAGCATGCCACGCCACCACCGATCGTCGTTCTGGGAATAGGCCGACTTTGAGGCAACCAAACCATCCTCCGAATTCAACCATACACGTGTATCCCATGAGTTAGGGGCAATTGGGATGCGAACAATAGCCGGACAGATCCAAATAAGCCTCCACAAATGAGAAGGTGAAGTGCCAGGTCTCGTCATAAAAGTAGTCCGATATGCGATGCTGGAATAAATATCTATACTCCTCTGGGATTCCAATTCTGTCAGCTATAGAGTAACCCAGCCAGTTATCAATCCAAAATAATACCTCGAAATTAGCCCCTGGGATCCAACGAGAGTCGTCCAAGCAAGACAAAATGAAAAGTTTAATCCCAGCCCAGATAGAAGAAGGGATAAAAGACCTCCGGATCGCCCCATCCGCAGTCAAATAGCGCCGCTTAAGGGTGTTGAAGATCACCGAGTCTGAGTTCATGACCTTCCAGCCCAGTTTCATCAAGAAAGCCGTATTAGCCGCAACAATCGATCTGACGCCCAACCCATCTTTAGTCCGAGACGTGCAGCACCGATTCCAATTAACCGACACTGAACCCTTTGAATTCACATTCCCAGTCCAAATGAAGTTACGCATCGCCCTTTCCTTTTGTTTGAGCAACGTGTGGGGCCATTTGTAAACCATCATTGTATGCACAAATGAACTAGTAATCACCAAATTAACCAGGAAAACTCGACCAGCAAGGGAAAGAGAAAAACCTTTCCATCGTCGGAACTTGAGGATGACCTTATCAAATACTAGCCGAAGATCCGCAACCTTAGGGGCACCCTTTAAGATCGGTGCGCCTAGGTAAACGGTGGGAAACATCCCGGGCTGTATTCCCATGATAGTCTGCACCCTCCCACGGACATGTTATGAGACCCGGGGACCAAAATAAACTTTAGATTTCCGAGGATTAAACACTTGGCCCAAAATATCTGCATAAAGGTTGAGAATCTGAAGAATGATACGGGCGTTGGTTGAAGAAGCTCCACACATAATAACAATATCATCGGCATATAAGATAGATGATGGAAAAATGATGCGCCTGGGTGCCACAAACGGAACTATCCGGTTTTGGTCGACTGCAACTTCAATAAATCTACTAAGTACCTCTTCTGCGATGCAAAACAACAACGGGGATAAAGGATCACCTTGTCTAACTCCTCTAAAACAAGGAAAGTACCCCACCGGCGTCCCATTCAGTAGAATTGATATTCTGGATGACCGAAGAATAACATCCACCCAGTGAATAAAGATCTCCGAGAAACCAAAGCGGCGCAAAACGTGTTGTAAGAAATCCCATTTCAATGTATCAAACGCCTTACGGATGTCAATCTTCAAGACCATATTCGTATCCGATCTACCATGCAAGACATTGAATCCTTCAGAGACCATGGCAATACAGTCGTGAATCTGCCTCCTCGGAATAAATCCGAACTGCGTAGGCGATAAATACGCAGCAATAATCGAACCCAACCGCGTAGACAAAATCTTAGTAATAATCTTGAAAAGAAAATTACCCATAACAATCGGGCGGAAGTTCTCAATGACATTAGCATCCTTAGTCTTTGGGATGAGCGCCATGAAACTAGCGTTCAAACCCAAAGGTAGGGATGAGCTAATGAAGAAAAAACTGATCGTGACCACCACCTCGACGGAGATGACATCCCAGAAGTGGCGATAAAAAATCCCACTGAAAACGTCTGGCCTTGGAGAACTATCCGAATCCATATCAAAAACTGCTTCCTTAACCTCTGTATCCGACGGAATGACTGTCAAGCTAGCATTATCCAACGCCCCTACCCTGGGAGAAATAACCTGATCAATAATAGTGTAATCCAGAATGGTACCCCCAATATCCGAAAAGAGCTCCTTGTAAAAAGAAATGATATGATTCCCAAGAACCGCTGTATCATAAGTGTAATTGCCATCCACCATAAGACCCTGAATCCTCGATTGTCCGCTGCGTATCTGGCTGCAATGATAGAAAAATGCCGTATTACGATCCCCATCTTTAAGCCAGGCCGAGCGCGCCTTTTGCTTAAGGAATTTAGATTGTAATAGCAACGTATGAGACAGTAGCTTCTGGGTGTCCAACTCTTGATCCCTATGAGCAGTTGTATATCCCAAATTCTCAATATCTGCCCGAATCTGACGAACCCGTTCCATTTGATGCTCCACCCTGCGATTCACGTCCCCAAAAACATCTTTGTTCCAGACTTTAATAATCTGCCGCAACCTTTTGAGCTTCCACATGATGCACAACAGAGGGTTGGGCAAAGAGTTGAATTCCAACTGGCTTCTTTGTAATGGGTGAGGTACGAAAAGTCTGTCCATCAGCTGCATAGAAGTATTCCTGATGACTTTGCCAAGCATCTTCAGGTAGTATGTCAGGATTCATCATCGACTTTCTGGCTCCCGTATCAAATACACCAATAGCCTAGATTGGTCTATCATACTTGGATGGTAGAATTTGTACTTCAAATTTGGATATGGCATCCCTTCTTGGATCAAGGAACTAGTCTTGAGTGATGGTTGTGACTTAATCATAACGACTGGGAGTTTTGTGGACGAATCTTCTTGTTCTTCTTCTGGTCCTTTGTCATCAGTAGAATATTTTATTGCAAATGCCGTGCCTTCATCCTGCTCGTCTTGTTCAAAAAATAAGGATTCAATATCAACATCATCCATGTTGGCATAATTAAGCTAGAATGCTTGAGATGCCAACTTTGCTACTTTGTACATACAGATTTGATGAGAGTTCTTTTATCAAGCACGTCCTTCATCTGGTGGATTTCGCTTAGACTGATTCTTGAGACTTCCTTCCTGGAAGCTTGAATCATTCTGTGTAACTCGGGCTGTGGAGTTCTTTAGGTAGAGATGCCAGATAGACATGTTTGAGATTTGGATCATTGTATCCATTCAACATGTAGAACTTTTCAGACATTCTCTTGAAATGCCTATCCAAATCTTTTCTTGTCAAAGAACAACATTTAATAGCAAAATACTACTTTTCTGCCATCAGAAAGGAAGATTTTCAACCCTTATCTCTTTTCATAAGTTCCTTTTAGAACCTTGAAGATAGAATACAAGTTTCGAATAAGACTAATCTAACTTTACTTCATGAATATTGACCCTTTTAATTGAGATAAACAAATAAGGAAACCCTTATCCTAATGAATGAATGATACTAATTTAAGAGCCATAAAAAGGAAGGTCTTCGACCTTTATCTCTTTCCAGAAGTTCCTTTCAGAACCTTGAAGATAGAGCACAAGTTTTTAAGAACACTAACCTAACTTTACATAATGAATATTGATCCTTTTAGTTGAGCTAAAAACAAGTAAGGAAACTCTAATCCAAATGAATGAACGATATGAATTTAAGAGCCATCAGAAAGGAAGGTTTCATCCCTTATCTCTTTTCAAAAGTGCCTTTTAGAACCTTGAAGTAGAACACAAGTTTTGAGGAACACTAGCTTAACTTTACATAATGAATATTGATCCTTTTAATTAAGCTAAAAACAAATAAGGAAACCCTAATCCAAATGAATGAATGATACGAGTTTAAGAGCCATCAGAAAGGAAGGTTTTTGTCCCTTATCTCTTTTCAAAAGTGCCTTTTAGAACCGTGAAGACAGAACACAAGTTTTGAATAAAATTAATCTAACTTTATCAATGAATATTGATCTTTTTAATTGAGCTAACAAAATAAAGAAAACCTAATCCATCGAAAGGCGGTTTTGCCACTCTCTCATTTCAAAAGTGCATTATCCAGATGAATGAAAGATACAAATTAAAATGCCATCTGAAAGAAAGGTCTTCCACCCTTATCTCTTTTCAAAGTTCCTTTTACGATGATGATGTGTTCTAAACATCATCTTCTTCAACGCAGCCACCGAAAGGAAGGCTAGGTTTCTTTCCAAAAGGTCTTTTAGAACCTTAAAGATAGAACATAAGTTTCCACAACATCTATGTCGCTAATTGAACTAAACAATAAGAAAACCCTAATTCAAATGAATGAATGATACGAATAAAATGACATCGAGAAAGGAAGGTCACCATTATGTCCAAAATGGTTGAAGATAGGAGAACTCTAAGGATGGGGTCTTTCCATTTAATTACTATGGATTAACATGGAACTTCACATCTTCAAAAACCTCCCAAGGCTAACTCCGCACAAACACAAACCCTCCAAGCAAGATAATTTTTTTTGGTGAATTTAATTCTAATGAGTTTCCATTGAGAAACCTACTTACCACCTCCTTCGATGGCTACATCGTCATTACCGGTCAATTTGAAGTAAAATATTTTTAGTATATTGCGATGAGGGGGCCTGAAAAATGATCAATCTCCATGGTGGAAATGCAAACAAAGAGTACAAATGCCGAGGCATCATAGAGATTTTTTGAAACCACTAGCTTGTAGCTCAAGTGGTATCACTAACCCTTTATATGGGGGCGAACCCTGTATCCCATTAAAAAAATATAGATTTTTTTGAATAAATTCGAAATTATATATAAAAAAATGAAAAATACCCCGACTGTAACCCTGAAAACAATGTCATAAAGAGGCGACCAAATGGTGAATGGTTGAGACCTCGTTAAAATGTGTAAAACACACCTTGTGGGAAAATGGGGGGTAGGAAAAAGTGTGTCATGAATGAAAATGAATGAAAATAGCATCCAAACAGGGAAAAAAAAATGGGCGGTGATACACTAAGTAACAAACCTATAGTTGGATTGGTGCCGATGCCCCTCCATGTCTTTTTTCTTATGAGGGGCACCATTGCTTTCTCGAAAAATATGTGAGACCCAAAATCCATCGAGAATATGCGCCCCTCCAAGTGATAAGGTGGGGGGTGATGACCTCTTCCCCGGGCTACATCGAATCCAACTCCAACCAAAGTTGTGCCATCCGCATGGAACCAATTTAGCTTCCAGCCCGGCCGACATCCTATTTTCGATCCCGGGGAATGCACCCGGGAGTGGTTTTTCGATTAACTTCCACGATCTTAGGTGCTTATTGGAATTTCTCCTCCAACGACATCCGAATATGAAACGAACCTCCGACATTCGGCTCATATTCCCAATGCTCAATCCAATTTTGGAAACACTTTTGCTAAAATCGATCCCCCAAAGACACAAGAGACAAATAAATGGTCAACCGATTACGCACATCTACGTGCCCATCATATGGATTCAACTACGATTGTGGATAGCCCGCCACGGTAATTTTACCCCATTTTCCCAAATGGTTTCTCGAGGTAAACCCATTCTATCCCTACGTGTATCCCTTAAATTAGCAAAAAGAGTGATTACTATTCCGTTACTATTGATGAAAACGTTTACCAACAACGCCCCATTGTCAATCCAACAGAATTTTCTTACTCTTTGATTGGAAGGGTTATTTTGAGAAAAGTTAATAAGGGTGTATAAGGCGACTATGCTTTTGCATAAGCTCCTATAACTTTACGATTATGGGGATTAAGAACGATTGAAATTAATTCCCTTGGGGCATGGGATTTTTTTGTGTCAAGTTTTTAATGTAATCCATGGATTGATCTCGTGCTCAAGAACGAACCAACACGACGCTTAACCTGGGAACTATTCGTCTATCTCCATGGGTACCGGATTTTACCCCTTACAAGGTGAAAACTTCTGTGGCTAACATTTGGGTCCGCATCTTCGAGCTCAGTCTGGAATACTGGGATCCCAATACCATTCTGGGGATTGCCAGTGCTCTTGGAAACCCCCTCCAAATTGATCAGCATTCGCTTAATGGCTCCCTGGGTCATTTCATTCGGGTTTTGGTAGATATTGATCTTTCAAAACCTTTGGAGGACCATATTATGGTGGAACGCATTGGCAAGTTTCTTTCGTCGCTAGGTCGGTCCTCGAGGTTTCCACAACATTATGAGAAACTCCTAAGTTTTGCTCGAATCGGAGAGCTTTACGAGACATTCGGCTACAAAGCCTCTTGCTATCTTAATAATGCGGGCGTTCGTGCGGCCCCTATGGAAAGGCACACATCGCCGATAAGGGGCGTTCGGGGGTGGGCTCCGGCCATCCGCTACTCGCCCAAACTCGGATCCCGGGAATGCAACGGGTCGTTCATCCGAATATGGGTCCATAAAGTTTATCGCCCTGTGCCCATCATATGGCAAAGAGGACAAAAGGGCAAGGCCGTGGATGACTCAATGGGAAATATGGGTTCGGGGTTATTTTGCGGCGTAGATCTCCTACCGATTGCAATAGTCAATAAGCAGGATTGCCCTACGGATATACTGGATAATGGCTCCGGGTCATTTCATTCGGGTTTGGTAGATATTGGCGAGTAACAATTTTGAGGCCCTTGCTTCAAATGACAACCTGATCAATCAGCATTCGCTCCAAATTTCGGCATCGGCTTTGCAGACTCTCAAAACCCCGATTTATTAAGGGAACCGAGAAACTCTCAAGGCCTCTTCCTCAAACATCGGCCCCATTTCCACTATTCTGCCTCTTACGGTTCAGTATCCATTGGACAAGCCTATTCAGGCTCTCAGTCGTGCATTCCAGGACAATTCCATTGACTTCGCTACATCACGATTAATCCAGAGTGTCACTACGGGCCCATCACCAGCAATTCATGCATTAACATTGAAACAGACCGCCTAAGGCCGAATGAGTTAGATTTTGCAGTTTCAAAGCGTTGGGCAAATTATGCAGATGAAGCGGCCAATTTGCAGTCATTGATTATGCAGATGAAGTGGCCAATTTGTAGTCATCGGATTCGGCATCACACCACACTCTAGTATTTACCATGCGATCCACACGGGCGCCACCCCCCACTGTCTCAATGAATTGCATCTTCTGGAATATTCGGGGGATTGGGAACATTGCCTCTCGTAATGTTCTTATAGCGATATGTCAAAAACACAAACCTTCCATTTTGGCTATTTGTGAGCCTAAAGTGGACATTTCATCGATCTTGGATTCTTACTGGAATAGCTTGGGGTTGAGATTCGTGACTCAGAATTTCCGGGCAAATGGACGTCCAAACATTTGGCTCTTCTGTGATGTTGGTGTCTCTGTCCTTAATCAGGTTTGGTCCTCTACCCAATGTATTGTTCTGACAATACAATTTGGTTCTATGACTTTCCACGTTGGTTTTACTCATGGTTTGTGTGATCACACTACTCGGCGTGCGCGATGGCTGGATTTGAGGAATTTGGGTCTTACTGATCTGCTGCTTATTGGGGACTTTAATGCGGTCCTAGGACATCATGAGCGCTCTCGCAGTAGTACTCTATCCCAAGCTTCTTGTCAGGATTTCAAGGATTACTTGGAGGATGTTGGGTTGTTTGCAGTTCCGACTACGGGGAATTTATTTACTTGGTGCTCCACACGAAGGCCTCTACCTTACTTCAGGCTAAGTTGGATCGAGCCCTATCAACTTTTCAATTTTTCTCTCTTTGACAAGTTGTCAAGGGCGTAGTTCTTCCACGCATTGGGTCCAACCATCACCCAATTTTGGTTTCTTGTTCTTCTTCCATTAGCAGGTGTCCGGTTCCGTTTCATTTTCAGCGTATGTGGGTTTATCATGATACTTTCCGTGAATTGGTTACCAACTCTTGGGTTTCTCCTTTTCACGCGCATAACCCTCTGTTGCGCGTTATGGGAAAGCTCAAAAGGTTGTGACAGGTTATTAAGGTATGGAATAGGGATGTTTTTGGGGACGTTAATCGTAGGGTAGAGTATCAGATGGAGCAGGTTCATCAGATTCAGGCAGATATTGAAATTTTGGGCTATACGGCTGCTCGTTGGGACCAGGAGCTTGACGCCCAGAAGCTGTTGTCTCAGACGTTGCTATTACAATCTGAATTCCTTAAGCAAAAGGCACGCTTGACCTGGTTTAAGGATGTGGATCAGAATACGGCATTTTTTCATCGTCGTAGCCAGATTCGCAGCAGACGATCGGGGATTCAGGGTCTTATGGTGGATGGCAGTTAGACTGATGATACAGCGGTTCTTCGGAATCACATTGTTTCTTTTTATGAAGAGCTCTTTGCGGATACTGGGGGAAATGTTCCGGATTACACTATTATTGATCAGGTTATTTTTCCCAGGGTAGGGGCATCGGATAAAGCTAGCTTCACTGTCATTCCGTCGGATGTAGAGGTTAAGGAAGCAGTTTTTGATATGGATTTGGATAGCTCTCCAGGGCCTGACGGTTTCAGTGGGATCTTCTATCGCCATTTCTGGGATATCATTTCCGTCGAGGTGATCACCGCGGTCAGGTTTTTCTTTATTAGCTCATCCCTACCTTTGGGTTTGAACGCGTTAGCTTCATGGCGCTCATCCCAAAGGCTGAGGATGCTAATGTTATTGAGAACTTTCGCCCGATTGTTATGAGTAATTTTATTTTCAAGATTATTACTAAGATTCTAGCTTCACGTTTGGGTTCGATCATAGCCGCATATTTATCGCCTACGCAGTTTGGGTTTATTCTGGGGAGGCAGATTCACGACTGTATCGTCATCGTCTCTGAAGGATTTAATGTCTTGCATGGAAGAGCGGACACGAATATGATTTTGAAGATTGACATCCGTAAGGCATTTGATACATTGAAATGGGATTTCTTACTCCACATTTTGCGCCGCTTTGGTCTCTCTGAGATATTTATTCACTGGGTGAATGTTATTCTTCGGTCATTCAGAATTTCAGTTCTACTGAATGGGACGCCGATGGGTTTTTTTTCCCTGTTTTAGAGGAGTTAGACAAGGTGATCCTCTATCACCGTTGTTGTCTTGCATCGTATAAGAGGTACTTAATAAATTTATTGAAGTTGCGGTCGAGCAAAATCGGATCGCTCCGTTCGTGGCACCCAGACGCATTGTTTTTCCATCATCCATTTTATACGCCGATGATATTGTTATTATGTGTGGAGCTTCTTCAGCCAACGCCCGTATCCTTCTTCAAATTCTCAACCTTTATGCCGATATTTTGGGCCAAGTGTTCAATCCTCATAAATCTAAAATATATTTGGAACCCGGGTATCCTCACATGTCCGTGGGAGGGTGCAGACTATAATGGGGATACAGCCAGGGACGTTTCCCACGGTTCAAGGGTGCCCCTAAGGTTGCGAATCTTCAGGCGGTATTTGATAAGGTTATCCTCAAATTCAGACGATGGAAAGGTTCATCTCTTTCCCTTGTTGGTTGAGTTTGCCTCGTTAATTTGGTGATTACTAGTTCGTTTGTTCACACAATGATGGTCTACAAATGGCCCTGCACGTTGCTCAAGCAAATGGAAAGGGCGATGCGTAACTTCATTTGGACTAGGAATGTGAATTCAAAGGGTTCTGTGGCAGTCAATTGGAACCGGTGCTGCACACCAAGGACTGGAGGGGGTTTGGGAGTTCGATCGATTGTTGTGGCTAATACGGCTTTCTTGATGAAACTGGGCTGGAAGGTCATGACCTCAGAATCGGTGATCTACACCACTCTTAGACGATGCTTCTTGACTGCGGATGGGGCGGTCCTAAAGTTGTTTATCCCTTCTTCGATCTGGGCTGGGATTAAAGTGGGGTTCTTGGATTTGGTCGCAACACATCTCGGAGCGGCGATAGGTGGTGGCGTGGTGAGCTATTCACAATTGATTGGCTGTCAAGGACTTATTACATGCCAGGGGAAGTTTTACGGGCCCTTTAGTTTGCGCTCTTTGTTGTGACTTTGCAGAATCAGTTGACCACTTATTTGTCTCTTGTGTCTTTGCAAGGGCTCTCTAGCGATGGATTTTTGTCTCGTTTAACGTTTACCCATTTGAGGCCAACAACTTTAATGAATTCTTGGTGCGCCTAATGAACTTTCATTCAAGTGAGTAGGTTTCTTTTCTCTGGCGTGTGGCAATTCTTTCCTGCATATGGATCCTCTGACATATCCGAAATGAATTAGTTTTCCATAACAAAACCTGGACGGTTGACGCAGCGATTATCCATCTTCGGGTACTCATTGTAGAATTATCATCATTGGATCGGGGATGCATGCATAACGATCAACAGGACCTTCTCATCCTACGTAGGCTTCGAGTTCCTGGGCGGGCTAGGCAAGCACTGAAGATTGTTGAGGTTAACTGGCAGAAACCCCTCCCGGGCTGGATTAAGGTTAACACGGATGGAAGTTCTTCTGGGGCGTCGGGTAGGATCACTGCTTCTGGGGTCTTCCGAAATTGTAGATGATTTTTTCGGGGTTGTTTCGTACATCATTGTGGTTCGGGATATGCATTTGAAGCTGAATTGGCCGCAGCAATGTGGGCGATCCAGTATGCTTCTGACAAGGGTTGGACACAACTTTGGTTGGAGCCAGATTCGATGTATGTGGTGAATTTGCTGGAGAAGAGATCGACGGAGGTCCCCTGGCGCCACCTTAGCCGTTTGTGTTACACCTTGCATCTCCTCGCTCATATGGATTTTGTGGTCTCACATATTTTTTGGGAAGGCAATCGGGTGGCAGACATGTTGACCAAGAAGATGGAGTACGGGACATGGTGGGGCGTCCCTCCGGATGAGATGGTACATTACCTTACTGATGACTATGTTGGCCAATCCACCTATAGGTTTGTTATCTAGTGTGTCCTGCTTCAGATTTGTTTTCACTATCTTGGACGTCTATTTTGGGGGGTACTCTTTTTCCTTTCAAGGGTTTTTCCCACAAGGGTGGGTTTTACCTTGGAAGGTTTTAACGAGGCCCCGACCTTTCAGCCATTTTGGTCGGCTTGTGACCATTTCGCTTTCTTTTTATGATGTTGTTTTCAGGCTTTCTTTTGGCTACCTGATCAGCTTGTGATCAGGATGACTCTCTTTTCATTTTTTAATAATATTTCGCATTTATTCAAAAAAACTAACCATTCTATGGATTCAACTCCGCAGGCCCCAGGTAATTCCACCCCATTTTCGCATGTAGTTTCTGGAAAATCCCATTCTATTCCTAAACCTATTAGAAAGGGAGATTATTATTTCGTTACTATCGATGAAAACGTTTACCAACAACGCCTCGCCAAATTTTCTTATTCATTGATTGGAAGGGTGATTTTAGGAAAAGGCAACAAGCCATGGGCGACTATGCCTTTGCATAAACGCCTATCAGAAATATGGGGAATTAAAAACGATTGGAAACTAATCCCCTTGGGTAAGGGATTTTTTTGTGTCAAGTTTTTTAATGCGCAGGATCGGGCTCGTGCTCAACTATGTATTAATTGGGCGCTTAATCCGGGAACTATTCAGCTCTCCCCATGGGTCCCGGATTTCAATTCGTACAAGGTACACGCATCAGTGGCTAGTGTTTGGGTCCGCATCTTTGAGCTTAGTTTGCAGTACTGGGATCCCAATACCATCGTGGGGATTTCCAGTGCTATTGGAAATCCGTTACAAATCGATCAACGATAGCTTGACGGTTCTCTGGGACATTTCGTTCGGGTGCTCATTGATATTGATCTTGCAAAGCCATTAGAGGACCACATTATGGTGGAACGAGTTGGCCAGTGTTCCTTTGTGTCAGTCAGTTATGAGAAACTCCCTGAGTTTTGTTCGAAGTGTAATATTACGGGACACTCGGCGGCTTCTTGCCGTCTTAATACCACGGGAAACTCAACTAAGGAAAGGCGCGCATCTCCTAACAATGCACGTTCCAGGGCCTCATCAACATGTCCGAATTCAGTTCAACGGGGACACTCCATGGTTCGGAAAGCTTATCGTCCTGTGCAGCAGGACAAGGGCAAGGCCGTTGATGACTCAATGGGAAATACGGGGTTTACTATGCATGCAGGCTCCCCTACCTACGCAATAGCCACTTGCCCTACGGATATCCACCTAGGTAATACTTTTGAGGCTCTTGGTTCAAATACCCCCGATCAACCATCCATAGATTCTCAGGCAGATTATCAAACTAGGGAACCGCCCCCATGGCCCCTACTTCCAACTCCAGCCCCGTCTCCACTATTCTGCCTATTACGGTTCAGCATCCATTGGGAAAGCCTATCCATGCTCTTAACCGTGCTTTCCAGGACAGCTCCCTAGATTCGGCTAAGTCCAGATTACTTCAGAGTGTTACTACGGGTCCATCGCCTCCAGTCCATGACATTGCTATTGAAATGGATCGCCCAAGGCCGAATGAGATGGATTTTGCAGCTTCAAAGAGATGGGCAGATTATGCAGATGAAGTGGCTAATTCTCAATCGCAGATTCTGCATCACACCACACTCCTGTTTTTACCGTGCGTTCATCACGGGCGCCACCCCCCCACCATCTCAATGAATTGCATCTTCTGGAACATCCCGAGGATTGGGAACATTGCCTCTCGTAATGTTCTTAAGGCGCTATGTCAAAAACATAAGCCTTCTATTTTAGCTATTTGTGAGCCTAAGGTGGACATTTCATCAATTTCGGATTCTTATTGGAGTAGCTTGGGATTGAGGTTCGTGGCTCAGAGCATTCGGGCTAACGGACGTCCGGATATTTTGGTCTTCTGTGATGCTGGTATTTCTGTCCAAAGTCAGGTTTGGTCTTCCTCTGAATGTATTGTTCTGCAAGTTCAATTTGGTTCTATGATTTTTCATACTGGTTTTGCTCATGGTTTGTGTGATCATATTGCTCGGCGTGCACTTTGGTTTGATTTGAGGAATTTGGGTCTTACTGATCTGCTGCTTATTGGGGATTTTAACGCTGTCTTGGGACATCATGAGCGCTCTGCAGTGGTATTTTATCCCAAGCCTCTTGTAAGGATTTCAGGGATTTCTTGGAGGATGCTGGTTTGTTTGCGGTGCCGACTACGGGGAATTCATTTACTTGGTGCTCCCCCCGAATGCCTCTGTCCCTCCTTCAGGCTAAGTTGGATCGAGCCCTAGCAACTTGTCAATTTTTCTCTTTTTGGCAAGTTGCAAGGGAGTCGTTCTTCCTCGTATTGGATCCGATCACCATCCCATTTTGGTTTCTTGCTCATCTTCCATCAGCAGGGGTCCAGTTCTCTTACGTTTTCAGCGTATGTGGGTTCATCATGACACATTCCGCGATTTAGTTACTACTTCTTGGGCTGCTCCTTATGCTCCTTGCGCCACGCCCAACCCTCTGTTGTGCGTCATGTGGAAGCTCAGAAGGTTGCGGCATGTTATTAAGGTCTGGAACAGAGATGTTTTTGGGGATGTTAATCGCAGGGTGGAGTATCAGATGGAGCAAGTTCGTCAGATCCAGGCAGATATTGAGACTTTGGGCTATACAGTTGCTCGTGGGGATAAGGGAGATGGACGCCCAGGAGGTGCTGTCTCACACGTTGCTATTACAATCTGAATTCCTTAAGCAAAAGGCACGCTCATCATGGCTTAAGGATGGGGATTGTAACACAGTATTTTTTCATCATCGTAGGCAGATTTGTAATGGACGCACGGGGATTCATGGCCTTATGGTTGATGGCAGTTACACTGATGATCCAGCGGTTCTTGGGAATCATATTATTTCCTTCTATAAGGAGCTCTTTGCGGACACTGGGGGGACCATTGCGGACTATAATATGGTTGATCAGGTGATTTCCCCCATGGTAGGGGCAGTGGATAATGCTAGATTGACAGTCATTCCTTCTGACTCAGAGATTATGGATGCGGTGTTTGATATGGATTCTGATAGTTCTCCAGGCACGGATGGCTTCAACGGGACATTCTACTGTCACTTCTGGGACGTCATCTCTTCTGAGGTGATCGCCGCTGTCCGTTACTTCTTCATTACCTCGTCCCTGCCATTAGGTTTGAATTCTAGCTTCATGGCGCTCATCCCAAAGACTAAGGATGTTAATGCAATTGAGAACTTTCGTCCGATTGTTATGAGTAATTTTCTTTTCAAGATTATTACTAAGATATTGGCTACACGTTTAGGCTCGAATATTTCTGCCTATTTATCTCCTACTCAGTTCGGATTTATTCCAGGGAGGCAGATTCACGAATGTATCGCCATGGTATCTGAAGGGTTCAATGTCCTTCAGGGTCAATCGGATGCAAATATGATCTTGAAAATTGATCTCCGTAAGGCATTTGATACGTTGAAGTGGGATTTCTTACTACACGTTTTGCGCCGCTTTGGTTTCTCAGATATTTTTATTCACTGGGTGGATGTTATTTTTCAGTCATCCAGAATATCAGTACTACTTAATGGGATGCCGGTGGGGTTCTTCTCCTATTTTAGAGGGGTCAGACAGGGTGATCCTCTATCCCCGTTACTTTTTTGCATCGCAGAGGAGGTAGTGAGTAAATTTATTGAGATCGTTGTTGCTCAAAATCGGTTGGCTCTGTTCATCGCGCCCAGACGGATTATCTTCCCATCGTCCATCTTATTCGCGGATGATATTGTCATTATGTGTGGGGCTTCTTCAGCCAACGCCCGCATCCTTCTTCCGATCCTTACCCTATATGCTGATATATCGGGCCAAGCTTTCAATCCTCGGAAATCTAAAGTCTACTTCGGCTCCTGGGTCTCTTTTCATGTGTGTGGGAGGGTGCAATCTATTATGGGAATTCAGCCCGGATCGTTCCCCGCTGTATATTTAGGCGCACCGATTTTCAAGGGTGCCTCGAAGGTTGCGGATTTACAGCCCGTCTTTGATAAGGTCATCCTCAAATTCAGAAGATGGAAATGTTCATCTCTTTCTCTTGCTGGTCGAGTTTGTCTTGTTAATTCGGTGATTACTAGTTTTTTCGTGCACACCATGATGGTTTACAAATGGCCCCGCACATTGCTCAAGCAAACGGAAAGGGCCATGCGGAATTTCATTTGGACTGGGGATGTGAATATAAAGGGGTCGGTGGTGGTTAGTTGGGATCGATGTTGCACGCCTCGGACTGAAGAGGGATTGGGCATTCGATCGATTGTGGCGGCTAATACGGCTTTCTTGATGAAATTGGGCTGTAAGGTCATGAATTCGGATGGGGCTATTCGGAGGTTGTTTATTCCTTCTTCTATCTGGGCCGGGATTAAACCTTGCATTTCGACTTGCTTGGGTGACTCTCGTTGGATCACAGGGGATAATTCCCAGGTATTATTTTGGATTGATAACTGGTTGGGTTACTATATAGCAGACAGAATTGGCATCCCACAGGAATACAGACACTTATTTCAGCATCGCATTTCTGATTACTTTTGTGACGGGTCCTGGCACTTGACTTTCTCATTTGTGGAGGCTTATTTGGACCTAGTCCGGGCTATCGTGCAAGTCCCTATTGCTCCTAACTCGAGGGATACGCGTATTTGGCTGAATTCTGAGGATGGTTTGGTTACTTCGAAAGCAGCATATGCTAATGTTCATCCCCACTATCCGGTGGTCAAGTGGGGTTCTTGGATTTGGTCGCAACACATCCCAGAACGGCAATCGGTCGTGGCGTGGTGGGCTATCCACAATCGTTTGGCTGTGTTGGACTTGTTATGGGCCAGGGGGAGTTTTACTGGCCCCTCGGTTTGCACTCTTTGTCGTGCCTTTGCAGAATCGGTTGACCATTTATTTTTCTCTTGTATCTTTCCAGGGGCTCTCTGGCGATGGATTGTTGATTCTTTCAACGTACGCCCATTTGAGGCTCATAGTTTTAATGAATTTCTGGTGCGGCTAATGAACTTTCACTACAGTGAACAGGTTACTTTCCTATGGAGGGCGGCTATCCTTTTCTGCATCTGGCTCATTTGGCATATCCGGAATGAGTTGGTTTTTCACAACAAAATCTGGACAGTGGAGGCGGCTACTATCCATCTTCGGGTTCTCATTGTCGAATCATCTTCATTGGATCGGGGATGTATCACAACGACCAACAGGAACTTCTCATACTGCGTAGGCTGCGAGTTCCTGGGGGGGCTAGACAAGCACTGAAGATCGTGGAAGTTAATTGGCAAAAACCCCTCCTGGGTTGGATCAAGGTGAATACGAACGACATTTCTTTGAGGGCGCCGGGCAATTTGACAGCTTTTGGGGTTTTCCGGAATTGTAGAGGTTTCTTTTGGGGGTGTTTCGTGAATCGTTGTGGTTCAGGCTATACATTTGAAGCTGAATTAGTCGCAGCAATGTGGGCGATTCACTATGCTTTTGTGAAGGGTTGGACACAACGTTGGCTGGAGTCGGATTCGATGTATGTGGTGAACTTGCTGGAAAAGAGATCTGCTGAGGTATCATGGCGCCATCTTAGCACTTGGCGATACACTTTGCATCTTTTCGCGCATATGGATTTTGTGGTCTCTCATATTTTTTGGGAAGGCAATCGGGTGGCAGACATGTTGAGCAAGAAGACGGATAACGGTACATGGTGGGGCGTCCCGCCTGAGGAGCTTGTACACTATCTCACTGATGACTATGTTGGCCAATCCAACTATAGGTTTGTTAGCTAATGCGTCCTAGCTTCAGGTTTCTTTTCCCATTTTGGACGCCTATTCTTTCTTGGGGGGGTACTTTTTTTCCTGCCAAGGGTTTTCCCCACAAAGGTGTGTTTTGACTTGGGAGGTTTTAACGAGGCCCCAACCATTCAGCCATTTGGTCGGCTTGTGACCATTTCGTTTTATTTATGACATTGTTTTCAGGCTTACTTTTGGTTACCTAATCAGCCTGTGATCAGGAATACTCTTTTTATATATATATATATATATATTTGAATTTATTCAAAAAAATTCAGCAAAACAAATAAGAAAACCCTAATCCTAATGAATGAATTATACAAATTTATGAGCCTTTAAAAAGGAAGTTCTCCGGCCCACATCTCTTTCCAAAAGTGCCTTTAGAACCTTGAAGATAGAACAAATGTTTTGAAGAACACTAATCTAACTTTACTTCATGAATATTGATCATTTTAATTGAGCTAAACAAAGAAGGAAACCCTTATCCTAATGAATGAATGATAAAAATTTAAGAGCCAAGAAAGAACACAAGTTTTGAAAAAACTAATCTAACTTTAGTCAATGAATATTGATCCTTTTAATTGAGCAAACCAAATAATTTCTTATATATATTTCGAATTCAAATTGAAAAAAATTGAACAAACCAAAAAAGTGGATAAACGGCAATTCTTGACACCGCGATGGCTGCAAGAATCAAGTCAATAAATGTTAGCCGTCTTCACTGATTTGCCGATCTTGTTCTCCAGTAACTCTATGGCATAGTTATCTTTTATTGGTCTAACATCAAACTTCGCTGTGACCCCTTCCCGTTCAAGCCTGAAGGTTACGTCCTAAACAAGTCATGATGCAAAGTCATCGGAGATGGCAAATTCCGGCGGGGTTTCGGCATTTGATATTTCGAGTTCTTTAGTTATGGCCGTCTGCCCGATGGGAAGTCCTTGAAATAAGCTTTCAACCAATTATTATTTAGATTCTAGGGTTTCGAACAATACCCTACAAAATTCTATTGATATTTCACGTTATGGCTTCCATGGGATTTGTGGTTCGTCTCCTTCAATGGTTCATCCCTCCCTTCCCTCGAATTTCATCCCCCACAGTTCGCAAACTCCTATGGTTGTTAATCGAAGCATGCTTCCGGACTTCGGCTTGGTTCTAATGGATGTTTACCTTTCGTCCCCTTCCCCATCACCGGTGATGAAGACGCAGCGGTCTCCGACTGCTTGTTCTTTGTGGGGGCATGAACCCCTGGTTGCCCCTACCATGTTGTAACCCACGAAGGGCCCCATACTACTTGATGAATGACCCCTGGGCCCATCCTCCTCCACATGGTGTCAACAATCCATATTTGGCCAATCCATCTCGGGGTGATCAAGATGTTCTCCCACTTCCTCTCCCTCGCGATTCTCCAAATTTGGCAACTCTTTTTGCACAGGTAGTTTCTGGCAATTCATCTGCTATGGAATCAAATTTCTCCCAGGCTCCAGGTAAGGCACATATAGGTAAAAATCAATCCTACACGAATGTGGTTAATGGTTCCATTAATTATGTCCCTGAACCCGTTAAAAAGGGTGAATATTTTTCTGTTAATATTGATGAAAACTGGTATAAGCAACGTATTATGGAATTTCCATATGCTTTGATTGGTCGTGTTCTTATGGTATAAGGTAGTAAACCATGGGCTTTGATGCCGCTTCATAGCCATCTTACGAAATTATGGGAAATTCAAGGGGATTAGAAATTAGTTCCTTTGGGAAAAGGATATTTCTGTATTAAATTTTCTTCGGACGCTGATCGTAATCAGGTGGCTTCTCGTGTTTCTTGGCTTTTAAATCATGGGTCTATTCGTCTATCCCCATGGGTCCCAGACTTTAATCCTTATAAGGTTAATTCTTCAATTGCTGGTGTCTGGGTGTGGATTTTTGAGCTAAGTTTTGAACACAGGGACCCTCATCAGGCCAGATGATAAACCTGACCCTCCGGATCCAAGTCCACAAGCTTGAATCATTCTGTGTAACTCGGGCTGACATTTTGTCAGGGTCCTTGTTGAGGTTGATTTATCCAAACCTTACAAGATTATGTCATGGTTGAATATGATGGGCATTGTTCATTTGTATCATTGAGTTATGAAAAACTCCCGAACTTTTGTTCACATTGCAGTATTATAGGGCATTCCATGGCTTCTTGTCGTCGAAATCAATCTTTAGTCTAGTCTAAATGCCCATCTTCTATTCCTAGAGGTTGTTCTCGAGTTCGCAAAGAATACCGCCCGGTTAATCATTCTCATGATAAAGGCAAGCCTGCTATTAACTCAATGGATAATGCGGCTGTCTCTAGAGAGGGGATGTTCTTCTTCCCCTTGCGATTATACCCCATGACCCTGCTATGTCCAACGGAGTCACTTTGGGTAACTCATTCGCCGCTCTATCTAACAATGAAGATATATCGGATACCTCTAAGGAAAAAGGCAATCGTTGATAACTCAATGGATGAAACGGCTCTTGAGTCAGAAAAGGCTTCTACGAATAAATCCTTGGACTCACCTCCTGATATGGCTTCATGCCATTTGGTTCCTAAGCCTCTGGTTTCTCATGTTGGATCTATATCCAACATATCTGATCGTCGTCATTTGCCACAGACGATTCAATATCCTCTGAAGAAACTTATTCGAACTATCAGTAAATCTATCAAGGATAGATCCTTAGATTCGGGAAAGCATCATCTTATTCAGAATATCACCCAGGGATCATCCCCTACAGTCATGATTTATCTATTATTGTTGATTCTGATGTTCCCAAGGAGTTGAACTTTGCAACACATAAATGATGGGTGGACTATGCAGATGAGAATTCGAATAATATTAATCATGAGAAGGTGGATAACTATGATTCTGTCACATCCGTGCGTTCAACACGGATTTCTCCACGTATATTTCCAAATGAATTGCATCTTCTAGAACATCCAGGGGATCGGGAACATTGCAATTCGGGAACATTGCCTCTCGCAATGTTCTTAAGGCTTTGTGTCATTGACATAAGCCTTCTTTATTGGCTATTTGTGAACCGAAGGTGGATATTCATTCGATTTCTGACTCCTTTTGGACTAGTTTGGATTTGAGGTTTGTTACTCAGAATTTTCACTTTGGGCACGTAGATATTTGGGTGTTTTGTTCATTCGATTTCTGACTCCTTTTGGACTAGTTCTGGTTTCTTCGCAGTGCATTATTATTCATGTGAAGTTGGCTTCTCAAGTTTTCCACATTGGGTTCGTTCATGGTTTATGCAATCACATTGCCCGTCACACTCTCTAGCTTGATTTGGTTAACTTGGGTTCGGATGATCTGTTGATTCTTGGTGATTTTAATGCGGTTTTGGGTAATTGGGATACTCTATAGCGGACAGAATTGGCATCCCAGAGGACTATAGATACCTATTTCATCAACGCATTTCTGACTACTTTTATGATGGGTCCTGGCACTTCACCTTCTCTTTCGTGGAGGCCTATTTGGAGCTGGTCCGTGCCATTGTGCGCGTCCCGATATCACCAGATACACGGGATACACGAGTTTGGTTGAACTTGGAGGATGGCTAGGTTACCTCAAAGGCGGCTTACAACCACTTACGCCCCCAGCGCCCGGCAGTTAAGTGGGGATCTTGGATTTGGTCGCAACATATCCCGGAGCGGAGATCGGTGGTTGCTTGGAGGGCCATACACAACTAACTGGCTGTCCAGGATTCATTACAAGCTAGGGAAGTTTTACTGGCCCTTCGGTTTGTGTTCTTTGTAGGGAATCGCAAGAATCGGGTGATCATTTATTTGTCTCTTGTGCTTTTGCAGGAAATATATGGCGATGGATCTTCCATGCTTTCCAAGTTCACCCTTTTCAGACATATAGTCTTCATGAGTTACTGGTGCGGTTAATGTCTTTTCATTTTAGTGACCAAGTTGCTTTCCTTTGGCGTGTGGCGATTCTTTCATGCATATGGCTCATATGGCATATCCAAAACGAGCTGATTTTTCACAACAAAACCTGGACACTTGAGGGGCGATCACTCATCTACAAGTACTCATTGTAGAATCATTATCATTGGACCGGGGTTGCATGAACAATGATCAGCAGGACTTATTTATCTTGCGAGGACTGCGAGTTCATGGAAGGGCTAGACAAGCTCCAAGGATCGTGGAGGTTCATTGGCAAAAGCCCCTTCCGGGTTGGATCAAGGTTAACACGGATGGCAGCGCCTCAGGGGCGCCGGGAAATCTCACAGCGTCCGGAGTCTTCTGGAATTGTAGAGGCTTCTTTCGAGGGTGCTTTGTTCATCACTGTGGATTAGGGTATGCGTTTGAAGCTGAATTGATGGCAGCAATGTGGGCAATCCAGTATGCGTTTGCTAAGGGTTGGACCCAACTTTGGCTGGAGTCGGATCAATATATGTGGTGAATTTGCTGGAGAAAAGATCGATGGAAGTCCCGTGGCGCCACACACTACACCTTCTCGGGCACATGGATCTCGTAGTCTCACATATTTTTCGGGAAGGCAATCGGGTTGCGGACATGCTGAGCAAGAAGATGGACAGCGGCACATGGTGGGGCATCCTGCCCACGGAGCTCTTACACTACCTCACTGATGACTATGTTGGCCAATCCAACTATAGATTTACTACTTAGTGCGCTACTGCTTCAGGATTCTTTCCCATTTTTTAGGCGCCTATTGTTTCCTGGGGGGTACTTTTTTTCCTTCCAAGGGGTTTTCCCACAAAGTGGGTTTTACCTTGGAAGGTTTTAACGAGGCCCCAACCATTCAGCCATTTGGTCGGCTTGTGACCATTTATTTTGGATTTCGATATTATTTCCAGGATTTTCTTTGGTTACGTGATCAGCCTGTGATCAGGACTACTCTTTTTCATTTTTATATATATTCGAACTTATTCAAAAAATGTGGTTTTGGGTAATTATGAAGGACTTGGCAGTGGTGTTCTTTCTCAGGCTTCTTGTCATGATTCCCGAGGTTTTTTGGATGATGTTGGTTTGTTTTCGGTTCCTATTATGGGTAATTCTTTTACGTGGTGTGCCACCCGGTCTCAACTTTCTCTTCATTAGGCGAAGTTGGATCGGGCTCTTGCCACGACTCAATTTTTCACTCACTGGCAGACGGTAAAAGGTTTGGTGTTGCCTTGTATCTGCTCGGATCACCATCCTATGTTTCTTGTTCTTCCACAGTGAATAGAGGCCTGACTCCATTTTCATTTCAATGCATGTGGATTTCTCATGACCAATTTCGGGATTTTGTTATTACTTCCTTGGTCCAGCCGTTCCTTCCCTACAATCCACTCCTGCATATGATGTTGAAGCTTAAAAGGTTACGGGTGGCTCTTAAGGGTTGGAACAAAGATGTTTTAGGGGATGTTAATCGCATGGTGGATATTCGGTTGGAAAAAGTGCGACAAATTCAGTCGGAAATTAAGACCTTTCCCCACAAACCCATACCCTTAGGTAGTCTTAGCCACTCCAAGAGGTTATGAAAGCATGGCACCACCACGAGGTCTCCTGCACCTTAGCCTAAGCGGCACACCTTGCCTGGACGACCTTCCGGCAGAACCATGCTTTCATGGGGGTACTCTTTTTCCTTCCAAGAGTTTTTCCCACAAGGGTAAGTTTTACCTTGGAAGGTTTTAACGAGGCCCCAACCATTCAGCCATCTGGTCGGCTTGTGACCATTTCGTTTTTTCTTTGACTATGTTTCCAGGCTTTACTTTGGTTACCTGATCAGCCTGGGATCAGGACTACTCGTTTTCATTTTTATATATATATTCTCGCATTCATTTAAAAAAAATATAGCTAAACAAATAAGGAAACCGTAAATATGAATTTAAGAACCATCAGAAAGAAAGGTTTTCTATGTCCTTCAGGTAGATTGGATGCTAATATGATCTTGAAGATTGATATCCGTAATGCGTTTGATACGTTGAAGTGGGATTTCTTACTTCATGTTTTGCGCCGCTTTGGTTTCTCAGAGGTTTTTATTCACTGGGTGGATGTTATTCTTCGGTTGTCCAGAATATCAGTACTACTTAATGGGACGCCGGTGGGGTTCTTCTCCTGTTTTGGAGGGTTCAGACAGGGTGATCCTCTATCCCCGTTACTTTTTTGCATCGTGGAGGAGGTATTGAATAAATTTATTGAGACCGTTGTTGCTCAAAATTTCTGGGTCCGTTCATCGCGCCCAGATGGATTACCTTCCCATCGTCCATCTTATATGCGGATGATATTGTCATTATGTGTGGGGCTTCTCCAGCCAATGCCCGCATCCTTCTTTAGATCCTCACCCTTTATGCTGATATCTCGGGCCAAGCTTTCAATCCTCAGAAATCTAAAGTCTACTTCAGCTCCTGGGTCTCATCTTATGTACGTGGGAGGGTCAAACCATTATGGGGATTCAGCCCGGTATGTTCCGCACTGTATATTTATGCACACCAATTTTCAAGGGTGCCACGAAGGTTGCGGATCTACAACCCATCTTTGATAAGGTCATCCTCAAATTCAGAAGATGGAAAGGTTCTTCTCTTTCCCTTGCTGGTCGAGTTTGTCTTGTTAATTCAGTGATTACTAGTTCCTTCGTGCACACCATGATGGTTTACAAATGGCCCCGCACTTTGCTCAAGCAAATGGAAAGGGCCATGCATAATTTCATTTGGACTGGGGATGTGAATACAAAGGGGTCGGTGGTGGTTAGTTGGAATCGGTGTTGCACGCCTCGGACTGAAGGGGGATTGGGCGTTTGATCGATTGTGGCGGCAAATACGACTTTCTTGATGAAATTGGGCTGGAAGGTAATGAACTCGGACTCGGTGATCTTCAGCACCATTAGGCGGCGCTACTTGACATCGAATGGGGCGATCTGGAGACCGTTTATTCCCTCTTCTATCTGGGCCGGGATTAAACCTTGCATTTCGGCTTGCTTGGATGACTCTCGTTGGATCCCAGGGGCTAATTCCAAGGTATTATTTTGGGTTCATAACTGGCTGGGTTACTCTATAGCAAACAGAATTGGTATCCCACAAGAATACATACACTTATTTCAGCATCGCATTTGGATTACTTTTATGATGGGTCCTGGCAATTAACTTTCTCATTTGTGGAGGCTTATTTGGATATGGTCCGGGATATCGTGCGAGTCCCTATTGCCCCTAACTCGGGGGATACCGTATATGGCTAAAATCGGAGGATGGTTTGGTTACTTCGAAAGCAGCATATGCTCATGTTCGTCCCCACTATCCGGCGGTCAAGTGGGGTTCTTGGATATGGTCGCAACACATACCGGAATAGCGATCGGTGGTGGCGTGGAGGGCTATCCACAATTGATTGGCTGCCTTGGACTCGTTATGGGCCAGGGGGAGTTTATAGGCCCCTCGGTTTGCGCTCTTTGTCATGCCTTTGTAGAATTGGTTGACCATTTATTTGTCTCTTGTGTCTTTGCAGGGGCTCTCTGGCGATGGATTTTTGATTCTTTTAACGCTCACCCATTTGAGGCTCACAGTTTTAATGAATTCCTGGTGCGGCTAATGAACTTTCATTTCAGTGAGCAGGTTGCTTTCCTATGGCGGGTGGCTATCCTCTCCTACATCTGGCTCATTTGGCATATCTGGAATGAGTTGGTTTTTCACAACAAAATCTGGACAGTGGAGGTGACTACTATACACATTCGGGTTCTCATCATTGAATCATCTTCATTGGATCAGGGATGCATGCACAACGACCAATATGAACTTCTCATCCTGCGTAGGCTGCGAGTTCTAGGGCGGGCCAGACAAGCACCGAAGATCGTGGAAGTTAATTGGCAAAAACCCCTCCCGGGTTGGATCAAGATGAATACGGATGGTAGTTCTTCTAGGGCGTCGGGCAATCTGATAGCTTCCGTGGTCTTCCAAAATTGCAGAGGTTTCTTTCGGGGGTGTTTCGTGATTCGTTGTGGTTCAAGCTATGCGTTTGAAGCTGAATTGGTCACAACAATGTGGGCGATTCACTATGCTTTTGTGAAGGGATGGACACATCTTTGGCTGGAGTCGGATTCGATGTATGTAGTGAACTTGTTGGATAAGAGATCTGCTGAGGTACCTCTGCACTACCTTAGCACTTGGCGATACACCTTGCATCTTCTCGCTCATATGGATTTTGTGGTCTCACATATTTTCCGGGAAGGCAATCGGGTGGCAGACATGTTGAGCAAGAAGATGGATTATGGTACATGGTGGGGCGCCCCGCCTGAGGAGCTAGTTCATTATCTCACTGATGACTATGTTGGCCAATCCAACTATAGGTTTGTTAGCTAGTGCGTCCTGGCTTCAGGTTTCTTTTCCCATTTTGGATGCCTATTCATTCATGGGGGGTACTCTTTTTCCTGCCAAGAGTTTCCCCCACAAGGGTGGGTTTTAACGAGGCCCCAACCATTCAGCCATTTGGTCGGCTTGTGACCATTTCGTTTTTATTTATGACATTATTCTCAGGCTTACTTTTGGTTACCTGATCAGCCTATGATCAGGAATACTCTCTTTTTCTTTTTTTATACATATTATCGAATTTGTTCAAAAAAAAAGAAAGAAAGGTTTTCGTCCCTTATCTCTTTTCAAAAGTACCTTTTAGAACTTTGAAGACAGAACACAAGTACTTTCGGCATGCAACAAATTTATGGTCAACATACTAAGCCCTGCCAGGTTTTTTGGAGAAACAATTTCTCTCTCTAGGGTTTGCTCCCTCCCCTCTCCAAATGGTCGTCCGTCTACCTTGGATTCCCATTTGTTTTCTGGTGACTCACGGCGGAGTCACCTTTTCATTGCCTTACTTCAAATTATGAACCATCCCCGAATTTCATACCGACAATGAAGAAGAAATCTGGAGGTCTGTCTTCATTGCTAAGACTTGTACCTGATTATACATACCTCCAAAGTCCACGTGATGAAGCCCCTATCCCTCCCGCGAGACAACATCATGTTGAACATGGGGGAGTCGCTTACCCCATTGCCCCTTGTGCGGTTGTTCATGCACAAGGGGCACTCCCCCTATTGCTCCCCAAGAGCCACCTTCCAGCAATAAAGTGGTTTTTACTGAAAGAGTGCAAAAGGCAAGGAGCCAATAAGATGTACCTGAAAACTGGTAGAGATTAAAGAAAGGCTGTAGAGCAATTGATTCATGGTATGATATACATCAATTCTGCAAGACAAGACAAGCCAAAAACCTACGAGTGTGATTTGAAAATTACCTGCTTTTAAATGTGCACTATAAAAGGCTGAGGAAGCAAGTGAGAGAAGGTAACCAAGTTTAACACAAGCATACAAGCAATCAAGCAATAACCTGCTTTTATCTCTCAAGCATTTTAAAGAAATCCTCAAGCCTAACTTCGAATAAACTCAATCCAACACACTTAGTGAAAGAAAGATTACTTCATCAGTTGAAGAGGAAAAATTATTTTCAAGAACAAAGGGGTCTACTCTCCAAGGATGAAGGAGAAGTAGTGAGGTTCCAGATTGAATTGGTGCTTTGAACCTGTTGGAGGGCTAAGTGATCAATTCCTTGGTTTGAAGGAGGCTAAAGTAACAGGACAATTGTCTTGTGAAGAAGTTGAGTCCCAGAAGCAGCAGGATGTGTGATCAAAGCTATTTCGGACTGATAACTGCTTTGTAACCAAGTTTAAGTTGTGGATTCCTCTACGAGTTGGAGAAGAGTGGACTAGAGAAATTACCCCATCCTCGAACCACTATAAAACTGCTTGTGTCCATTTACTTTTCAGCATACTTTATTTCTTGCCTTATTCATATCTGCTGATAAGTTAATCTTGCTTAAATCTGCTGATAATAACAATTGCTAAAACAAATGTTGAAAAACGTGTTTAAAAATCGTAAGGGTGAAAAGTCTTCCGCTGACAAAACCAAATCAACTGAATTTCTAAGTGTTAGCTGAAAACAGCTAAGTTATACTATCAACAGTTCAGTCGAGTCTGTTGAGTAACTAACTTTGATGTGTAAGCCAACCTAGATGTCCCTCAAGGACTTAGCTGATTTGAGTTAACACTGAACATATTTTAAAAGGACTAAAATCGAAAAGTTGGTAAGTTATTCAACACCCCCCTTCTATACCAAACACATCACCCCTTGGGACCTACAAGTGGTATCAGAGCGGTTGGTTCATTGAGCCTTCCGCACTGGTTACTAAACTAGATCTCATTCTTTTTCAAAGAATCAACACTTGAGTTTTTAAAGCTTTTATTTCAAAAGAAAAGCTTTATCATGGAAGCAAATCTAACTCGCATTCCAATGTTCACTGTTGAAGAATTTGATGATTAGGAAATTTGTATGCATGCTCATCTATCAGCTCTACATGATGAGATGTGTCTAGTGATTGAGGATGGGCCACTACAAATCTTAATGGTCAACACTGTTGTTGTAAGAAGGACAGCTCCTGCTGAAGGAGAAGATGCTGAACCTCTAGAGCCCAAACCTGCTATGATGGAAAAACCACGTTGTGAATGGACAAACGATGATCAAAAGAGATACAACCTTGACAATGTTGCCAAGGATATACTTTATAAAACTTTTGATAAGGCTATGTTTAATAAATTTAAATCTTATAAAACAGCCAAAGAGATTTGGAAAAAACTCATTTTGATTTGTGAAGGGTCTGATCAAGTCAGAGAAAATAAACTAACTATTGATGTTCAAAAGTTTGAAAACTTTAAAATGATTGCAGGAGAAATTCTGGATCAGTTGGATGCCAGAATCACAGAGATCACCAATGAGCTTTCAGCTCTAGGAAAGGAATATAGATAGAAAGAGATGTGCATGAAAATCCTGAGGTCTCTCCCAGCTGAGTGGGAAATGAAGGTCATGGCCCTGAGACATTCCATGGATCTCACCAGGACATCAAACCATGAATTCTTCTCTGATCTTAAAGCCTATGAGTTTGAGCTGAGAAGGAAAGAACAAGAACATACAGATGTACCCAAGACAGTTGCACTCATGGCTGGTGAAGCAAAGAGAGCTGAATCCAAGGAGACCATAGACCAAGAAGAGATTGCCCTGATGGTAAAAACCTTCAATAAGTTCTTCAATAAGAACTACAAAAGAAACAAGGGTGAATCATCAAGAAGACACTCAGCACCCTCCAAAGCAAGGGAGGACAGACCACCCAAGAGAGCTGAACATCAAAAAACTAAGTATCAGAGAGCTGATAACCAGAGAGCTGAAAGAGCTGACTTGTAGAGAGCTGAGAACCTGTGTTGAAATTGCAGGCAACCAGGACACTTTGTTGTTGACTGCCCTTATCCACCAGTCAACAAGTATAGAAACGAAGAGGAAAGAAAAGTCTTCAGGGAAAGAAAACAAGAAAAGAAAAAAGCCATATTGGCTGTTGAGACTGCTGAAATAGCCAAGTGTAAGGAACCAGTAGAGTCAGACAGTAGTGAAGCTGACTACTCCACTAATACAGAGGAAAAGGCTTTGATATGCCTCATGGCCAAAGAACAATATTCCAAAGATCAAGAAGATGAGGTACACTCTAACTCATCTCATTCTGATTCAAGTGATAGTGATAGTGACACAAACACTTCATCACCCACAAATCTTTATGATTCTATTGGCAAAATGATGAAAGACTTTGAACACATAAAAACCTCACACACACTCCTAAATGGGGAAACAACCAGCTTAAATGCCAAAACTTATAGCTTACTAAAGAGCTGAGTAATCTAAGTCATATAGCTGATGAGAACACAAAGCTAAAGGCTGAAATTGCCAAGATCCAAGTAGACTTAGCTGCTACAAAAAAGAGGGAAAACGATCTTAAGAATATGGTTGCAGCATTCACTAAGGCATCTAAATCATTGGATGAGCTTATAATGATTCAAAAAGAAAGTGGTGACAAGACAGGCATTGGATTCATGTTATGGAAAAATGATCCTCAAGCAATGAGGGGATTCAAAAATCCAAAGCACCATATGTAGCACCTAAAGCCACTCAAAAACAAAATCACAACCATGCTGGCCTTGGATACCCTGAAAAGGCAAGAAGCCAGCTGAGTATGCTGACAGGACAACTGAAACCAAATTCAGAAGAGTCCATCAGCAAACTCCAAACATGAAATACTCTGTAAAATCTAAACAGAGCTACCAAAAACCCCAAAGATTTCAGCAAAGAAAATCACATGATGGGAATGGTAGAAACTACCCTAGCCAGGCTGATTTTTGAATAAGTGCGAATTATATATAAAAAATGAAAAAGAGTAATCCTGATCACAGGCAGATCAGGTAACCAAATGAAAGCCTGGAAATAATGTCAACAACCAAAACGAAGTGGTCACAAGCCGACCAAATGGCTGAATGGTTGGGGCCTCTTTAAAACCTTCCAAGGTAAAACCCACCCTTGTGGGAAAAACCCTTGGAAGGAAAAAGAGTACCCCCCAGGAAAAAGGCGCCTAAAAAAGAAACCTGAAGCGGTGGCGCATTAAGTAACAAACTTATAGTTGGATTGGCCAACATAATCATCAGTGAGGCAACGAAGAAGGTCTGTGGGCGGGACGCCCCACCAGGTGCCACTCTCCGTCTTCTTGCTCAGCATGTCTGCCACCCGATTGCCTTCGCGAAAGATATGAGAGACTACAAGATCAATGTCACTGAGCAGATGCAAGGTTTGGCGCCAATAGCTAAGATGGCGCCATGGGACCTCCATCGTTCTCTTCTCCAGCAGGTTCACCACATACATCGAATTCGATTCCAGCCAAAGTTGCGTCTAGCCATTTGCAAATGCGTATTGAATCGCCCACATTGCTGCAACCAATTCAGCTTCAAATGCGTACCTTGAACCACAGTGATGGACAAAGCATCCGCGAAAGAATCCTCTACAATTCTGGATGACACCGGAGGCGGTTAGATTGCCCGGCGCCCCTGAAGCGCTGCCATCCATGTTAATCTTGATCCAACCCGGGAGGGGTTTTTGCCACTGGACCTCCACAATCTTCGGAGCATGCCTAGCCCTTCAGGGAACTCGTAAACCACGCAGGATAAAGAGGTCCTACTGATCGTTATTCATGCATCCCCAGCCCAAAGATGCTGATTCAACAATGAGTACCTGTAGGTGATGAGCGCCGCCTCCGGAGTCCAGACTTTGTTGTGGAAAATCAACTCATTACGGATGTGCCAAATAAGCCAGATGCAGGATAATATTGCCACACGCCAAAGGAAAGCGACCTGGTCACTAAAATGAAGAGACATAAGCCGTACCAGCAGTTCATTGAAACTGTAATCCTGGAGGGGGTGCACGTGAAAGGCTTGGAAGATCCAACGCCATATATGCCCTGCAAAAGCACAAGAAACAAATAAGTGATCAACCGATTCCCCCGATTCCCTGCACAGAACACAAACCGAAGGGCCAGTAAAACTTCCCCTAGCTGGTAAAGAATCTTGGACTGCCAGTCGGTTGTGTATAGTCCTCCATGCCACCACTGATCTCCATTAGGGATATCTTTGGGACCAAATCCAAGAACCATCTAATCTAATCGCTTCGGGGCTGGGGCGTAAATAATTATAAGCCGTCTTCAAGGTAACCGAACCATCCTCTAAGTTCATCCAAACACGAGTATCCCGGGATGTAGGCGCAATTGGGACGCGCACAATAGCTCGAACCAGCTCCAAATAAGCCTCCACAAAGGGGAGGGTGAAGTGCCAGGATCCATCATAAAAATAATCAGAGATACGCTGCTGGATTAAATATCTATAATCCTCTGGAATGGCAATTTCACAAGAATGGAGTATCCCAACCAATTATCAATCCAAAATAATACCTCGGAATTGGCGCCTGGGATCCAACGAGCACCATCCAAGCAATCAGAAATACAAGGTTTAATCCCAGTCCAAATAGAAGAAGGAATAAAGGACCTCCGGATATCCCCATTTCTAGTAAAGTACCATTGTCTGAGGGTCCGAAGACACCGAGTCCGAGTTCGAACCTTCGCCCCAATTTCATTAAGAAAGCCTTGTTAGCAGCCATGATCGATCGCACGCCTAATCCTCCCTCTGCCCTGGGCGTGCAACATGTATTCCAGTTGACCACTACCTTTCCTTTAGAATTCACGTCCCCCGTCCAAATGAAATTACGCATGGCTTTTTCCATTTGTTTTAGCAGCGTGGCAGGCCATTTATAAATCATCATGGTGTGCACGAAAGAACTAGTTATCACTGAGTTAACAAGGCAAACCCTACCAGCAAGGGAGAGAGACGAGCCTTTCCATTGTCGGAACTTAAGGATTATCTTGTCAAAGATAGGCTGTAATTTGCGACCTTTGGAGCTCCCTTGAAGATTGGAGCGCCCAAGTAGGTGGTGGGGAACGCCCCTGGATGAATCCCTAGAATGTGTTGCACCCTCCCACGGACATAATGCGAAACATGCGTCCCAAAATAGACCTTGGATTTCTGTGGACTAAACACTTGACCCGAGATATCTGTATAATGAGAAAGAATCTGAAGCAAGACCCGAGCATTGGATGAAGACGCCCCACACATGATGACAATATCGTCCGCGTATAAAATGGATGATGGAAAGACAATACTCCTTGGCGCCGTGAAGTCAGATAACAGGGACTGATCCATCGCTGCTGCAATAAACCGACCCAGGACCTCCTCCGCTATACAAAACAATAGGGGTGATAAAGGATCCTTTTGTCTGACTCCTCTGGAACAGGGAAAATAACCAGCCGGCGTCCCATTCAACAAAGACGATATTTTGACGACGGAGAAGAACCCTCTACCCAAAGACACGAACGTCTTGGAGAAACCGAAACGGCGCAAGACATGTAGTAAAAAATTCCACCTCAATGTGTCGAATGACTTGCGAATATCAATTTTCAGTATCATATTCGAATCCGTACGTCCCTGTAAGACATTGAACCCTTTAGATACCATGGCAATACACTTATGAATTTGTCTACCCGGGATAAAACCAAACTGAGTCGGAGATAAATAATTAGCAATAATCGAACCCAAGCGCATGGCCAATATCTTCGTGAGAATCTTGAAAAGGAAGTTGCTCATGACAATCGGACGGAAGTTTTCAATGACATTTGCATCCTTAGTCTTTGGGATGAGCGCCATGAAACTAGCATTCAATCCCAGAGATAGTGATGAATTACTAAAGAAAGAGCGAATAGCGTCTGTTACCTCAGCAGAGATGACATCCCAGAAATGGCAGTAAAAAATCCCATTGAACCCATCAGGCCCCGGAGAACTGTCTGAGTCCATATCAAACACCGCGGTCTGCACCTTCGGATCCGAGGGAATGGCAGTTAGGCTGGCATTATCCCGCGTCGCAACCATTGGGGTGAGCACCTGGTCGACTAGCGAGAAATCCATGGTAGAGCTCCCGGTATCCGCAAAGAGCTTCTCGTAAAATGAAATAATATGATTCCCAAGGACCGTAGCATCATCAGTGAAATTCCCTGCCACCATAAGCCCCTGAATCCCCGTGCGGCCCGTAAGAATCTGGCTACGCCGATGGAAAAATGTTGTGTTGCGATCCCCATCCTTAAGCTAGGCAGTGCGGGCCTTTTGCTTAAGGAATTCAGACTGTAACTGCAACATCTGCGAAAGCTTCAATTGGCGTCCAGCTCGCTATCCCGGAGAGAGGAGGTATAGCCCAAAGCCTCAATATCTGCCTAAATTTGATGAAGAAGCTCCATCTGGCTCTCCACGCTGCGATTAACATCCCCAAACACATCCCTGTTCCAATCTTTAATAACATATCGCAACCGCTTGAGCTTCCTCATGACACGCAATAAAGGGTTGTGCGTGTCACATGGAGCGCCCCAAGAGGTTGTAACCAAATCCCAGAATGAATTGTGTTGAACCCACATACGCTGAAAACAAAACGGAACCGGACCCCTGCTAATGGTCAAAGAACATGAAACCAAAATAGGGTGGTGATCCGAGCCAATGCGAGGAAGAACTAAACCCTTTACGTCCTGCCAAAGCGCAAAAAATGGACAAGTTGCGAGGGCTCTGTCCAACTTCGCCTGAAGTAAAGATAGAGGCCTACGGGGTGAGCACCAAGTAAATGAATTCCCCATAGTGTGCACCGCAAACAAACCAGCGTCCTCCATGAAATCCCTGAAGTCCTGACACGAGGCTTGGGAAAGAGTATCATTGCGCGAGCGCTCATGATGTCCCAAAATCGCATTAAAATTCCCAACAAGTAACAGATCAGTAAGACCCAAATCCTCAAATCCAGCCAGAGCTCACGTCGTGCAATGTAATCACACATACCATGAGTGAAGCCAACATGAAAAATCAAAGCACCAAACTGAACTTGGAAAATGATACATTGAGTAGAAGACCAAACCTGGTTAAGGATTGAGATTGTGGAGTCGTGAAGAACCCAAATGTCTGGCCGTCCAATGCCTCGAAAACTTTGACCCGCCAGAACCAAACCCAGGCTATGCCAGTACAAATCGGAAATAGTCGAAATGTCTACCTTAGGTTCACAAATAGCCAAAATCGAAGGCTTATGCTTTGGACATAAAACCTTAAGAACATTGCGAGATGCAACATTCCCAATCCCCAGGATGTTCCAGAAGATGCAATTCATTGAGACGGTGGGGGGGTGGCGCCCGTGACGATCGCATGGTAAAAACAGGCGTGTGGTGCATAGCGGAGTCTGACGGTTGAGTATGACCTGCTTCATCTGCGTAGTCTGCCATCTCTTGGTAGCGACAAAATTCATCTCGTGTGGTTCTGAACTCTCTGCTTCAATAGTAACGTCATGAGCTGGGGGCGACGGTCCCGATGTAACTTTTCGGAGCATTCTATCTTTAGCCGCATCCAAGGAGCTATCCTGGAAGGCACGACTCAAAGCACGGATAGGCTTCCCCAAAGGATGCTGAACCGTAATGGGCATAATGTGAGAAACCATTCCCGTATTGGAGGTATTGGCCTTGGGAGACGATTCCCTAGCCGGATAATCTGCTTGGTAATCTGCTGGTTGCTGCTCCTGGGGGTCCACTGAATCAAGAGCCTCGAAGGTATTAGCAAGATGAATGTCTGAAGAGCAAGTGACTATAGCGCGAGGTGGAGATCCTGCACGCATAGCCGAACCCGTAGTTCCCATTGAGTCATCGACGGCCTTGCCCTTGTCCTGCTGAACAGGACGGTAAACCTTACGAACTCTGGAGCGGCCTCGCTGCACTGAATTCCGACGAGTATCCGGGGCCCTTGATCGTCCCTGGGCCGGAGACACATGCCCTTCTGCGGGCGTATTTCCCGCATTGTTAAGATGACAGGAAGCTGTTGAATGTCCCGTAATGCTACACCTTGAACAAAACTGAGGGAGTTTTTCATAACCGATGGAAAAAAAAGAGCACTTGCCCGTGCGTTCAACCATAATGTGTTCCTCCAATGGCTTGGAAAGATCAATATCCACCAGAACCCGAACAAAATGACCTAAAGATCCATCCAGAGAACGCTGATCGATCTGTAATGGGTTCCCAAGAGCACTGGCGATCCCCATGATGTCCCAGTATTCCAGACTGAGTTCAAAAATACGTACCCAAACGCTGGCCACTGAAGTTTGGACCTTATACGGGTTGAAGTCCGGCACCCATGGGGAGAGACGTATAGTTCCCAGATTGAGCGCCCAATTTATCCGAACCTGAGCTCGAGCACGGTCCTGCGCATTAGAAAACTTAACACAAAAAAATCCCTTACCCAGGGGGATTAGTTTCCAATCAGTTTTAATGCCCCATAATTCAGATAGGCGTTTATGCAAAGGCATTGTCGCCCATGGTTTGTTGCCTTTACCCAAAATCACCTTTCCAATTAAGGAATACGAGAATTCAGTGAGACGTTGTTGATACACATTTTCATCTATAGTAATTGAGTAATAATCACCTTTTCTAACCGACTTAGGGATAGAGTTGGATTTCCTAGAAACCACATGTGAAAAGGATTCGAAGTTACCTTGTGCTTGCGGAGTAGAATCCAAGTCGTGGTGTGTACCTGAAACAACTTTAGCAAAAGAGTTGCCAAAATTGGATTGATAATTGGAATAATGAGCTGATTGTCGCAGATTCGTTTCATATATGGAGATCGTTGGGGTAGATGTTCCAGCAATCGAGGTGGAAATGAAACGGCTACTAGAGGTTGGGATCTCGTGCGGGACGGGAGAGCCGCCCAGTGGGTCATCACCCCCGGGAAGGGCGCCCTTGGAGGAAGTAGCGCAGCCACCGCCCCCCCAAGAGATGGCACAAGGAGGGCGGTCCCCCCATGGTAGGCAGCGCCCATGGGGGGAAGGGAAGATGTCCCCCCAAAATAACCACCTGCAAGTGGTGGTTTGGATGTGGTCCCCATGGCATCTTTCCCATTTGCAACAGCAACAACATTATGTGGAGGGACCACATGAGCATTAGAATCAAGACCCATGGGCGTGCGTGAAGGATGCTGGGCGTTGGAAGGGGCGCACATGCAAACATGGGGGGGGACCAATCCGTCCTTGGGCGACGTGGAAGGTGCTGTAGGCGTACAAGTTTGTTGTCGAGTATGCAAAGGAGGGTCAAAATTGGACGTGTACCCATGCCAAGGGAGCTCCGACACGGTAGCAAACGGAGAAGACGACCGGAGAGAAGAAACCAGTGGGTGTGAGTACGACGGAGAAGACGTACACACACTGATGGTGAAATCGCACACACTAGGGTTCTATCTTCGGTAGTCTAAAAATTCCCTTATTTATTTATTTTTTTCACCCTAGCCAGGCTAATTGGAATAATCAATTTTTTTTGTTAAATAAATGCGAGAATATATATAAAAATGGAAAAGAGTTGTTCTGATCACTTGCTGATCAGGTAACCAAAGTAAAGCCTGGTAACAAAGTCAAAGAGAATAACGAAATGGTCAAAACCCGACCAGATGGATGAATGGTTGGGGCCTCGTTAAAACCTTCCAAGATAAAACCCATCCTTGTGGGAAAAACCTTTGGAAGGAAAAAAAGTACCCCCCATGAGAGAATGCGTCCAAAACAGAAGAAACCAGAAGACAAGACACACTAGCTAACAAACCTATAGTTGGATTGGCCAACATAATCCTGAGTGAGGGACGAGATGATGGCCGTTGGGGGCACCCCCCACCACGTAGCCTCGTGCGACGTCTTGCTAAGAATATCCGCTACCTGGTTGCCTTCTCAAAAGCTGTTCGAAACCACCAAGTTCATTTGAGAAAGAAGGTGCAGAGTGTATCGCCACATGCTCAGATGGCGCCAAAGAACCTCTGTGGATCTCTTCCGCAATAGTTCCACCACATAGACCGAGTCCGACTCCAGCATAGTTGATTCCAGCCCTTTGCAGAAACGTAATGAATGGCCCACATGGCCGCCATCAACTCCGCCTCAAAAGCAAAACCCAAACCACATCTTTCCACAAAGCACCCGCGAAAGAACCCTCTGCAGTTGCAAAAGACTCCGGAAGCATTGAGACGCCCGGGCGACCCCGTGGCACTTCCGTCGTTGTTAACTTTAATCCAGCCCGACAAGGGTTTCTGCCAAGTAACCTGCACAATCTTCGGGGCCTGTCGTGGGCGCCCATGAACCCGAAGCCTGTGGAGAATGAAAAGGTCCCTTTGATCATTATGCATGCAACCTCGGTCCAAGGAAGATGACTCAAGAATTAGAACACGAAGGCGTAGGATGGCCGCCTCCAATGTCCAGTTCTTATCATGGAAGGTCAAGTCATTTCTGATTTGTCAAATGAGCCAAATACTGGATAACACTGCAACTTGCCAAAGAAAGGCCACCTGCTCACTGAAATGAAAACTCATTAAACACACCAGGAATTTATTGAAGCTATAAGCCCTAAAATAATGGATTTCAAAAGTTTCAAAAATCCACTTCCAGAGGGCCCCTGCAAAAACACATGAGACAAACAAATGATCAACAGTTTTCGCATCCGCACAACAAAGACCGCAGACCGAGGGGCATGTGAAGGAACCCCGCGGTCGCAGAACATCCAATACCGTAAGTCGATTATGGATGGCGCGCCATGCCACAATCGAACGTCGTTCCGGAATGTGAGGTGACCAAATCCAGGAACCCCATTGAACCACAGGGGAGTGAGGGTGCAGATAGGAGTAAGCCGCCTTTGAGGTAATGATCTCATCATGAGAATGTAGCCATGCCCGCGCGTCCGATAAAGCCGGAGCGATGGGGACATTAACAATATGTCGGACCATATCCAAATATGCCTCTATGAACGATAAAGTGAAGTGCCAAGTCCCATCGTAAAAGTAATCCAAAATGCGCTGCCAAAATAAATACCGTACTCTTGCGGGAAACCAATCCTATCAGCAATGGTGTAACCCAGCCAATTGTCCAGCCAGAATGAAATGCCGGAATTGCATCCGGGGATCCAACGATAGTCCTCCAAGAATCCCGAGATCCCAGGCCGAACCCCACTCCAGATGGAAGAAGGGATGTACGAACGACGTGGAGATCCATCAAAAGTCAAAAAACACTTTCTGAGGGCGCTGTTAACTAGAGTTTGAAGTCATAATCTTCCAACCCATCTTCATAAGGAAAGCATTGTTGGCGACCATGATGGAGCGGACGCCCAAGCCTCCTTTCACCAGTGGCATACAACAACGACTCTAGTTCACCACCACTGAACCTTTAGAGTTCACATATCCAGTCCAAATGAAGTTACGCATGGCCTTTTCCATTTGCCGTAACAATGTTCTAGGCCACTTGTAAACCATCATCATATGCATGAAGGAACTGGTAATCACCGAATTCACCAAACAAATGCGGCCAGCAATAGACAAAGAGGACCCTTTCCACCTTCTGAACTTAAAAATAATCTTATCAAAAATCGGTTGAAGATTAGCCTCCTTAGGTGCACCCTTGAAGATGGGGGCGCCTAGATAGACCGTAGGGAAAATGCCCATATGCATCCCTGTAATCGTCTGAATACGTCCTCACACATAATTAGAAACCCGACTGCCAAAATAAGCTTTAGATTTATTAGGATTGAAAATCTGCCCCAAAATGTCCGCATAGAGATTGAGCATCTAAATGATGGTACGTGCATTGCTCGTGGAGGCCCCACACATAATCACAATATCATCCGCATACATAATAGACGAGGGGAAAACCACCTGCTTAGGCGCCCGGAAAGCCTGAAGCTGATTTCTTTTGACCGCCTCCTCAATTAATCTACTCAGAACGTCTTCCGCGATGCAAAAGATCAGGGGTGATAACTGATCCCCCTGTCTAACCCCTCGAAAGCAAGAGAAGTAACCCACAGGTGACCCATTCAGAAGGACTGAAATTCTGGAAGATTGAAGGATAATCTCAATCCAGTGAACGAACACTTCAGAGAAACCAAAGCGACGTAAAACATGTATCAGAAAACCCCAATAAACCGTATCAAATGCCTTGCGGATATCAATTTTTAAAATCATGTTGGCATCATTCCGTCCTTGCAAGATATTGAACCCTTCCGAAACCAAAGCAATACGGTCGTGAATCTGCCTGCTGGGGATAAATCCAAACTGAGTAGGAGACAAGTAAGAAGAAATAATGGAGCCCAGACGAGTCACCAAAATCTTTGTGATAATCTTAAAAAGGAAATTACTCATCACGATCGGTCTAAAGTCCTCCACCGCATTAGCCTCCTTAGTCTTTGGGATGAGTGCCATAAATTTGGCATTCAATCCCACTGGAAAGGACGTTGTAATGAAGAAATAACGAACGGCTGCAACCACCTGATCTGACACAACGTCCAAAAAATGCTGATAGAATCTCCCACTGAAACCGTCGGGTCCCAGAGCACTATCCAAACCCATATCAAATGCTGCCTCTTTTACCTCGGACTCCGAAGGAATAGTCGTCAAGAGCGCATTATCAATCGTGCTAACAGTAGGGGAAATAAACTGGTCGACCAAAGTGTAATCCGAATTGGTTTGCCCCGTGTCTGCGAAAAGGTCCGTTTAGAATGAAATAATATGATTTCCAAGAACCACCGGATCATCTATGTAACTACCATCAACCATTAAACCCTGTATCCCTAAACGCCCATTTCGAATCTGGCAACGGCGATGAAAAAATGTCGTGTTGCTGTCCCCATCCTTTAACCAAGCTGAGCGGGCTTTCTGCTAAAGAAAATCAGACTGCATAAGCAACGTGCGAGATAGCACCCTCTGCGCCTCAAATTCCATCTCCCTGAGAGTCTCCTTGAAGCCCTCGGATTCAATATCTGCTTGAATCTGATGGACCCTTTCCATCTGATAATCCACCTGACGATTAACATCCCCAAATACTTCCTTATTCCAAACCTTAATCGTCTGTCACAACCTCTTGAGCTTCCACATGATGCGCTGCAATGGATTGGGCGACGCGCACGGGAGTGCCCAAGAGGCACTAACAATACTTCGGAAAGAATCGTGATGAATCCACATGCACTAAAATCGAAAAGGAGACAGACCATTGCTAATGGAAGAAGAACAAGAAACTAGAATGGGATGGTGATCAGAACCACTGCGCGGAAGGACTAAACCCTTAACAACTTGCCAAAAGGAGAAAAATTGATCAGTTGCAAGGGCTCGATCCAACTTAGCCTGAAGAAGAGATAGAGGCGTTCAGGGGGAGCACCAAGTAAATGAATTCCCTGTAGTTGGCACAACAAATAATCCTGCATCCTCCAGGAAGTCCTGAAGTCCTTACAAGAAGCTTGGGATAAAGTACAAGTGCCAGAACGCTCATGATGTCCCAACACAGCATTGAAATCCCCAATAAGCAGGAGATCAATAAGACCCAAATTCCTCAGCTCCAACCAAAGGGCATGACGAGCAACATGATCACACAAACCATGAGCAAAACCAACATGGAAAACCATAGAACCAAATTGAACTTGCAAAATAATACACTGAGAAGTAGACCAAACCTGATTTTGGACCGAAATACTCACATTGCATAGAACCCAAATATCTGGGCGTCCGTTCGCCCGGAAGCTCTAAGCAGCGAAAGTGAGCCCCAAGCTACTCTAGTAAGAATTCGAAATGGATGAAATGTCCACCTTAGGTTTGCAAATGGCTAAAATAGAAGGTTTATGTTTTTGACATAAAGCCTTAAGAACATTACGAGATGCAATATTCCCAATCCCTCGGATATTCCAGAAGATGCAATTCATTGAGACGGCGGGGGAGGTGGCACCCGTGTCGATAGCACGGTAAAACAGGTGTGCGGTGCGTTGTGGAGTCTGACGATTGAGAGTTACCAACTTCATCTGCATAATATGCTCATCTCTTGGAAGCTGCAATGTTCATTTCATGTGGCTCTGGGCGCTCCGGTTCGAGAGTAATGTCATCTACCGGGGGCGACGGACCCGACGCAACACTTCGGAGAATTCTAGATTTTGCCGAGTCCAAGAAGCTGACACGGAAAGCACGGCTAAGAGCTCAAATTGGCTTCCCCAAAGGATATTGAACCGTAATAGGCATAATGGTGGAAACCGTGCCGGTGTTGGAAGTAGTGGCCTTGGGAGATGACTCCCTAGCTGGATAATCGGCCTGGAAATCTGCGGATTGCTGATCCTGGGAGTCGACTGAACTAAGAGCCTCAAATGTGTTACCAAGGTGGATGTAAGTAGAGCAAGTGACTATTGCGCGGGGAGGAGATCCTGCACGCATAGCCAAACCCGTATTTCCCATTGAGTCATCAACGGCCTTGCACTTGTCCTGCTGCACAGGACGATAAAAATTATGAACCCTGGAACGCCCTCGCTGCACTAAATTAGGGCGAGTAGCTGGCGCCCGTAAACGTCCCTGGGCAGGTGATGCACGTCTTTCCGTAGCCAGATTGCCCACATTATTAAGACGGCAAGAAGCTGTCGAATGTCCCGTAATGCCACACCTTGAACAAAACTCTGGGAGTTTCTGATAACTGACTGACACAAAGGAGCATTGGCTAGTGCGCTCCACCATGATGTGGTCCTCCAATGGTTTTGAAAGATCAATGTCCACCAAAACCCAAACAAAGTGGCCCAAAGAACCATCAAGTTAACGCTGATCAATTTGTAGGGGATTTCCGATAGCACTGGCAATCCCCAGGATGGTATTGGGGTCCCAATATTCCAAACTGAGCTCGAATATTCGTACCCAAACGCTGGCCACAGAGGTTTGCACCTTATAAGGGTTGAAATCTGGCACCCATGGAGATAGACGAATAGTACCTGGGTTGAGCATCCAGTTGGTACGTTACTGAGCTCGAGAACGATCATGCGCATTAAACAACTTGACATAAAAAAATCCCTTGCCCAAGGGAATTAATTTCCAATCGTTTTTAATATTCCATAAATCGGGTAGGCGTTTATGTAAAAGCATAGTCGCCCATGGCTTGTTACCTTTTCCCAAGATGACCCTTCCAATTAAAGAATAAGAAAATTATGTGAGTCGTTTTTTTAAATAAATGCGATATATATATAAAAATGAAAAAGAGTATTCCTGATCACAGGCTGATCAGGTAACCAAAGTAAAGCCTGGTAACAAAGTCAAAAGAAAATAACGAAATGGTCACAAGTCGGCTATATGGCTGAATGGTTGGGGCCTCATTAAAACCTTCCAAGGTAAAACCCACCCTTGTGGGAAAAACCCCTGGAAGGATAAAGAGTACCCCCAATGATAAAAGCGCCCCAAGAGCAGACAAGATTGAAAATGCGACGTATTAATGAACAAACCTTCGATTGGCCAACATAATCCTGAGTGAGGGACTTGATAATGGACGCTAGGGGCGACCCCCACCACGTATCCACGTGCGACGACTTGCTTAGAATATCCGTTGCCCGATTGCCTTCCCTAAAAATGTGCGAGACCACAAAATCCATTTGAGAAAGAAGGTGGAGAGTGTATCTCCACATACTCAAATGGCGCCAAGGAACTCTAGTGGATTTCTTTCGCAGCAACTCCACCACATAGACCGAGTCCGACTCCAGCCATAATTGGTTCCATCCCTTCGAGGAAGCGTATTGGATGGCCCGCATAGCCGCTGTTAGTTCCGCCTCAAAAGCAAAACCAAAACCACATCGTTCCACAAAGCACCCACGAAAAAACCCCCTATAGTTGCGAAAAACTCCAGAAGCTGTGAGATTTCCGGGGCACCCCGTAGCACTACCGTCAGTGTTAACTTTGATCCATCCCAACAAAGGTTTCTGCCAAGTCACCTGCACAATCTTCGGGGCCTGTCTAGGGCGCCCAGGAACACGAAGTCTGCGGAGAATGAAGAGGTCCTGTTGATCATTTTGCATGCAACCGCGGTCCAAGGAAGATGACTCCAGAATTAGGACACGAAGGCGTAGGATGGCCGCCTCCAGTGTCCAAGTCTTGTCGTTGAAGGTCAAGTCATTTCTGATTTCCCAGATGATCCAAATACCGGATAGAACTGCCGCGCGCCAGAGAAAGCCCACCTGATCACTGAAATGAAAACGCATCAAACGCACCAGAAATTCATTAAAGCTATAAGCCCTAAAGTAATTGATATTAAAGGCATCAAACATCCACTTCCATAGGGCCTCTGCAAAACCACATGAGACAAATAAATGATCAAAAGATTCATTGTTAGCACAACAAAGACCGCAAACCGAGGGTCCTGTGAAGGAGCCACGCGGGCGCAGCACGCCTAAAACTGCAAGACGATTATGGATAGCCCGCCATGCCATAATCAAACGTCTTTTTGGAATGTGAGGAGACCAAATCCAGGAACCCCAATGAACCGTCGGAGCGCGAGGACGCAGAAATGTGTAGGCTGACTTCGAAGTGATACATCCATCATCTGAGTGAAGCCACACCCGCGTATCTGACGATGCCGGAGCGATGGGGACTCTAACAATATCTTGGACCATATCCAAATAAGCCTCAATGAACGAGAAAGTAAAGTGCCATGTCCCGTCATAAAAGTAATCCGAGATGCGATGCCGAAATAAGTGTCTGTACTCCTGAGGAATCCCAATCCTATCAGCAATGGTGTAACCTAACCAATTATCCATCCAGAATCGAACTCCAGAATTGCATCCCGGAATCCAGCGGCAGTCCTCCAAGAAACCCAAGATCCCAGGCCGAATCCCTCTCCAGATGGAAGAGGGGATGAAAGAATGGCGTGCAGATCCATCAGAAGCCAAGAAACGCTTACGGAGGATGTCGTAAACCTAAGAGTTTGAAGTCATAATCTTCCAACCCAACTTCATAAGGAAAGCATTGTTGGCGACCACAATAGAATGGACGCCCAAATCGCTTTCCGCCTAGGGCATACAACAACGACTCCAGTTAACCACCACTGATCCTTTCGAGTTCACATTGCCAGTCCAGATGAAATTACGCATGGCCTTTTCCATTTGCCGTAGCAAAGTTTTGGGCCACTTGTATACCATCATCGTATGCACAAAGGAGCTCGTAATCACCGAATTCACCAAACAACTGCGGCCAGCAACAGACAGAGCAGAACCTTTCCACCTTCTGAACTTGAAAATAATCTTGTCAAAAATTGCGCGAGTTCCCATTGCTCCTTCCTCACGGGATACGCGGATCTGGCTGAATTCTAATGATGGGAATGTCACATCGAAAGCCGCGTATTCTCATATACGTCCCCATTCTCCGGCAGTTAAATGGGATTCTTGGATTTGATCGCAACACATTCTGGAACGCCGATCGGTGGTGGCATGGCGGGCTATCCACAATTGATTGGCAGTCTTGGACTTATTGCATACTAGGGGAAGTTTCACTGGCCCCTCGGTTTGTGCTCTTTGTTGTGCCTCCGTTGAATCGTTTGACCATCTATTTGTCTCTTGTGTCTTTGCAGGAACTCTTTGGCGATGGATTTTTGGTTCATTTGACGTTCACCTATTTATGGCTCATAGCTTTAATGAATTCTTGGTGCATTTAATGAATTTTCATTTTAGTGAGCAGGTTGCTTTCTTATGGCATGTGGTTGTCCTGTCATGCATCTGGATCATTTGGCATATCCGAAATGAGATGGTTTTTAACAACAATCTGTGGATGGTGGATGCGGCTATTCTTCATCTTCGGATTCTTATCGTTGAATCATCTTCATTAGATCGGGGCTGCATGCACAATGACCAACAAGACCTTCTCATTCTTCATAGGCTGCGTGTTCCTAGGCCGGCTAGACAAGCCCCAAAGATTGTGGAAGTTAATTCGCAAAAATCCCTTCTGAGATGGATCAAGGTGAATACGGAAGTAGTGCTTCAGGGGCGCCGGGAAGCCTCACAGCTTCCGGGGTCTTCTGGAATTGCAGAGGTTTCTTTCAGGGATGTTTTGTGAACCATTGTGGTGCGGGTTATGCGATTGAAGCTGAGTTGGTGGCTGCAATGTGGGCGATCCATTATTCATTTGTTAAGGGATGGACTCAACTTTGGCGGAGTCGGATTCGATGTATGTGGTGCACTTGCTTGGTAAGAGATCAGTTTTTTTGAATAAGTGCGAATATATATATAAAAAATGAAAATAGAGTAATCCTGATCACAGGCAGATCAGGTAACCAAATGAAAGCCTGGAAATAATGTCAACAACCAAAACGAAGTGGTCACAAGCCGACCAAATGGCTGAATGGTTGGGGCCTCGTTAAAACCTTCCAAGGTAAAACCCACCCTTGTGGGAAAAACCCTTGGAAGGAAAAAAGTACCCCCCAGGAAAAATAGGCGCCTAAAAAAGAAACCTGAAGCGGTGGCGCATTAAGTAACAAACCTATAGTTGGATTGGCCAACATAATCATCAGTGAGGTAGGGAAGAAGGTCAGTGGGCGGGACGCCCCACCAGGTGCCACTCTCCGTCTTCTTGCTCAGCATGTCTGCCACCCGATTGCCTTCTCAAAAGATATGAGAGACTACAAGATCCATGCCGCTGAGCAGATTCAAGGTTTGGCGCGAAAAGCTAAGATGGCGCCATGGGACCTCCATCGTTCTCTTATCCAGCAGGTTCACCACATACATCGAATCCGATTCCAGCCAAAGTTGCGTCCAGCCTTTTGCAAATGCGTATTGAATCGCCCACATTGCTGCAACCAATTGACTTCAAATGTGTACCCGAACCACGATGATGGACAAAGCATCCGCGAAAGAATCCTCTACAATTCGAAGACACAGGTCGTTAGATTGCGGTGCCCCTGCCCCGAACCGCCATCGTGTTAACCTTGATCCAACCCGGGAGGGGTTTTTGCCACGGGACCTCCACAATCTTCGGCGCATGCCTAGCCCTTCTAGGAACTCTTAAACCACGCAGGATAAAGAGGTCCTGCTGATCATTATTCATGCATCCCCAGTCCAAAGATGCTGATTCAACAATGAGTACCTGTAGGTGGATGAGTGCCGCCTCCGGAGTTCTGATTTTGTTGTGGAAGATTAGTTCATTACGGATGTGCCAAATAAGCCGGATCGGATAATATAGCCACACGCCAAAGGAAAGCGACTGGTCACTAAAATGAAGAGACATAAGTCGCACTGATTCATTGAAACTGTAAGTCCGGGAGGGGGTGCACGTGAAAGGCTTGGAAGATCCAACGCCATATATGCCCGCAAAAGCACAAGAAACAAATAAGTGATCAACCGATTCCCCCGATTCCCTGCAAAGAACACAAACCGAAGGGCCAGTAAAACTTCCTCTAGCTCGTAAAGAATCCTGGACTGCCAATCGGTTGTGTATAGCCCTCCATGCCACCACTGATCTCCGTTCCGGGATATGCTGGGACCAAATCCAAGAACCCCATCTAATTGCCGGGCGCTGGGGGCATAAATAATTATAAGCCATCTTCGAGGTAACCGAACCATCCTCTGAGTTCATCCAAACACGAGTATCCCGGGATGTAGGCACAATTGGGATGCGCACAATAGCTCGATCCAACTCCAAATAAGCCTCCACAAAGGCGAGGGTGAAGTGCCAGGATCCATCATAAAAATAATCAGAGATACGCTGTTGGAATAAATATCTATAATCCTTTGGATTGCCAATTCTGTCAGCGATGGAGTATCCCAACCAATTATCAATCCAAAATAATACCTCGGAATTGGCACCTGGGATCCAACGAGCACCATCCAAGCAATCAGAAATACAGGATTTAATCCCAGACCAAATAGAAGAAGGAATAAAGGACCTCCGGATATCCCCATTTCTAGTAAAGTACCGTTGTCTGAGGGTCCTAAAAACCACCGAGTCCGAGTTCAAAACCCTCCAGCCCAATTTCATTAAGAAAGCCTTGTTAGCAGCCATGATCGATCGCACGCCCAGTCCTCCCTCTGCCCTGGGCGTGCAAGATGTATTCCAGTTGACCACTACCTTTCCTTTAGAATTCACGTCCCCCGTCCAAATGAAATTACGCATGGCTTTTTCCATTTGTTTTAGCAGCGTGGCAGGCCATTTATAAATCATCATGGTGTGCAAGAAAGAACTAGTTATCACCGAGTTAACAAGGCAAACCCTACCAGCAAGGGAGAGAGACGAGCCTTTCCATCGTCGGAACTTAAGGATTATCTTGTCAAAGATAGGCTGTAAATCCGCGACCTTTGGAGCTCCCTTGAAGATTGGAGCGCCCAAGTAGATGGTGGGGAATGCCCCTGGATGAATCCCCAGAATGTTGCACCCTCCCACGGACATAATGCGAAACCTGCGCCCCAAAATAGACCTTGGATTTCTGTGGACTAAACACTTGACCCGAGATATCTGCATAATGAGTAAGAATCTGAAGCAAGGCCCGGGCATTGGATGAAGACGCCCCACACATGATGACAATATCGTCCGCATATAAAATGGATGGTGGAAAGACAATCCTTCTTGGCACCGTGAAGGCAGATAACCGGGATTGATCCATCGCTACAGCGATAAACCGACCTAGGACCTCCTCCGCAATACAAAACAATAGGGGTGATAAAGGATCCCCTTGTCTGACTCCTCTTGAACAGGGAAAATAACCAACCGGCGTCCCATTCAATAGCACTGATATTCTGGACGACCGAAGAACCACCTCTACCGAACGTCTCGGAGAAACCGAAACTGCGCAAGACATGGAGTAAAAAATCCCACCTCAATGTGTCGAATGCCTTGCGAATATCGATTTTCAGAATCATATTCGAATCTGTGCGCCCTTGTAAGACATTGAACCCTTCAGATACCATGGCATTACACTCATGAATTTGTCTACCCGGGATAAAACCAAACTGAGTCGGAGATAAATAATCAACAATAATCGATCCCAAGCGCGTAGCCAATATCTTCGTGATAATCTTGAAAAGGAAGTTGCTCAAGACAATCGGGCGGAAGTTTTCAATGACATTTGCATCCTTAGTCTTTGGGATGAGTGCCATGAAACTGGCATTCAATCCCAGAGTTAGTGACGAATTACTAAAGAAAGAGCGAACAACATCATTACCTCAAGAGAGATGACATCTTAGAAATGGCGGTAAAAATCTATTGAACCCATCAGGCCCCGGAGGCGCTCCGAGTCCATATCAAACACCGCGATCCGCACTCTCGTAATCCGAGGAATGGTCGTTAGGTGGCATTATCCCGCGCCCCAACCATTGGAGTGAGCACCTGGTCGACTAGCGAGAAATCCGTGGTAGAGCTCCCGGTTTCCGCAAAGAGCTCCTCGTAAAATGAAATAATATGATTCCCAAGGACCGTAGCATCATCAGTGAAATTCCCTGCCACCATAAGTCCCTGAATCCCCGCACGGCCCGTACGAATCTAGCTACACCAATGAAAAAATGTTGTGTTACGATCCCCATCCTTAAGCCAGGCAGTGCGGGCCTTTTGCTTAAGGAATTCAACCTGTGACTGCAACGTCTGCGAAAGCTTCAACTGGGCGTCTATCTCGCTATCCCGGAGAGAGGAGGTATAGCCCAAAGCCTCAATATCTGCCTGGATCTGACGAAGATGCTCCATCTGGCTCTCCACGCTGCGATTAACATCCCCAAACACATCCCTGTTCCAATCTTTAATAACATATCGCAACCGCTTGAGCTTCCTCATGACCTGCAATAAAGGGTTGTGTGTGTCACATGGAGAGCCCAAAGAGGTTGTAACCAAATCTCGGAATGAATGGTGTTGAAACCACATACGCTGAAAACGAAATGGAACCGGACCCCTGGTAATGGCCGAAGAACAAGAAACCAAAATGGGGTGGTGATCAGATCCAATGCGAGGAAGAACTAAGCCCTTGACATCCAGCCAAAGTGCGAAAAAAGGACAAGTAGCCAGGGCTCTGTCCAACTTAGCCTGAAAGTAAAGACAAAGGCCTTCGGGGAGAGCACCAAGTAAATGAATTCCCCGTCGTCGATACCGCAAACAAACTGGCATCCTCTATGAAATCCATGAAATCCTGGCACGAGGCTTGGGAAAGAGTATCATTGCGCGAGTGCTCATGATGTCCCAAGACCGCATTGAAATCCCCAACCAGCAACAGATCAGCCAGACCCAAATTCCGCAAATCCAACCATAGCTCACGTCGTGCAATGTAATCACATAAACCATGTGTAAAGCCAACATGAAAAATCAAAGAACCAAATTGAACATGGAAAACAATACACTGGGTAGAAGACCAGACCTGATTTAGAATAGTGATAGTGGAGTCGTGAAGAACCAAAAATGTCTGGCCGCCCATTGCATCGAAAATTTTGTCCCGCAAGAGTCAAACCCAGGCTATGCCAATAAGGTTCGGAAATAGTCGCAAAGTCCACCTTAGGTTCACAGATAGCCAAAATGGAAGGCTTATGCTTATGACATAAAGCCGTAGGAACATTGCGAGACGCAACATTCCCGATCCCCCGGATGTTCCAGAAGATGCAATTCATTGAGACGGTTGGGGGAGTTGCCCATGACGATCGCACGGTGAAGACAGGCGTGTGGCGCGTAGCAGAGTCTGATGGTTGGGGATGATCCACTTCATCTGCATAGTCTGCCCAGTTTTTGGAAGCTGCAAAGTTCATCTCGTGTGGTTCTGAACTTTCCGTTTCAATAGTAACGTCATGAGCAGGGGGCGACGGCCCCGACGTAACTTTCTGGAGAAGTTGATCTTTAGCTGAATCCAAAGAGCTGTCCCGGAAGGCACAACTCAGAGCACGAATATGCTTCCCCAAAGGATACTGTACTCTGATAGGCATAATTGTGGAGGCTGAGACGGTTCTTGTATTGGAAGTACTGGCTTTGGGTGATGACCCCCTAGCTGGATACTCGGCGTGGTCATCTGCGGGTTGCTGATACTAGGATTCGACTGAACCAAGAGCCTCGAAGGTGTTACCAAGATGGATTTCTGGAGGGCAAGTGACTATGGCACGAGGAGGAGATCCTGCGCGCGTAGTCGACCCCATATTTCCCATTGAGTCATCAACGGCCTTGCCCTTGTCCTGCTGAACAGGACGATAAACTCTACGAACCCTGGAGTGCCCTCGATGTACTGAATTGTTGCGATTAGCAGGCTCATGTGGCCGTCCCTGGGCCGGAGATGTGCGCCCATCCTTGTCCGTATTACCCACTGTGTTAAAACGACAAGAAGCAGTAGAGTGCCCCGTAACACTACACCTCGAGCAAAACTGAGGGAGTTTTTCATAACTGACAGAAACAAAAGAACACTTGCCAGTGCGTTCCACCATAATGTGTTGTTCCAGCGGTTTAGAGAGGTCAACGTCCACCAGAATCCGGATGAAATGACCCAAAGAACCATCCAGTGAGCGCTGATCAATTTGTAATGGAGTCCCAAGAGCACTGGCAATTCCCATGATATTATTGGGGTCCCAGTATTCCAGACTGAGTTCAAAAATGTGTACCCAGACGCTGGCCACAGAAGTTTGAACCTTATAAGGGGTGAACTCCGGCACCCATGGAGATAAACGGATAGTACCAGGGTTAAGCGTCCAAGTAGTGCGTTGCTGAACCCGAGATCGTCCTGCGCATTAAATAATTTGACACAAAAAAATCCCTTGCCCAAGGGAATTAATTTCAAGTCATTTTTAATACCCCATAAATCAGATAGGCGTTTATGCAAAAGCATAGTCGCCCATGCCTTGTTACCTTTTCCCAAAAGAACCCGTCCAATTAAAGAATAGGAAAATTCAGCGAGACGTTGTTGGTAAACATTATCATCAATTGTGATGGAATAGTAATCACCTTTTCATATCGGTTTTGGAATGGACTGACTTTTACCAGAAACCACTGTGGAAAATAAGTTTGCATTACCTGGGGCCTGAGGCGTGGGATCCAGATGATTGGTACCTACAACTATTTTAGCAAAAGAGTATCCAAAATTGGGGTTAGCGTTTGAAGTATGAGCTGGATGTCGCAGGTTCGTTTCATAATCAGAAGACGTTGGAGCAAGATATCCAGTGTTCCGTTGCCCGTTGTTGGATTCTGGCATCTGATGTGGACCCGCGTTCGGGGGAGCCTGCGGATGGTGGATAGTGGCCCAGGGGGCATCACTCCCCTATGGTGTGCAACTGCCGGCCCCCCATAGACAGATGGGAGGGGTCCAGCCCCCCCATGGCTGGCAGAGGCCATGGGGGTAAAGGAGCCCCTCATCACAAGGGGCGAATCCACCTTCTTGCCTGCCAATTGGTGCGCAGGGGGTGCTGTAGCAGCAAAGGGAGGCGAGTGGACCTACTGCATGATGGTCGGGTGCGCGGGGACCGCTGCAGCGAGGAGCCCGTCCGATGGTACGAGGTTGTTGCTGCACGGGGATCGCTCCTGCGCGGGCTGGTACGAGGTTGATGCTGGAGCGGGCGAGACGCTGGGTGATCGCTGGTACGATGAAGTTGGATGTTGTTGCTGGTAGTCGTGCGGCGGGACCACCATCGAGGATGAGGACGTCTGATGCTGCTGCAGGGAAGTGCTAGGATTGGTTGACAAGAAGCTCCATGGCACACCATAGAAGGAGCATGGGCCTGACGGCAATGGTTTGCTATTGCCTGATTTTGCAATTGTACGTGCATGGTATGGTTCAAAGTTCGAAGTTAAACCGGAGAGACCAAGCGACTCCGGGGAAGCCATGGCTGGTGATGGCGCCGGAGGAGAAGGGTTGCACGACCAATTCGTATGCAAGAGAGAGGAGAGAGCAAAACCCTAGAGAGAGAATTTCCAAATCTAGTCAATCCTTGGTAAGAGATCGGTTGAGGTCCTATGGCGTCACCTTAGCAAGTGGCATTACACTCTTCATCTGCTCTCAGATGGATTTGGTGGTCTCACATATTTTTCGGGAAGGCAATCGGGTTGCACACATGCTGAGTAAGAAAACGGACTATGGGACTTGGTGGTGCGTCCGGCCTGAAGACCTGGCGCCTTTTCTCATAGATGACTATGTTGGCCAATCCAATAACAGGTTTGTTAGCTAATGCGTCCGGGATTCTTTTGCTCTATGTTTGGACGCCTATTTCCATTATGGGGGGTACTCTTTATCCTGCCAAGGGTTTTCCCCACAAGGGTGGGTTTTACCTTGGGAGATTTTAACGAGGCCCCAACCATTCAGTCATTTGGTCGGCTTGTGACCATTTTGCTTTTGTTTCGACTTTATTTGCAGGCTTACTTTTTTGGCTACCTGATCAGCCTATGATCAGATGACTCTCTTTTCATTTTTATATATATTTCAATTCATTCTAAAAATGGCGCTCATAGCTGCAACTAATTCGGCCTCAAATGCATAGCCCGTTCCACACTGCTCCACAAAACAACCACGAAAAAAACCATGATAAGTACGGTAAACCGCCATAGTCGTAATACGCTCTGGAGCTCCTGTTGCGCATCCATCTGTATTGACTTTAATCTAGCCAGAGAGGGGTAAAGATCAAGGCACAGAGATAATGTGAGGGGCCTTAAAAGGACGGCCCTGAACCTTCAACCGGTGTAGACAAAGTAAGTCCTCTTAGGTATTCTGCATACACCCTTTGTCTAAATTAGCAGACTCTATAATCATCGCTCTCAACTGAGTAAGAGCCGCATCAGTAGTCCATTTCTTGTCATTAAATACAACGTCATTCCGAATGTGCCATATAAGCCAAATGTAAGAAATGATCGCCACCTTCCAGAGAAAAGTAATCTGCTTACTGAAATGAAATTCCATTAAATGAACCAGAAATTCATTGAAGTTGTAGACGTTGCAAAAAACCACAACAAATGATGTAGCAATCCAATCGCAGAGAGCTCCTGCAAAATCACAAGAAACAAAAAGGTGATCAATTGACTCCGAGTGAGAATAACAGAGTCCACAAGCAGTAGGACGGACGTCCAATACACCAGACGTCCGTAGATAGCCTGCCAAACCACAACCATGCGCCTTTCAGGGACGTGGGGGGACTAGATCCAAGATCCCCATTTAACAGTGGGAAGGGACAATCGTAAAAAGGCATAGGCAGATTTAGATGAAACCGTCCCATCCATAGAGTGAGTCCACACCCTTTTATCCAATGAGTCCGGAGTAATCGGGCAGCGGACAATATCCCGAACAATATCCAAGTAAGCCTCCACAAATGACATAGTTAGATGCCACGTGTTATCAAAAAAGAAGTCCGAAATAGGGTTCTGAAAGTTAGCCCAAAACTCATGCGGAATAACAATCCTATCTGCAATGACGTAACCAAGCCAATTGTCTGTCCAAAAGTTAATATAAAAGTGTGCCCCCGGTATCCATCTCGAATCAGTCAGGCAATCCTCCACAGTTGGCCACAACCCCACCCAGATTGAAGAAGGCAATAAAATGTGCCTGATAGAACCGTTAGCCAGCAAAAAATGTTACGAAGAGTAGCAAAACCCACGAAATCCGAGGTAAGAACTTTCCAGCCCATTTTCATAATAAAAGCCAAGTTTGCCGTAATGAGGGATCAAACACCAAGACCCCCTTCATTCTTAGGAGTGCAACTGCAAGCCCAATTAACCACAATAGACCCCTTCTGATTAATATCACCAGACCAAATAAAATTACGCATAGCCTTATCTAACTGCTTAAGCATCGAAATATGCCATTTATAAATAAGCATGTTGTGAACCAAGGCTGCAAAAAACCATGCTTAGGAGCACCCTTGAAGATAGGGACCCCAAGATATGTAGTTGGAAAAGAACCGACCGACAAACCCATAACTGTCTGTATGCAGTTTCTAATATGCTGCGGAACCCGAGTACCAAAAAACACCTTTGATTTAGTGGGGTTGAACACCTGGCCCGAAAGTGAGGCATAATAATGAAGAGCACAAAGATATGATGCGCATTGACAGAGGTAGCCGCACAAAGGATCACAATGTTGTCCGCGTACAGCATGGTGGATGGAAAAATAATGTTACACGGAGCCACAAAAGGCATTAGAAGATGGGATGACACTAATCGAGATATAAGATTCCCCAGGACTTCTTCGGCAATGCAAAAGAGAAGAGGTGAAAGGGGATCACCCTGACGAACCCTTCTCGTGCAAGCAAAATACCCAACCGGATATCCATTAAGAAGAATCGAGATATGGGCCAATTTTAAAATCACAGAAATCTAATCAACAAACTTCTCCGAAAAACCAAATCTACCCAACACATATAAAAGAAAATCCCAACTCAGAGTGTCAAAAGCCTTACGAATATCATCAGAATCATATTATTATCATTCCAATTATGCAAAATGTTGAAACCCTAAGAGACCAAAGCAATACAATCGTGAATGTGACGGCCCGGGATAATACCAAACTGTGTAGGGGATAAAATACGACTGATAATTCTGCCAAATCGAGTAGCCAGAATCTTTGTGATAACTTTGAAGATAAAATTACTCATGACAATGGGTCTGAAGTTATCCACAGAATTCACATATTTACTTTTAGGGATGAGAACCATAAAGCTGGAATTGAGTCCAACTGGCAGGTATCCAGACTGGAAGAAAACACGCAGATCAATGATGTATCCGACGGTAAAGTGGTTAAGCAATTGTTATCCACATCCAACACCACTGAGTTAATAACTTGATCAATTGGAGAGAAATCAGGAATAGGCCCAATAGAAGCCGTAAAAGGTCCTCAAAGAAATGAATAATGTAACTACAGAAAATAGACGGATCAGCATACCATTAATCATCAGACCCTGAATGCTAGCCGCGCAGCCTTAGTCTGACAACAATGGTGAAAAAAGGAAGTGTTGCGGTCTCCATCCACCAACCAAGCAGCCCGAGATTTTTGTCGAAGAAATTCAGTCTGGGGAAGAAGCAACTGATTAAGAGAGTTTTGGGCTTCAAGCTCCTGATCTCTACGAACGATATTATACCCTATTGTCTCAATGTCTGACTGAATCTGTCTCAATTTCTCTAACTTATCATCAACCTCATGATTGACATCCCCAAAGACCTCTGTATTCCAATAACGGAGCACTAGGGGCAACCTCTTTAGTTTAATCATCAAGCGAATCAAAGGGTTAGAGCCTGCGCAATTCGATTCCCATGAAGAAGCAATAGTTGACCAAAAACCTGGATGTTTAGTCCACATACGTTCAAAACAAAATGGAGATGGACCTCTATAAGCATTGGTCGCACAAGATAGTAAAAGAGGGTGATGGTCCGAACAAATGCGAGGAAGAACAAAAATTTTAGCTCGCTGCCAATAATTAACGAACCGTGGACTGGATCGATCAAGTAGAGCTTGAATGAAAGTCTGATGAGGACGCGTACTGCACCAAGTAAAAAATTTACCAACCGTGGGAATAGCCATCACACCCGCATTATCAAAGAAATACCGAAAATCCTGACAAGAAGCCAAAGAGGCAACCCCCTATCCTGTACGCTCATGGTTGCCCATTAAAATGATATCGCCAATACCCAGCCCGACAATATCCGACCAAATTCGTCTACGAATCACATGATTGCAAATAGCATGAACAAACCCCACATGAAAGATGTTGTTAGTGAATTGGACCTTGAGAACAATACATTGATCAGAAATAAGAACCTGGTGAAGAATCGTGATGTCAGAGTGCCTAAAGATCCAAATATCCAACCTCCCCGAAGCACGAAAGTTCTGAACCACAAACTGTAAACCAAGACTGGCCCAATAAGAATCAAAAATAGTATGCAACTCCATTTTAGGTTCGGCAATAGCAACCAAAGAAGGCTTATGTTATTGACATAGTTTCTTAAGAATATTGCAAGAAGCAATATTCCCAATCCCCAGGATGTTCCAGAATATGCAATTCATGGAGATGGAGTGGGTGAGGGAATCCGAGTAAAAGATCCGGAATGGGTGTGCGCAGAAGCTTCAAACCCAAAAATGTTGTCGTCATCCACATAATCAGCCATGTTTAAATTGTTAGTCCCCTTGTCATCGTCTTGGATATACAGTTGATGTAAAACTGGCATGGTCCTCTGTGTAACCGACTGAAGCAATCGTTGTTTGGCATCCACCGATTAGGCACGTGTAGCCCTATACAATGGGGGGATGGGTTTATCCGACGGATATTGCATCGTGATAGGCTTATTATGAATATCAGAGGTAGAGAACGATTGTTCACTTCGGAGAACTGGCGGTTTAGTGACAGATGTACGAGTAGCCACGGGTGGAGGCACATCTTCAGAGGTATGCATGTTAGGGTCCTGAGAATCCAAAGCAGAAAAATCCAAAGTAATACCAGAGGAAACTGTGACGATAACACAAGAAGGAGATCCAGGTCGCATTGGCAAAGTCGTATCAGCCATTGAGTTATCAACGGCCTTGCCCTTATCCGTGGAAGTATGGACCGGACGATAAACCTGACGAACTCAGGAGAGACCACGTTGAGATGTGGGCCGTCCCTGTGGATCCTTCAAATTGGGATTGTTACCAAATTGTCAGCAAGTCGCAGTCGAATGTACTATAATACCATAAGTTCCACATAATAAAGGAAGTTTTTCATAACCAATAGAAGCAAACCAGCAGTGACCACCAGAACACGGACAAAGTGTCCAAGAGAACCATCCAAAGACCGTTCATCAACTTGCACTGGGGTACCAATGGCCTTAGCCAGTCCCATAATGTAACTTGGGTCCCAGTACTCGATACTCAACTCAAATATTCTTGCCCAAATTCTAGCAATCGATGTATTAACCTTGTAGGGGTTAAAATCCAGAACCCAAGGGGATAAACGAATGGATCCGGGATTGAGAGACCAAGTCACCCGAGCTTGAGCACGGGAACAATCATAAGCATTGGAGAATTTAACACAGAAATAAACTTTTCCCAATGGTATTAATTTCCAATCTTTTTTAACCCCCCATAATTCAGAAAGCTTTTTTTGAAGAGGCATAATCGGCCAAGGTTTAGCACCCTTTCTGAGAATAACACGACCAATTAAAGCATACTTAAATTCAGCAAGTCGCTGTTGATACACATTTTCATCCATAATAACAGAGTAACATTCACCTTTTTTAATAGGCTCGGGGATTGGGTTTGAGGGACCAGAAATAATTTTAGCAAAAGATATGGGATTACCTGGAACCTAATGGGGAGATTCAGTGTCAGAGAAATTACCAGAAGCCATTTTCGCAAAAGTAGTATCCACACGTGGGTGAGTATTTGGCCCATTATGAGCCAAATGTTGACACCACGTCTTGTGCCTAGAATATCCAGAGAGGGGTCCACAGCAAGAGGAAGACCTGAAGAAACCCCCCAGGGGCCATCACCCCCCGGGCATTGGCAGCCATGAAGAGCTGCCAATGGGCCATCCCCCCCAAAGAGAGCATGCTGGGGGGCGGCACCCCCATGAACAAAGGGAGTCATGGGGGCAATAGATGCAACATCCACAGCATGGAAGGGGGTTGCCCCCTTGAGGAGAAACAGTCACATGCTTCATCGTGGATAAATGTGCGTCCTCCATAGGGGAAGAAGCACAGGTGTTGTGCGACATATGTTGTGGGCCAAGATAGAATGATTCCGGAACCAATCCTGAACCATGAGAGACGATCCTAGCAGCCGAGGGGGTCCTGGAATGAGGAATAAAATTAGGAGGCAACATATATGATAACCCCCCGTACAAAGAACCATGGTTATATGAGGTTTTAGCAACAACCCTTGAAGTACAACCAAGATGGTCTTATTTTGGCTTGACAACTGGTTGGGTTACACCATTGCTGATAGGATTGGTATTCCGCAAGAGTACAGGCATTTATTTCGGCATCGCATCTTGGATTACTTTCATGATGGGTCTTGGCACTTCACTTTCTCATTCATTGAGGCATATTTGGATCTGGTTCAGGATATTATTAGAGTCCCCATCGCCCCGTCTTCGAAGGATACGCGCGTTTGGTTGCACTCTGAGAATGGGATCATCACTTCGAAATTGGCTTACTCTCACCTGCGCCCCCACTCCCCAGTTGTCCAATGGGGTTCCTGGATTTGGTCACCTCATATTCCGGAACGACGTTCGATTGTGGCATGGAGAGCCATCCACAATCGATTGGCGGTATTGGATTTACTACGTCCTAGGGGTTCCTTCATTGGCCCCTCGGTTTGCGATCTTTGTTGTGCAGCTGCTGAATCTGTTGATCATCTATTGTCTCTTGTGTTTTTGCACGGGCCCTTTGGCGGTGGATCTTTGACTCTTTTGATGTCCGTAGTTTTATGGCTTATAGCTTTAATGAATTCTGGTGCGTTTAATGAGTTGTCATTTCAGTGAGCAGGTGGCTTTCTTATGGCACGGAAAGAATCGTGATGAACCCACATACGCTGAAAACGAAATGGAACCGGTCCCCTGCTAATGGCCGAAGAACAAGAAACCAAAATGGGGTGGTGATCGGATCCAACACGAGGAAGAACTAAGCCCTTGACAGCCTACCAAAAAGCAAAAAATGGACAAGTTGCAAGGCTCTGTCCAGCTTAGCCTGAAGTAAAGATAGAGGCCTTCGGGGGGAGCACCAAGTAAATGAATTCCCAGTAGTTCATCTCATGTGGTTCTGAATTCTCCAGTTCGATAGTAACTTCATGAACAGGGGGCGACGACCCTGATGTGACTTTCCAGAGAATGCTATCTTTAGCCAGATCCAAGGAACTGTCCCGTAAAGCACGACTCAAAGCACGAATAGGCTTCCCTAAAGGATACTGAACCGTGATTGGCATAATGGTAGAGGCTGCTCCCGCGTTGGAAGTATTGGCCTTAGGAGATGATTCCCTAGCTGGATAATCGGCTTGAAAATCTGCTGAATGCTGATCCTGTGAATCAATTGAACCCAGAGCCTCGAAGGTGTTACCAAGATGTATTCCGAAGAGCAAGTGACTATTTCGCGAGGTGGAGATCCTGCACGCATAGCTGATCCCGTAGTTTCCATTGAGTCATCTACGGCCTTGCCCTTGTCCTGCTGAACAGGACGATAAACCTTACGGACCCTGGAGCGGCCGCGTTGTGCTGAATTCTGTCGAGTACCCGGTGCCTGTGAACGTCCCTGGGTCGATGAAGCATGCCCTTCCGCAGCCATATTACCCACATTGTTAAAACGACATGAAGCTGTTGAATGTCCAATAACGCTACACCTCGAGCAAAACCCAGGGAGTTTTTCATAAGTGACTGAAACAAAAGAGCACTTGCCAGTGCATTCAACCATAATGTGTTCCTCCAACGGCTTGGAGAGATCAATATCCACCAGAACCCGGACAAAATGACCCAAAAAATCATCCAGAGAACGCTATCAATCTGTAATGGATTCCCAATAGCACTGGCAATCCCCATAATATTATTGGGGTCCCAGTATTCCAAACTGAGTTCAAAAATTCGTACCCAAACGCTAGCCATTGAAGTTTGTACCTTATAAGGATTGAAGTCAGGCACCCAGAGCAGAGGGGGGACTGGGCGTGCGATCTATTGTGGCTGCCAACAGGGCGTTCTTGATGAAATTGGGTTGGAAGGTTTTGAACTCGGATTCAGTGGTATACAGAACCCTCAGACAACGGTACTTTACTAGGAATGGGGAGATTCGACGGTCCTTTATTCCTTCTTCAATTTGGATTGGGATTAAACCCTGCATTTCCGATTGCTTGGATGATACTCGTTGGATCCCAGGCGCCAACTCCGAGGTTTTATTTTGGATTGATAATTGGTTGGGTTACTCTATAGCTGACATAATTGGCATCCCAGAGGACTATAGGTACTTATTCCATCAGCGCATTTCTGACTATTTCTATGATGGGTCCTGGCACTTCACCCTATCTTTCGTGGAGGCCTATTTGGAGCTGGTCCGTGCCATTGTGCGCGTCCTGATTGCACCAGAGTCCCGGGATACTCGAGTTTGGTTGAACTCGGATGATGGTTCAGTCACCTCGAAGGCGGCTTATAATCATATATGCCCCCAGCGCCCGGCAGTTAAATGGGGTTCTTGGATTTGGTCGCAGCATATCCCGGAATGGAGATCAGTGGTAGCATGGAGGGCTATACACAACCGATCGGCTGTCCAGGATTCACTTTGAGCTAGGGGAAGTTTTACTAGCCTTCGGTTTGTGTTCTTTGCAGGGCATCGGAAGAATTGATTGATCACTTATTTGTCTCTTGTGCTTTTGCAGGAAATATATGGCGTTGGATCTTCCATGCTTTCCAAGTTCACCCTCTTCAGACTTATAGCTTCAACGAGCTACTGGTGCGATTGATGGCTTTTCATTTCAGTGACCAGGTTACTTTCCTTTGGCGTGTGGTGATTATTTCCTGCATCTGGATTATATGGCATATCCGCAATGAACTGATTTTTCACAACAAAATATGGACACTGGAGGCGGTGATCATTCAATTACAGGTACTCATTGTGGAATCATCATCTTTCGATCGGGGATGCATGAACAATGATCAACAAGACCTATTTATCTTGTGCGGTCTATGAGTTCTAGGACGACATATACATGCTCCAAAGATTGTGGAGGTTCAGTGGCAAAAACCCCTCCCGGGTTGGATCAAGGTTAACACGGATGGCAGTGCTTCAAGGGCGCCGGGCAACCTCACAGCTTCCGGAGTCTTCCGGAACTGTAGAGATTTCTTTCGAGGATGCTTTGTCCATTGTTGTGGTTCAGGGTACATATTTGAAGCTGAATTGGTCGCTGCAATGTGGGCAATTCAATATTCTTTTGCGAAAGGTTGGACGCAACTATGGCTGGAATCGGATTCGATGTATGTGGTGAACCTACTGGAGAAGAGAACAATGGAGGTCCCATGGCGCCATCTTAGTCATTGGCGCCAAACCCTGCATCTACTCAGAGGTATTGATCTTGTAGTCTCTCATATTTTCCGAGAAGGCAATCGGGTTGCGGACTTGCTGAGCAAGAAGATGGAGTGCGGCACATGGTGGGGCGTCCCGCCCACAAAACTCCTTAACTTCCTCACTGATGACTATGTTGGCCAATCCAACTATAGGTTTGTTACTTAGTGTGCCACTGTTTCATGTTTCTTTTCCCATTTTAGGCGCCTATTTTTCCTGGGGGGGGGTACTCTTTTTCCTTCCAAGGGTTTTTCCCACAAGGGTGGGTTTTACCTTGGAAGGTTTTAACGACGCCCCAACCATTCAGCCATTTGGTCAGCTTGTGACCATTTCGTTTGGTTTTTGACATTATTTCCAAGCTTCCTTTTGCTTACCTGATCAGCCTATGATCAGGACTACTCTTTTTCATTTTTATATATATATTCGCACTTATTCAAAAAATGGCGAGTGGCAGTGCTATCCTGTATTTGGCTCATCTGACAGATCCGAAACGACTTGACTTTCAATGACAAAAATTGGGCAGTGGATGCGGCCATCCTCCGCCTTCGTATACTGATTTTGGAATCTTCTTCCTTAGACCGGGGTTGCATGCATAATGATCAACATGACCTATTCATTCTCCGCAGACTTTGTGTTCCTGGGCGTGCCAGACAGCCCCCGAAGATTGTGCAGGTTAATTGGGAAAAACCCTTACTGGGCTGGATCAAAGTCAACACGGACGGTAGTGCTTCGGTGGCGCCTGGATGCCTCACAACCTCTGGGTTTTTCCAAAACTGCAGAGGCTTCTTTTGAGGTTGCTTTGTGGAACGTTGCGGTTCGGGCTTTGCTTTTGAGGCAGAACTGATGGCGACTATGTGGGCAATTCATTACGCTTTTGTGAAGGGCTGGACTCAGCTTTGGCTGGAGTCGCATTTGGTTTATGTGGTGGAGTTGCTGCAGAAGAGATCCGAGGGGGTACCTTGGCGCCATCTTAGCAAGTGGCATTACACTATGCACCTTCTTTCTCAGATGAATTTGGTGGTCTCTCACATATTTTGGGAAGGCAATCGAGGCAATCGGGTGGCAGACATACTTAGCAAGATATCGCACACTGCGACTTGGTGGGGAGCGCCTCCAGCGGATATTGTTTCGTCTCTTACACAGGATTATGTTGCCCAGTCCAACTATAGGTTTGTTAGCTAGCGCGTCCAGGCTTCTGGTTTCTTTTCCCATTTTGGACGCTTTTTCTTTCATGGGGGGTACTCTTTTTCCTGCCAAGGGTTTTCCCCACAAGGGTGGGTTTTACCTTGGGAGGTTTTAACGAGGCCCCAACCATTCAGCCATCTGGTCGGCTTGTGACCATTTTGTTATCATTTCTGACAATGTTTTTAGGCTTACTTTTGGTTGCTTGATCAACCTATGAGGTGTACGGGTGGTGCCCCAAGTAAACGAATTTCCCATAGTTAGCACCGGGAACAAACCAGCATCATCCAAAAAAACCCTGAAGTCCTGACATGAAGCCTGGGAAATAATGCCACTGCTCAATCTCTCATGATGACCCAAAACAGCATTAAAGTCCCTAAGAAGCAATAAATCATCAAGACCCAAATTCCTCAAATCCAACCAAAGCGTGCGACGATCCATATGATTGCATAAACCATTCACAAAGCTAATATGAAATACCAAGGAACCCAACTGAGCCTGAAGAACAATACACTGAGGAGAAACTAAAACCTGCTGTAAGATAGAAAATGCCAGAGTTACAGAAAACCCATATATCCGCCCGACCATTAGCACGAAAATTCTGGGTCACAAAATTCAGACCCATGCTCGTCCAATAAGAATCTGAAATCGAATTGATGTCCACCTTAGGTTCACAAATAGCCAAAATAGATGGTTTATGCTTATGACCGAGAGCCTTAAGAACATTACGAGAAGCAATATCCCAATTCCCCGGATGTTCCCGAAGATGCAATTCATTGAGACATAGGAAGGGGGATTCCTGTGTTGAGCGCACAGTATGATTATCATGATCAGATGGTTGCGCGTTGGATACTTCGTCAGCGTAATCCGCCCATCGTTTTGAGGCTGCAAAATCTAACTCATTATGCCCTGTAGAATCCAAAATAATCATGATGTCATGAATAACTAGGGATGGACCCTGAGCAACATTCTGAAGCACTCTAGATTTGGCAGCATCAAGAGAGCTATCCCGGAATGCTACTAAGAGTGCGGATAGGCTTCTCTAGAAGGTGTTGTTTAGTCAGAGGTAGACTGGTAGAAAATGAACTAGTGTGAGAGACTGGAGCCTCTGGTACCAGATTGCGAGCTGGAAAAACCTAGGGGACTCCAGGGAATGCTGTTTTTGGGTATCCTCCATAGCAAGAGCCTCAAAAGCATTGCCAAGATGAATGTCAGTAGGGAAAGTGACTATGGCACAGGATGGCGAGCCCAGACGCATAGTCCAGCCCGTATTTTCCATTGAGTTATCAATGGCCTTGCCCTTATCCGCAGCCTACTGCACAGGATAATAAACTTTGCGAACTTGGGAACGACCCCAATGTGATGATGTAGTACGTCCCTTCGGGGCTCAAGAGCGGCCTTGGGTCGAATTATGTCGTCTTTCCATAGCTGAAGCCCCCATAGACGTAAGACAGCATGAAGCAGCTGAGTGTCCCATAATATTACACTTCGTGCAGAACTCAGGTAGTTTCTCATAGCTAACCGACACAAACGAGCATTGGCCAACCCGTTCCACCATTATATGATCCTCCAATGGTTTCACAATGTCTATATCAACCAACAAACGAATAAAATGACCTAGAGATTCATCCAATGATCGCTGGACAATTTGAATCGGAGTACCAATAGCACTAGCGATCCCTAAAATAGTATTATGATCCCATTATTCCAAACTGAGCTCAAATATTCAGACCCAAACAATGGCAACTGAAGTATGAACCTTGTAAGGGTTAAAATCCGGAACCCAAGGAGAAAGCCGAATAGTTCCTGGGTTAAGCGCCCAATTAATACATAACTGAGCATGAGATCGATCATGCGCATGGAAAAATTTAACACAAAAATATCCCTTGCCCAAGGGAATTAGTTTCCAGCCATTTTTAATACCCCATATCTCGAAAAGCCATTTATGCTGAAGCATAGTAGGTTAGGGCTTATTACCCTTCCCCAAAATCACATGCCCAATCAATGAGTAAGAGAATTCAACTAATCACCGCTGATAAACATTTTCATTAATAGTCACACAATAATAATCCCCCTTTCTGACAGGCTTAGGGATAGAATTAACATTGCCCGAAACTATATGAGAAAAAAAAGTAGAATTACTTGGGGCCTGGGCAAATGTGGAATCCATAGGATTGGGATTACCTGAAGCAATGTTCGCAAAAGTGTTACCCATATTTGGATTAGCATTAGCGTTATGAGCTGAAAGCCAAGGGTTCAAAGTTGAAGTGGACTTTGCAGCAATCTGGGCAACATCCTTGGTTGCATTTAATCCTTGCGAATCACCTGAATAGGACACAAGCTGCCCAGGGGCCATGACCCCCCTGGGCATGAGCAGCTGCGGCGGAGGACATAATGGCCGCCCCCTAGAAGCGTGGTGGGGGCTGGACCCCCCAAGAAGACAAACAGCAGGCGACACTTGGGGGCAAGGGTTGGGCTGCTCTTGCATATGGGCAGCCCCATGTGTGTCAAAATTTGAGGAGATATTTGAGGGTGACACATCGTCCAAAGTTGAAGGTGCCAAGTACGTGGAAGATGGGATTAATCCCATAAATCTTAAATTCTGCTGCATCATTTTTTGCTTATGAACCTGAGGGATGAGGTTCGAAGGCAACGGAGCCATATCATAATTTGTTTAAGGATTTATCAGAAACCCTAGAAGTTGAAATCACGACAGAACCATCATTATGCTGAGAGATTTGCATCGAGCCGGGGACTATGGAATAAGAAGAACCAGGATGTTTCGATCCCATGATTGTCGATGAAGGACGTTGAATGGCCAATGGGGACGGTTCGTGGTTCCGTGTATGCAAAGGTTGTCCACCACAATTCGATGTAAGCCCAAGAAAAGAAAGATCCGCCATGAATAAGCCAGAAAAAGAAGAAGAGCGATGTTAGAGCAATTAATCCCGGCGATCGGACGTGGTAGGTTAGGGAGAGAGAGCATAATGTTAGCTTCTTTTCTAAAATTTCTTAACCAACAAAAACTAGCTTATGTAATTTGTTACTCTCAAGTCACTCTTCGTATCTATTAGTTACGAAAATCTTTCAGAATTCTGTTCAAATTGTCGGATTGTGGGTCACACTACCGCTAGGTGCAGACAAACAACCCCGTCAAGAAGTGCACCAAAAAGTTGAAGTTGCTCTTGTGGGTTTGGCTTGGGGATGCACGGAGGCACAAGGAGAATGGGGTGAAGATAAATTCAAATAAGGGAAAAGAAGTAAGTTCTGAAGAATGGGTCCAAGTGAAAGCCAAACTCACTCAAGGTACTAACAGTAATGCGGGGAGGGGTGCTTCCAAAAATACTGGCATTGCAATCCACAATTCGTTTGAAGTTCTGAAGACCAATGGAGGCTATTCATGCTCAATTCGACACACCAAAAAAGCCTTTGATATAGGAGGCCATGGGACAGGGGTCGTTTTGACAAGTCATGATAGAGCCATCGGACTCCACCTACGTGGTTGAGCTTATTTCATCAAAGTCTCTCAAAGTTCCATGGAGAGTTTTGGGAAGATGGCACCGTACGCTTCATTACATCTCACAAATGGAGTTTGTGGTGTCGCATATTTTAAGGGAGGGGAATCATGTTGCTGACAAACTTTCCAAGATGGATATTCAGTATGAGTGGACGTACGTGCAACCTATAGAGATATGGCAGGATATTTAAGATGATATGTTTGGCCATGTTTTCTTTCGTTTGTTGTAATTTTTTCACGGGTACTCTTTTTCCTATCAAAGGTTTTTCCCAATGGGTTTTACTTTGATAGGTTTTAACGAGGCCCCTACTTTTAGATAGTTGTTTAGATTGTAGATAGCTATTCTTCGATTTCACCTTTTCATTTCAGCTAGCTGTTTGGCTTGTAAACAACAATAACCCTTTTCTTTTTTATATATACTTCGCATTTCATCTAAAAACATGACAGTAGAACCACAAAGAATGATGTACGACTGCGCCAAGCCATCAATGGATAGCACAACATCAAGTTTCATGAGGCTCGTTGAATTATCTACCGGATGAAGATCCCAACAATAACATCGCAAATTTCCTTAAGATTTGCGATACCTTCAAAATCAACGGGGTCTCTAACAAGCTATTTGCCTACGCATGTTGCCATTTTCCCTATGGGGACGGGCAAAAAAATGGTTGAATGTTTTACCAAAGGAAACCATCATAACATGGAATGCCATATATGGTTGAAAAGTTCCTCCTAAAGTATTTTCCACGGGCGAAAACTGCTAGATTGAGGAAAGAAATATCTTCCTTTCCCCAAGCCGATGACGAAACTTTATATGACACTTGGGAGAGATTCAAAGAAATACTACGAAAATGCCCTCATCATGGCATACCCATTTGGATGCAAGTCTAAACCTTCTATAGTGGGCTACTTTCCTCAACAAGGCAAATGATTGATACAGTGGCCGGGGGAACTTTGAACAACAAAACACTGGAAGCGGCTTAAGAACAATCAAAGGAATGGTCATGAATGGATACCAATGTCAATCTATATGCGGTAAAGCAAACAAGTTAGTGGGGGCCTATAACGATGATGTCGTGGTTACACTAGTCCCACAAGTCGAAGCCTTGACCAAAACAAATCAATGATTTGGTGGCTCCCAAACCACTAGTGCAAATTTTATCTTGCAAAACTTGCGGAGGATCTCATAATTACCAAGAATGTCCCCACACGATATCACAAACTGAGCATGTCGATTACCTTGGTAACAAACCTCAACATCGTCCACATAATCCTTTTAATACATATAATCCCGGGTGGTGTCAACACCCGAATTTTAGTTGGATCAACCAAGGTCAACAACGACCTAACCCAAATGCAATCAATTCTCACACCATCTCATCCGCACCTCCCTGATTTCAACCACGAAAACCAAACTTGGAGGAAATATTTGGCCAAATTTGTACAAACAACGGAAACTCATTTCAATGCCATTAAAACATCATTATGGAACCAAGAAGCATCTATTCGCAACTTGAAAAACCAAATAGGCTAGATTGCAAATTTGATTTCCAAAAGACCACAGGGAAGTTGCAAGCAATACCGAACCAAACCCAAAGGAACACATCAAGGAAATCACCCTTAGGAGCGGAACAATGTTGGACGAGGTTCCAATGCCGAATGATAAGCCAATTAGCGCTCCAGTGGAACAAGAAGAAAAAGGAGAATATGTTAGCAAGGAAACAAAGACGAAAGTGGTTACAAAAGGATAAATATGATAATCAGTTTGATAAGTTTTTAGATATATTCAAACAATTGCATATCAATATTCCTTTTGGTGAAGCTCTTTCGCAGATGCCAAAGTATGCAAAGTTTTTGAAGGATCTAAATCCAATAAAAAGAAGCTTGAAAAATTATCCATGGTGCAACTAAATGAGAAATGCTTGGCTGTTTTGCAAAGCAAATCACACAGAAAATCAAAGACCCGGGGAATTTTACTATTCCTTGCAATATTGGTAATTTAACTACTGATAGAGCATTGGCCGACTTGGGAGCTAGCATAAATTTGATGCCTTACGAATTGTTTAAACAAATGGGTTTAGGGAAATAAAAAGCCACTAGGATGAGCTTACAATTGGCCGACAGGTCCATTAAATATCCTAGGGGTATAGTTGAAGATGTGTTGTCAAGGTCGATAAATTTATATTTCTTGTTGCTTTTATGATTCTTGAGATGCATACCGATGTAGAGGTTCCTTTAACCCTAGGACATCCATTTTTAACGACCACTAAAGCTATTGTCGATGTCCATGATGGAAAATTAATTTTGCAAATGGAAGATGAACAAGTTATCTTTAAAGTTGCTACTCCAATGAAAAATTTAACTGATAGAGATGACTCTTGGTTTGTCGTTGATTCCATTGACATGGAAGTAACTAACTCTTTGCCTAGCATGATTTCTAACGAACTCTTGGAGACTTGTACTATTCACGGTACATGTGTGTTCGAAGAAAATCCCATTCTCAGGGAAATCGTGCTTGCTTTGGAGTCAAACATGACTACGGAAATGCCAAAAGGAATTCGAGAAGATCAAGAAACACAAGTGGGCCAAAGTAAAACTTTCATTGAGGACCTATCTCTTTTGGAGTTAAAAGAATTATCCAAGCACGTAGAATATGACTTTCTGATAGATGATTCTAAACACCCCGTAGTTATTGCCTCCAATTTATCCCCACATCAAAATGATAAATTGTTGGCGGTACTACGGGAACACAAGAAGTCTATTGCTTGGAAAATCTCTGACATTCAAGGGTTTAACCCCTCCTTTTGCACTCACAAGATTCTTTTGGAAGAAAATTTCAAACCGGTTATTCTGCCCCGAAGACACTTAAATCCGAATATGAAGGAGGTGGTCTAGGCGGATGTTATTAAACTTGTTGATGTCAGGCTCATCTACCCAATCTTTAACAGCTTCCCCACAATGGTAGGTTTTACCTTGGGAGGTTTTAACGAGGCCCCAACCATTCAGCCGTCTGGTCGGCTTGTGACCATTCTGTTTTCATTTCTGACAATGTTTTCAGGCTTACTTTTGGTTACCTGATCAGCCTGTGATCAGGACAACTCTTTTTCCTTTTTTTTATATATATTCGCACTTATTAAAAAAAAATAATCTTTAACAGCAAATGGGTGAGCCCAATTCAAGTGGTTCCAAAAAAGAGAGGAATGACAGTGGTTCCAAATGAGAAGAATAAGAAAACATATATCATAAGCATGCCCAGGGGTTTATTTTAGAGAACTGTGTGAGATCACACCTTCGCTGTGTGAGATTTTTTCATCGTCTTCTACGACTCTCTCTTCGATCGCCGGCTGCTCTCTCATTCCTTTTTCGGTTGTCTCCGTCGGAAGCTCCATGGCGGAGCCGCCCCTCTACGGCTATACGCCAAACTTTGACCCACCCCCAAAACATCCACAACCTTAACACTCTCGATCTTCTTCTCACATGCAGCAGTTCGATATGGCGCACGTCGCTGGTGACAGTCAAGTAGCAGCGTTGAATGAGCAGCCTTCGATGGTGACGTTTAATTTGGCCTCTCCAATCCCATCTTCCTCAAGCATGCACCTGGCTAGGGTTTTTGGCTATTATTCACAGGCGCAATCACCATCAGTCGTGCGCAACGCCGTCGATGGGGACCTTCATTCCAAGCGAAACGTCGGTCTACAACCCATCGGAAAACATAGTGGCGCAGTGTTCTCCTTATTCCCTTCATACGGTCTGCCAGCAACCTTTGTCCCTCACAAATCCATGTCTAGTCGGCCTTCACCTCCCTCTGCGGCGAGTGGTCTCATCCCGCCAGAGATTTACCTGCAGCGCACATCCTTTCCCGCCGGTGGTTTCACAGATGTTCCCCATATTGGGGAGGTAGTTAAGGGGAGGCTGCCACCTAATCCTCATGCAGCGGCTGGGGGCAAGGCTTCTACCCCCATGGCTGCCAACTACCATGGGGGACTGGCCCCTCTATGCATCCTTTTGGGGGGCCAGCAGCCACTATGTCCTCTACAGTGGTCCCCTCCCAGGGGAGTGATGACCCCTGGGCCACAGTCTCCCACTCTCAGGGCATCCCTCCTGCATGCCTGCCCACGGGCTCATATCCTATTTCTGATCCCAGGGTCGCACCGCAGATTGCTGGAATATCTCCGCCAAGGACATCCGACTATGATACTAACCCACGACATTCGGCTCATATTCCCAACGCTCAATCCAACTTTGGAAACACTTTTGCTAACATCATTACAGGTACCCATCATATGGATTCAACTACGCAGGCCCCAGGTAATTTCACCCCATTTTCCCAAATGGTTTCTAGTAAATCCCATTCTATCCCTAAACTAGTTAGAAAGGGAGATTACTACTTTGTTACTATAGATGAAAACGTTTACCTACAACGTCTCATAGAATTTTCTTATTCTTTAATTGGAAGGGTTATCTTGGGAAAAGGTAACAAGCCATGGGCGTCTATGCTATTGCATAAACGCCTATCCGATTTATGGGGGATTAAAAATGATTGGAAATTAATTCCCTTGGGCAAGGGATTTTTTGTGTCAAGTTGTTTAATGCGCAGGATCGATCTCGAGCTCAGCAACGTACCAACTGGATGCTCAACCCGGGGACTATTCTTCTATCTCCATGGGTGCCGGATTTCAACCCTTACAAGGTGCAAACCTCTGTGGTCAGCATTTGGGTACGAATCTTCGAACTCAGTTTGGAATATTGGGACCCCAATACCATCCTGGGGATTGCCAGTGCTCTCGGAAATCCCCTAGAAATTGATCAGCATTCACTGGATGGTTCTCTGGGTCACTTCGTTCGAGTATTGGTGGACATTGATCTTTCAAAGCCATTGGAGGACCACATCATGGTGGAACGCACTGGCCAGTGCTCCTTTGTGTCATTCAGTTATGAGAAACTCCCGAGTTTTGTTCGAGGTGTAGTGTTACGGGACATTCGACAGCTTCTTGTCGTCTTAACAACGCGGGCATTTCGGCTACAGAAAGGCGTGCTTCACTTGTCCAGGGACATTCTCGGGCACCAGCTACTCGTCCTAATTCAGTGCAGCGAGGGCACTCCAGGGTTCGCAAAGTTTATCATCCTGTGCAGCAGGACAAGGGCAAGGCCGTTGATGACTCAATGGGAATATGGGTTCGGCTATGTGTGCAGGTTCTCCTACCCGCACAATAGTCGCTCTATGGATATCCACCTAGGTAACACTTTTGCGGCTTTTGGTTCAGTCGACTCCCAGGATCAGCCATCAACAGATTCGCAGGCCGATTATCCAGTTAGGGAGTCATCTCCCAAAACTACTACTTCCAACACCGGCATGGTCTCCACTATTATGCCTATTACGGTTCAGTATACTTTGGGAAAGCCTATTCGAGCCCTTAGCCGTGCTTTCAGGGACAGCTCCTTGGACTCGGCTAAATCTAGAATTCTTCAGAGTGTTACTTCGGGTCCATCGCCCCCAGTCCACGACGTTACTATTGAACCGGAACGCCCAGAGCCACATGAGATGGACTTTGCAGCCTCAAAGAGATGGGCATATTATGCAGATGAAGTGGGTGGTTCTCAATTGTCAGATTCTGCTACGCACCACACTCTTATCTTTACCGTGCGATTGACACGGGCGCCACCTCCCCCGCCGACTCAATGAACTGCATCTTCTTGAATATCTGGGGGATTGGGAACACTGCATCTCGCAATGTTCTTAAGGCTTTATGTCAAAAACATAAACCTTCTATTTTAGCTATTTGTGAACCTAAGGTGGACATTTCATCTATTTCGAATTCTTATTGGAGCAGTTTGAGTCTCCGATTTGTGGCTCAAAGCTTCAGGACTAACGGCCGTCCAGATATTTGGGTCCTTTGCGACACTGGTATTTCCGTCCAAAGTCAGGTTTGGTCTTTCTCTCAATGCCTTATTTTGCAAGTTCATTTTGGTTCTATGACTTTCCATGATGGTTTTATTCATGGTTTGTGTGATCATATTGCTCGTCGGGCCCTTTGGTTAGATATGAGGAATTCGGGTCTCACTGATCTGCTGTTAATTGGGGATTTTAATGCGGTCTTGGGACATCATGAGCGCTCTGGCAGTGGTACTCTCTCCAAGGCCTCTTGTCAGGACTTCAGGGACTTCTTGGAGGATGCATGTTTATTTGCGGTGCCGATTATGGGGAATTCATTTACTTGGTTCTCCCCCCGAAGGCCTCTATCTCTCCTTTAGGCTAAGTTGGATCGCGCCCTAGCAACTTGTCAATTTTTCTCTTTTTGGCAAGTGGTTAAGGGCTTAGTTCTTCCGCGCATTGGATCCGATCACCGTCCCATCTTGGTTTCTTGCTCGTCTTCCATTAGTAGGGGTCCGGTTCCTTTTCGTTTACAGTGGATGTGGATTCATCATGATTCATTCCGGAATATTGTTACTGCTTCTTGGGCTCTCCCGTGCGCGTCGCCCAACCCACTGATGCGCGTCATGTGGAAACTCAAGAGGTTGCGACAGACGATTAAAGTTTGGAATAAAGAAGTATTTTGGGATATTAATCGTCAGGTGGATTATCAAATGGAAAGAGTTCATCAGATTGAAGCATATATTGAATCCGAGGGTTTCACTGAGGCTCGCAGGGATATGGAATTTGAGGCTCAGAGCGTGTTGTCTCGTACGTTGCTTATGCAATCCGATTTTCTTCAGCAGAAAGCCTGCTCGGCTTGGTTAAAGGATGGGGACCGCAACACGGCATTTTTCCATCGCCGTTGCCAGATTCGAAATGGTCGCTCAGGGATACAGGGTTTGATGATTGATGGTAGTTACACATATGATCCAGTGGTTCTTGGGAATCATATTATTCCCTTCTATACGGACCTGTTCGCATACACGGGGCAAACCAGTTTGGATTACACTTTGGTCGACCAGCTTATTTCCCCTTCAGTTAGCACGTTTGATAATGCACTTTTGACGGCCATTCCTTCAGAGTTTGAAGTAAAAGAGGCGGCTTTTGATATGGGTTTGGACAGTGCTCCGAGCCCAGACGGTTTCAATGGGAGGTTCTACCAGCACTTTTGGGACGTTGTGTCAGAGGATATAGTGGCAGCAGTCTGTTTTTTTCATCACTGCGTCCTTTCCGGCGGATTGAATGCCTGTTTTATGGCACTCATCTCAAAGACTAAGAAGGCTAACGCGGTGGAGGACTTTAGGCCGATCGTGATGAGCAATTTTCTCTTCAAGATTATCACCAAGATTTTGGCGGCTCGACTGGGCTCTATTATTTCTTCTTACTTGTCTCCTACTCAGTTTGGATTTATCCCGGGCAGGCAGATTCACGACTGTATTGCTTTAGTTTTGGAGGGTTTCAATATTTTGCAGGGACGGAATGATGCCAATATGATTTTAAAGATTGATATCCGCAACGTATTTGACATGGTTAATTGTGGTTTTCTGATACACATTTTACGTCGCTTTGGTTTCTCAGAAGTGTTCGTTCACTGGATTGAGATTATCCTTCAGTCTTCCAGAATTTCAGTCCTCCTGAATGGGTCGCATGTGGGTTACTTATCTTTCTTTCGAGGGGTTAGACATGGGGATCCGTTATCTCCTCTGCTCTTTTGCATCGCGCAAGACGTTCTGAGTAGATTTTTTGAGGAGGCGGTGCACACATATCAGCTTCAGGCTTTCCTGGCGCCTAGGCAGGTGGTTTTTCCCTCATCTATTATGTATGCGTACGATATTGTGATTATGTGTGGGGCCTCCTCGAGTAATGAACGGATTATTGTCCAGACCCTCAATCTCTACGCGGATATTTCGGGTCAAATATTCAATCCCAACAAATCTAAAGCTTATTTTGTCAAGGGTTTCTAACTATGTCCGTGGACATATTCAGACGATTACTGGGATTCATATGGCTGCCTTCCTAACGCTCTATCTAGGCGCCCCCATCTTCAAGGGTGCGCCTAAAGTGGCTGATCTGCAACCGGTTTTTGATAAGATTATTCTCAAGTTCAGAAGATGGAAAGGGACATCTCTGTCTATTGATGGACGCGTGTGTTTGGTGAATTCAGTGATTACCAGCTCCTTTGTGCATACAATGATGGTTTACAAGTGGCCCAGAACATTGTTACTGCAAATGGAAAAGGCCATGCGTAATTTCATCTAGACTAGCAATGTCAACTCTAAAGGTTCGGTGGTGATACAGATTGTACGAAGGACCCATTGAATATATCGATTCAAGAACCCAACGTATACAAGTAGGCAGCGGATATTCCAGATCGATGATCTAGTTTGATCTTACCTAGAGCTTTATAACCTTGACCCGTTGGCTATATGATCAGCCAAGAACCTTGGTATGATGAACACCACAAGATATTGCTCAAGTATCTTGATAAGTTCTTAATTAATTGAAAACTCTACAAAGAGAATTTCAACTCACAAAGGCAAATGCCAATTTCAATATATCAATTAATTCTCCGTTCTTACATGGGCTGCCATGCTTTTATAGTTACAATATGATGCTTCAATGTTAATCCCGAATTGGCCTTTCATGGGATTTGAAGAGACATTCTTGACCCCTTTTTCTAGTCTTACAACATAGAAAATGACTCCCCCATGTGAAGAGACACTCTAGACCACCTTTACTAGACTTGGAAAATGATTACTAGACTAAACAACCTTTCTAGACTTGGAAAATGACTACTAGACTTACTTTATTGAATAATCATACTTGATTAACTTAACTAAGACACTTTGACTAACAAAATGCTGAAAATTGACCATTTTAAGCAAAATGAAACATCACTCCTCTTGGGCTTGAGGTGTTGGACGAAAATCATGGCCCATAAACTCCAAATTAAGTCTTCAATTCAGTTCCATGCTTGAGCCCAACTTATTAGATGCATTATGGCCCAACAACTTGAATAACATTAATTACTTGGCCTTCTATTGAGCTCCCTTGCACATTTTCTTTAATTTCAGCAACAAGAGTCATCAAAGCTTGCTTAATTTGTTTAGCTCTTGCTCTCGTGATTGGCCCTCCATGAATCATCATCGGTTCTTTATTTCCTTGAGTTGTAACTGCAGGATGACCTTCATCATTTCCCTTCTTCTTTTCTTCGAAAGGATTCGTCCTCGAATCTGATTCTGCATTAAAAGGAGATAGATCAGACACATTAAAAGTAGCGCTCACATTATACTCACCTGGAAGATCAATCTTGTAGGCATTGTCATTTATCTTTGTAATCACTTGAAATGGCCCATCACCCCTTGGTTGTAGCTTGGACTTTCGCTTTGTTGGAAACCTTTCTTTTCTCAAGTGCAGCCACACCCAATCTCCTGGTTCAAATATTACTTGCTTTCGACCCTTGTTGGCTTGTTTAACATATCGCTCGGTTTGTTTCTCAATTTTAAGTTTCACCTTTTCATGCAACTTCTTTACCAATTCTGCCTTAGCTTTTCCATCAAGACTTGCTTGCTCTTCAACAGGGATAGGAACAAGATCAAGTAGACTCAATGGACTAAATCCATAAACAACTTCAAAAGGAGTAAAGTTAGTAGCAGAGTGCACACTCCTATTATATGCAAACTCAACAAATGGCAAACAATCTTCCCAATTCTTTAAGTTCTTTTGAATCAAAGTTTGAAGTAGTTGAGACAAAGTTCTATTTACTACTTCAGTTTGCCCATCAGTTTGTGGGTGGCAAGTAGTAGAAAATAGAAGTTTAGTTCCCAATTTGCTCCATAACACACGCCAAAAGTGACTTAAAAATTTTGCATCTCTATCACTCACAATTGTTCTTGGAACTCCATGCAAACGCACAATTTCTCTAAAGAACAAATCAACAACATGAGTAGCATCATCACTTTTATGACAAGGAATGAAATGTGTCATTTTAGAAAATCTATCAAACCACAAACATAGAATCTCTACCCTTACTTGTTCTAGGTAAACCCAAAACAAAGTCCATAAATATGTCCACCCAAGGTTCATTTGGAATAGGTAAAGGTTTATACATTCCATGAGGTTGTGATTTTGATTTAGCATGTTTACAAGTTATGCACTTTTCACAAATTCTCTCAACATCAACACGCATACAAGGCCAAAAGAAATGATCACGTAGGACTTCCAAGGTTTTATGCACACCAAAGTGTCCCATTAAACCTCCCCCATGTGCTTCTCTAACAAGTAACTCTCGAATAGAACATTTAGGGATGCAAAGTTTGTTTTCACGAAATAAGTATCCTTCATGTTTATAGAACTTTCCAAATGCAGCATGCTCACAAGCTATATAAATAGAAGAGAAATCAGAATCATTGTCATACATTTCCTTTATTGACTCAAAACCAAGAAGCTTAGCACCCAATGTAGTGATTAAGGCATGCCTCCGAGATAATGCATCAGCTACAATGTTTTCTTTCCCCTTTTTATATTTAATCACGTAAGGAAATGATTCAATGAACTCCACCCATTTGATATGTCGCTTGTTCAACTTACCTTGGCCCTTGAGATATTTTAAAGACTCATGATCAGTATGAATTACAAACTCCTTTGTCCACAAGTAGTGTTGCCAAGTTTCCAATGCTCTCACCAAAGCATAGAGCTCTTTATCATACGTCGGATAGTTCAATTGTGCTCCTTTCAATTTCTCGCTAAAGTAAGCAATTGGTCTTCCCTCCTGCATCAAAACGGCACCTACACCCACTCCGGATGCATCACATTCAAGCTCAAATGATTTATCAAAATTAGGTAATGCAAGAATAGGTGCAGTAGTTAGTTTTTCTTTAAGGAGTTCAAATGCATGTTGCTGTTTTTCTCCCCAATGAAAACCAACTTCCTTTTTGATTATTTCATTCAATGGTGCAGCAATGGTGCTAAAATTCTTTACAAACTTCCTATAGAAGCTTGCAAGACCATGAAAACTTCTCACTTCAAAGAATGCTTTTAGGAATTGGCCAATCTAAAATAGCATTGACCTTTTCCTTTTCCATTTCAATTCCATTAGCACTTACTACAAATCCAAGAAAAACAACTTTGTCCATGCAAAAAGAACACTTTTTTCAGATTAGCATGCAAAGACTCTCTTCTTAAAGTGTTTAACACTTCACGCACATGATCAAGATGTTCCTCTAAGCTTTTGCTATAGATAAGGATGTCATCAAAATAAACTACAACAAACTTGCCGATAAAGTTACGCAAAACATGGTTCATTAATCTCATGAAAGTGCTTGGAGCATTAGTTAAACCAAAAGGCATTACTAACCACTCATATAAACCATACTTTGTTTTAAAGGCAGTTTTCCATTCATCACCTTCTTTAATTCGAATTTGATGATATCCACTCTTTAAATCAATTTTAGTGAAGACTACAACACCATGTAATTCATCAAGCATATCATCTAACCTAGGAATAGGATAGCGATACTTTACAGATGATTTTGTTGATGGCACGACAATCTGTACACATTCTCCACGCTCCATCTTTTTTTGGTACCACGATCACTGGTACGGCACAAGGACTCATGCTTTCTCTAATTTTACCCTTTGTCAACAACTCCTCCACTTGTATTTGAATTTCTTTTGTCTCTTCCGGGTTGGCTCAGTATGCTGGTCGGTTTGGGAAGCACCGCTCGGGGATGAAATCAATTTGATGTTCAATTCCTCTTAGTGGTGGCAATCCATTTGGCTCTTCTTAGGAAAGACATCATTATATTCTGCAAAAGAGAAATAAAAGAACTTGGCAAAGATGGTGTTAGCTCATTAGTGTTCAAATAGGACTCCTTAAACACCATTACTAACACACTCTTTTCTTCAACTAATGCCCTTTTTAACTCACTTGCTTTTGCATAGAAATTCCTTTTTTGCCCTCTACCTTTTCTCCCTCATTCACACTCAATTCATTCCTCTTATCATTATCTCCACTCTTTTTTTCACTCGAATTTTGCCCCTCTTCCTTACTCTTTCTTTTTTTGTTGGCCTCTCGTATTTTTCTTGCATGGGACATTTTGATTTGATCTTCTTGCACTTGTTGTGGAGTCAAAGAAACAAGCTGGATATTTTTATTACGATGTTTGAGTGTGCATCGATTAAGAAAACCATCATACATCACCCTTCTATCGAATTGCCATGGTCTCCCCAATAGAATATGGCTAGCATGCATTGGTATCACATCACATAGAACATCATCCTTGTAATTGCCAATTGAAAATGATACCAAAACTTGCTTAGTCACACGAATTTCTCCACAATCATTAAGCCATTGCAGCTTGTATGGATTGGGGTGCTTCGTGGTAGCTAAATTCAGTTTTTTCACCATTTCACAACTATCAACATTAGCACAACTCCCTCCATCAACAATTAACATGCACACCTTACCTTGAACTAAACACCTTGTGTGGAAGATGTTCTCCCTTTGTTGTTCAGCTTCTTCCATCTTTGTTTGCATGTTAAGAGCTCTTCTAACAACCAAAAGCTCTCCATGTTCGGGTATGGTCTCTTCAAGTTGTTTCTCTTCATGTTCACTTTCAGATTCTATCTCTCCATTATCCTTCATGATCATCACTCTCTTGTTTGGACATTGAGATGCAATATGTCCAAACCCTTGACAACGAAAACATTTGATATCTCGATTTTGAGAATTGGAGTTGAGACCCTTTCCCTTATCAACCTCATTGTACTTGGTTTGGAACGCCTCAGTTTGAGTTTTAGAGGTTGTTCCAACACTTGCTTTCAACATTCCTTCTTTCATCTTGTTGGAAGACTGAAAATTTGATACGTAACTCTTTTGAAATGAACCCTTCTTCTTGAGTTGCCTTTCCACCTTTATGGTTGTATGCACCATGTCTTCAAGCTCCACATAGTGTTGTAATTCCACTATGTTAGCAATCTCCCTATTCAGCCCGCTTAGGAATCTTGCCATGGTAGCCTCCCTATCTTCATCAATATTGGCCCTAATCATTGAAATCTCCATCTCCTTGTAATACTCATCCACTGATCTACTACATTGAATCTTTGTTTGGAGTTTTTGATACAAGTCACGAAAATAATGAGATGGTACAAATCTCCTACGCATGGTTGTCTTCATTTCAGCCCAAGTAGTGATCGATCTTTCTCCGTAACGCCTTCGATTTGTGGTTAATTGATCCCACCAAACTAATGCATAGTCGGTGAACTCAATTGCAGCAAGCTTTACCTTCTTTTCCTCGGAGCAATTGTGGCATTCGAAAATAAGATCCACCTTTCTCTCCCACTCCAAATATGCTTCGGGATCACTTCTTCCATGGAATGCAGGGATATTCAATTTGATGTTCCCTAAATCCCGATCAACTTCATTATTTTGCCTTCTCCCACCTCGTCTATTTACATGGTGTTGCGGCTCCATTTCTTCTTCCTCCTCAGATTCCCACTCCTCATTACGTCTCCATTGATTTGGTTGAGGAATCTCACGCCTCCTAGTCGCTTTGGTTGTTCAAGCCTCTCCAAACAATCCGTTATATTTTCAAGAATTGCTGTAAATCTTGCAAATTGTTGTTGCATAGCCTCAATAGTGAAATCTTTTTCTCCAACCTTGCTGCCCGAAGTATCCTCCATGATATATTCCTCACAAAACACTCGTGTACCACTCAAGATTGATTCACTCAATAGGCTTTTACCTCCCCTCTAATGATCTCACCACTCAATGCCTTTTACCACTCAAATTCTCATATGTAGGCTCATAAGAATAAGAACAAATCAAGACAAGCAATTCCAAGTCACGTTCAACAAATGATATGCCCGTGTACAAAAAGAACAATAAGTATTTTTTCTAAGAAACAAGATACAATTTTCTTTTGGTGGTGGAGTCTTTAGGATCCAACAACAAGATTTTTTTTTGTTTTTGTATGTACTTCTCAAAATTGAATGGAGAAGGAATTCAGATTTTTTTTTTTTTTTTTTCGTTTTTTTTTGTTTTTTTTTTTTTGAAACTAGAAGATAGAATATGGATAAAATGATAGGAAATCGGATCAATACCAGATTGCTCGATACCAAATCGATCTGATGATTGTACGAAGGACCCATTGAATATATCGATTCAAGAACCCAACGTATACAAGTAGGCGGCGGATATTCCGGATCGATGATCTAGTTTGATCTTACCTAGAGCTTTATAACCTTGACCTGTTGGCTATATGATCAGCCAAGAACCTTGGTATGATGAACACCACAAGATATTGCTCAAGTATCTTGATAAGTTCTTAATTAATTGAAAACTCTACAAAGAGAATTTCAACTCACAAAGGCAAATGCCAATTTCAATATATCAATTAATTCTCCGTTCTTACATGGGCTGCCATGCTTTTATAGTTACAATATGATGCTTCAATGTTAATCCCGAATTGGCTTTTCATGGGATTTGAAGAGACATTCTTGACCCCTTTTTCTAGTCTTACAACATAGAAAATGACTCCCCCATGTGAAGAGACACTCTAGACCACCTTTACTAGACTTGGAAAATGATTACTAGACTAAACAACCTTTCTAGACTTGGAAAATGACTACTAGACTTACTTTATTGAATAATCATACTTGATTAACTTAACTAAGACACTTTGACTAACAAAATGCTGAAAATTGACCATTTTAAGCAAAATGAAACATCACTCCTCTTGGGCTTGAGGTGTTGGACGAAAATCATGGCCCATAAACTCCAAATTAAGTCTTCAATTCAGTTCCATGCTTGAGCCCAACTTATTAGATGCATTATGGCCCAACAACTTGAATAACATTCATTACTTGGCCTTCTATTGAGCTCCCTTGCACATTTTCTTTAATTTCAGCAACAAGAGTCATCAAAGCTTGCTTAATTTGTTTAGCTCTTGCTCTCGTGATTGGCCCTCCATGAATCATCATCGGTTCTTTATTTCCTTGACTTGTAACTGCAGGATGACCTTCATCAGGTGGTGGTTAACTGGAGTTGTTGTTGCATGCCCCGGGCGGAAGGCGGCCTGGGCGTCCGCTCCATCGTAGTCGCCAACAATGCTTTCCTTATGAAGATGGGTTGGAAGATTATGACATCAAACTCTTTGGTTTACGACACCCTCAGAAAGCGCTTTCTGACTTCAGATGGATCTCCACGTCGTTCGTTCATCCCCTCTTCCATCTGGGGCGGGATTCAGCCTGGGATTTTGGGTTTTTTGGAGGACTGTCGCTGGATTCCTAGATGTAATTCTCGCGTTTTATTCTGGCTGGATAATTGGCTGGGTTACACCATTGCCGATAAGATTGGTATTCCACAGGAGTACTGGTATTTATTTCGGCATCGCATTTCAGATTACTTTTATGACGGGTCTTGGCACTTCACATTCTCGTTCATAGAGGCATATTTGGATATGGTCCGGGATATTGTTAGAGTCCCCATTACTCTGGTATCGACGGCTACGCGGGCCTGGGCACATTCTGAGGATGGGATTATCACATCTAAGTTGGCTTATTCCTATCTGCTCCCTCATTCCCTAGATTTGGTCACCTCACATTCTAGAACATCATTCGATTGTGGCATGGCACGCCATCCATAATCGACTTGCCGTATTGGATGTGCTGCGTGCGCAGGATTCCTTTACAGGCCCTTCGGTTTGCGGTCTTTATTGTGCTGACGCGGAATCTGTTGATCATTTATTTGTCTCGTGTGTTTTTGCAGGGGCCCCTATGGCAGTGGATTTTTGCATCTTTTGATATCCAATATTTATGGCTTTTAGCTTCAATGAATTTTTGGTGCGTTTAATGAGTTTCCATTTCAGTGAGCAGGTGGCCTTTTTATGGCGGGTTGCAGTGTTATCCTGTATTTAGCTCATATGGCAAATTAGAAATGACTTGACCTTCAATGACAAGAACTGGACAGAGGAGGCAGCCATCCTACGCCTTCGTGTTATGATTCAGGAGTCGTCCTCCTTAGACCAAGGTTGCATGCATAATGATCAACAGGACCTTTTCATTCTCCGCAGACTACGGGTTCCTGGGCGCACAAGACAGGCCCCGAAGATTGTGCAGGTTACTTGGCAAAAACCCTTGCCGGGCTGGATCAAAGTTACCACAGACGGCAGCGCCATGGGGGCGCCCGGACGTCTCACAACTTTTGGAGATTTTCAAAACTGTAGAGGCTTCTTCCGTGGTTGCTTTGTGGAATGTTGTGGATTGGGTTTTGCTTTCGAGGCGGAGTTGATGGCGGCCTTGCGGGCGATTCATTACGCTTTCGAGAAGGGCTGGAATCACCTTTGGCTGGAGTCGGACTCGGTCTACGTGGTGGAGTTGTTGCGGAAGAGATCCACAGGGGTTCCTTGGCGCCATCTGAGCATGTGGCGCTACACTCTTCACCTTCTTTCGCAGATGAATTTGGTGGTCTCGCACATCTTTCAGGAAGGCAACCGGGCAGCGAATATTCTTAGTAAGACGTCGCATGATGCAACGTGGTGGGGGGCGCCCCCAGCGGCCATTGTCTCGTCTCTTACTCAGGATTATGTTGGTCAATCTAACTATAGGTTTGTTAGTTAGTGCGTCTCGGCTTCAGGTTTCTTCTACCATTTTGGACGCCTTTTTCTCATGGGGGGTACTCTTTTTCCTTCCAAGAGTTTTTCCCACAAGGGTGGGTTTTACCTTAGAAGGTTTTAACGAGGCCCCAACCATTCAGCCATCTGGTCGGGTTGTGACCATGTCGTTATTATTTTTGACTTTGTTTCCAGGCTTTCCTTTGGTTACCTGATCAGCCTGTGATCAGGATGAATCTTTTTCTTTTTTATATTTATTCTCGCATTTATTCAAAAAAAATGAGAAGAATAAATTAATCCCAATGAGAATGGTAACTGGTTGGCGGGTTTGCATCGATGAAAGAAGACTCAACGATGCTACTCGCAAGGACCATCTTCCTCTACCATTCATTGATCAAATGTTTGAAAGATTGTCCGGTCACCTCTATTATTGCTTTCTTAATGGGATGTCCAGCTATTTTCAAATTCCTATAGCACCAGAGGATCAACAGAAAACCACTTTCACTTGTCATTACGGTACTTTTGCCTACCGCCATATGTCATTCGGGTTATGTAACCCATCGGCAACATTTCAACGGTGCATGCTTTCCATTTTTTACGAACTCATGGAAGATATAATGGAAGTCCTCATTGATGACTTCTCGATTTTTGCGGATTCTTTTGACACATGTCTTGATAATTTAGAAAGGTCCTTGCTCGTTGCGAAGAAACTAATTTGGTGCTCAATTGGGAAAATGTCATTTTTTGGTTTATGAAGGAATAGCGTTGGGGCATAAAATCTCTTGCGAGGGTATCAAAGTCAGCAAGGCATATCATCTCATAACGATTATGTGCTCAATGAGAAATGACCCATTCTCTCTATAGTTGACTTTGCACTATGCCCGTTGACCAGCCATTTTCCGGCCACTCCAATGCCGGATTCTTACCTGAAAATGTAATTCCCCCTCAGCCGACTTCAACCACGCTCACCAAGACCGGAAATAGTGCCGGAAACGTCGTCGATTTTGGCCGGTAAAACCGTGATTCGCGCACATTTTCAGGCGAAAATTTCGAACCTTCACCGGCGCCAATTCCGACAACCAAAATGGACGTGCCACCCCAGGTTTTGCTCGGCTCCTCATGGGCTTTCATGCCCAGTCATCAATTTGGACTTTCTGATTCGTCTCCGGCAATAATCGACGCTCTTCCAAAAAACCCAAACTTTCAATCAATCTCTAATTCCGACTCCAATAAGTATCCAATCACAAAATTGACTCTACCATCTTCTAATTCACTCCAAGGCGCACAAATTCCACCCCAAATCGACCAAATTGTGCCCCGAATCAAAAACCCAAATTGGGGATCCGAAAATCAATTTCCGGACTTTGGATGCCCGATTGACCACCAAAACGGCCGATTTGGACTTTGTCAAAGAAGGAAATATTGCTCAGGAGGTCGAAACGAGTGGACCTAGCCCATCCAATTATAGTGACGCCACCGCTCCGGCAGATCACTATTCATCGCGGGTCGGGCCCGCACGCATCCGTATGCTGCCACAACTTCTTCTTTTCCTCCATTTTCATTTTCCACTGCCCTCATTCAACCCCGGTACTTGCTTACATCCGATCGGCCCACAAATTTCTATTCGCCCGACATCACTAATGCGTTGGGACTCGCTCCGAGAATCGGTTTATCTCAAGGTGCAGCAAACTCCGGCCTCCACTCCTAAATGTCCTACACAACGAGTCGATCACGGGTCCAAGGTCACAGATTATCATCGCATGCCAATATGGTCTCGGCAACTCTTCCCCACATGGCGTTCATGACGTTCTATCCTCTCGATCACCCACAAGTCCATGCATACTTGCAACATTCGGCTCTTTTCGGGCCAAACTCATACCCACGTGTGGAAACAACCTTTGCGCAAATGGTTTTCGGTAAATCCTCGACACTTTGCATCTCCTCGGCATGGCCCAGGTAACCCTTCATCTTTTGCTAAAATTGTTTTCGGTCCCTCTAATCCTATCCCCGAGCCCATTAAAAAAGGTGAATATTATTTCGTGGTTATGGATGAAAATGTTTATCAACAACGACTTTGAATTTCGATATGCTTTAATTGGTCGTGTTATGCTCAAAGAAAGGTAATAAACCGTGGCCAATTATGCCTCTTCATAAACGGCTTTCGAATTATGGGGTGTTAAAAATGATTGGAAGTTGATACCGTTGGGTAAAGGTTATACGTGTTAAATTTAACAACACTTCGATCGTCCGTGCTCAGCGGGCTACTTGGTCTCTCAATCCTGGTTCCATCCGTTTATCTCCTGGGTTCCGATTTCAACCCCTACAAGGTTAATACTTGACGGCTTGTTTGGGTGAGAATATTTGAGTTGAGTATCGAATCCGGGACCCCGGTTACATTATGGGATTGGCCAAGGCCATTGGCTTTTGATTCAAGTTGATGAACGGTCTCTGGATGGTTCTCTTGGACATTTTGTCGCGTTTTGGTTGATGTGGACCTTACTAAACCTCTACAGGATCATATTATGGTTGAAAGAAAGGGTTTGTTCGTTTGTTTCTATCGGGTATGAAAAGCTTCCTTTATTTTGTGGAAACTGTGGTATTACGGGACATTCGGTGCGTCTTGCGACGATTAGGAAATAATGTCAATTTGCAGGAGCCACAGGGACGACCCACTCCTCAACGTGGTCGCTCCCGAACTCGTCAGGTTTATCGTCCGGCTCATAACCCATCGGATAAGGGCAAGACTGTGGATAACTTAGTGGATAATAAGACTTTGTCTATGCGCCCGAGCTCCCCTTCTTGTGCCATCGTTACCGTTTCCTCGGATATTACTCTGGATAATACTTTTTCTGCTTTGGACTCTGAGGATCCTTCTATTCATACTTCAGATGATATGCCACCTCCAGTGGTTAAACGTACATCTGTCCCCAAACCTCCGGTTCTTCGCGGTGACCAATCATTTTCCGCCTCTGATATTCATCATAGGCCTATCACGGTGCAGTACCCATTGGAAAAACCCATTCGTCCGTTGTATAGGGCTATCCGTGCTAAATCTGTTGATGCCAAACATAGGCTACTTCAATCGGTAACGCAGGGTAACAAGCCATCTGTTCATCAATTGGAGATTGAGGATGATGAACATGGATCTAAAAATTTAAACAAGGCTGCCCAGAAATGTTGGGTTGATTATGTGGATGATGATAATATTTCTGGGGTTGATACATCTGCGCCCACACACTCCGGATCTCCTACTCGGATCACCTCACCTGATCCTTCCCAATGAATTGCTTCTATTGGAACATTCGGGGGATTGGTAACATTGCTTCGCGCAATATTCTTAAGAAGCTATGTAATAATCACAAACCTTCTTTGGTTGCTATTGCAGAACCTAAAGTTGACTTGCATTCTATCTCTGATTCTTATTGGGCCAGTCTTGGTTTACAGTTTGTGGCTCAGAACTTTCGGGTATCGGGAAGTCGGATATCTGGATCTTCAGACGGTCGGATATAACGATTCTTCTTGAGGTTTTTATTTCGACCAATGTATTGTTCTTAAGGTCCAATTCTCCAATTACATCTTTCATGTGGGGTTTGTTCATGCTATATGCAATCACGTGATTCGTAGACAACTTTGGTCGATATTATTTCTCGGGTTGTGATGATCTAGTTTTGATGGGGGACTTTAATGCTATTCTCGGGAACCATGAGCGTACTGGTCGGGGTCGCCTTGATGGCGTCTTGCCGGATTTTCGGGATTTTTATGACAATGCGGGGTTGATGGCTATCCCCACGATAGGCAACTTCTTTACCCAGTGCGGCAAAGACGCGTCCTCATCGGACTCTCATTCAAGCTCGGCTTGACCGTGTTATAGCTAGTCCTAGGTTTGTTAATCTTTGGCAGAGGACTAAGGCTTTTTTCTCTCCTCGCACTTGCTCGGACCATCATCCTCTTTTGCTTTCGTGTGAGACTTGGCTCATAAGGGCCCATCTCCTTTTCGTTTTCAACGTATGTGGACTAAACATCCTGGTTTTCAATCGGTTGTTACTTCTTCTTGGGAATCAAATGCGCGATCACTAACCCTTTGATTCGATTGATGATAAAATTGAAAAGATTGCGCCCGTGCTTCGTTCTTGGAATTCGAGAGGTTTTTGGGGATGTCAATCGTGGGGTGGATGATAAATTAGATAAGTTGAGACAGATTGATCGGACATCGAGACTCGGGGTATAGTATAGCCCGTCGGGACTGGAGCTTGAAGCCCAAAATTCGCTTAATCAGCGTTGCTTCTACAATCTGAATTTCTTCGCCAGAAATCTCGGGCCGCTTGGTTGGTTGATGGAGACCGCAACACTTCTTTTTTCCACCGTTGTTGTCGACTAAGGCGCTCGGGCTGGTATTCACGGTCGATGATCAATGGTACGCTTTCACGGACCCATCCCTCATCCATAATCACATTATCCGATTCTTCCAGGACTTATTCACGGCGCCTATTGGTCCTATTCCGGATTTTTCTTCTATTGATCAAGTTATTAATCCGGTGGTAATGGATGTGGAGAACAATTGCTTAACCTCTTCACCTATGGATTTAGAGATTCGAGATGCGGTTTTCGATCAGGTCTTGACAGTTCCCAGGCCCGATGGATTTAATGGCTCTTTCTATCGAGTTGTTGGGATATTATCTCTAATGACGCGTCATTTCGATGTGCGCCACTTCTTCCGATCGGTTCTCGCGGATGGACTCAATTCGACTTTTTGGTTCTCATTCCTAAAAGCAAAGATGCGAATATTGTTGATAATTTCAGGCCCATTGTCATGAGCAATTTCATCTTCAAAATTATCACTAAGATATTGGCTACTCGGTTTGCCCGTATCGTTAGACGTATTTTGTCTCCTACACAATTTGGTTTTATCCCGGGTCGTCACATTCATGATTGTATTGCTCTAGTCTCGGAAGGCTTTAACATTCTTCATAATCGGAGTGACAGTAACATGATCCTGAAAATCGATATCCGTAAGGCCTTTGACACTCTCAGCTGGGATTTTCTTTTATATGTGTTACAAAGATTTGGCTTCTCTGAGAAATTTGTTTCGTGGATATCTGTCATTTTGAACTCGGCCCGTATCTCGGTTCTTCTTAATGGCTCTCCAGTCGGATACTTTGCTTGCACAAGAGGGGTGCGTCAGGGTGATCCACTTTCACCCCTTCTTTTTTGCATTGCCGAAGAAGTCCTGGGGAAACTTATCTCTCATCTAGTGTCATCCCATCTTCTGAAGCCTTTCATGGCTCCGCGTAATATTGTGTTTCCGTCCTCCATGCTTTATGCAGATGATATTGTCATCCTTTGTGCGGCAACCTCTGGCAATGCACGTTATATTTTTGATACTCTTGGTCATTATGCCTCTCTTTCTGGCCAGGTGTTCAATCCTGTCAAATCGAAGGTATTTTTCGGTACTCGGGTCTCGCATTATATTAGACATCGCATTCAGATGATCATGGGCTTATCGGTTGGATCCTTTCCTACTAATTATCTTGGGGTTCCTATATTCAAGGGTGCCCCCAAACATGGTGTGTTGCGGCCTTTGTTTGATAAGATTATGGTTAAGTTTAAGCGTTGGAAAGGTTCTTCTCTCTCCTTGGCGGTCGTGGGTCCTTGGTTAACTCTATTATTGCCGCTCCTTGGTTCACAAAGATGCTCATTTACAAATGGCCTATCGCTACGCTTAAGCGAGTTAGAGAAAGCTATGCGTAACTTCATTTGGATGGTGATATTAATCGAAGGGTTCTGTCGTGGTTAATTGGGCGCGTTGTTGCTCTCCTAAGAATGAGGGCGGTCTTGGCGTCCGATCCTCATTTTCGCAAACCGAGCCTTTATTATGAAGATGGGTGGAAACTTCTCACATCGGATTCCATTGTCTTTGATACTCTCGTCGCCGTTTTTTGATGGACAATGGTTCGATTAGGCGCTCATTCTTGCCTTCTTCTATCGGGGCGGGCTGCGTCCAACGTGGAGGATTGTCAAACCGATTCGAGATGGATTCTGGGGCTCACTCTTCGGTTAATTTTTGGACGAGATAATCGGCTTGGCTACGTCATTGCGGATCGGATTGGCATCCCACGTGAATTTCGGGCTAACTTTCGTAATCCCATATCGACTTCTTTTTTGATAACAAATGGCATCTCACTATGTCGTTTGTGGAGGCTTACTTGGATATTGTTCGGGATATTGTTCGTTGTCCGATTGCTCCAGATTCTTTGGATAAACGAGTGTGGACTCGCTGTGGATGGGACGGTGACTTCTAAGTCAAAGCATATGCATTTATTCGACCGTCCTTTCCTTCGTTAAATGGGGATCTTGGATATGGTCCCCTACATTCAGAGGCGCACGGTTGTCCGGCGGGCGATATTCGGACGTCGACGATCATGGACGTTCACCACCCCAAAGGATTCATCGGTCCTATCGCTTGCTTCTTTGTCTCAGAACTCTCATTCGAATCGATCGATCACATTTTTGTTTTTGCAATTTTGCGGGAGCTCTTTGGGACTGGATTGCGGGTTCATTTGCGGTGGCTTTTCGTAACGTCTATAGCTTCAACGATTTTATGGTTCATTTAATGGAATTTCATTTCGGGCGCAGATTGCTTTTCTCTTGGGAGGGTGGCGATTGTTTCTTCATATGGCTTATTTGGCACATCAGAAATGACGTGATCTTTAATCACAAACATTGGACTACGATGCGGCGCTTGTTCGATTGAGAGCCATGATTATTGAGTCGCTTCGCTTGACAAAGGGTGCATGCGAGAATACCCAGGAGGATCTTCTTTGTCTACACCGGCTGAAGGTTAGTGGACGCCCTCCTAAGGCCCCTCGCATTATCCCAGTGCCTTGGTTTCTTCCCCTTCCTGGCTGGATTAAAGTCAACATAGATGGTAGTGCTATCGGAGCTCCAGGTCGTATCACGGCGGCAGGCATTTTCCGTACCTATCGAGGATTTTTTCGTGGGTGTTTCGTGGAGCAGTGTGGAACGGGCTTTGCTTTTGAGGCTGAACTGGTAGCTGCCATGACCGCAATCTTCTATGCTTTTCGCAAGGGTTGGACTAATATTTGGCTGGAATCGGACTCTACATATGTTGTTGGCCTTCTTAGATCTCAGACGGGCTCCATCCCGTGGCGGCTGCTTAATCAATGGCGTTATTCTCTCTTTCTGCTTTCCCAGATGCATGTTGTGGTTTCTCACATCTATCGAGAAGGCAACCGTGTTGCGGACCATCTCAGTAAGTTCACGTGTGACTCCTCTTGGTGGGATGCCCCCCCAATGGATATTATCTCCCTGCTTACAGATGACTATGTCGGACGTACACAGTATAGATTTGTTAGTTAATTTGTGCTTTGTTGTTTTGGTTTGGTTGTATGGCTTTCACTTTTCTCACTGGGGTACTCTTTTCCTACTAAGGGTTTTCCCCACAAGGGTGGGTTTTACCTTGGTAGGTTTTTAACGAGGCCCCAAACATTGGGCTACCTGGTCGGCTTGTGACCAGGATTTTTCATTTCTTTCTATTAAATTTCGATTTATTAAAAAAAATCAAAGTCAGCAAGGCAAAGGTGGAGATGATTGCCAAATTGCCACCACCTACATCGGTGAAGGCGATTCGAAGCTTCTTGGGACATGCCAGGTTTTATAGACATTTTATCAAAGAATTTTCCAAGATAGCCTTGCCACTCACTCATATCTTGGAGAAAGATGCGGTTTTCGACATTAAGGATGAATGCCGTAAGGCATTCAATCTATTAAAGGAAAAACTCACTAGTTCTCCTATTATTGTGGCCCCGGATTGATCTCTATCATTTGAACTTATGTGTGATTCTAGCAATTTCATTGTTGGTGCGGTACACGGTCAATGCAGAGACAAACATTTTTGGCCAATTTACTATGCAAGCAAAACCTTAACTCCCACTCAATCAAATTACACTACTACCGAAAAGGAGATACTTATCATAGTCTTTGCCTTTGACAAGTTTCGTTCATACTTAGTCTTATCAAAACTCATTGTCTACATGGATCATTCCACTTTGCGCTACTTGCTCGATAAAAATGATGCTAAGCCTCGGTTGAACTTGATGAGGAGCTTTTTGGGATTTTTCTCTCTCTAAGAATTCACCATCGCCGCCATCACCCTTCATGTCCGTCTCTTCGCCAGTCACCGACATCATCGCCGGCGCCCACACCGGCAAGGTTAGTCATGACGTCATCACACGAGTTTCATGGATTGACATCAAATTACTTACGTCCACCAAATCGTTGACCGAACACATGCAGCAGCCATCCACGATGCTGCTGCTGCGTTTGGTTATGAAGGGCCTGCTGCGCCTCCGCTGCACAAAGCTTCTTCGTTGACACCCTGCAATGCCCCACATGCAGCGGTGCTCTATGATGCTGCTACTGCATTTGGTCATGGAGATGGGGGGGCCGGTCCCCTCCCATCTGTCTATGGGGGGCCGGCGGCTACATATCCACTATCCCAGGCTGCCCCCCCCAGGGGAGTGATGACCCTTGGGCCACTGTCCACCACCCGCATGGTCCCCCGCACATGGGACCACACCCTGCTTCAGATTCCAAGAACGCGCCATAGACTGCTGGAAATCCTACTCCAACGTCATCTGATTATGAAACAAACTTGCGACATTCGGCTCATATTCTAATTGTTAACCCCAATTTTGGATATTCTTTTGCTAAAATAGTTGCAGGTACCAATCATCTGGATTCCACGACTCAGGCCCCAGGTAATGCAAATTTGTTTTCCATAGTGGTTTCTGGTAAAAGTCAGTCTATCCCAAAACCGGTTCGAAAAGGTGATTACTATTCTGTTACAATTGGTGATAATGTTTACCAACAACGTCTCGCTAAATTTTCCTACTCTTTAATTGGAAGGGTTATTTTGGGAAAAGGTAACAAGCCATGGGCGACTATGCTTTTGCATAAACGCCTATCTGAATTATGGGGTATTAAGAATGACTGGAAATTAATTCCCTTGGGCAAGGGATTTTTTTGTGTCAAATTGTTTAGTGCGCAGGATCGATCTCGGGCTCAGCAATGCACTACTTAGACGCTTAACCCTGGTACTATCCGTCTATCTCCATGGGTGCCGGACTTCACCCCTTATAAGGTTCAAAACTCCGTGGCTAGCATTTGGGTATGCATTTTGAACTCAGTTTGGAATACTGGGACCCCAATAACATCATGGGAATTGCCAGTGCTCTTGGGAATCCTTTACAAATTGACCAGCGCTCACTGGATGGTTCTTTGGGTCATTTCGTTCAGGTTCTGGTGGACATCGATCTCTTTAAGCCATTGGAACAACATATAATGGTAGAACGCACTGGCAAGTGCTCTTTTGTTTCCGTCAGTTACGAAAAACTCCCTGAGTTCTGCTCGAGGTGCAGTGTTACGGGACATTCATCAGCTTCATGTCGTCTGAACAATGCGGGTAATACGGCTACAGAAGGGCCTGCATCACCGGCCCAAGGACACTCACGGGCGTCGGATACTCGTCATAACTCATTGCGGCGAGGGCATTCCAGGGTACGTAAAGTTTATCGTCCTGTGCAGCAGGACAAGGGCAAGGCCGTTGATGACTCAATGGGAAATACGGGTTCGGCTATGCGTGCAGAATCTCCTCCTCGTGCAATAGTCACTTGCTCTACGGACATCCATCTCGGTAATGCCTTTGAGGTTCTGGGTTCAGTTGACTCCCAGGATCAGCAATCTGCAGATCACCAGACCGATTATCCAGCTAAGGAGTCATCTCCCAAGTCTAATACTTCCAACACTGGCACGGTCTCCACCATTATGCCCATTCTGATTCAAAGTATCCTTCGGAGAAGCTTTATTCGAGCTCGATTTGTGGTTTTGTGGACACTCCTTGGATTCAGTTAAAGATAGAATTCTCCAGAAGGTTACGTCGGGGCCGACGCCCCCAGTTCATGACGTTCTTATCGAACCAGAGCGCTCAGAACCACATGAGATGAACGTTGCAGCTTCCAAAAGATGGGCAGATTATGCAGATGATGTGGGTCCTTCTCAATCATCAGACTCTGCCATGCACCACACGTCTGTTTTTATCGTGCGTTTGTCACGGGCGCCACCCCCCCTCCGTCTCAATGAATTGCATCTTCTGGAATATCCGGGGATTGGGAACGTTGCATCTCGCAATGTTCTTAAGGCTTTATGTCAAAAGCATAAACCTTCTATTTTGGCTATCTATGAGCCTAAGGTGGACATTTCGGCAATTTCAGATTCTTATTGGCATAGTTTGGGATTGACTTTCGTGGCTCAAAATTTTCGGGATAATGGACGATCGGATATTTGGATTTTTGGCGACTCTTCTATTTCAATTCTTAACCAGGTTTGGTCTTCTAGCCAATGTATTGTCTTGCAAGTTCAATTTGGTTCTTTGGTGTTTCATGTCACTTTTGTTCACGGCTTGTGTGATTACATTGCACGACGTGCGCTTTGGTTGGATTTGAGGAATTTGGGTCTTACTGATCTGTTGCTTGTTGGGGATTTTAATGTGGTTTTGGGACATCATGAGCGCTCGCGCAATGATACTCTTTCCCAAGCTTCTTGTCAGGATTTCAGGGACTTCATGGAGGATGCTGGTTTGTTTGCGGTGCCGACTACAGGGAACTCATTTACTTGGTGCTCCCCCCGCAGGCTCTATCTTTACTTCAGGCTAAGTTGGACCGAGCTCTTGCCAGTTGTCAATTTTTCTCTTTTTGGCAAGCTGTCAAGGGCTTAGTTCTTCCATGTATTGGATCCGATCACCACCCCATTTTGGTTTCTTGTTCTTCTTCTCTTAACAGGGGGCCGGTTCCATTCTGTTTTCAGCGTATGTGGGTTAATCATCATTCATTCCGGGATTTGGTTACCACTTCTTGGGTATCCCCATGCGACACACCCAACCCCATAATGCGTGTCATGTGGAAGCTCAAACAGTTGTGATAGGTTATCAAAGACTGGAATAGAGAAGTATTTGGGGACGTAAACCGTAGGGTGGAATTCCAGATGGAGCAAGTTCGTCAGATTCAGGCAAACATTGAGACTTTGGGTTATTCCGCTGCTCTCCGGGATAAGGAGTTGGACGCCCAACTGAGGCTCTCTCAGACGCTGCAATTACAATCCGAATTCCTTAAGCAAAAGGCCCGTTCTGTGTGGCTTAAGGATGGGGATCGTAATACGGCATTTTTTCATCGGCTTACCCAGATTCGTACGGGGCGCACGGGGATCCAGGGGCTTATGGTGGATGGCAAATACACGGATGATACAGCGGTCCTTGGGAATCATATCATTTCTTTCTATAAGGAGCTCTTTGCGGACACTGGGGATTCTGCTTTGGATTACTCTTTAATTGACCAGGTCATTTCGCCAAGGGTGGGGGTGCAGGACAATGCAAGCCTTACAACCATTCCCTTGGATTTAGAGATTAAGAAAGCGGTTCTTGATATGGATTCAGATAGTTCTCTGGGGCCGGACGTGTTTAATGGGATTTTCTATCGCCATTTCTGGGATGTTATCTCGGTCGAGGTGATTACTGCTGTTCGATTTTTCTTCAGTAATTCATCACTACCTCTGGGTTTGAATGCCAGCTTTATGGCCCTCATCCCAAAGACTAAGGATGCTAATGTCATTGAAAACTTTCGCCCTATTGTTATGAGCAATTTTTTGTTTAAAATCATCACGAAAATATTGGCTACACGTTTGGGCTTGTTTATTGCTGCCTATTTATCTCCGACGCAGTTTGGGTTTATCCCGGGAAGGCAGATTCATGATTGTATCGCCCTGGTCTCTAAAGGGTTCAACGTCTTGCAGGGCTGCATGGATTCAAATATGATCTTAAAAGTGGATATCCGAAAGGCCTTTGACACACTGAAGTGGGATTTCTTCACGTCTTGCGCCGCTTAGGTTTCTCAGAGGTTTTTGTTCGTTGGGTTGATCTTGTTCTTCGGTCGTCCAGGATATCAGTATTGTTAAATGGGACGACGATAGGTTACTTTCCCTATTTTCGAGGAGTCAGACAAGGGGATCCTGTTGTTTTGTATTGCGGAAGAAGTTCTGAGTCGATTTATTGAAGTGGCAGTGGAACAAACTCGCTTATCTCCATTCACAGCGCCCAGGGGTATTACATTTCCTCCATCCATCTTATACGCAGATGATATTGTTATTATGTGTGGGGCTTCTTCAACCAATGCTCGTGTTCTTCTTCAGATATTTCGGGTCAAGTGTTTAGTCCACAGAAATCTAAGGTTTACTTTGGTTCGAGGGTTTCTTCTTATGTCCGTCGGAGGGTGCAAAATATACTGGGGATACTGCTTGGAACGTTCCCCACAGTATATCTGGGCGCCCCCATCTTCAAGGGTGCTCCTAAGGTTGCAGACTTACAACCAGTCTTTGATAAGATTATTCTCAAATTCACAAAATGGAAAGGTTCTTCTCCTTCCCTTGCTGGTAGAGTTTGTCTGGTCAATTCGGTGATAGTAGCTCTTTTGTGCACACCATGATGGTTTACAAATGGCCCAGTACCCTACTCAAGCAAATGGAAAGGGCCATGTGTAATTTCATCTGGACGGGGGATGTGAATACTAAGGGAAAGGTGGTGGTCAATTGGAAGAAGTGTTGTACGCCCAGGAATGAAGGGGGCCTGGGCGTTCGCTCAATTGTGGTGGCTAACACGGCTTTCTTGATGAAATTGGGTTGGAAGGTCATGAACTCGGATTCGGTGGTTTTCACAACTCTGAGGCGTCGCTACTTGACTAGGGATGGGGAAATTCGGCGGTCCTTTATTGCTTCTTCTATTTGGGCTGGGATTAAACCCTGCATTTCCGATTGCTTGGATGATGCTTGTTGGATCCCAGGTGCTAATTCCGAAGTATTATTCTGGATTGATAATTGGTTGGGCTACTCTATAGCAGACATAATTGGCATCCCAGAGGACTATAGATACTTATTTCATCAACGTATTTCGGACTATTTTTATGACGGCTCCTGGCACTTCACCTACTCTTTCGTGGAGGCTTATCTGGATCTGGTCCGAGCTACAGTTCGCGTCCCTATAGCGCCGGATTCCAGAGATACACGAGTTTGGATGAACTCGGAGGATGGTTTGGTCACTTTGAAGGCAGCATATGATCATATTCGCCCCCATTACTCGGCAGTCAAGTGGGGTTCCTGGATTTGGTCGCAACACATCCCAGAATGGAGATTGGTGGTGGCTTGGCGTGCTATACACAACCGACTAGCCGTCCTGGATTCCTTACGAGCTAGGGGAAGTTTTACTGGCCCTTCGGTTTGTGCTATTTGTCAGGAATCGGTAGAATCTGTTGACCATTTATTTGTCTCATGTGCTTTTGCAGGAGCTATATGGCGGTGTATCTTTCATTCATTCAAGGCTCACCTTATAGAGATATAGCTTCAACGAACTTCTAGTGCGGCTAATGACGGTTCCTTTGAGTGACCAGGTTACTTTCCTTTGGCGTGTGGCTATACTTTCCTACATCTGGCTCATTTGGCATATCCAAAACGAGTTGGTTTTCCACAACATACTTTGGACACTGGATGCGGCGATTACACAACTTCGGGTACTCATTGTAGAATCATCACCATTGGATCGGGGATGCATGCACAATGACCAACATGACTTATTTATCCTGCGCGAACTGCGAGTTCCGGGGAGGGCAAGACCAGCACCGAAGATTGTGGAGGTTAACTGGCAAAAACCACTGCCGGGTTGGATCAAGGTTAATACGAATGGAAGTGCTACAGGGGCGCCGGGCACTCTCACTGCTTCAGGGGTTTTCCGGAACTATAGAGGTTTCTTTCGGGGGTGCTTTGTTCATCATTGTGGTTCGGGATATGCGTTTGAGGCTAAATTGGTTGCAGCAATGCGGGCGGTTCAGTATGCTTTTGCTAAGGGCTGGACTCAACTTTGGCTGGAGTCGGACTCAATATATGTGGTGAACTTGCTGGAGAAAAGATCGACGGAGGTCCTGTGGCGCCATCTTAGCTACTGGCGCCACACACTACACCTTCTCGCGCACATGGATCTCGTTGTCTCACATATTTTTTGGGAAGACAATCGGGTTGCAGACATGCTGAGCAAGAAGACGGAGTATGGCACTTGGTGGGGCGTCCCGCCCACGAAGCTCCTTCACTACCTCACTGATGACTATGTTGGCCAATCCAACTATAGGTTTGTTACTTAGTGCGCCACTGCTTCAGGTTTCTTTTCCCATTTTTAGGCGCTTTTCTTCATGGGGGTACTCTTTTTCCTTCCAAGGGTTTTTCCCACAAGGGTGGGTTTTACCTTGGGAGGTTTTAACGAGGCCCCAGCCATTCAGCCATTTGGTCGGCTTGTGACCATTTCTTTTGGTTTTCTGACTTTTTTCCAGGCTTATACTTGGTTACCTGATCAGCATGTGATCAGGACAACTCTCTTTTTCATTTTTTAATATATTAATCGAACTTATTCAAAAAAAATTGGGTTTTATTGCTTCAACAATTTGATGTGGAGATTAGAGACAAAAAGGGTGCCAAAAATCTTACTGTCGATCACCTATTACGACTAGAAGACTCCCACACTGACAAGCAACACAAAGGGGACACCAATGATTCCTTCCCGGATGAGCAACTCTTTGCCTTTAACTCCATTTCTATTGATATTCCTTTGTTTGAAGATTGTGCTAACTATCTTGTAGGACAAGTTTTACCAAAGGGGATGACTCAACAAAAGAAAATTTTCCTTTCCAATCTCAAATACTACATTTGGGATGATCCATATCTCTTTCGTATTGGTGTTCATCAAATCTTAGATGATACATAGCCATTCCCAAAGCAATCAGATACTTGACCATTGCCACAAAGAACCTATCAACTGACACTATCAAGCTAATACTACGGCCTGAGAGGTACTTGACTTAGGCTTTTATTAGCCCATGCTATTCAAATACGCCAAATGGTTTGTCAAAAAATGTGATAATTGTAAACAAACGGGTATTATTTTTCGGACAAATGAAATGCCTCAAAAGAGTATCCTTATTTGTGAAACTTTTGATGATTGGGGTATCAATTTCATGGGACCATTCACTACAAGAAATTCGAGATAACATGACGACAAAATTCGTCATATAATTATTATTTTTTGTCACTAAAAGTTTTGGGTGATGAAATTTGAGCGTCATAATGTTCGTCACCATAGCCGCGTGGTAAAAGATATACATGACCATATTTTTTATTTGTCACTAAATATATCACTTTGATGACGCTAATGACTAGTGTCATCATTGGTTTCATTTTTAGTGACGCCAAACTCGTCACTTCAATTATCACACTTTTGTCACCTAAGCTTTCAATTTGTCACTAAACTGTAACATTTTAACTGACGAGCACATAGTTTGTCATCCAAACATTAGATTTTAGTGACGAACAAGAGTATATTGTCAAATTCATCAAATTTTAATGATGGTTTTAGATTATTTTATAGTGACAAAATATTAATAGTCACCTAATCATTATATATAATGACAAATCGGTATGTCACGAACAATTATGCTTCAATGACAAGCTATTCATTGTCAACAAAATAATATGAAATGTGATGACATGTTTCGTCATGCAAACAATAGTATTACGTGACACAATTGATTGCCGTCACTAACGACATAGAAATAATGATGGACTGGTTCGTCATAAAAAAGAATATATGCTGACAAAATCAATTGTCACTATATAAATTTATATGGTGATGCACGGTTCATCATAAACGACTCAACTTGCGTGACGAATTTTGAACCTACATGTGACAATACATGTCATCTTGTTAAATTGTTTTCAATGACCAATTATATATTGCCACTAAATGAATATGTATGGTGACGTCTCAACTCATGGTAAAAACTAATTATTTCAGTTACAAAAAATTCCATTGTCACCAATTAATTCGTTTCATAAAAAAGGCATTGGATATTTTGTATCAATTTGTCATATTCTATCGTTTTTTTGAATAAATTCGAAAATATATATAAAGAAGAAAAAGAGAGTATTCCTGATCACAGGCTGACCAGGTAACCAAAAGTAAGCCTGAAAATAATGTCATAAATAAAAACGAAATGGTCACAAGTCGACCAAATGGCTTAATGGTTGGGGCCTCGTTACAACCTCCAAACCCACCCTTGTGGGGAAAACCCTTGGTAGGAAAAAGAGTACACCCAAGAATGAATAGGCGTCCAAAATGGGAAAAGAAACCTGAAGCCAGGACGCACTAGCTAACAAACCTAAAGTTGGATTGGCCAACATAGTCATCAGTGAGATAATGTACAAGCTCCTCAGGTGGGACACCCCACCATGTACCGTAATCCATCTTCTTGCTCAACATGTCTGCCATCCGATTTCCTTCTCCAAAAATATGTGAGACCACAAAATCCATATGAGCAAGAAGATGCAAGGTGTATCGCCAAGTGCTAAGGTGGCGCCATGGTACCTCAGCAGATCTCTTTTCCACAAGTTCACCACATACATCGAATCCGACTCCAGCTAAAGTTGTGTCCATCCCTTCACAAAAGCATAGTGAATCGCCCACATTGCTGCAATCAATTCAGCTTCAAACGCATGGCCCGAACCACAACGATTCACGAAACACCCTCGAAAGAAACCTCTATAATTCCGAAAAACCCCGGAAGCTATCGGATTGTCTGGCGCCCCCGAAGGACTACCGTACGTATTCACCTTGATCCAACCCGGGAGGGGTTTTTGCCAATTAACTTCCACGATCTTTGGTGCTTGTCTAGCCCGCCCAGGAACTCGCAGCCTACACAGGATGAGAAGTTCCTGTTGGTCGTTGTGCATGCATCCCCGATTCAATGAAGATGATTCAACGATGAGAACCCGAAGATGGATAGTAGCCGCCTCCACTGTCCAGAGTTTGTTGTGCAAAACCAACTCATTCCGAATATGCCAAATGAGCCAGATGCAGGAAAGGATAGCCACCCTCCATAGGAAAGCAACCTGCTCACTGAAATCAAAGTTCATTAGCCGCACCAGAAATTCATTAAAACTTATGAGCCTCAAATGGGTGAACGTTAAAAGAATCAAAAATCCATCGCCAGAGAGCCCCTATAAATAAATGGTCAACCGATTCTGCAAAGGCACGACAAAGAGCGTAAACCGAGGGGCCAGTAAAACTCCCCCGGCCCATAACAAGTCCAAGACAACCAATCGATTGTGGATAGCCCGCCATGCCACCACCGATCGCCATTCCGGGATGTGTTGCGACCAAATCCAAGAACCCCACTTGACCGCCAGATAATGGGGATGAACATGAGCATATGCCGCTTTCAAAGTAACCAAACTATCCTACATAATTCAGCCATATATGCATGTCCCTCGAGTTAGGAGCAATAGGGACTCGCACGATAGCCCAGACCAGATCCAAATAGGCCTCCACAAATGAGAAAGTGAAGTGACAGGACCCGTCATAAAAGTAATCCGAAATGCGCTGCTAAAATAAGTGTCTGTATTCCGGTGGGATGCCCATTCTGTCTGCTATAGAGTAACCCAGCAAGTTATCAATCCAAAATAATACCTCGGAATTAGCCCCTGGGATCCAACGAGAGTCATCCAAGCAAGTCGAAATGCAAGGTTTAATCCCGGCCCAAATAGACGAAGGAATAAATGACCTCCGAATTGCCCCATCCACTGTCAAGTAGCGCTGCCTTAGGGTGCTGAAGATCACCGAGTCCGAGTTCATGATCTTCCAGCCCAATTTCATCTAGAAAGCCGCATTAGCCACCACAATCGATCGAACGCCCAACCCACTTTCAATCCGAGACGTGCAACACCGATTCCAACTAACCACCACCGACCCCTTTGTATTCACATCCCCAGTCCAAATGAAATTACGCATGGCCCTTTCCATTTGCTTGAGCAAGGTGCGGGGCCATTTGTAAACCATCATGGTGTGCACGAAAGAACTAGTAATCACCGAATTAACAAGACAAACTCGACCAACAAGGAAAGAGATGAACCTTTCCATCTTCTGAATTTGAGGATGACCTTATCAAAGACGGGCTGTAAATCTGCAACCTTCGGGGCACCCTTGAAAATCGGTGTGCCTAAATATATAGTGGGGAATGATCCGGGCTGAGTCCTCATAATAGTTTGCACCCTCCCACGTACATGAGATGAGACCCGGGAGCCGAAGTAGACTTTAGATTTTCGAGGATTGAAAGCTTGGCCCGAGATATCAGCATATAGGGTGAGGATCTGAAGGAGGATGCGGGTGTTGGCTGAAGAAGCCCCACACATAATGACAATATCATCCGCGTATAAGATGGACCATGGGAAGGTAATCCGTCTGGGCACGATGAACGGAACCAGCCGATTTTGAGCAACAGCGGTCTCAATAAATTTACTCAGTACCTCCTCCGCGATGCAAAAAAGTAACTAGGATAAAGGATCACCCTGTCTGACCCCTCTAAAACAGGAGAAGAACCCCACCGACATCCCATTAAGTAGTACTGATATTCTGGACGACCGAAGAATAACATCCACCCAGTGAATAAAAATATCTGAGAAACCAAAACGGCACAAAACGTGTAGTAAGAGATCCCACTCCAACGTGTCAAACGCCTTACGGATATCAATCTTCAAGATCATATTTGCATCCGATCGGCCCTGAAGGACATTGGACCCTTCAGAGACCATGGCGATACAATTGTGAATTTGCCTCCCCGGAATAAATCAAAACTGAGTAGGAGATAAATAGGCAGAAATAATCGAACCCAAACGCGTAGCCAATATCTTAGTAATAATCTTGAAAAGAAAATTACTCATAACAATCAAACGAAAGTTCCCAATATCATTAGCATCCTTAGTCTTTGGGATGAGCGCCATGAAGCTAGCATTCAAACCTAATGGTAGGGACGAGGTAATGAAGAAGTAACGAACAGCGGCAATCACCTCAGATGAGATGACGTCCCAGAAGTGACAATAGAATGTCCCGTTGAAGCCGTCCGGACCTGGAGAACTATCAGAATCCATATCAAACACCGCATCCTTAATCTCTGAGTCCGAAGGGATGACTGTCAAGCTAGCATTATCCACGGCCCCTACCATGGGGGAAATCACCTGATCAACCATAGTATAATCCGCAATGGTACCCCTAGTGTCCGAAGAGCTCCTTATAGAAGGAAATAATATGATTCCCAAGAAACGCTGGATCATCAGTGTAACTGCCATCAACCATAAGACCATGAATCCCCGTGCATCCATTATGAATCTTGCTACGACGATGAAAAAATGCTATGTTACGATCCCCATCCTTAAGCCATGTCGAGCGTGCCTTTTGCTTAAGGAATTCAGATTGTAATAGCAACGTGTGAGACAGCATCTTTTGGGCGTCCATCTCCTTATCCCGACAAGCAACTGTATAGCCCAAAGTCTCAATATCTGCCTGAATCTGACGAACTTGCTCCATCTGATACTCCACCCTGCGATACAAATTTAAGAGACAAATTTTATCTGATATCATCATATTAATTACAAGTGCAAATTAAACTAACTAAACATGAAAAATAAAAATAACCAAGCATGTTTATGCAGAGTACAATTATTTATCAATATAAGAAAAATAATAAAATATCCATGTTTTAGATAGAAAATAAACTACTTAAACAATATTTAAAAAGAGATATTAAACGTCTAAACCAAAATAGTACTTATGCATTGTTCCAATTCGTAGCCATAAATGCCATAAGTTTATCGATACATGCACCTTGTTGACTTAGCTGGTCTTTCAAATCATTCACTTGTGACTTAAGCCCACTCACTTGAGATTCTGATTCTTGTAGCTTTTCTTGTGTATTTGAAGTTCACTTTGGAGTCATTGGGTAGTTGGGTCATTCGATGTGGAGCGCTTACTTGGAGGTTTTAGGCCATATCCAAGACCCTTTATATAACCTCGAGAACTATTTCATCTACACTCTTCTCAATTCCTTGTTCCAAATATTGTTCTCGCTTTGCTATCATCAACTCCTATTTGAATAAATAGATGTAAGAATATATAATTAATATATCTTTAGCTAAGTTGGAATAAACAGAATGTGTATTCGAATTACCCAATTCTCTTTTGCCTGAACTCTTGACCAACCATCTTTATCTTTATAATGAGTATGTTTATACAACTCAATCATATCGCAGTCTCCTCCATTTAGCTCCTTCTGGGGCTAGCAAAAATGAAAAAGAAAATCATAATCCCAAAAAACAAAAAAAAAAGAACAAATATTGTCAATTCAAGTTTCTACTTAATAACACTCACAATTTCATTTTGAAGAATAGTAAAAGGTGTTCTGCCAGAAATATGTGGAGCTCGCACTTGTTTGCGATTTTCAATATTGGTTGAGCTTTGGTGCTGCAAAAAAAAAACAATAATATTGTAAGATAATACATAGAGATATTATAAGAAAGAATTGAATAATATTTAAAAATAAGTATTAATTTTAATACTTATTACCTTGAATTCAGGTGGAAGGAAAAGTCGACATGCTATGTATTGTTCTTCAGGTGCAGCTGGCTTCTCAGATTTTTCATATCGGATTGGTTCATAGTTTATGCAACCATGTTGACCGTCGAAAAAACCCTAATATGCTCTACCATCTCTCCTTCTTGGTGATCAACGCTGGTCTTCTCCCCTACTCATGGACGTTGGCCTCTTCTCCGATAGCCATGTCGAATACCTTCCATGGACTTACATATAATTTCTCTCCAAATATCCCAAGAATTCACAACGCAATACTCGAATTCTTCATCTCCACGTCCAACGGCCATTAATGATCATCATGCCGCCAAAGTGACTGAATCCATTCACATGACGGCCACTCATCTTTCCGGCATGGTACAACCTATGTCGATCGATCACTATTGTGTTCTTCCATTCAACTTCATTCCCCATCGGCAACAACATCCCAATGATGCGTCCTCATACCCTCGATTAGTTTTGGTTCCGTCTTCTGCATATATGGGCTCCTCATCCGCTGTTCATCATCCCCCCATGCACGGTCACTCCCTAGTGATATCACCTCCAAAGCCGCACGCCAATGGGGGTTCCCACCCCCTAGTGGCCTCAACCTATGCGCCTCTTACCCCCATGGTGGCTATCCATGGGGGGGCTCGACCCCATGAGTTCTCTGGATGGGGGGTCGGCCAAGAGGCAGCCCTCCCTTACTGCCTCCTCCCAGGGGGGTGATGGCCCCTGGGATAATGGAGTTACTTCAGCCCATGTGAACTCAAAGCCCTTCAATGACAACCTCAATTCTTCGGGACATTCTTCGCACGGCAACATTGGTCCAAGCACTTTATCCAACCATGGAGCTCAAGGAATTTCACCACTTCTTTCACTGCGCGATTTTACTTTTGCCTAAAAGGTTTCTAGTTAATGCCCTAATTTGGACTCGTCTTTACCTTAATCCCAAGGTAATCCTAAAACCTACTCCTCTATTGTTAATGATTTAGCTTATTCTATTCCAGAACCGGTAAAAAAGGGAGATTACTATTTGGTTACTATTGATGAGAATCTTTATAAACAAAGTATTTCTAAATATGCATACTCTTTGATTGGTCGTGTTGTTTTGGGAAAAGGTAATAAATTTTGGGCTATCTTGCCGCTTCAAAAATGGTTTTCTGATTTATGGGGAATCAAAACTGATTGGAAACAAATCCCTTTGGGCAAGGGTTATTTTTATATCAAATTTAACAATGTGCAGGATCGTTCTTGGACTCAAGTTCGGGTATCCTGGTCTCTTAATCTGGGTACTATCCGATTATCTCTGTGGGTGTTGGATTTCAATCCCTACAAAGTTAATACTTCGATTGCTAGTGTTTGGACCAGAATATTTGAGCTCAGTATCAAATACTAGAAACCTAACATCATTTTGTGACTTGCTAAGGCCATTGGTAATCCTATTCAGATTGACAATAGGTCGTTGGATGGTTCTTTGGGACATTTTGTTTGGGTTTTGGTGGAGGTTGATCTTGCCAAGCCTTTGCAAGATAAGATTATGTTAGAACGTATGGGCCATTGCTCTTTTTTGTCTATTAGCTATGAAAGACTTCCAGATTTTTTCCCTAATTGCGGTGTCATGGGACATACTGCAGCTTCTTGTTGTCGAACGGGTAAGCCAGCTGAGACTAAGGAGCTTCATGGACGACCTACCTCCCAACGGGGGCGTTCTAAGGAATGCAAAGCTTATCGTCCTGTGCACAAATCACATGATAAAGGAAAAACCGTTTTTTTTTTAATAAGTGCGAATTATATATAAAAAATGAAAAAGAGTAATCCTGATCACAGGCAGATCAGGTAGCCAAAAGAAAGCCTGGAAATAATGTCAACAACCAGAACGAAGTGGTCACAAGCCGACAAAATGGTTGAATGGTTGGGGCCTCGTTAAAACCTTCCAAGGTAAAACCCACCCTTGTGGGAAAAACCCTTGGAAGGAAAAAGAGTACCCCCCAGGAAAAAGTCGCCTAAAAAGAAACCTGAAGCGGTGGCGCATTAAGTAACAAACCTATAGTTGGATTGGCCAACATAATCATCAGTGAGGTAGCGAAGAAGGTCTGTGGGCGGAACGCCCCACCAGGTGCCACTCTCCGTCTTCTTGCTTAGCATGTCAGCCACCCGATTGCCTTCGCGAAAGATATGAGAGACTACTAGATCAATGCCACTGAGCGGATGCAAAGTTTTGGCGCCAATAGCTAAGATGGCGCCATGGGACCTCCATCGTTCTCTTCCAGCGGAGTTCACCACATACATCGAATCCGATTCGGCCCAAAGTTGCGTCCAACCATTTGCAAATGCGTATTGAATCGCCCACATTGCCGCAACCAATTCAGCTTCAAATGCGTACCCGAACCACAAAGTGATGATGGACAAAGCATCCGCGAAAGAATCCTCTACAATTCCGGAAGACACCGGAGGTCGTTAGATTGCCGGCGCCCCGAAGCGCGCGCCATCCGTGTTAACCTTGATCCAACCCGGGAGGGGTTTTTGCCATGGACCTCCACAATCTTCGGAGCATGCCTAGCCCATCCGGGAACTCTTAAACCACGCAGGATAAAGAGGTCCTGGCGATCGTTATTCATGCATCCCCGGTGGCCCAAAGATCTTGATTCAACAATGAGTACTGTAGGTGAATGAGCGCCGCCTCCGGAGTCCGGACTTTGTTGTGGAAAATTAGCTCATTACGGATGTGCCAATAAGCCGATGCGAGGATAATATTGCCACACGCCAAAGAAAGAAAGCGACCTGGTCACTAAAATGAAGAGACATAAGTCGTACCAGCAGATTCATTGAAGCGTAAGCCGGAGGGGTTCACGTGAAAGGCTTGGAAGATCCAACGCCATATATGCCTGCAAAAGCACAAGAAACAAATAAGTGATCAACCGATTCCCCGATTCCCCGCAAAGAACACAAACCAAAGGGCCGATAAAACTTCCCCTAGCTCGTAAAGAATCCGGGATGCCAATCGGTTGTGTATAGCCCTCCATGCCACCACCGATCTCCATTAGGGATATCTTTGGGACCAAATCCAAGAACCCCATCTAATCGCGGGCCGGGGGCGTAAATAATTATAAGCCGTCTTGGAGGTAATCGAACCATCCTCTCGAGTTCATCCAAACACGAGTATCCCGGGATGTAGGTGCAATTGACGCGCGCACAATAGCTCGAACCAGCTCCAAATAAGCCTCCACAAAGGGGAGGGTGAAGTGTCGAGGATCCATCATAAAAATAATCGAGAGATACGCTTGGAATAAATATATATAATCCTCGGAATGCCAATTTCGTCAAGAATGGAGTATCCCAACCAATTATCAATCCAAAATAATACCTCGGAATTGGCGCCGGGATCCAACGAGCACCATCCATGCAATCGAAATACAGGGTTTAATCCTACCCAAATAGAAGAAGGAATAAAGGACCTCCGGATATCCCCATTTCTAGTAAAGTACCGTTGTCTGAGAGTCCTGAAGACCACTGAGTCCGAGTTCATAACCTTCCAGCCCAATTTCATTAAGAAAGCCTTGTTAGCAGCCATGATCGATCGCACGCCCAATCCTCCCTCTGCCCTGGGCGTGCAACATGTATTCCAGTTGACCACTACCTTTCTTTTAGAATTCACGTCCCCCGTCCAAATGAAATTACGCATGGCTTTTTCCATTTGATGTAGCAGCGTTGTAGGCCATTTATAAATCATCATGGTGTGCACGAAAGAACTAGTTATCACTGAGTTAACAAGGCAAACCCTACCAGCAAGGGAGAGAGACGAGCCTTTCCATCGTCGGAACTTCAGGATTATCTTGTCAAAGATAGACTATAAATTTGCGACCTTTGGAGCTCCCTTGAAGATTGGAGCACCCAAGTAGGTGGTGGGGAACACCCCTGGAAGAATCCCTAGAATGTGTTGCACCCTCCCACGAACATAATGCGAAACCTGCGTCCCAAAATAGACCTTGGATTTCTGTGGATTAAACACTTGACCCGAGATATCTGCATAATGAGAAAGAATCTGAAGCAACACGCGGGCATTGGATGAAGACGCCCCACACATGATGACAATATCGTCCGCGTATAAAATGGATGATGGAAAGACAATACTCCTTGGCGCCATGAAGGCAGATAATCGGGACTGATCCATCGCTGCTGTAATAAACCGACCCAAGACCTCCTCCGCAATACAAAACAATAGGGGTGATAAAGGATCCCCTTGTCTCGACCTCTCCGGAACAGGGAAAATAACCAACCGGTGTCCCATTCAACAAAGATCGATATTCGGACGACCAGGAGAACCACCTCCACCCGGCGCACGAACGTCTCGGAGAAACCGAAACGGCGCAAGACATGTAGTAAAAATCCCACCTCAATGTGTGAATGCCTTGCGAATATCGATTTTCAGTATCATATTCGAATCCGTACGTCCCTGTAAGACATTAAACCCTTCAGATACCATGGCAATACACTCATGAATTTGTCTACCCGGGATAAAACCAAACTGAGTTGGAGATAAATAATCAGCAATAATCGAACCCAAGCGCGTAGCCAATATCTTCGTGAGAATCTTGAAAAGGAAGTTGCTCATGACAATTGGACGGAAGTTTTCAATGACATTTGCATCCTTAGTCTTTGGGATGAGCGCCATGAAACTAGCATTCAATCCCAGAGGTAGTGACGAATTACTAAAAAAAGAGCGAACAGCGTCTGTTACCTCAGCAGAGATGACATCCCAGAAATGGCGGTAAAAAATCCCATTGAACCCATCAGGCCCCGGAGAACTGTCTGAGTCCATATCAAACACCGCAGTTTGCACCTCCGAATCCGAGGGAATGGCAGTTAGGCTGGCATTATCCCGCGCCCTAACCATTGGAGTGAGCACCTGGTCGACTAGCGAGAAATCCGTGGTAGAGCTCCCGGTATCCGCAAAGAGCTCCTCGTAAAATGAAATAATATGATTCCCAAGGACCGTAGCATCATCAGTGAAATTCCCTGCCACCATAAGCCCCTGAATCCCCGCGCGGCCCGTACGAATCTGGCTACGCCGATGAAAAAATGTTGTGTTACGATCCCCATCCTTAAGCCAGGCAGTGCGGGCCTTTTGCTTAAGGAATTCAGACTGTGACTGCAACGTCTGCGAAAGCTTCAACTGGGCGTCCAGCTCGCTATCCCGGAGAGAGGAGGTATAGCCCAAAGCCTCAATATCTGCCTGAATTTGACGAAGAAGCTCCATCTGCTTCTCCACGCTGCGATTAACATCCCCAAACACATCCATGTTCCAATCTTTAATCACATATCGCAACCGCTTAAGCTTCCTCATGACACGCAATAAGGGGTTGTGCGAGTCACATGGAGCGCCCCAAGAGGTTGTAACCAAATCCCGGAATGAATCGTGTTGAACCCACATACGCTGAAAACGAAACGGAACCGGACCCCTGCTAATGGTCAAAGAACATGAAACCAAAATAGGGTGGTGATCCGAGCCAATGCGAGGAAGAACAAAACCCTTTACGTCCTGCCAAAGTGCAAAAAATGGACAAGTTGCGAGGGCTCTGTCCAACTTCGCCTGAAGTAAAGATAGAGGCCTACGGGGTGAGCACCAAGTAAATGAATTCCCCGTAGTATGCACCGCAAACAAACCAGCGTCCTCCATGAAATCCCTGAAGTCCTGACACGAGGCTTGGGAAAGAGTATCATTGCGCGAGCGCTCATGATGTCCCAAAACCGCATTAAAATCCCCAACAAGTAACAGATCAGTAAGACCCAAATTCCTCAAATCCAGCCAGAGCTCACGTCGTGCAATGTAATCACACATACCATGAGTGAAGCCAACATGAAAAATCAAAGCACCAAATCGAACTTGGAAAACGATACATTGAGTAGAAGACCGGACTGGTTAAGGATTGAGATTGTGGAGTCGTGAAGGACCCAAATGTCGGCCGTCCAATGCCTCGAAAACTTTGACCCGCGGAACCAAGCCCGGACTATGCCGCATCGAATCGGAAATAGTCGAAATGTCCACCTTAGGTTCACAAATAGCCAAAATCGAAGGCTTATGCTTTTGACATAAAGCCTTAAGAACATTGCGAGATGCAACATTCCCAATCCCCCGGATGTTCCAGAAGATGCAATTCATGGAGACGGTGGGGGGGGTGGCACCCGTGACGATCGCACGGTAAAAACAGCGTGTGGTGCATAGCGGAGTCGGCGATTGAGTATGACTGCTTCATCTGCGTAGTCCGCCCATCTCTTGGTAGCGGCAAAATTCATCTCGTGTGGTTTTGAACTCTCCGCTTCAATAGTAACGTCATGGGCTGGGGGCAACGGTCCCGATGTAACTTTTTGGAGCATTCTATCTTTAGTCGAATCCAAGGAGTTGTCCCGGAAGGCACGACTCAAAGCACGGATAGGTTTCCCCAAAGGATCTTTGAACCGTAATGGGCATAATGTGAGAGACCATTCCGTATTGGAAGTATTGGCCTTGGGAGACGATTCCTAGCCGGATAATGTGCTTGGTAATCTTTGGTTCTTCGCTCCCGGGGTCCCTTTGAATCAAGAGCCTCGAAGGTATTAGCAAGATGAATGTCTCAAGAGCAAGTGACTATAGCACGAGTTGGAGATCTGCGCGCATAGCCAACCCGTAGTTCCCATTGAGTCATCGACGGCCTTGCCCTTGTCTGCTGAACAGGATGGTAAACGTCACGAACTCTAGAGCGGCCTCGCTGCATGAATTCGATGAGTATCAGGGGCCCTTGATCGCCCCCCGGGCCGGAGACGCACGCCCTTCCGGGCGTATTTCCCGCATTGTTAAGATGACATGAAGTCGTTGAATGTCCCGTAACGCTACACCTTGAACAAAAGCGGGGAGTTTTTCATAACCGATGGAAACAAAAGAGCACTTGCCCGTGCGTTCAACCATAATCTGTTCCTCCAATGGCTTGGAAAGATCAATATCCACGAACCCGAACAAAATGACCCAAAGATCCATCCGAGAACGCCGATCGACCGTAATGTGTTCCCCAGCATGGCGATCCCCATGATGTTATTGGGGTCCCAAAGTATTCGGACTAAGTTCAAAAATACGTACCCAAACGCCGCCACTGAAGTTTGAACCTTATACGGGTTGAAGTCGGCACCCATGGGGAGAGACGTATAGTTCTGGATTGAGCGCCCAATTTATCCGAACTCGAGCTCGAGCACGGTCTGCGCATTAAAAACTTAATACAAAAAAATCCCTTACCAGGGGATTAGTTTCGATCGGTTTAATGCCCCATAATTCAGATAGGCGTTTATGCAACGGCATTGTCGCCCATGGTTTGTTGCCTTTACCCAAAATCACCCTTCCAATTAAGGAATACGAGAATTCAGCGAGACGTTGTTGATACACATTTTCATCTATAGTAATTGAGTAATAATCACCTTTTCTAACCGGCTTAGGGATAGAGTTGGATTTCCCAGAAACCACATGTGAAAAGGATTCGAAGTTACCTTGTGCTTGCGGAGTAGAATCTAAGTCGTGGTGTGTACCTGAAACAACTTTAGCAAAAGAGTTGCCAAAATTGGATTGATTATTGGAATAATGAGCCGATTGTCGCAGATTCGATTCATGTAAGGAGGTCGTTGGGGTAGATGTTCCAAAGAATCGAGGTGGAAATGAAACGGCCTAGCTAGAGGTTGGGATCTCGTGCGGGACGGGCAGACAATGCCCGGGGTCATCCCCGGGAGGGGCGCCCTGGGGAATGTAGCACCACCGCCCCCAAGAGATGGCACAAGGGGGGCGGTCCCCCCATGGTAGGCAGCGCCCATGGGGGGAAGGGAAGATGTCCCCCCAAAATAACCACCTGCAAGTGGTGGTTTGGATGTGGTCCCCATGGCATCTTTCCCATGTGCAGCAACAACATTATGTGGAGGGACCACATGAGCATTAGCATCAAGATCCATGTGAAAGCGTGAGGGATGTTGGGCAATGGATGGGCGCCATTATGTGGGAGGGACCACATGAGCATTAGCATCAAGACCCATATGCATGCGTGAGGATGTTGGGCATTGGAGGGGCGCCATGTGCATCAAAGATCAAGAGACCCGTGGGCGTGCGTGAAGGATGTTGGGCGTTGGAAGGGGCGCACGTGCAAACATGGGGGGACCAATCCGTCCTTGGGCGACGTGGAAGGTCTTTGTGAGGCGTACGAGGTTGTTGTCGAGTATGCAAAGGAGGGTCAAAATTGGACGTGTACCCATGCCAAGGGGGCTCCGACATGGTAGCAAATGGAGAAGTCGACCGGAGAGAAGAAACCAGCGGGCGTGAGTACGACGGAGAAGACGTACACACACTGAAGGTGAAATCGCACACACTAGGGTTTAAAATCGCACGACGGCTCTCCTCATAATAAAGGAAAAACCGTTGTTAACTCAATAGATGATGCAGTTTCTTCTGGTAATACTGACTCGGTTTCACTCCCTTTGGTTTTGGTGTCTGATGTTCATCATGTTCCGACCTCCTCCAATGTGCATTTGGGTAACTCTTTTGCCGCCTTGGCTGAAGAGGATGATCTGGTCAATGATTTGCACGCTTCGGACGTTCCATTTCCTCCCCCTCTGGATTCGAGACCTTTGCTAGTGGCTTCCTTGACACCTTATTGTGGGATACGAAAACAATCTCATACAGTTCAATACCCTTTGGAAAAGCCTACCAGACTTCTCTTTAGGGCTATTCGGGACAGCTCTCTGGATTCGGATAGACAACATTTACAAAAAGATATTGAGCATGGTCACACGCCTCCTATTCATCAATTCGCTATTTCTCGGGATTCTGATGGTGCTAAGAATCTTAGTATTGCGGCAGCTAAACGATGGGCTGATTAGGATGAGGAAGAGCCTCAACAAGCTTTTTTTTGAATGAATGCGAAATATTATAAAAAATGAAAATAGAGTTGTCCTGGTCACATGTAATACCCAAGCCTCTCACTACTCACTAGGCCAATATATTTTATGCAGTACATGTTGGTTACGTAATTTTTTGCATAATCTGATTATTTTATACGAGATGGCTAGTTCTATAATTTTGGGACTCAGTTATAGTGATTAGTCATTGGACTACTAATTTAGGTAGAAAAAGAAACGTAGTGTACATTATTAGCTAATGTGCAGTAATATAAACCACTCTAACTTTATTAATTGATATATGTTATATATTATCTCTTGATATATATAAGCCTCTACATGCAAGCCATCAAGTGATATTAAATATATATACATTCAGACGCATGCATCATCATCTAAGTGGATAGATGATTAACTTTCTAATCTGTACACATATGCGGACAGGTGTTGACTTCTAATTAACCCCAATTAGCTTAAAAATGGTTTGTCCTGGTAAATATAATATACTTTTATTTTATCCCCACACAACCGCCTTTATAAGTTTAAGATAACAATTGATATATACATACATACATCACATATATGGCTATTAATCACAAAACATTACACACGGTTGGGAATAAAAAAAAGAATCGAGAGAGTAAAATAGCAAGCGTGAAATTGCAGGCAAACGAGAGATTCGGTAAGTGGCCTCCAAATCGATCTTTTCTTTATCTAGTTTTTACTATGCTACAAATTTAGTTTAAATATGGATTTCAGCCTTGTCTGTGTGTTGAATATGAGAAATTGCTATTGCACTTATAATAAATTTTAATAAATCACAAGAAGATAATATTGGTTAGCCTTCATATAATTTATAATTTCCAAATTACTTGTTTCAAGTAATTTACCGGAGATTTTGATAAGATTTATATATTTATTGCACAACTCAAGAGAGACTAGAGGAAAACTTTGTGTAGCATGGAGTAATTAGGAAGGTTAATTAATACATTAGAAATTTTGATCTTACTTTAAAGGGTTGGAAAAGTTGGTAACATTCTTTCTTAAATTACTAAGAGATACGTATTTTGTTAGCTAGGAAAATAAAATAAAAAGAAAAAAAAATAGAAAGAGAAACAGATTAGTTTTATATAATTAATCTATTTGTGTATTATGTATTTGAGATTGCAATAGGATATAAGATACAGAAACTGAGATGTGCTTTTAAGTGGTGGGGATTATATGTAATTAAAAAAAAATGAAAAGGATTATAATTGGAACGATACTTGATATTTTGGGGTTTGATAGAACGGCCAGATTATGCTATTTAAGTAAGGTTAGAATAAACAAAATTTATAAATCGAGGTGCGTAAGAGATTCCACTAATTTTAGATTGTATGTTTCAAACTTATGTTATAATTGGATATTAAGTTTAATGTGATTCTATTATAATAGGGATAGTTGACGTGTTAATATATTTGATATTATATCTCTGTATTATTACATATTGTTCACACCCCAAAGGCAGGGGAATTTTTTTTTTTTTTAATAAGCTGGGAGTACTGATTGAGGGGAGGAGATAAATTTCAAATAAACTGAAAGATACATGGTTCGAACCTTGGTTAACACCCTTATAAAGGGTTAGTGATACCATTTGAGCTACAAGCTAGTGGTCCCAAAGGCTGGGGAATTAAAGTTACAGTAAACAAACCAGTAAAAATATATGGAACAACAGAGCAAGGTAAATAAAAATCCATCTGCAACTGTAATGCATGAACATAGTATTGTCTGAATTGATTGTATTATATGTGACGGTGGTACCTTGTTGAATATACGTGGATATTATATATTGCATGATTGGCTTGTAATTTGTTGCAATATGGTGCTTGGTAAGCCATTGAATTATCATTTGCAGCATTTGCATGTGCATGCATATTACCAGAGGATGTTGCATGCACGAAAATATTTTCTGGAAGAAAATGAATGTTTATTGACCACTGCTAGTGCACCGAGGCACGCTGGGCGTGCTTATGATATATATTTAGGTATAGCAAGTGGGGTACTTCCTGGTGAACACAGAGCTAGATGGGAGATGGGCTCTCGGTGGGTCACAGGAGGATGACCATTTGTGGGTACCTATGTTATGACCTTGCGGGGTGGGATACTTCTTGGTGGACACGAGGGACGCAAGTAGGGGACCCTTGGCTGGGCCGCGGGAGGATGGTCCACACGTAACATCATAACAATATTATTGGCCATTTGATTATTGCTGTGTGTAGAGCTCTTTTCCGGTGCATAGTAGTTGGGTCAGGGGCCCAAATGAAAGAAAATGGTTTGAATAAAGTATTTTAATTCATGGATTTTACAAGTGAGCATTACATGTTGGAAAAGCAACACTATTCTTTGGGCATGCATGATTTTTACTTGCTGAGCTTTAGCTCTTGTAGTTCATGCATTGCAGGTGAGCATGACAATACCTAAGCCTGTTAGCTTACTGGGCAATGCTGGAGCTTCGTCAAGTTTTGAGGATCATGGATATGGATGACGACCTGTCGGGCTTGTTTTTTGGTTCATGTTGATTTTGCTTCTGTTGTGTTTATGAAGGAACTCCTACTGTTTATATCTTTTTAAGCTGTATTGTAAAAATATGTAAATAGAGAGCTGGTTTGAGTTTTGGGTTTGTATATCTAGTCATTGCGTTTACGTACAAATAGGGTTGACTGGCATTTTGCCTCTAAATGATAAAATCGTTGTTGCAGTGTACAGGGTTTGTTTCGTTGATCGTCTGTTATTAAATTTAAACACAGGAAAAAAAATTACACAATTTAAAAAGGGTTTGTAGTTGAGTTGTGCTATTTAAATATTTTCCAGTAGTAGAAATAGGGATGGGCGTCACAGAGTGGTATCAGAGCCCGACTACAGGTTCTGTAGACTATCCATGTACATGAACTCAAAACTTGTGGAGCGCGGCAATGCCAGTAAGTTTTACTTTATTGTCTAATGAATTTTATGTTTCATGAAATTATATTGGCCATGTATTATTAGGTTATCCTAAAACAATATTTCAGTCATGGTGAGAACTAGAGGTGAGAGTAGTGGTGGGAATAGAAATCAAGGAGGGGAGTGTAACGCCCACCCCCTTACTACTGCTTGACAATATATAAATAGTACATCTCGACCACAAACTCTATTTAAAACGTGTAATTTTTTTTATCCCTGTGACATCATAACAACCAACAAGTAAAATCATTTTAATTATAAGATTTGGATAAGCCATGTCCACAAACAAAAGAGGTTACCAACCATGTTATTAAACACAACAGACATCCACGTGTCAAACACCTAACCCACATCACCCATCTATTTACATGTACATATTCACATCAGAGTTTTCAAAAGAGGATATAACCCAAAACCAAATATAATACAAGACCAAAAAGGGAAAATGACCCATCAACTTAACCCAACAGGTCGTCATCCATGTACATTGTCCTCAATAACCTGTAGAAGCTCCGGTACTTTGACCAAAGTAAACTCATGAAATCCAGCATCCTCAAACTCACCTACAATGCATGAACTACGTGAGCTAATGCCCAGTAAGCGAAAAACATGCATGCTGAAAGAATAATGTATTACAAATGCAATGCATTCCAAAATGTTTTACCAGGAGTGCACAAAATGGGTTTGAAACAATTTATTCGGAATCATTTCCTTTTATTGGGCCCTTGACCCATCCGCTATGCACCGGAAATAACTCAACATAGTATTAATGATCAAGTTGTCCAGTCCGTATGTCTCACACACCCGAAGTAATGTCTCACATGGCACTGGACATCTATAATCAATCAGCCCCGTCCGAATGTCTCACATACCCGAAGTGATGTCTCACATGGCACTGGGCATTAATAATCAATGAGCCTCGTCCGAATGTCTCACATACCCGAAGTGATGTCTCACATGGCACGAGCTCAATATATCATATAAGCATGACCTCATGCCTCGCTGCACTAGCAGTGGCCAACCAACATCTTTTCTTTTCATAGAAAATCATGTCGTGCATGCCTCATCTCAACAATACTTATATGTTTGCATGCACGTGCAAATGCCAATGAATGACATGCTCAATGAAACAATAATCATCACACTCCAATATCCACCAAGCAATATATGAACATCAAGGTTTCCATAATGCATCCATCAAGATACAATAATCACATTAGTATCAATAAGACAAGAAATACTATGTTCATGCATTGTAGTTGCATATGGATTTTCACTTACCTTGCCTTGTCGTGTCTTACTTACTGATTCGTTAACTGTAACTTCCAAATCTTAGGTGTGAAGGATCTGTAACAATATAAGTGGTTAATTTATCAAGTTGACTAATTTATATGCAAAGCCATCCTCTTAAGAATTGACACATTAATTCGTTTTTATATCAATTTAAAGCACCAAGAAGATTTGATACTACTCTGTATTTGCTCCAGTTGAATTCTTGTTGAATTCAAGTTAAGAATTTTATCAACTCTCCACCCTATTAAAATGGGTTTCTAAAAAGCTAAAAGTTACAATACCCTTCCAAGTTCTGAACGTTAACTTTCATTTTTTTTTTTTTGGTTTGTACAAGAATTTCCATAATGATTCGATTACTTAACTCGTTAAACAACATCAAGTTAACTCTTATACTTATAAACAAGATGCACCACATCATTAAATTTTCACCAAGTTTCACTGAATCAATTAAACCATAAATCCAAAATCTAAAAACTGTAACATATTAATTCTATCAGAAGACTAAAAACAAGAATTACCTCTACGAAGTTATCTTGCGAGAACCAGACACATAAGAAAACCCGTCGTCTCAATGGTAAAGATATTTATTCTTTTGTTAATGGAATTTATCTATTTATCTTGCTTTAGAAATGTAGCTAGGACGTTGTAAGATATATCCAAATATATTCATATATCTAGCTCATTTACTTAATAACTAAGAAAAGTCATCCCACTAATAGGTATATATATATATATATAAGTGTATATCTTTGTCTTTACATTAGTAGTTGAGACACGTATTACATACAAAAATATCAGTCATCTAAGTTATGAATTACATCCTTATCCTTAAACTACATAGTATATTATATTATAAATTAAACCTATCACATACATATATCATGTGGACGTGTGCAGATTTTGGTACATATCCTAAAAATATACTTACAAGTCCTTCCCCTAGCTTCCAACTATGATTTTGCAATTCCTTAATATAAAACTATCATTAGTATATACTTAATTATACATACACACAAACTAGATATATGATTAGCAAATAGTTTCAATACGTATCTATAAGGCCAAATGTTTTTATTTATTTATTTACTTATTATTTTATTATTATTATTATTATTATTATTATTATTATTATTATTATTCTTGACTTATAAAACAAAAACTATTAATCCCAAATAATGTAACATCTTACTATCAGGTTCTCAATCATAGATAACATTAATCCGTTAAATCAATCTGCTCGCATTTTGAGTTTTTCGATGCACACATTGTTGCCACCTTTCACCCGTAAATTTACCACATATCGTCTTGTGACCCTTATTAATTTTAATGTTACCACGTGTACCATAATAGCTAGCATCTAATTGTCCGACAAATAAGTACTTTTTTTTTTTTGCTTAATTTAGCAATCCGACGACTAATTATTATAAGTGAGTTCCAAATTATAAAACTGGCCATGTCACATAAAATAATCAGATTATGCAAATAACAACACATAATTAGCATGTTGTGCATGAACTATATTGGCCTAGTGAGTAGTGAGAGGCTTGGGTATTACATCCTCCCCTCCTTATAAAAATTTTGTCCCCGAAATTTTACTTACCAGAATAAATCAGGGTACTTAGCTCTTATTTCGTCTTCTCTTTCCCACGTAGCTTCCTCTACTTGTTGTTTCCTCCAAAGTACTTTAACTAATGGGATTTCCTTATTTCTTAGTTTCTTTACTTCTCGTAACAATATCCCCACAGGTATCTCTTCGTAGCTCAAATCCATTTTTAACTCTATCGGCTCGTTTGTCAAAATGTGAGATGGGTTTGCAATATATTTCCTCAAAATAGAAACATGGAATACATCATGAATTTGAGACATTGATTTCTATAAGCCACATCACCAATTTTTCGAGTGTGCGTGAGTTGGAAAGATTCGATCCGGAAAGCGGGCCGTTATTGCTCCGAGGCCAAGCACGCTTTAAGAAAAGAAGATGCATCTTGTTGATATGAGTAGTACCTATCAAATCTTTTAAGCCTTCCAATCAATTTGTATAGTTAGGGATGTCAACGGGCGGGGCGGGGCGGGACGGGGAGCAATCCCCATCCCGTCCCATCACTGTGGGAATCCCGCCCCGTCCTTATTTCCCATGGGGATTCCCCGCCCAGCGTTTTATTATTATTTTTTTTTTGCAAAAAACTGATTTTTTTAAAAAGAAAAGATTTTTTAATATTTAAAATATATATAAATTATATAAAAAAATAAACAAGACCTAATGTTAGGATTAAAACATGGCTTGTCATTAAAAATCACGTCGTGACAATATTTTTCTAGAAGAAGAAAAAAACACTGATTTTCTCTCTTCGAATCTGGACCTGGAAGAATGCTCTCATCGTTGTTTCGCCGATCATCTACCTCCGATCACCATCTTCTCTGATTTTTCGATCATGGACGCGTACTTATTCCCTGAGATTGAGCTGTCTACCACTCCGCTTAATGCTACGTTCAAAGATGCAACACAACAACCCCATGGTTTCAGATCGGCGAAGGTCTCTTTTCAGACATCGTCCTCTCATTCGATCACGGAACTGCCTCCTCCAGCGGGCAACGAATGTCTCTTCCATGGTCGTCCCTTCCTCTTCCCTCATCCAAGCAGTGGTCCCCACCATGCCTAGGGATGATTGGACGACCACCCCATGGTGGAACAAGAAGATGCTCTCTCTATGATGGTCCCCCCACCAACATGCAACCTCATGATGCTGCGGTCCCCCCTAGACATCCTCCCTTGAAAAAGTGACGCCCCACCTATTTCTTGTAAGTTGGCAGCCCATTTTGAGGGTATTGTGGTCCCCTCCAAGCCCTCTTGGGGAATTGATAAAGCGGTCCCCCAATTCTTGTAAGATGGCAGCACCTTTTGAGGGCATTGTGGCCCCCACCAAACTTGGGCGTCCACAATGGAGAAGGGAGCGGTCTCCCTAATTTTTGTAAGAAGGCAGCCTCTTTTGAGGACATTGTGGCCCCTTCCAAGACCTCTTGGACGTCCTCAAGTGATCAAGGTTTTCTGGCATTCTAGGCACTCCATCCAACCATGGAGTCAAGGAATGTCACCGCCTCATTTACCGTGCAATTTTACCTTTTTTGAGGTACAATGCCCAAGGTAATTTCAAAACATTTTCACATGTGGTTTTAGATGCCAATTTCATTCCTAAAATAGGTTTTATTTCATATGATGAACATATCTATCAACAACCTCGAAAATTCTCTTATTCATTAATTGGAAGAGTGATTTTAGGGAAAGGAAATAAAATAAGCAACCATTTATTACACAAATTAAAATTTTTTATGGGAATTAAAATCGACGAAACTAATGGTAAGGGATTTTTGTGTTAAGTTTTATAATGCGCGGGGATTTCGAGCTTATGCTCATAATATATCAAAAAATCCGTCTCTTAAAAGTGTTTGGGTTTATCTTGATGGTTTGGAATACGGGATCCTAACACCATCTTGGGGATTGCCCGATTGGGAACCCAATACAAAGAAACGATCCCATTTGGATGGTTCTTGGGATCACTTTATCCGGGTGTTGGTGGATATTGATCGTCAAAGCCATTGGAGGATCACATCATGGTTGAAAAAGGTCCCTCCTTCCGTGTCAATAAAGCGCACGAAAAAAACTATAAGAATATCGATCGGGACAACATAGGACCTCGAGCCTCTTGTCGCCTTAATAATACGGGCAATCCCGGAAAAAAATAGTTTATTTGATTTTAAGGAGTTATTTAACGGGAAAGATGGGTTTTATATTTAATAACATATATATCGCGTGCCAATTAATTATGGAAATACTTCCAACACCGGCACGTCTCCACTATTAACGGTTCAAATATCCTTTGGGAAGCCTAACACTTGCCTTCCGGGATAGCTCCTGGACTCGGCCAAATATAGAAATAAAAAAGCGCCAAGAACCACATGAGATGAACTGCGGCTTCAAGATGGGGGAGATATGAGATGAAATGGGTAACTCTCAATTAATCTTCAATGCAAATGCCGATTTTTACCGCGTGCGGTCGACACGGGCGCCATAAATCTCAATGAATTATGGAATATCAGGGGATTGGGAACATTGCATTCGTAATTACTTTATGTCACAAACATAAACCTTCTATTTTAGCCATTTGCGAACCTTGATTCTTCCGAGTAGCTTGGGTCTCGGGTTTTTGCAATATTCGGGGTCCTATGCGATCGAGTATTTTTGTCCAAAATCGGGTTTGGTCTTCCTTCAATGTATTATTTTGCAAGTTCAAATATGGTTTTCCATGTTGGTTTTGCTTTTGAGGAAACCGATCCGTTGTTTATTGGGGATTTCAATCTTTGTGTTGGGACATCATGATTTAAAGTACCTTATCCCAGGCTTCTTTCGGGGATTTCTTGGAGGATGAGGTTTAAACTACGGGGAACTCATTTACTTGGTGCTAAAAAGGCCTCTATCTCTCCTTCAGGCTAAGTTGGATCGAGCCCCAAAAATTGTCAATTCTTCTCTTTTTGGCAAGTTGTTAAGGGCTTAGTTCTTCCTATATCGCTCCGATCACCACCCCATTCTCGGTTTCTTGTTCTAATCCCACTATCGGGGTCCGAAAAAAGCATGTGGATTCATCACGACTCTTTCCGAAATATTGTGACTACCTCTGGGCGATCCCCGCATCACATAATCCTTGCAACGCGTCATGTGGAAACTCAAGAGGTTGAGACAAACGATTAAAGTTTGGAATAAGGAAGTTTTTGGGGATGTTAATCGTCGGGTGGATTATCGGATGGAAAGGGTTCGCCGATTCCGAGATATTGAATCCGAGCGGTTTCACCGAGGCTCGCAGGATATGGAGTTGGAGGCGCTCGTCTCGCACGTTGCTCATGCAATCGGAATTCCTTCAGCCAGAAATCACGATCGGATTGGTTAAAGGATACGTATTTTTCCATCGCCGCCTCGATTCAAATGGGCGCTCACGGATACAAGGTTTGATGGTTGATGGTAGTTATATGAAGGACCCGGTGGCTCTTGGGAATCACATTATCTCCTTCTATACGGACCTCCAGTCGATAATCTTATTTCTCCGATAGTTAGCATGGTTGATAATGCACTTTTGACGCTATTCCCTTCGAATTAGAAGTGAAAGAGGCGGCATTTGATCAAGTGGGAGATTTTATCATCATTTTTGGGATCTCATTTACGAGGAGGTGGTGGCCGCTATCCGTATTTTTTTCGTCACGCTTCCTTCCCGGGAAGTCACGCCGATTTTATGGCACTCATCCCAAAAACCAAGGAAGCTAATGTGGTGGAAGACTTTAGACCGATCGTGATGAGCAATTTCCTTTTTAAGATTATTACCAAGATTCTAGCGACGCGGTTGGGCTCAATCATCTCTTCTTACTTGTCACCTACCCTATCCCGGGGCGGCAGATCCATGATTGTATTGCGTTGGTCTCGGAGGGGTTCAATATTTTACAGGGTCGTAATGATGTCAATATGATCTTAAAGATTGACATCCGGAAGGCATTTGATGATTAATGGGGCTTCTTGATTCACGTGTTACGTCGCTTTGGTTTCTCGGAAGTGTTCATTCACCGGATTGAGATCATCCTTGATCTTCAGAATCTCTGTCTTTTGAATGGGTCACCGGTTACTTCTCTTGCTTTCGAGGGGTTCGACAGGGGATCCGTTATCTCCGCTATTTTGCATCGCGGAGGACATTCAAGTAGATTGGTCGAGGACGCGGTCACGGAATCTACTCGGCCTTTTCGGGCGCTAATCGGTGGTTTTCCCTCATCCATTATGTATGCAGATGATATTGTGATTATGTGTGGGGCATCCTCGAGCAATGCACGTGCTATTATCCGACACTTAACCTCTGATCATTCGGGTCATTTTCAATCTAATCCTTATTTTGGAAGCCGGTTTCCAATCATGTGCGAGGTCGTATTCAAACGATTCTTGGGATGCATATGGGCGCATTCCTGTCTACTCGGGCGCCCCCATCTTCAAGGGAACCTTCAATCCATTTTCGACAAGATTATTTTCAAGTTCGAAGGTGGAAAGGTTCGCTTCTTCCGATTCTGGCCGCATTTGTTTGGTGAATTCGGTGATTAGATTCCTTTGTGCACCACATTCAGAACTTTGTTACGACAAATGGAAAAGGCTATGCGTAATTTCATTGCGATGTGAACTTGAAAGGATCGGTGGTGGTTAATCGAGTCGTTGTTGTATGCCAGGGGCCGGTTTAACCAATCATTGTGGTCGCCAACAATGCTTTCTTATGAAGTTGGGATGGAAGATTATGACTTCCAACTAAGGCGTTTCGCCTCGATGGATCTCTTATCCGTTCTTTCATCCCCTCTTCCATCCGGAGAGGATTCGGCTGGGATCTCGGGTTTCTTGGAGGATCATTCTTTGGATTGCAATGCGATTCCGCAGTTTCAAGTACAGGCACTTATTTCGACATCACATCTCGGATTACTTTTATGACGGGACATGGCACTTTACTTTCTCATTCATTGAGGCTTATTTGGATATGGTCCGAGATACAGAGTCCCCATCACAAAGATCGGATACACGGGTGTGGCTTCACACGATGATGGATGTATATCCGCCACACATTTGCGTCCTCGCGCTCCAACGGTTCATTGGGGTTCCGGATTTGGTCTCCTCACATTCGGAAGACGTTCGATTGTGGCATGGCGGGCGAGGCGTCCACGCGTGGCTCCTTCACAGACCCTCGGTTTGCGGTCTTTGTTGTGCTAACAATGAATGTGTTGATCATTTATTTGTCTCATGTGGAGAATGGCGGTGGATTTTTGATGCCTTTAATATCAATTACTTTAGGGCTTATAGCTTTAATGAATTTACGGTGCATTTGATGAGTCTTTTTCATTTCGTGATCGGTGGGCTTTTAGATGACACGGCGGTTTTTTCTCGGACTTGGCTCACTGGGAAATCGAAATGACTTGACCTTCAAACAAGTTTCGGATATAGATTATGGAAGATTGCATGCAAAATGATCAACAAAGACAAGCCATTCAAGATTGTGGAGTCATTGCGTAAACCTTTAGGGATGGATCAAACTCACGGTAGTCGGGGAGATGGAAATCTCACCGCTTCCGGAGTTTTTCGCAATTGGTGGGCTTCGTGGAAAGAGGCGGAACTTAAGCGGCTATGCGGGCCATCCAATACGCTTCCTCAAAGGGATGGAACCAACTATGGTTGGAGATCATGTGGTGGAGTTGTTTGCGTAAGAAATCCACCTGGAGTACTTAGCGCCATTTTAGTATGTGGACACTCTCCACCTTCTTTCGAAATGGATTTTGTGGTGTCGCACATCTTTAGGGAAGGAAAAGCGGATAAAGCAAGTCGTCGCAGGTGGATACATGGTGGGGTTCGCCCCAACGTCCATTATTGTCCCCTTACTCGGGATTATGTTGGTCAATCGAATTATAGGTTTGAAGTGCGTCGCATTTTTGAGTCTTGTCGGCTTTGGGCACTTTTATCACGGGGGTACTCTTTTTTTTTCCAGGGTTTTTCCCACATGGGTGGGTTTTAACTTGGAAGGTTTTAAAGGCCCCAACCATCCAAACCCATATGGTCGGCTTGTGACCATTTGTTATTTTCTTTTGACTTTGTCATCGGGCTTTAAGATGATGAGGAATAACCTTTTTCATTTTTATATATTTCGCATTTATTAAAAAAAAAAAAAAAAAAATAAAAAACTAAAAAACACTTATTCTAGAAAAAAATAAAAAAATTAAAGATTTTTTTGATTTTATATATTTAATGTAAATATATTTGTAATATATTATATAACTTTAAAATATTATATTATATACTTAATATTCGGTTCCTCGGGAACAGGCGAGATGCGGGAACTATGATCCCCGCCAACGGGGAAAAAATTCGTCCCCACGGGGAAAAGGGATTCAAGATTCCCCTGGGAACGGGAATCCCCGCCCATGCCATCTCTATGTATAGTCCCATACCTACACAGTCTCGAGAATCCTCTTATTCGGGTGTGGGATCGGTTCATTCAAATTTGAGAGCCAATTGTCCGTGCCTTCTTGCCACGGCGATCACCCGCCCTCTTCGGCCAAGGCCACAAGCGTCAAAGATTTCCGCTTGGTTCGTCCCGAACCACACCGTATTAGGAACGATACCACGAACAGCCCGCTTTTCCGGACGATTCCCCACAAACCAACACGAGTCTTTCAGTGCGCTTTGTCCTCACTCACGCGAACCCCGAAGAGCTGAAGGGGTCACCCATCATGTTATTGCTCCAGGCCAAGCGCGCTTAACTTCGAAGTTTTTACATGATGAGCACCAGAAAAGAAGATGCATCTTGTTGATATGAGTAGTACCTATCAAATCTTTTAAGCCTTCCTCAACTGTATAGTCCAATACCTACACAGTCTCAGAATCTCCTCTTATTCGGGTGTGGAATCAGTTCATTCATGTTCCCCTCCTCCTAGAAGCCTGCCAGGAGCCGCTCATTGTCCGTGCCTTCTTGCACCGGCGATCACTCCCCGCCCTCTTCGGCCCCGGGCGTCACAGGGAGACACCTATACCAATGGGTAATCGAGATAATGTTATAACTCGTCTTACGGAGCTTATCCAGTGACAATCTGAACAAATTCAACAACTCATCCATCATAGAGATATAGCTGGAGAACATAGAGCAGAGATGAATCAACCACTCCAAAGGGCGGATCAAGTCGAGATCGTAGGAGAAAGGTTCCGAAAGCTAAATCCACCAACTTTTGAAGATGCATTAGATCCTACAGTTGCAGAAGACTGGTTGAGGACTTTAGATAACAGAAGAAGAAAAAGTAATGTGTGCTTCATTTATGCTTCGTGGAAGTGCGGGACATTGGTGGGATAAAATGACGAGCATAGAGGATGTCACAACAATGACCTGGGAAAGATTTAAAGAACTATTCCGAAACAAGTACTTCACGGCTCCTGTTCGTGTAATGAAGATGAACAAGTTCATACAACTACGCCAAGGAGCTATGGATCGGGGATTATATTCGCAAATTTGAAGAATTGTCCAGGTTTGCCACTCACATGGTTAGCACTGACGCACTAAAAGTAGAGAGATTCCTTGAAGGTCTGATGCCAGAACTATATAGAGATGTCAACATAGCAGGAATTCAATGAGTAACCTATTCACAGGTTGCTGAAAGAGCACTAGTGGCAGAACAAGCTGAATTAAGAATCTTCCTTGCCCAGGAAGCTAGACGCCAATTCAAACAAGGACAGGGACAAGGATGGGCTGGAAGTCAGAAGAAGAGAGTTTTCCAAGTTCAACAGCCACATAAACCCAACTTTCAGCCACGTCAAGGACAACAACAATGGGAACAAAATAAGCGTCAAAGAGCTGATCAGGGCAAGGCACCTATAGCACTACCTTTTTGTCATAGGTGCAAGACTCAACATACTGGAAATTGTCCAGTAGAGACAAGAAGATGTTTTACGTGTGGAATGACAGGACATCTTGCTAACGTATGCCCAAACAATCTGAACGCATCCGGACAAAAGAAAGTGCTAGCTAGAGCGTTTACTATCACCAGAGCAGACGCAGAGGCTAACCCATCAGTGGTGACAGGTAAACTTCTTATCTTTGACACCCCAACATTCATATTATTTAATTTGGGAGCGACACATTCATTTGATCCACTGAGTACGTGAGGAGACTGGGTAGGACACCTGATAGCTAAAGTGGGTTATAATGTGATAATTCTCTCAGGAGATTCCAAGTAGACTAACCAGATTTTGAGACCTTGTGTTATTCCAATTGAAAATAGAGAATTTTATGCGGATCTAATTGTGTTAGCCATGAACGACTATGATTTTATTTTGGGTATAGATTGGTTGTTGAAGTATGGTGCTACAATTAATTGTTAGAGAAAATGGAGATATTTCAACCCCTAGGAGAATATTCATTTACCTTCGCTGGAATCACGGCCCACTTAAGATTTCCAACGATATTAGCACTAAAGGCATGGCGTTTATTAGACGCTGGCTGTGAAGGATACCTAGTAAGTGCCATGAGCATCGGTGAACAACACCAACCAACCCTTGATGAAGTTCCAATAGTAAGAGAATATCCCAATGTATTTCCGGATGATCTTCCTGGATTACCACCCAACCGTGAGATCGAGTGTGTTATTGACCTACTTCCATGAACGTCTCCAATCTCTAAAGCTCCATACCGAATGGCTCCATCTGAATTGAAAGAATTGAAGATCCAATTGCTGGAGTTGCTAGATAAAGGTTTCGTTAGACCTAGCTTCTTGCCATGGGGTGCACCGGTCCTGTTTGTGCGAAAAGAAGGATGGTACGATAAGATTGTGTATCGACTACCGCGAATTAAACAAAGTTACAATTAAGAATAAATACCCATTACCTCGAATCGATGATTTGTTCGATCAACTTCAAGGTGCTGCAGTGTCTTCAAAGATCGACTTGCGATCCGGGTACCATCAACTAAAAAATAAAAATAGATGATATACATAAAACAACATTCAACACGAGGTATGGACACTATGAATTCCTAGTGATGCCGTTTAGGTTAACGAATGCCCCCGCCGCTTTCATGGACTTGCTGAATCGGGTATTTAGAGGTTTTCTAGATAAATTCGTTATTATGTTTATCAATGATATTTTGATCTACTCTAGAACAAAAGAGGAGCACGTTGAGCACTTAAGAATAGTGTTAGAGGTTCTAAAAGCAAAACGGTAAGGTGATTGCGTATGCATCTAGACAATTGAAGGACTATGAAAAGAACGATTATAAGTGCCCAACATGAAAAACCTTTGAGAAAATGTTCTAGTAGAAACACATTCGACACATTATATTCTTCATATCCAGGAGCTACCAAAATGTACAAGGATTTGAAGATGCATTACTGGTGGCTAGGCATGAAAAGGGATACTGTACAATACGTGGAACAATGTTTAGCATGTCAAACAAATAAAGGCAGAACACAAAAGGCCAACTAGAACGTTGCAATCCTTGCCTATTCCAGAATGGAAATGAGAAAGGGTCACCATGGATTTTGTGACAAGTTTGCTCAAAACTGTCAAGGAACACGATTATCATTTAGTACTGCTTATCACCCTCAGATCGACGGACAATCACAACGAACGATACTAACTTTAGAAGATATGCTTAGAGCCTGTGTTCCAGATTTTCAAGGACAATGGAGTAAATATCTACCTTTGATAGAATTCTTGTATAACAATAGCTATCAAGCCACAATCGGGATGGCTTCCTATGAAGCATTGTACGGCAAAAAGTGTAGATCACCGATACACTGGGACGAGATCGGTGAAAGAAAGCTTTTAGGTCCAGACCTGATTCGAGAAATGACAGAAGCCACAATGCAAATTCGGCAGATAATGGAAACTGCTCAGAGTCGACCAAAGAGTTACTCGGATCAAAGAAGAAGAATGCTAGAATTCTCCGTAGGAGACCAAGTGTTTTGCAGGTGGCACCAACGAAATGAGTATTGCGATTTGGAAAGAAAGGAAAGCTCAGTTCTAGATACATTGGTCTGTTTTATATTACTGAAACAATAGGCGATGTTGCATAGACTTACCCGCATCAATGACTCAGGTGCACAATGTCTTTCACATTTCTATGTTGAGAAAATACGTTGCAAACCCATATCATATTTTGAAGTTTGAGCCAATAGAGTTAAAAGCAGACTTGAGCTACGAAGAGATACCTCATGTGAAGATATTGTTATGAGAAGTAAAGAAACACAGGAATAAGGAAATCCCATTAGTTTTAGTGCTTTGGAGAATCAATCAATAGTAGAAGCTACTTGAGAAAGAGAAGACGAGATGAGGGCTAAGCACCCTTACTTATTTCGGTAAGTAAAATTTCGGGACGAAATTTTTATAAGGAGGGGAGGATGTAATACCAAAGCCTCTCACTAATTACTAGGCCAATATATTTTATGCAGTACATGTTGGTTACGTAATTTTTTACATAATCTGATTATTTTATACGAGATGGCTAATTCTATAATTTTGGGACTCAGTTATAGTGATTAGTCGTTGGACTACTAATTTAGGTAGAAAAAGAAACGTAGTGTACATTATTAGCTAATGTGCAGTAATATAAACCACTTTAACTTTATTAATTGATATGTGTTATATATTATCTCTTGATATATATAAGCCTCTACATGCAAGCCATCAAGTGATATTAAATATATATACATTCAGACGCATGCATCATCATCTAAGTGGATAGATGATTAACTCTCTAATGTGTACACATATGCGGACAGGTGTTGACTTCTAATTAACCCCAATTAGCTTAAAAATGGTGTCCTGGTAAATATAATATACTTTTATTTTATCCCCACACAACCGCCTTTATAAGTTTAAGATAACAATTCATATATACATACATATATCACATATATGGCTATTAATCACACAACATTACACACGGCTGGGAATAAAAAAAAAAAGAATCGAGAGAGTAAAATAGCAAGCGTGAAATTGCAGGGAAACGAGAGATTCGGTAAGTGGCCTCCAAATCGATCTTTTCTTTATCTAGTTTTTACTATGATACAAATTTAGTTTAAATACGGATTTCAGCCTTGTCTGTGTGCTGAATATGAGAAATTGCTATTGCACTTATAATAAATTTTAATAAATCACAAGAAGATTTTTTTGAATAAGTGCGAATATATATATAAAAATAAAAAAAGAGTAATCCTGATCACAGGCAGATCAGGTAACCAAATGAAAGCCTGGAAATAATGTCAACAACCAAAACGGAGTGGTCACAAGCCGACCAAATGGCTGAATGGTTTGGGCCTCGTTAAAACCTTCCAAGGTAAAACCCACCCTTGTGGGAAAAACCCTTGGAAGGAAAAAGAGTACCCCCAGGAAAAAAGGCGCCTAAAAAAGAAACCTGAAGCGGTGGCGCATTAAGTAACAAACCTATAATTGGATTGGCCAACATAATCATCAGTGAGGTATTGAAGAAGGTCTGTGGGTGGGACGCCCCACCAGGTGCCACTCTCCGTCTTCTTGCTTAGCATGTATGCCACCCGATTGCCTTCGCGAAAGATATGAGAGACTACAAGATCAGTGCCACTTAGCAGATGCAAGGTTTGGCGCCAATAGCTAAGATGGCGCCATGGGACCTCCATCGTTCTCTTCTCCAGCAGGTTCACCACATACATCGAATCCGATTCCAACCAAAGATGTGTCGGCCTTTTTGCAAATGCGTATTGAATCGCCCACATTGCTGCAATCAATTCAGCTTCAAATGCGTACCCTGAACCACAGTGATGGACAAAGCATCCGCGAAAGAATCCTCTACAATTCCGGAAGACACCGGAGGCTATTAGATTGCCCGGCGTCCCTGAAGCGCTGCCATCCGTGTTAACCTTGATCCAACCGGGAGGGGTTTTTGCCACTGGACCTCCACAATCTTCGGAGCATGCCTAGCCCTTCTGGGAACTCTTAAACCACGCAGATAAAGAGGTCCTGCTGATCGTTATTCATGCATCCCCGATCCAAAGATGCCGATTCAACAATGAGTACCTGTAGGTGGATGAGCGCCGCCTCCGGAGTCCAGATTTTGTTGTGGAAAATCAGTTCATTACAGATGTGCCAAATAAGCCAGATGCAGGATAATATTGCCACATGCCAAAGGAAAGCGACCTGGTCACTAAAATGAAGAGACATAAGCCGTACCAGCAGTTCATTGAAACTGTAAGTCTGGAGGGGGTGCACGTGAAAGGCTTGGAAGATCCAACGCCATATATGCCCTGCAAAAGCACAAGAAACAAATAAGTGATCAACCGATTCCCCCGATTCCCTGCAAATAACACAAACCGAAGGGCCAGTAAACCTTCCCCTAGCTCATAAAGAATCGTGGACTGCCAATCGGTTGTGTATAGCCCTCCATGCCACCATCGATCTCCGTTAGGGATATCTTTGGGACCAAATCCAAGAACCCCATCTAATCGCGGGCTGGGGCGTAAATAATTATAAGCCGTCTTCGAGGTAATCGAACCATCCTCTGAGTTCATCCAAACACGAGTATCCCAGGATGTAGACGCAATTGGGACGCGCACAATAGCTCGAACCAGCTCCAAATAAGCCTCCACAAAGGGGAAGTGCCATGATCCATCATAAAAATAATCAAGAGATATGGAATAAATATCTATAATCCTGCGGAATGCCAATTTCACAAGAATGGAGTATCCCAACCAATTATCAATCCAAAATAATACCTCGGAATTGGCCCGGGATCCAACGAGCACCATCAGCGAAATGAAATACGGGGTTTAATCCCGGACCAAATAGAAGAATGAATAAAGGACCTCCGGATATCCCCATTTCTAGTAAAGTACCATTGTCTGAGGGTCCTGAAAACCACCGAGTCCGAGTTCAGAACCTTCCAGCCCAATTTCATTAAGAAAGCCTTGTCAGCATGTATTCCAGTTGACCACTACCTTTCCTTTAGAATTCACGTCCCCCGTCCAAATGAAATTACGCATGGCTTTTTCCATTTGTTTTAGCAGCGTGGCATGCCATTTATAAATCATCATGGTGTGCACGAAAGAATTAGTTATCACCGAGTTAACAAGGCAAACCCTACCAGCAAGGGAGAGAGACGAGCCTTTCCATCGTCAGAACTTAAGGATTATCTTGTCATAGATAGGCTGTAAATTCGCGACCTTTGGAGCTCCCTTGAAGATTGGAGCGCCCAAGTAGATGGTGGGGAACGCCCCTAGATGAATCCCCAGAATGTGTTGCACCCTCCCACGGACATAATGCGAAACATGCGCCCCGAAATAGACCTTGGATTTCTGTGGACTAAACACTTGACCCGAGATATCTGCATAATGAGTAAGAATCTGAAGCAAGACTCGGGCATTGGATGAAGACGCCCCACACATGATGACAATATCGTCCGCATATAAAATGGATGATGGAAAGACAATACTCCTTGGCGCCGTGAAGGCAGATAACCGGGAATGATCCATCGCTGCTGCAATAAATCGACCCAGGACCTCCTCCGCAATACAAAACAATAGGGGTGATAAAGGATCCCCTTGTCTGACTCCTCTGGAACAGGGAAAATAACCAACCGGTGTCCCATTCAATAGCACTGATATTCTGGACGACCGAAGAACCACCTCTACCCAACGCACGAACGTCTCGGAGAAACCGAAACTGCGCAAGACATGGAGTAAAAAATCCCACCTCAATGTGTCGAATGCCTTGCGAATATCGATTTTCAGAATCATATTCGAATCTGTGCGCCCTTGTAAGACATTGAACCCTTCAGATACCATGGCATTACACTCATGAATTTGTCTACCCGGGATAAAACCAAAGAGTCGGAGATAAATAATCAACAATAATCGAACCCAAGCGCGTAGCCAATATCTTCGTGATAATCTTGAAAAGGAAGTTGCTCATGACAATCGGGCGGAAGTTTTCAATGACATTTGCATCCTTAGTCTTTGGGATGAGTGCCATGAAACTGGCATTCAATCCCAGAGTTAGTGACGAATTACTAAAGAAAGAGCGAACAACGTCTGTTACCTCAGCAGAGATGACATCCCAGAAATGGCGGTAAAAAATCCCATTGAACCCATCAGGTCCCGGAGAACTGTCTGAGTCCATATCAAACACCATGTCCGCACCTCGTAATCGAGGAATGGCTATTAGGCTGGCATTATCCCGCGCCCCAACCATTGGAGTGGGCACCTGGTCGACTAGCGAGAAATCCGTGGTAGAGCTCCCAGTTTCCGCAAAGAGCTCCTCGTAAAATGAAATAATATGATTCCCAAGGACCGTAGCATCATCAGTGAAGTTCCCTGCCACCATGAGCCCCTGAATCCCCACGCGGCCCTTACGAATCTGGCTACGCCGATGAAAAAATGTTGTGTTACGATCCCCATCCTTAATCCAGGCAGTGCTTGCCTTTTGCTTAAGGAATTCAGACTGTGACTGCAACGTCTGCGAAAGCTTCAACTGGGCGTCCAGCTCACTATCCCGGAGAGAGGAGGTATAGCCCAAAGCCTCAATATCTGCCTGAATCTGACGAAGATGCTCCATCTGTCTCTCCACGCTGCGATTAACATCCCCAAACACATCCCTGTTCCAATCTTTAATAACATATCACAATCGCTTGAGTTTCCTCATGACACGCAATAAAGGGTTGTGCGTGTCACATGGAGAGCCCCAAGAGGTTGTAACCAAATCCCGGAATGAATCATGTTGAACCCACATACGCTGAAAATGAAACGGAACCGGACCCCTGGTAATGGCCGAAGAACAAGAAACCAAAATGGGGTGGTGATCAGATCCAATGTGAGGAAGAACTAAGCCCTTGACATCCTGCCAAAGTGCGAAAAAAGGACAAGTAGCCAGGGCTCTGTCCAACTTAGCCTGAAATAAAGATAGAGGCCTTTGGGGAGAGCACCAAGTAAATGAATTCCCCGTCGTCGATACCGCAAACACACTGGCGTCCTCTATGAAATCCCTGAAATCCTGGCACGAGGCTTGGGAAAGAGTATCATTGCGCAAACGCTCATGATGTCCCAAAACCGCATTGAAATCCCCAACAAGCAAAAGATCAGTCAGACCCAAATTCCGCAAATCCAACCATAGCTCACGTCGTGTAATGTAATCACACAAACCATGTGTAAAGCCAACATGAAAAATCAAAGAACCAAATTGAACATGGAAAACAATACACTGGGTATAAGACCAGACCTGATTTAGAATTGTGATAGTGGAGTCGTGAAGTACCCAAATGTCTGGCCGCCCAATGCTTCGAAAACTTTGTCCCGCAAGAGTCAAATCCAGGCTATGCCAATAAGAGTCGGAAATAGTCGAAAAGTCCACCTTAGGTTCACAAATAGCCATAATGGAAGGCTTATGCTTATGAGATAAAGCCTTAAGAACATTGAGAGATGCAGCATTCCCGATCCCCCTGATGTTCCAGAAGATGCAATTCATTGAGACGGTTGGGGGGGAGTCGCCCGTGATGATCGCACGGTGAAAACAGGCGTGTGACGCGTAGCAGAGTATGATGGTTGGGGATGATCCACTTCATCTGCATAGTCCGCCCATTTTTTAGAAGCTGCAAAGTTCATCTCGTGTGGTTCTGAACTTTCGTTTCAATAGTAACATCATGAGCAGGGGGCGACGGCCCCGACGTAACTTTCTGGAGAATTCGATCTTTAGCTGAATCCAAAGAGTTGTCCCGGAAGGCACGACTCAGAGCACGAATAGGCTTCCCCAAAGGATGCTGTACTGTGATCGGCATAATTGTGGAGGCTGAGACGGTTCTCGTACTGGAAGTACTGGCCTTGGGCGATGACCCCCTAGCTGGATACTCGGCATGGTCATCTGTGGGTTGCTGATCCTGGGATTCGACTGAACCAAGAGCCTCGAAGGTGTTACCAAGATAGATTTCTGGAGGGCAAGTGACTATGGCACGAGGAGGAGATCATGCGGGCGTAGTCGAACCCGTATTTCCCATTGAGTCATCAACGGTCTTGCCCTTGTCCTGCTGAACAGGACGATAAACTCTGCGAACCCTGGAATGCCCTCACTGTACTGAATTGTTGCGATTAATAGGCTCATGTGGTCGTCCCTGGGCCGGTGACGTGCGCCCATCCTTGTCCGTATTACCCACTGTGTTAAAATGACAAGAATATGTAGAGTGCCCCGTAACACCACACCTCGAGCAAAACTGAGGGAGTTTTTCATAATCGCGCGAAACAAAAGAACACTTGCGGTCGTTCCACCATAATGTGTTGTTCCAGCGGTTTAGAGAGGTCAACGTCCACCAGAACCTGGATGAAATGACCCAAAGAACCATCCAGTGAGCGCTGATCAATTTGTAATGGAGTCCCAAGAGCGCTGGCAATTCCCATGATATTATTGGGGTCCCAGTATTCCAGGCTGAGTTCAAAAATGCGTACCTAGACACTGGCCACGGAAGTTTGAACCTTGTAAGGGGTGAAGTCCGGCACCTATGGAGACAGACGAATAGGCTGCCCACTAAACAATTTGACACAAAAAAATCCCTTTCCCAAGGGAATTAGTTTCCAGTCATTCTTAATACCCCATAATTCAGTTAGGCATTTATGCAAAAGCATAGTCGCCCATGGCTTGTTACCTTTTCCTAAAATAACCCTACCAATCAACGAGTAGGAAAATTGACAAAGACGTTCTTTGGTAAACATTATCATCAATGGTAACAGAGTAGTAATCACCTTTGCGAACCGGTTTGGGGATGGAATGAGTTTTACCAGAAACCACTGTGGAAAACAAATTGGTGTTACCTGAAACCTGAGTCGTGGAATCCAGATGATTGGTGTTTGCAGCCGAGGTTTTTGCAAAATTGGGATTCATAGGATGGGGATTTCCAAAAACCACTTTCGCGTAAGAATTAACTTGATGGCCAATATTATAAGCCGAATGTGGAGGGTTCGACGCATTGGGGTGGGCCATGTTGGCGGAGCATCCAGCAAGTTGAGGAGCATTCATGGATGGACATGCAAGAAGAATGCCCTGAGGATGGGAGACTGTGGCCCAGGGGTCATCACTCCCCTGGGAGGGGACCACTCTAGAGGGCAGAGTGGCCGCTGGCCCCTCATGGAGACTAGAGGGGCCAACCCCCCCATGGCCATAGGCATCCATGGGGGTAAAGAGAGCATCCCCCATAACCGCCACATGGGGGGGACCACAGACATGGCAGCGGGCGCTTGGGGCAGATGGAGGTGCAAGACGTCGCTGGGGGTCAGGCCTTCCTGCAGGTATGATGTGGTCGGGAAGGTAGGAGGATGCGCTGAGGAAGGCGCCCAAGGCCACTATCCGTCACTGCGCGTAGAGGTTCCTTCTGGTGGTGAGATATTCGTGCAAGGATGCTGAGGGCCGCTGCCATTGTTGCTCGACAAGAAGGTCCAAGGAACCCCGTAAAAGGAGAACATCCCTGACTTCAATTGTGAGCCGTGATCAGGCGACGTTATGCGCAGAGAGGAAGGTTGCGATGCTGATTATCCACGCGGAGCCGCAGCGGATGGCTGCACAGGCGATGTTGAATCATTCGGAGGACGAACCGGAGGGGGTAGGTAATTCAAACTCAGGTCAAGAAAAGAAGGTGAGTTCGTCATGATGATTTGCCGACCAGGTCGCCGGAGACGACGCCAGCGACGGAGGCGGGCACGGACGCGCCGACGAACGTAGGGCAAAAATTGGAGATAGAATTTTAGAGAGAGAATTTTTTCTTTTTTCAGAGAACAAGAAGATAATATTGGTTAGCCTTCATATAATTTATAATTTCCAAATTACTTGTTTCAAGTAATTTACCGGAGATTTTGATAAGATTTATATATTTATTGAACAACTCAAGAGATATTAGAGGAAAACTTTGTGTAGCATGGAGTAATTAGGAAGGTTAATTAATACATTAGAAATTTTGATCTTACTTTAAAGGGTTGGAAAAGTTGGTAACATTCTTTCTTAAATTACTAAGAGATACGTATTTTGTTAGCTAGGAAAATAAAATAAAAAGAAAAAAAATAGAAAGAGAAACAGATTAGTTTTATATAATTAATCTATTTGTGTATTATGTATTTGAGATTGCAATAGGATATAAGATACAGAAACTGAGATGTGCTTTTAAGTGGTGGGGATTATATGTAATTAAAAAAAACGAAAAGGATTATAATTGGAACGATACTTGATATTTTGGGGTTTGATAGAAGGGCTAGATTATGCTATTTAAGTAAGGTTAGAATAAACAAAATTTATAAATCGAGGTGCGTAAGAGATTCCACTAATTTTAGATTGTAGTTTCAAACTTATGTTATAATTTGATATTAAGTTTAATGTGATTCTATTATAATAGGGATAGTTTACGTGTTAATATATTTGATATTATATCTCGTATTATTACAGATTGTTCACACCCCAAAGGCTGGGGAATTAAAGTTACAGTAAACAAACCAGTAAAAATATATGGAACAACAGGGCAAGGTAAGTAAAATTCCATCTGCAACTTTAATGCATGAACATAGTATTGTCTGAATTGATTGTATTATATGTGACGGTGGTACCTTGTTGAATATACGTGGATATTATATGCTGCATGATTGGCTTGTAATTTGTTGCAATATGGTGCTTGGTGAGCCATTGAATTATCATTCACAGCATTTGCATGTGCATGCATATTACCAGAGGATGTTGCATGCACGAAAATATTTTCTTGAAGAAAATGAATGTTTATTGACCACTGCTAGTGCACCGAGGCACGCTGGGCGTGCTTATGATATATATTTAGGTATAGCAAGTGGGGTACTTCCTGGTGAACACAGAGCTAGATGGGAGATGGGCTCTCGGTGGGTCACAGGAGGATGGACCATTTGTGGGTACCTATGTTATGACCCTGCGGGGTGGGATTCTTCTTGGCGAACACAAGGGACACAAGTAGGAAACCCTTGACTGGGCCGCGGGAGGATGGTCCACATGTAACATCATAACGATATTATTGGCCATTTGATTATTGTTGTGTGCAAAGCTCTTTTCCGGTGCATAGTAGTTGGGTCAGGGGCCCAAATGAAAGAAAATGGTGAATAAAGTATTTTAACTCATGGATTTTACAAGTGAGCATTACATGTTGGAAAAGCATCACTATTCTTTGGACATGCATGATTTTTACTTGCTGAGCTTTAGCTCATGTAGTTCATGTATTGCAGGTGAGCATGACAATACCTGAGCCGTTAGCCATCGGGCAATCTGCCGAGCTTCGTCAGGTTTTGAGGATCATGAATATGGATGACGACCTGTCGGGCTTGTTTTTGGGTTCATGTTGATTTTGCTTCTGTTGTGTTTATGAAGGAACTCCTACTATTTATATCTTTTTAAGCTGTATTGTAAAAATATGTAAATAGAGTGATGGTTTGAGTTTTGGGTTTGTATATCTAGTCATTGTGTTTACGTACAAATAGGGTTGACTGGCCTTTTGCCTCTAAATGATAAAATTGTTGTTGCAGTGTACAGGGTTTGTTTCATTGATCGTCTGTTATTAAATTTAAACACAGGAAAAAAAAAAATTACACGTTTTAAAAAGGATTTGTAGTCGAGTTGTGCTATTTAAATATTTTCCAGTAGTAGAAATGGGGATGGGCATCACATCACAGGCTGATCAGGTAACCAAAAATAAGCCGGGAAATAATGTCAAAAATGAAAAGGTTCCTGTAAATACTGTCAAGAACAAAATGGACATAAGCCAACCATATGGCTGAATGGTTGGGGCCTCGTTAAAACCTCCCAAGGTAAAATCCACCCTCGTGGGAAAAACCCTTGAAAGGAAAAAGAGTACCCCCCAGGAAAGAGAAAGGCGTCCAAAGGAAAAGAAACCTGAAGCGGTGACACACTAAGTAACAAACCTATAGTTGGATTGGCCAACATAGTCATCAGTAAGATAGTGTACAAGCTATGTGGGCGGGATGCCCCACCATGTGCCGTACTCCGTCTTCTTGCTCAGCATGTCTGCAACCTGATTGTCTTCCCGTAAAATATGCGAAACAACGAGATCCATGTGTGCCAGAAGATGAAGTGTATGGCGCCACTTGCTTAAGAGACGCCAAGGAACCCCAGTGGATCTCTTCCGCAGCAACTCCACCACATAGATCGAGTCCGACTCCAGCCACAATTGAGTCCAGCCCTTCTCGAAAGCGTAATGAATTGCCCGCACGGCCGCCATCAGCTCCGCCTCAAAAGCAAAACCCAAACCACAACTTTCCACAAAACAACCACGAAAGAAGCCTCTGCAATTTCTAAACACCCCAGATGCTGTGAGACGCCAGGGCACTCCCACGGTGCTGCCGTCCGTGTTGACTTTGATCCAACCCGGCAGAGGTTTTTGCCAAGTGACCTGCACAACCTTCGGGGCCTGTCTTGGGCGCCCCGGAACACGAAGTCTGTGGAGAACGAAAAGGTCCCGTTCATCAATATGCATGCAGCCTTGGTCTAAGGAGGAAGACTCCCGAATCATGACATGAAGGCGTAGGATGACCGCCTCTACTGTCCAGTGTTTGTTATTGAAGGTCAAGTCATTTCTGATTTTCCATATGAGCCAAATACCGGATAACACTGCAACCCGCCATAAAAAGGCCGCCAGATTTTTATTGAAGCTATAAGCCCTAAAATAATGGATATCAAAAGATTCAAAATCCACTGCCAGAGGGCCCCTACAAAAACACATGAGACAAACAAATGGTCAACGGATTCCGCATCAGCACAACAAAGACCGCAAACCGAGGGGCCTTTGAAGGAACCCTGCGATAACAGAACATCCAATACCGCAAGTCGATTATGGATGGCACGCCATGCCGGAATCGAACGTCTTTCCGGAATGTGAGGTGACCAAATCCAGGAACCCCATTGAACAACAGGGGAGTGAGGGCGCAGATAGGTGTAAGCCGACTTCGAAGTGATACTCCCATCATCAAAAGGTATCCAAGTCCGCGTATCTGATGATGCCGGAGCGATGGGGACTCTAACAATATCCCAGACCATATACAAATATGCCTCTATGAACGAGAAAGTGAAATGCCAAGTCCCGTCATAAAAGTAATCCGAAATGCGATGCCGGAATAAATGATGCCTGTACTCCTGCGGAATTCCAATCCTGTCTGCAATGGTGTAACCCAGCCAATTGTCTAGCCAGAATAAAATGCCTGAATTGCATCGGGGATCCAGCGGCAGTCCTCCAAGAATCCCAAGATCCCAGGCCGAATCCCTCCCCAGGTGGAAGAGGTGATGAACGAACGGCGTGGAAATCCATCGGGAGTCAAAAAGCGCTTTCTGAGGGTGTCGTAAACCAAAGAGTTTGAAGTCATAATCTTCCAACCCATTTTCATAAGGAAAGCATGTAAGTCCAAGCGGCTACGATAATCTAGAGGGGCGGTGAATATATTATCTCCATCTTTTCGATTTTGCCCTCTTTTTCAAACCGAATGCTCAAAGACAATAATAAAGGTGCGGAATGTAAACAACACACGTCGATTTATAGAGGTTCAACTCACCTAGGGCCTAATCCTCTACCACCCCAGTATATCCGGGATGGATTTCAAAAAGAAAAAAAGATTTTATTAATTACCAAAATTAATACAACACCAACTTACAACAACATCTTGAAGAGCACCACACTCTTCTTCAACACCACCTTTGAGATTACCACAATCTCTTCTTGAAGATTACCACAATCTCCAACGGCACCTTGTGAAGATTACCACAATCTTCAACCTTGAAGAATACCAAATTCTTCAACACCTCAACAAGAAGATTACCACAATCTTCTTACACCTAACACCTAGATCACCCAAGTGTATTCATACCACAAGAACACTCACAAGGATATCTTGTGTTGAATGATAACCCAAAAATTCAAGATTACAACTCGATAATGAATTATACAATTGAGTGCAAGTATAATCAAGAATAGCCTAGACCTCAAGGATGTGAAAGTGATAAGCTAGGCAAATTACAACAAGAATAATGACAATAGAAGACCAAGTGTTTGCTTGAGTATATCTTGTTGTGTTGTGTTGTTCTCTCTTGTTGTGTTGCTTCAATTTTTCCTCTATTTATAGAAGATGTCTTGTACATGATAGGCTCCTCTTGGGGACATAAATTCTGTAAAAAATACCAAGACAATTGAAGAAAAGAGCTGTTAGAAATCAACACCTTAAATCAAGGAAAAGTTGTCTGTAAACTCAACGGATAGTTTGCTGTCAAAAGAGGGGTTCGACCGGTCGCGCAGAGATAAGTTGAAATTGAAAACTCTGCAATTTTTACACAGGGGGACCAGTCGGAGGGGGGTGCGACCGGTCGCCCTCATGTTGGACTGGTCGATCATGACCAAAATAGGGAAACAGATGAATCTGTTCTTCGGGGGGGCTTTAGGCACCGGTCGCCCCCCTTGGTTTTCCCTCCATCCCTTTTTCTATTCCAAAACTCAACACAGGTACGGGTTGCCCTATAGGGCGACCGGTCGAGCCTGAAACATAAGTATTATCCAATTTTATATCGAAAATAAACTCCAAGAAATACTCCGAAAAATAGTACAAACATTTTAGACCGATCGGGAGTATTAGGACAACATTCAGGGACATAGTTTTGATGTAAAAACATTTTGACATTAAATCATTAAAAGCGTTGTCCATTTTAGTCGAAAACAAACTTGAAGAAATACTCCGAAAAATATTAAAACCATTTTAAATCATTTAGGAGTATTTGGACAACCTTTAAAAACATTGTTTTGGTATAAAAACAAAATCATCAAAATCATGATAAAACCATTTATCAAACAATCTCCCCCTTTTTGATGATTACAAACCAAAACAATTCAACAAGACCGATTTTGAAAACAAAACGATTTTGAGAGGCGATTTTGAAAACAAAAACAAGTTTTCCGGTCAAAAATGAATATCCGTTGAGAGTGACAACATTCCGCGCAATATAAACGCAAGGATGAGAGTAGAGATATTCAAACACATATAGCAAATGCTCCCCCTATCAACATGCACAACAAAAGTAATATAGAAGCAACTTCAACATAAGCTAAAATCTTAGCTTTTCGATATTGAGCTTAAGTATCAAAAACTTGAGCTTAAGTATCAAAAACTTAAAAGCTCCCCCTGTCAAAGAGACATCATTAGAACCGTATATAAGTCCATACTACAACCAATGGACCATGATTCATACATAACCATAATGCACCAAGTGGACTATATATGATCCACAACTTATGGCTTTATGAAGCCATAGCTTATAGCTTCTTTTCGTTAAGCTTATCTTAGCTTCTTTGAGCTAAAGAGCTTATAACCTGTTTCTCCCCCTTTGGAATCATCAAAAAGAATGTTAGCACGATAAATACATCATATATTCATATCAAAGTGCGCAACTAAACCGATGTATCGAGCTATTTGAATATTGAAGCTTATAAACCAAATAGTAGGGAAAAGTCGAATCATACGACTTGTAGAAGTTTATGAAAACTCATTTGATAAGCAAAACATGATCTCTATAAATATATAAGACTTTTGAAATCGAGAGAATCATGTAGGTGATGAATTTTTCATTGAAACGTTTTATCGAACACTTGGCGGGCGTCAAAAATTGAGAAAGATATATATAGCCCTTGTAAATGAAATCAAGCCAAGTTTTTTCATCACCAAATGCAATTTAACAAATGTCAATCATCAACAATCAATAAGCTCATCACAAAAATATATGAATTGCATCAAGAAAAATACATATAAGCCACAAACTCAAGGGTTCAACCCAATTGAGCTAAAGAGAGTGAAATTCTTACCATTCGATCGGTAAAGATGAGCAATGATGATGATAATCGAGCTAGACAATCCCCAAAATATATAATTTATGCAACAAAACACATTTGAAGTGAATTGTGTGTGAAAATGTCAAAGGGGACGAAAATAAAGTTGAAAATGTCAAAGGGCATGGGCGACCGGTCGAGCTGGTGGGCGACCGGTCGGCCCCTGCCCTGGCAGCCCACTGTTTTCAGTTCTGTTTTGAAATCCGAAATTTGATCCAAAAATCCGATTTTTCGCCCCTAAGTTTTAAAAACGTGCAAAATGCAAACGTAGACCTCATTCAATATACATTATGTCATAATCAAGCTCAAAATGAGGTAAAATACTCAGCGGTTAACGATTAAAAAGTCCGCGAGTTATCCTTGAGACGGAATTAAACACATATCAAGGTTTTTGTTAAAAACTCAATCCCTTTTAAAAAGAAATATCCAATCTCAATATGTTTAGTTCGATTATGACGAACTATATTTTGAATACGGAAAACCGTATAATAAATACCGGACTTGTTATCCCGAAAACTAAGAACATTTTAAAACTATGGATATACAAGTCATAAGAAAAAGTGCCATTCAAATATTTGAAAATTTCTTTTAACGGCACTTTAATGAGATTCATTGGGATAGTTTCTGAAGCCGAGCATATTGACATAAGGCATATGGAATGTCGAGTCTATAGGAATAATACAAGAAAACATACCTCGAATTTATTTGTCGGCCGATATGCCTTTCTCAACCTTTGTCAATCTTTAGCCATAGAGGTTGAGATGGTTCTTCTTTCTTCAATGCTTAACTCCTTCAAGAGTTCTTTTGAAATATAGCCATCTTCTTGGTCCAAGCAAGAAATTGAGTTCCCCCATCATACTCATCTCAAGCTCATCTAGTATCAACTTAGAAAAATATTTCTTGCACAAATATTTATTAGTAGCACCAAAAATATTCTCATAAATATGCACAAGTAAACAATCTTGCCCTTTTTCAAAAACAAAGAGAGTATTATCAACTTTACCTCTTGTAAAATCATTTAGCAAAAATAGCTAAGTCTATCATACCATACATGGGGTACTTGTTTTAAACCATACAAGGCCTTTTATAAAAATCATTTGGCCTAGAAAAATTTAAAACCCTGGAGGTTGTGTTACATAGACTTCTTCTTGAATAAAACCATTGAGAAAATTGGATTTAACATCCATTTGGTAAAGCTTGAAATTTTCTTAAAACAAGAATGGGCAAGTAAAATGCAAATAGCTACTAAATGTGCTATGAGTGCAAATGTTACACCAAAATCAATTACCTTCTTTTTGAAAATACCTTCGAGCTATTAACCTCACCTTAGTTCGACCAATGTTGCCTTGGCCATCAAGTTTGTTCCGGAATACCCTTTTTGTCTTCTTCATCACTATCATCATAGGGTATCCAATTGATCTAAGGTGTTCATAATAGAACATTTACATCCAAATATTTTGAGGTAACTAATATTTGGAGTACTTCATTTCTCATCTACACAACTTAACAGACTCATTAACGGCATCGCTTATATAAGCAAAAAAAAAATAGCCCAAGTGTAAAAACATGCCTCAATCATCAATCACAAAATATTTTGCAAAAGAGCATAGTAGAAATAGACACTATATATATAGACCATGAAGGAAGAAACACATACTATGCATTTAGAAGATCATCAAGAGTCTAATAAATCATGCAAGTTCAAATAAGCTTAAGAAAGCTACAAAAGGTCTCTTTTGAAATTTGAAAATCCGATAGCATATAGTTGATACCTCATTTAAAAGAAGTAGATGAACAAGAGTTGACAAAGCAAATATGTGCAATCAAGTATCGAATAGTGCCTTTCAAAAAATCTAAAAATCCTCTTAATGGCACTTGTATAAAATACTTTGAAAAACAAGCACATAGGCATATGGCAAAACATATATCGAGTCTATAAGAGTAGGACTAACACAAGTAAACGTACCTCGATAGTTTATGCCTCTTTTGACAAATAATGACGTAAATGGCCATTTGTGAAAATATGTAATTCCTACACAATTCTTAAAACAAATCTAGCACAGATCATAATGGTTAAAGTGTAGGCTAAGAGATATCACAAGTAAGCTCATGCCATAAAAATCCATAAGATATGATAAAACACTTTAGTGTACAAAAAATCCTTGAGAAGTCACTTTGATGATGATGGCTTCTTTGATTACTCCATTTCCAAGGTTTGTTACCTTCCCATTGTTGATAGTCTCTTCTTCTTTGAAAATCATCTTGTTGATGATGTCTTTCCCATTTCCAAGGATTTTGTTCTTCCCATTTTTGATTATATCTTCTTGGAAATTGGCTTTGTTGAAAATAGTTTCTCCTTCTTTGATCAAGTGAAACGTTCATTTGATGCCTTCTTGGCGGTATGAATGTTCTTCGATCATTATTTCGCCGGGTACCTATAAATAAATTATTTTGTGGTACCCTCAAGTGTTTGGGTCCTTTAGGATTAGCGTTGAGACTTTTAGGTCTCCAATAATGATTAGAGCTATTTCTAGCCCGACATTTATTAGCCGTGTGACCCTCTTTACCGCAATAAAAGCAAGTAATAATTTTAGAAGCATAATGACAAAAATGCTTAGAGACTTGATTCTTTTTCATATGATTGATAACATTAGGCTTATGATCAAGTTCTAGTTTCGAATTATCACAACAATCAACAATATCGGTCATATCATTGGTACTCAAGTTGGATTTAGATAAATCCTTTTTCATGCCTTCAATATTCTCAACAAGAGTACTATTTTATTTTTCAAGGTTTCTAACCTTGTCAAGTGTGGTGGTGTGAGCACATGATAGTGATTCATAGGAGGTAAATAAACTATCCTTATCATTTTTCAAAACATTGAATTCCTTTTTCAAATTTTTGTATTTAACAAGTAAGCTTTGGAATTCATTTTGAAGTTCATCATAATCATTTTGCAAATCACTATAATCATTTTGTATAACAATATCATAGGAGGTAGAGGGTTTAAAACATACCTCGTTTTCTTCTTCGATGCCCATAAAACATTGTTCGACTACTTCATAATTGGAAGTTGTAAAAGGCTTGTTCCTTAGATTTAAACTTGTATCCCTTTGAGAAGTATATGCTTTTGAGTTGCTCCTATCATTTGCATGTACTTCATGAATGGCTTCTAATTTTTGCCATACTCCATGAGCCGATCTAATCCCTACTATATGTTCATATACCAAATTAGTAAATGAACAATACAAAATATTGAGAGCTTTACCATTTAAGGAGATGATTTTCTTCTCTTCATCATTGAGCTCTTTGAAGCCTTTGGAGGTGTGTGGTGTGTCTATCATCGGAATAGATTCTCCATTTATGACGATGTTCCAAATATCGAACCCGCAACCTTGTAGATAACATCCCATTCTTTCTTTCCAAAATATAAAATTTTTGGAATCAAATAGTGGTGGCTTGGTGGTGGAGGTGCCGGAAAGATGAGCTTCGTTCGTAGCCGACGATCGTTCCTCTTCACTCGCGATGTGAAACGAGCTTGCCAAAGAGTTTGGCTCTGATACCACTTGTAAGTCCAAGTGGCTACGATAATCTAGAGGGGGGGTAAATAGATTATCTCCATCTTTTCGATTTTGCCCTCTTTTTCAAACCGAATGCTCAAAGACAATAATAAAGGCGCGGAATGTAAACAACACACGTCGATTTATAGAGGTTCAACCCACCTAGGGCCTAATCCTCTACCGCCCCAGTATATCCGGGATGGATTTCAAAAAGAAAAAAAGATTTTATTAATTACCAAAATTAATACAACACCAACTTACAACAACACCTTGAAGAGCACCACACTCTTCTTCAACACCACCTTTGAGATTACCACAATCTCTTCTTGAAGATTACCACAATCTCCAATGGCACCTTGTGAAGATTACCACAATCTTCAATCTTGAAGAATACCAAATTCTTCAACACCTCAACAAGAAGATTACCACAATCTTCTTACACCTAACACCTAGATCACCCAAGTGTATTCTTACCACAAGAACACTCACAAGGATATCTTGTGTTGAATGATAACCCAAAAATTCAAGATTATAACTTGATAATAAATTATACAATTGAGTGCAAGTGTAATCAAGAATAGCCTAGACCTCAAGGATGTGAAAGTGATAAGCTAGGCAAATTACAACAAGAATAATGACAATAGAAGACCAAGTGTTTGCTTGAGTATATCTTGTTGTGTTGTGTTGTTCTCTCTTGTTGTGTTGCTTCAATTTTTCCTCTATTTATAGAAGATGTCTTGTACATGATAGGCTCCTCTTGGGGACATGAATTCTATAAAAAATACCAAGACAATTGAAGAAAAGAGCTGTTAGAAATCAACCCCTTAAATCAAGGAAAAGTTGTCTATAAACTCAACGGATAGTTTGCTGTCAAAAGAGGGGTTCGACCGGTCGCGCAGAGATAAGTTGAAATTGAAACTCTACAATTTTTACACAGGGGGACCGGTCGGAGGGGGGTGCGACCGGTCGCCCTCTTGTTGGACCGATCAATCATGACCAAAATAGGGAAACAGATGAATCTGTTCTTCGGGGGGGCTTCAGGCACCGGTCGCCCTAGGGTCGACCGGTCGCCCTCACCGGTCGACCTCCGGGTCGACCGGTCACCCCCCTTGGTTTTCCCTCCATCCCTTTTTCTGTTCCAAAACTCAACACAGGTACGGGTTGCCCTATAGGGCGACCGGTCGAGCCTCAAACATAAGTATTGTCCAATTTTATATCGAAAATAAACTCCAAGAAATACTCCGAAAAATAGTAAAAACATTTTAGACCGATCGGGGGTATTAGGACAACATTCAGGGACATAGTTTTGATGTAAAAACATTTTGACATAAAATCATTAAAAGCGTTGTCCATTTTAGTCGAAAACAAACTTGAAGAAATACTCCAGAAAATATTAAAACCATTTTAAATCATTTAGGAGTATTTGGACAACCTTTAAAAACATTGTTTTGGTATAAAAACAAAATCATCAAAATCATGATAAAACCATTTATCAAACAAAGCATTGTTGGCAACAAGGATGGAGCGGACGCCCAAGCCTCCTTCCACCCAAGGCATACAACAACGACTCCAATTAACCACCATTGATCCTTTAGAGTTCACATTTCCAGTCCAGATAAAATTACGCATGGCCTTATCCATTTGCCGTAGCAATGTTCTAGGCCACTTGTAAACCATCATCGTATGCACAAAGGAACTGGTAATCACTGAATTCACCAAACAAACGCGGCCATCAATAGACAGAGAAGTCCCTTTCCACCTTCTGAACTTGAAAATAATCTTATCGAAAACCGGTTGTAAATCACCCATTTTAGGCGCATCATTGAAGATGGGGGCGCCTAGATAGACCGTAGGGAAAGCGCCCCTATGCATTCCTGTAATCGTTTGAATACGTCCTCGCACATGATTAGAAACCCAGCTACCAAAATAAGCTTTAGATTTGGTACAATTGAAAATCTGACCCGAGATGTCCGCCTAAAGATTGAGCAACTGAATAATGATATGTGCATTGCTCGTGGAGGCCCCATACATAATCACAATATCACCCGCATACATAATAAACAAGGGGAAAACCACCTGCTTAGGCGCCCAGAAAGGGTGAAGCTGATTTATGAGAACCACCTCCTCAACCAATCTACTTAGAACGTCCTCCGCGATGCAAAAGAGCAGAGGTGATAACGGATCCCCCTGTCTAACCCCTCGAAAGGAAGAGAAGTAACCCACAGGCGACCTATTCAGAAGGACTGAATTTCTTGAAGATTGAAGAATAATCTCAATCCAGTGAACGAACACCTCAGAGAAACCAAAGCGACATAAAACATGTAACAGAAAACCCCAGTTAACCGTATCAAATGCCTTGCGGATATCAATCTTTAAAATTATATTGGCATCATTCTGACCCTGCAAAATATTGAACCCTTCCGAAACCAAAGCAATACAACCGTGAATCTGCCTACCCGGGATAAATCCAAACTGAGTAGGAGACAACTAAGAAGAAATGATAGAGCCCAGATGGGTCGCCAAAACCTTGGTGATAATCTTAAAAAGAAAATTACTCATCACGATCGGCCTAAAGTCCCTCCACCGCGTTAGCCTCCTTTGTCTTTGGGATGAATGCCATAAAACTGGCATTCAATCCCGCCGTAAAGGACGCCGTGATGAAAAAGTAACGGACTGCAGCCACCACCTCATCTGAAACAACGTCCCAAAAGTTTTGATAGAATCTCCCACTGAAACCGTCCGGGCCGAGAGCACTATCCAAACCCAAATCAAACGCCACTTTTTTAACCTCTAACTCCGAAGGAATAGCCATCAAAAGCGCATTATCAACCGTGCTAACTGTAAGGGAGATAAGCTGGTCAACCAAAGTGTAATCCGAACTTGTTTGTCCCGTGTCTGCGAAAAGGTCTGTATAGAATGAAATAATATGATTCCCAAGAACCACCGGATCATCTCTGTAACTACCATCAACCATCAAACCCTTAATCCCTAAGCGTCCATTTCAAATCTGGCAACGGCGATGGAAAAATGCTGTGTTGCAGTCCCCATCCTTTAACCAAGCTGAGCAGGCTTTCTGCTAAAGAAAATTGGACTACATAAGCAACGTGTGAGACATCACATTCTGCGCCTCAAACTCCATATCCCTGCGTGCCTCAGTGAAACCCTCGGATTCAATATCCGCTTGAATCTGACGGACCCTTTCCATATGATAATCCACCTGCCGATTAACATCCCCAAATACTTCCTTATTCCAAACCTTAATCATCTGACGCAACCTCTTGAGTTTCCACATGACGCGTTGCAATGGATTGGACGATGCGCACGAGAGCGCCCAAGAGCAGTCACAATATTACGGAAAGAATCGTGATGGATCCACATGCGCTGAAAACGAAAAGGAGACGGACCCCTGCTAGTGGAAGAAGCACAAGAAACTAAAATAGGATGGTGATCGGATCCAATGCGCGGAAGAACTAAGCCCTTAACAACTTGCCAAAAAGAGAAACATTAGCTAGTTTCTAGGGCTCGATCCAACTTAGCCTGAAGGAGAGAGAGAGGCCTTCGGGGGGAGCACCAAGTAAATGAATTCCCCGTAGTCGGCACCGCAAATAATCCTGCATCCTCCAAGAAGTCCCTGATGTCCTGACAAGAAGCCTGGGATAAAGTACCACTGCCAGAGTGCTCATGATGTCCCAACACAACATTGAAATCCCCAATGAACAGCAGATCAGTAAGACCCAAATTCCTCAGATCCAACCAAAGGGCACGGCGAGCAACATGATCACACAAACCATGAGAAAGCCAAGATGGAAAACCATAGAACCAAATTGAACTTGCAAAATAAGACATTGAGAAGAAGACCAAACCTGGTTTTGGACTGAAATACTCACATCGCAAAGGACCCAAATATTCGGGCGCCCGTTCGCTCGGACACACTGAGCAACGAACCTGAGACCCAAGCTACTCCAGTAAGAATCCGAAATGGATGAGATGTCCACCTTAGGTTCGCAAATGGCTAAAATAGAAGGTTTATGTTTTTGACATAAAGCCTGAAGAACATTACGAGATGCAATGTTCCCAATCCCCCGGATATTCCAGAAGATACAGTTCATTGAGACAGCGGGGGAGGTAGCGCCCGTGTCGATCGCAAGGTAAAAACAGGCGTGTGGTGCATTGCAGAGTCTGACTGTTGAGAGTTACCCACTTCATTTGCATAATTTGTCCATCTCTTAGAGGTTGCAAAGTCCATTTCATGTGGCTCTTGATGCTCCGGTTCGATAGTAATGTCATGGACTGGGGGCGACGGGCCCGACGTAACACTCTGGAGAATTCTAGATTTAGCCGAGTCGAAGGAGCTATCCCGAAAAGCACGGCTAAGAGCTTGAATAGGTTTCCCCAAAGGATACTGAACCGTAATAGGCATAATGGCGGATACCGTGCCAGTGCTGGAAGTAGTAGCCTTGGGAGATGACTCCTTTGCTGGATAGTCGGCCTGGAAATCTGTGGATTGCTGATCCTGGGTTGACTGAACCAAGAGCCGCAAAGGTGTTACCAAGGTGGATATCCGAAGAGCAAGACTATTGCACGGGTAGGAGAACCTGCACGCATAGCCCAACCCGTATTTCCCAATTAGTCATCAACGGCCTTGCCCTTTTCCTGCTGCACAGGACGATAAACTTTACGTACCCTGGAGCGACCTCGTTGCACTGAGCTAGTACGAGAAGCTGGCGCCCAGGAACGCCCCTGATTAGGAGATGGACACCGTTCTGGAGCCGAATTACCCGCGTTACTAAGACGGCAAAAAGATATAGAATGTTCCGTAACGCTACACCTTGAACAAAACTCTGGTAGTTTCTCATAACTGACTGACACGAAGGTGCACTAACCAATGCGTTCCACCATGATGTGGTTCTCCAACGGCTTTGAGAGATCGATATCCACCAGAACCCGAGCGAAATGACCCAGAGAACCATTCAGTGAGCGCTGATCAATTTGTAGTGGCTTTCCAATAGCACTGGCAATCCCCAGAATGGTATTGGGATCCCAGTATTCCAAACTGAGCTCAAAAATGCGAACCCAAACACTGGCCACTAAAGTTTGCACCTTGTAAGGATTAAAATCCGGCACCCATGGAGATAGGCAAATAGTCCCCGGGTTAAGCAACCAGTTGGTGCATTGTAGAGCTCGTGATCGATCCTGCACATTAAACAGCTTGACACAAAAAAATCCCTTGCCCAAGGGAATTAATTTCCAATTGTTTTTAATACCCCATAAATCAGATATGCGTTTATGCAAGAGCATTGTCGCCCATGGCTTGTTACCTTTTCCCAAAATAACCCTTCCAATTAAAGAATAAGAAAATTCTGCTAGGCGTTGTTGGTAAACATTTTCATCTATTGTAACGGAATAGTAATCTCCCTTTCTGACAGGCTTAGGGATAGAATGTGATTTACCAGAAACCATTTGGGAAAATGGGGTGAAATTACCTGGGGCCTGCGTAGTTGAATCCATAAGATGGGTACCTGAAACAATTTTAGCAAAAGTATGTCCCAAATTGGGATTGGGAATATGAGCCGAATGTTGCAGGTTAGTTTCATAGTTGGGTGTCGTTGACGAAGATATTCCAACAATCTGAGGTGTTGTGGAGACTATGAGTTCCCAATCTGTTGCTGATGACCCTCCTCTCGTGTCCCCAACACGGTCCCTAACTCTAGAAGTTAATAAATGAATTGCTTGTTCTGGAACATTAGGGGGATAGGGAACGTCGCTTCTCGCAATGTTCTCAAAACTATTTGTCAACATCATAATCCCTCCTTGGTCCCCATTTCTGAATCGAAGTGGAGTTGGACGCTATTCATGATTCTTACTGGGTCAGTCTGGGTTTACAGTTTGTGGTGCAGAATTTTCGTTCTTCTGGGAGATTGGATATTTCTTATGAAAATCATAAGAAATGGCGCTCATCGCTGCAACTAATTCGGCCTCAAATGCATGTCCTGTTCCACACTGCTCCACAAAACCACCACGAAAAAAATCACGATAAGTACGATAAACCCCCGCTGCCGTAAGACGTCCTGGAGCACATGTAGCGCATCCATCCGTATTAACATTAATCTAGCCAAGAAGGGGAAGAGACCAAAGCACTGGAATGATGCAAGGGGCCTTAGGTGGACGACCCAGAACCTTCAGCCTATGGAGACAAAGTAAATCCTCCTGGGTATTCTGCATACACCCTTTGTCCAAAGAAGCAGACTCAATAATCATCGATCTCAACTGAACCAGAGGCTCGTCAGTAGTCTAATTCTTGTCATTAAAAACAACATCGTTGCGAATGTGCCATATAAGCCAAAAGCAGGAAACGATCGCCACCTTCCAGAGAAAAGCAATCTGCGCACTGAAATTGAATTCCATTTTTTTTTGAATAAATGCGAGAATATATATATATATATATATATATAAATGAAATAAGAAAGAATGGTGGCTGGGAGTTCGATTCAACCTCGCTTAATTGCCACCTTTCTAGGGGACTCCCGCTTTCTTCCATCCAAGTCTGCTCAGTCACTTCAGCTTCTCTTCCGTTTTAACCCAGGAAACACAAACGTCGGCTGCCATCTGTCCGATCATCTCAGCTACAGTCGCCGGCATCGTTGCCGGTGTCCTCACCGGCAGTGCTCGTCATGATGTCCCCATATGACTTTCATGGGATGACTTCGAACTATTTAACCCCGCCTATTCGTCCTCCAAATCCATCGACAAAGCCCACGATGCCGACCACTGCGGATAGTCCGATCATGGTTGCTGCTACGACGAGATCTCCGTCGACGGCGACTTCATGGTACTCTTCCTTCGGAATACCATCATCTTTCGTTCCCAAGCGATCGTCTATCCCTGCCCCAGCCCCTACGCACCTAGGGTTAGTGCCGCCAGAAAAATACCTATCTTCGATGGTTCCGACTTCTTCATCATCTACACCTGCTGCTCCTCCGTCCGTGCAGCAACTACGCGAGCAGTCTCCAGCCTCGTCGTCCAACCATGCACATCCAGCAGAGACCCTTGTTGCTGCTGCTGTCCTTGATCATGGCAGGCCTCCGCAGGGGGCGCCCTCCCCCCAGCCTTTGATGGGCGCGCATATAAGGGGGGCGCAATTCCTTACCCCCATGGCCGCTGCCAGCCATGGGGGGGCCGGCCCACCGGCGGCTACATACCCACCATCCCAGGCCGCCCCCCCAGGGGAGTGATGACCCCTGGGCCGTTGTCCACCTTCCACATGGTCCCCCGCACACGAGCCCACATCCTATTTCAGATTCAAAGAACGCGCCACAGACTGCTGGAAATCCTGCTCCAACATCATCCGATTATGAAACAAACTTGCGACATTCGGCTCATACTCCAAATGCTAACCCCAATTTTGGATATTCTTTTGCCAAAATAGTTGCAGGTACCAATCATCTGGATTCCACGACTCAGGCCCCAGGTAATGCTAATTTGTTTTCCATAGTGGTTTCTAGTAAAAACTAGTCTATCCCAAAACCGGTTCGAAAAGGTGATTACTATTCCGTTATAATTGATGAAAATGATTACCAACAACGACTCGCTGAATTTTCCTTCTCTTTGATTGGAAGGGTTATTTTGGGAAAAGGTAACAAGCCATGGGCGACTATGCTTTTGCATAAACGCCTATCTGAACTATGGGGTATTAAGAATGACTGGAAATTAATTCAATTGGGCAAGGGATTTTTTTGTGCCAAATTGTTTAGTGCGCAGGATCGATCTCGGGCTCAGCAACGCACTAATTGGACGCTTAACCCTGGTACTATCCGTCTATCGCCATGGGTGCAGGACTTCAACCCTTATAAGGTACAAACCTCCGTGGCCAGCATTTGGGTACGCAATTTTGAACTAAGTTTGGAATACTGGGACCCCAATAACATCATAGGGATTGCCAGTGCTCTTGCGAATCCATTACAAATTGATCAGCGCTCACTGGATGGTTCTTTGGGTCATTTCGTTCGGGTTCTAGTGGACATTGATCTCTCTAAGCCGTTGGAACAACACATCATGGTAAAACGCACTGGCAAGTGCTCTTTTCTTCACGTCAGTTATGAAAAACCCCCTCAGTTTTGCTCGAGGTGTAGTGTTACGGGACACTCAACAACTTCTTGTCGTCTTAACAATGCGGGTAATATGGCTACGGAAGGACGTGCATCACCGGCCTAGGGACGCTCACGGGAGCATGCTACTCGCCATAATTCAGTGCAGTGAGGGCGTTCCAGGGTTCGTAGAGTTTATCGTCCTGTTCAGCAGGACAAGGGCAAGGTCGTTGATGACTCAATGGGAAATACGGGTTCGGCTATGCGCATAGGATCTCCCCCTCGCGCCATAGTCACTTGCTCTACGGACATCCATCTTGGTAACACCTTTGAGGCTCTTGGTTCAGTCGACTCCTAGGATCAGCAATCCACAGATTACCAAGCCGAGTATCCAGCTAGGAAGTCATCTCCCAAGGCCAATACTTCCAATACGGGAACGGTCTCCACCATTATGCGTATTACGGTTCAGTATCCTTTGGGGAAGCCTATTCGTGCTCTGAGCCGTGCTTTCCGGGACAACTCCTTGGATTCAGCTAAAGATAGAATTCTACAGAAAGTTACGTTGGGGCCGTCGCCCCCTGCTCATGCAGTTACTATTGAACCAGAGAGCTCAGAACCACACGAGATGAACTTTGCAGCTTCCAAGAGATGGGCAGATTATGCAGATGAAGTGGGTCATTCTCAATTGTCAGACTCCGCTTGCACCACATGCCTGTTTTTACCGTGCGATCGTCACCGGCGCCACCCCTCCCACCGTCTTAATGAATTGCATCTTCTGGAACATCCGGGGGATCGGGAACGTTGCATCTCGCAATGTTCTTAAGGCTTTATGTCAAAAGCATAAACCTTCTATATTGGCTCTCTGTGAGCCCAAGGTTGACTTTCGTGACTCAAAACTTTTGGGATAATGGCCGGGCAGATATTTGGGTTTTTCGCGATTCCACTATCTCAATTCTTAATCGGGACTGGTCTTCTAACCAATGTATTGTGTTGCAAGTTCAATTTGGTTCTTTGGTTTTTCATGTTGCTTTTGCTCATGGTTTATGTGATTACATTGCACGACGTGTGCTTTGGTTGGATTTGAGGAATTTGGGTCTTACTGATCTGTTGATTATTGGGGATTTTAATGCGGTTTTTGGACATCATGAGCGCTCGCGCAATGATACTCTTTCCCAAGCCTCTTGTCAGGATTTCAGTGACTTCATGGAGGATGCTAGTTTTTTTGCGGAGCCGACTACAGGGAATTCATTTACTTGGTGCTCCCCCCGCAGGCCTCTATCTTTACTTCTGGCTAAGTTGGACCGAGCACTTGCTAGTTGCCAATTTTTCTCTTTTTGGCAAGCTGTCAAGGGCTTAGTTCTTCCACGTGTTGGATCTGATCACCACCCCATTTTGGTTTCTTCTTCTTCTTCACTTAACAGGGGGCTGGTTCCGTTCCGTTTTCAGCGTATGTGGGTTCATCATCATTCATTCCGGGATTTGGTTACCACCTCTTGGGTTTCCCCATGCGACACGCCCAACCCAGCTTGCTGCGTGTCATGGGGAAGCTCAAACGGTTGCGACAGGTTATCAAAGACTGGAATAGAGAAGTGTTTGGGGACGTTAACCGTAGGGTGGAACTCTAGATGGAGCAAGTTCGTCAGATTCAGGCAGACATTGAGACTTTGGGTTATTCTGCTGCTCTCTGAGATAAGGAGTTGGACGCCCAACTGAGGCTCTCTCAGACGCTGCAATTACAATCCGAATTCCTTAAGCAAAAGGCCCATTCTGCGTGGCTTAAGGACGGGGATCGTAATACGGCATTTTTTCATCGGCGTACCCAGATTCGTACGGGGCGCACGGGGATCCAGGGGCTTATGGTGGACGACAGCTACACGGATGATACAACGGTCCTTAGGAATCATATCATTTCTTTCTATAAGGAGCTCTTTGCGGACACCGGGGATTCCGCTTCGGATTACTCTTTAATTGACCAGGTCATTTCACCAAGGGTGCGGACGCAGGACAATGCAAGCCTTACAGCCATTCCCTCGGATTTAGAGATTAAGGAGGTAGTTTTTGATATGGATTCAGATAGTTCTACGGGGCTGGACAGGTTCAATGGGATTTTCTATCGCCATTTCTGGGATGTTATCTCGGTGGAGGTGATTGCTGTTGTTCGATTTTTCTTCAGTAATTCGTCACTACCTCTGGGTTTGAATGCCAGCTTTATGGCCCTCATCCTTTGACTAAGGATGCTAATGTCATTGAAAACTTTCGCCCTATTGTTATGAGCAATTTTTTGTTTAAAATCATCACGAAAATATTGGCTACACGTTTGGGCTTGTTTATTGCTGCCTATTTATATCCGACGCAGTTTGGGTTTATCCCGGGAAGGCAGATTCATGATTGTATCGCCATGGTCTCTGAAGGGTTCAATGTCTTGTAGGGCCGCATGGATTCGAATATGATCTTGAAAGTGGATATCCGAAAGGCGTTTGACACACTGAAGTGGGATTTCTTACTTCACGTCTTGCGCCGCTTTGGTTTCTCAGAGGTTTTTGTTCGTTGGGTTGATGTTGTTCTTCGGTCGTCCAGGATATCAGTGTTGTTAAATGGGATGCCAGTAGGTTACTTTCCCTATTTTCGAGGAGTCAGACAAGGGAATCCTTTATCCCCATTATTCTTTCGCATTGCGGAAGAAGTCTTGAGTCGGTTTATTGAAGTGGCGGGAACAATCGCGCTTATCTTCGTTCACAGCGCCCAGGGGTATTACATTTCCACCATCCATCTTATACGCGGATGATATTGTTATTATGTGTGGGGGGCTTCTTCAACCAATGCCCGTGTTCTTCTTCAGATTCTCACTCTTTATGCAGATATCTCGGGTGAAGTGTTTAGTCCACATAAATCGAAGGTTTACTTTGGTTCGAGGGTTTCTTCTTATGTCCGTCGGAGGGTGCAAAATATCATGGGGATACTGCCCGGGACGCTCCCCATAGTATACCTGGGCGCCCCCATCTTCAAGGGTGCTCCTAAGGTTGCAGCCTTACAACCCGTCTTTGATAAGATTATCCTCAAATTCAGAAGATGGAAATGTTCTTCTCTTTCCCTTGCTGGTAGAGTTTGTCTTGTCAATTCGGTGAGTACTAGCTCTTTTGTGCACACCATGATGGTTTACAAATGGCCCGTTACCCTGCTCAAGCAAATGGAAAGGGCCACGTGTAATTTCATCTGGACGGGGGATGTGAATACTAAGGGAAATGTGGTGGTTAATTGGAAGAAGTGTTGTATGCCCAGAAATGAAGGGGGCCTGGGCGTCCGCTCGATTGTGGTGGCTAACATGGCTTTCTTGATGAAATTGGGTTGGAAGGTCGCGCACTCGGACTCGGTGGTGTTTAGAATTCTGAGGCGCCGTTACTTTTTAAGGGATGGGGCGATCCGGCAGTCCTTTCTCCCTTCTTCTATTTGGGCTAGTATTAAACCCAGCATTACGACATGCTTGGAGGACTCTCGTTGGATCCTAGGGGCCAATTCCGATGTGTTATTTTGGATTGATAATTGGCTGGGCTATTCTATAGCAGACATAATTGGCACCCCAGAGGACTATAGATACTTATTTCATCAGCGCATTTCGGACTATTTTTATGACGAAACCTGGCACTTTACCTTCTCGTTTGTGGAGGCTTATCTGGATCTGGTCCGGGCTTTAGTTCGCGTCCCTATAGTGCCGGATTCCAGAGATACACACGTCTGGTCGAACTCTGAGGATGGATCGATCACATCGAAGGCAACATATAATCACATCCGTCCCCATAATCCCACAGTCAAGTGGGGATCTTGGATTTGGTCGCAACACATCCCGGAACGGAGAACGGTGGTGGCGTGGCGCGCTATTCACAACCGGCTGGCTATTGTGGACTTACTACGAGCTCGGGGAAGTTTCACTGGTCCTTCGGTTTGTGTTCTTTGTTGGGATTCAGCAAAATCGGTAGACCATTTATTTGTCTCTTGTGTCCACCATTAGCTTGTAGCTCAAGTGGTATCACTTACCCTTTATAAGGGTGTTGGCCAGGGTTCGAACCCTGCACCTTTCAGTTTATTTGGAATTTATCCCCTCCCCGCTAACCAGTACTCCCAACTTATTAAAAAAATTGTCTCTTGTGTCCTTGCAGGAGTTCTCTGGCGTTGGATCTTTGATTCATTCAAGGTTCAACATTTTGAGGCTTATAGCTTCAATGAATTGTTGGTGCGGTTAATGACGTTCCATTTCAGCGATCAAGTTGCTTTCCTTTGGCATGTGCTATAATCTCTTGCATATGGCTCATATGGCATATCCGCAACGAACTGGTTCTTCACAACAAAGTATGGACTTTGGATGCGGCTATTATTCGCCTTCGAGTACTCATTGTAGAATCATCATCATTGGATCGGGGATGCATGCACAACGACCAGCAAGACCTGTTTATCCTGCGCAATCAGCGAGTTTCAGGAAGGTCTAGAAAGGCACCGATGATTGTGGAGGTTAACTGGCAAAAACCACTCCTGGGTTGGATCAAGGTTAATACGAATGGAAGCGCATCAGGAGCGCCGGACACTCTCACTGCTTCAGGAGTCTTCCGGAACTGTAGAGGTTTCTTTCGAGGGTGCTTTGTTTATCATTGTGGTTCGGGCTATGCGTTTGAAGCTGAATTGATAGCAGCAATATGGGCAATTCAGTATGCTTTTGCTAATGGTTGGACAAAACTTTGGCTGGGGTCGGACTCGTCGTATGTGGTGAACTTGCTGGAGAAAAGACCAACGGAAGTCCCGTGGCGTCATCTCAGCTATTGGCGCCACACACTTCACCTTCTTGCATCCATGGATCTCGTAGTCTCACACATTTTTTGGGAAGGCAATCGGGTTGCAGATATGCTGAGCAAGAAGACGGAGGGAGGAGGCACATGGTGGGGCGTCCCACCCGCAGAGCTTCTGCAATATCTCACTGATGACTATGTTGGTCAATCCAACTATAGGTTTGTTACTTAGTGCGCCACTGCTTCAGGTTTCTTTTCCCATTTTCTGGGCGCCTGTTTCTTTCCTGGGGGGTACTCTTTTTCCTTTCATGGGTTTTTCCAACAAGTGTGGGTTTTACCTTGGGAGGTTTTAACGAGGCCCCAACCATTCAGCCATATGGTCGGCTTGTGACCATTTTGATCTTGACAGTTTTTCCAGGAACCTTTTCGCTTATGACATTATTTCCAGGCTTATATTTGGTTACCTGATCAGCCTGTGATCAGGACAACTTTATTTTCATTTTTTATAATATTTCGCATTTATTCAAAAAAATATATATAAAAATGAAAAAGAGTAGTCCTGATCACAGGCTGATCAGGTAACCTAAAATTGAATTCCATTAAATGAACCAGAAATTCATTGAAACTATAAACATTGCAGAAAAGCCACAGCGAATGATGCAGCAATCCAATCCCAGAGTGCTCCTGCAAAATCATAAGAAACAAAAATGTGATCAATCGATTCTGAGTGAGAATAACATAGGCAACAAGTAGTAGGACCGATAAATCCTCTGTGATGGCGGACGTCCATAATAGCCAAACGTCCGTAAATATCCCGCCAAACCACAACCGTGTGCCTTTTGGGAATGTGAGGAGACCAGATCCATGATCCCCATTTAACAGATGGGAAGGACGATCGTAAGAACGCATAAGCTGATTTAGAGGTCACCGTCCCATCCATAGAATTTTTTGAATAAATGCGAATATGTATATAAAAATGAAAAAAGAGTATTCCTGATCACAGGCTGATCAGGTAACCAAAAGAAAGCCTGAAAACAATGTCAAAAAAGAAAGCAAAATGGTCACAAGCCGACCAAATGGCTGAATGGTTGGGGCCTCATTAAAACCTTTCAGGGTAAAACCCACCCTTGTGGGAAAAATCCCTTAAAGGAAAAAGAGTACCCCCAGGCATCCAGAAATGAAGAAGCAACAAGTGCTAACTAACAAACCTATAGGTGGATTGGCCAACATAGTCTTCAGTAATATAATCAATAATGTCCTGTGGTGGGACGCCCCACCATGTGCCATACTCCGTCTTCTTGCTCAATAGATCTGCCACACGATTGCCTTCCCGAAATATATGTGAGACCACAAAATCCATATGGGTGAGCAGATGTAACGTGTAACGCCAATTACTGAGGTGGCGCCACGGGACCTCCGTGGATCTCGTCTCCAGCAAGTTCACCACATACATAGAATCCGACTCCAGCCATAGTTGCGCCCAACCTTTTCTAGAAGCATACTGGATTGCCCATATTGCAGCCATCAGTTCAGCCTCAAACGCGTATCCCGAACCACAATGATGTACAAAACATCCTTGAAAGAAACCTCTATAATTTCGGAAAACCCCTGAAGCAGTAAGTCTCCCCAGCGCCCCAGAGGACCTTCCGTCCGTGTTGACCTTGATCCAGCCCGGGAGGGGTTTTTGCCAGTTAACCTCCACAATCTTCGGGGCCTGTCTTGGGCGTCCTGGAACTTTCAGCCTATGCAGGATAAGAAGGTCCTGTTGGTTGTTATGCATACAACCCTGATCCAATGATGATGATTCTACAACGAGTACTTTCAGATGGATTGTCGCAATGTCGATTGTCCAGATTTTGCTATGAAATACTATCTCATTTCGGATATGCCAAATGAACCATATACATGAAAGGACAACCACACGCCAGAGGAAGGTAACCTGCTCACTGAATTGAAAATTCATTAGCCGTACCAGGAATTCATTAAAGTTGTTGGCCTGAAATTGGTGAATGTTGAATGAGATAAAAATCCATCGCCAGAGAGCCCCTGCGAAGACACATGAGACAAATAAGTGATCAATCGATTCTGTAAATTCACAACAAAGAACGCAAACCGAAGGGCCAGTAAAACTCCCCTTGGCTCGTAATACATCCAAGATAGCCAGTCGATTGTGGATCGCCCTCCACGCCACCACCGATCACCGTTCTGGGATGTGCCGCGACCAAATCCAAGAACCCCATTTCACCACTGGATACTTAGGGCGCACGTGAGCATATGCGGCCTTAGAAGCAATCAAACCGTCCTCTAAATTCAACCAAACATGAGTATCCCTAGAATTAGGGGCAATGGGGACTCGTATAATTGCCCGGACCAGATCCAAATAAGCCTCCACAAATGAGAATGTGAAATGCCATTTCCCATCATAAAAGTAGTCTGAAATGCGATGTCAGAATAGGTATCTGTATTCTTCTGGAATACCAATACGGTCAGCAATAGAAAAACCCAACCAGTTATCAATCCAAAATAATACCTCGGAATTAGCTCCCGGGATCCAACGTGAATCCTCCAAGCAAGATGAAATGAAACGTTTATTCCCAGTCCAGATAGAAAAAGGAATAAAAGACCTCCGGGCCGTCCCATCTGCATCTAAAAATCGTCGCCTAAGTGTGATAAAAGGCACCGACTCCGAGTTCATGACCTTCCATCCCATTTTCATCAAGAAAGATCTCAGAGAAACCAAAGCGCCGCAAAACGTGAAGTAAGAAGTCCCATTTCAAGGTATTAAATGCCTTACGAATATCAATCTTCAAGATCATATTCATATCCAATCTACCATGCAAGACATTGAATCCTTCATATACCAGTGCAATACAGTCATGAATCTGTCTTCCAGGGACAAATCCGAACTGAGTAGGTGATAAATATGTAGTGATAATCGAACCCAAACGTGTAGCCAAGATTTTAGTAATAATCTTGAAAAGAAAGTTACTCATGACTATTGGGCGAAAATTCTCAATAACATTTGCGTCCTTGGTTTTTGAGATTAGCGCCATGAAACTAGCGTTCAATCCCATAGGTAGTGACGAACTAATGAAAAAAAATCTGATCGCGGCGATCACCTCTACTGATATAATATCCCAGAAGTGGCAATATAATATCCTACTGAAACCATCTGGCCCTGGCGAGCTATCCGAATCCATATCAAAAACCGCTGCCTTAATCTCTGTATCCGATGGAATAACAGTCAGACTAGCATTATCGGTCGTCCCCACCCTGGGAGAAATCACCTGATCAATAGTAGAGTAATCCGGAGTGATGGTCTCATTATCCGCAAAGAGCTCCTTGTAAAACGAAATAATATGATTCCCAAGCACCGTTTTATCATCTGTGTAAACACCGTCCACCATAAGACCCTGAATCCCCGATCGCCTACTGCGAATCTGGCTCTAACGATGAAAAAATGTCGTGTTACGATCCCCATCCTTAAGCCAAGCCGAGCAAGACCTTTGCTTAAGGAATTCAAATTGTAGTAGCAAAGTCTGAGAGAGGAGATTCTGGGTGTCCAGCTCCTGATCCCGATGGGCAGCTGTATAAACCAGGCTCTCAATATCTGCCTAAATCTGACGAACCTGCTCCATCTGATATTCAACCTTGCGATTCACATCTCCAAAAACATCCCTGTTCCAAACCTTAATATCTTGCCTCAACCTCTTTAGCTTCCACATAACACCCAACAGAGGGTTGGGCGCCATTGAAGGCGCAGACCAAGAGGTAGTAACCAGATCCCGAAACGTGTCATGATGTACCCACATACGCTGAAACCGAATCGGCACCGGACCCCTGCTAATGGAAGTACAACAAGAAACCAAAATGGGGTGGTGATCAGACCCAATGCGAGGAAGAGCCCGATCCAACTTAGCCTGGAGGAGAGATAGAGGTCTTCGGGGAGTGCACCAAGTAAATGATTTCCCCATAGTCGGGACTGCATACAAACCAGCATCCTCCAGCAAATCCCTGAAATCTTGACAAGAGGCTTGGGATAAAGTATCACTTCCAGAGCGCTCATAATGTCCCAATACCGCATTAAAATCCCCAATAAGAAGCAGATCAGTAAGACCCAAATTCCTCAAATCCAACCATAGCGCGCGGCGAGCAGTATGATTGCACAAACCATGAGTAAAGCCCACATAAAAAACCATGGAACCAAATTGAACTTGAAGAACAATGCATTGAGTTGAAGACCAAACCTGATTAAGGACAGAGATGCCAGCATCACAGAAGACCCAAATGTCTGGGCGTCCGTTGGCCCGGAAGCTCTGCACCACAAACGTCAATCCCAAAGAATTCCAATAAGCCACCGAAATCGAAGAAATGTCCACCTTAGGCTCACAAATAGCCAAAATGGAAGGTTTGTGTTTTTGACATAACGCCTTAAGAACATTGCGAGAGGCAATTGCTGAGCAAGAAGATGGAGAGTGGCGTCTGGTGGGGCGTCCCACCCACATACCTGCTTCAATACATCACGGATGATTATGTTGGCCAACCCACATATAGGTTTGTTAATTAATGCGCCACCGATTCAGGTTTCTTTTTAGGCGCCTTTTTCCTGGGGGTACTCTTTTTCCTCCCAAGGGTTTTTCCCACAAGGGTGGGTTTTACCTTGGAAGGTTTTAACGAGGCCCCAACCATTCAGCCATTTGGTCGGCTTGTGACCACTTCGTACTTTGGTTGTTGACATTATTTCCAGGCTTTCATTTGGTTACCTGATCCGCCTGTGATCAGGATTACTCTTTTTTTCATTTTTTATATATATTTGCACTTAATCAAAAAACTACCTGGTCGGTTTGTGATCAGTACGCTTTACTTTCTGGTATCCTTTTCGACTTTTTTCCTTTTGCTACCTGGTCGGCTTGTGACCAGGACTACTTTTTTATTTTTTAATATATTTTCAATTCATTCAAAAAACATTGCGAGAGGCAATGTTTCCAATCCCCCGGATATTCCAGAAGATGCAATTCATTGAGACGGGGGGGGGATGGTGCTCGTGAAGATCGCACGGTAAAGACTGGAGTATGGTGTGCTGCAGATTCGGACGACTACAAATTGGCTACCTCATCTGCATAATCCGCCCATGTTTTTGAAGCTGCAAAATCAAGCTCATTTGGCCCTGGGCATTCTGGTTGAATATCAATGTCATGAATTGCTGGTGATGGACCTTGGTTGACACTCTGAATTAGCCTAGACTTGGTAGAATCTAGAGAACGGTCCCGAAAAGCATGAGTGAGGGTCCGAATAGGCTTTTCCAATGGATGCTAAACCGTAATAGGAAGAATATGTGAGATATTTCCAGTGTTGGAAGTGGAGGCCCTGGGTATTGGATCCCTTGCTGGATAATCGGATTGAGAGCCTGATGAATGTTGATCGTGGGTGTCATCTGAAGCGAGAGCCGCAAAACTGTTACTGGTGTGTGTATCAGAAGGGAAGTGACTATTGCACCAGCGAGGGAACCTGCATGCATAGTCGAACCCGTATTTCCCATTGAGTCGTCAACGGCCTTGCCCTTGTCCTGCTGCACATGACGATAAACTTTACGAACCCTGGAACGTCCTCGATGCACTAAGTTAGGTCGAGCAGCTGGTGCACGTGAGTGTCCCTGGGAAGGTGAATCATGCCTTTCTGGAGCTGGATTTCCTTCTTTATAAAGACGACAAGAGGCTGTCAAATGTCCCGTAATGCCACACCTAGAACAAAACTCCGGGAGTTTCTCATAAGTGACAGTCACAAATGAACACTGGCTCGTGCGTTCCACCATAATGTGATCCTCCAATGGTTCTGAAAGATCAATGTCCACTAGAACCCGAACAAAGTGACCCAAAGAACCATCAAGTGAATGCTGATCAATTTGCAGGGGGTTTCCAATAGCGCTGGCGATCCCCAGGATCGTAGTGGGGTCCCAATATTCCAAACTGAGCTCGAAGATTCGCACCCAAATGCTGGCCACAGAAGTTTGGACTTTGTAAGGGTTGAAATCTGGCTCCCATGGAGATAGGCAAATAGTACCCGGGTTGAGCGTCCAGTTTATACGTTGCTGAGCTCGAGCTCGATTCTGCGCATTAAACAACTTGACACAAAAAAATCCCTTTCCCAAGGGAATTAATTTCCAATCGTTTTTAATACCCCATAATTCTGATAGGCGTTTATGCAAAAGCATAGTTGCCCATGGCTTGTTACCTTTTCCCAAACGAACCCTTCTAATTAAAGAATAAGAAAATTCCGCAAGGCATTGTTGATATACATTATCATCTATCGTCACGGAGTAATAATCTCCCTTTCTAACTGGTTTAGGGATAGAATTTTTTGAATAATTACGAATATATATAAAAATGAAAAAAGAGTAATCCTGATCACAGGCAGATCAGGTAACCAAATGAAAGCCTGGAATTAAAGTCAACAACCAAAGTACGCAGTGGTCACAAACCGACCAAATGGTTGAATGGTTGGGGCCTCGTTAAAACCTTCCAAGGTAAAACCCACCCTTGTGGGAAAAACCCTTGGAAGGAAAAAGAGTACCCCCCGGGAAACATAAGGTGCCTAAAAAGAAACCTGAAGCAGTGGCGCATTAATTAACAAACCTATAAGTGGATTGGCCAACATAATCATCCGTGATGTATTGAAGCAGGTCTGTGGGCGGGACGCCCCACCAGACGCCACTCTCCATCTTCTTGCTCAGCATGTCTGCCACCCGATTGCCTTCGCGAAAGATATGAGAGACTACAAGATCAATGCCACTGAGTAAATGCAAGGTTTGGCGCCAATATCCGAGGTGGCGCCATGGGACCTCCATCGTTCTCTTCTCCAGTAGGTTCACCACATACTTCGAATCCGATTCGGCCCAAAGTTTCGTCCATCCTTTTACAAATGCGTAATGAATCGCCCACATTGCCGCAACCAATTCCAATTCAATGCGCACGTGCCCACGAACCACAACGATGGACAAAGCATCCGCGAAAGAATCCTCTACAACTTCGAAAGACACCGGATGCTGTAAGATTGCCCGGCGCCCCTAAAGCTCTGCCATCCATGTTAACCTTAATCCAACCTGGGAGGGGTTTTTGCCATTGGACCTCCACAATCCGGAGCACGTCTAACTCGTCTAGGGACCCTTAAACCACGCAGGATGAAGAGGTCCTGGCTGATCGTTATTCATGCATCCCGGTCCAAAGATCTTGATTCAACAATGAGTACTGTAGGCGAATGAGAGCCGCCTCCGAGTCCAGATTTTGTTGTGAAAAATCAGCTCATTACGGATGTGCCAAAGAAGCGGATGCGAGGATAATATTGCCACACGCCAAAGGAAAGTGACCTGGTCGCTAAAGTGGAATGCCATGAGTCGTACCCATGATTCGTTGAAAGCGTAAGCCTGGAAGGGGTGCACGTGAAAGGCTTGGAAGATCCAACGCCAAAGATGCCCTGCAAAAGCACAAGAAACAAATAAGTGATCGAACGATTCCCCCGATTCCCTGCAAAGAACACAAACCGAAGGGCCAGTAAAACTTCCCCTAGCTCGTAAAGAATCTTGGACTGCCAATCGCTTGTGTATAGCTCTCCATGCCACCATTGATCGCCGTTCCGGGATATGCTGGGACCAAATCCAAGAACCCCATCTGGGCGTAAGAATTTATAAGCCGTCTTCGAGGTAACTGAACCATCCTCAGAGTTCATCCAAACACGAGTATCCCTAGATGTAGGCGCAATTGGGACACGCACAATAGCTCGAACCAGCTCCAAATAAGCCTCCACAAAGGGGAGGGTGAAGTGCTAGGATCCATCATAAAAGTAATCGAGATACGTTCTTTGGAATAAATACCTATAATCCTCCGGAATGCCAATTTCACATCGGAATGGAATATCCCAACCAATTATCAATCCAAAATAATACCTCGGAATTGGCGCCTGGTATCCAACGAGAATCATCCACGCAGTCAGAAATACAGGGTTTAATCCCAGGCCAAATAGAAGAAGGAAGGAAGGACCTCTGGATGTCCCCATTTCTAGTAAAGTACCATTGTCTGAGGGTCTTGAAAACCAACGAGTCCGAGTTGAGAACCTTCGGCCCAATTTCATTAAGAAAGCCTTGTTAGCGCCTTGAGCGATCGCACGCCCAATCCTCCTCCTCCCCGGGCGTGCAAAGATGTATCCCGATTGACCACTACCTTTCCTTTAGAATTCACATCTCCCGTCCAGATGAAATTACGCATGGCTTTTTCCATTTGTTTTAGCAGCGTGGCAGGCCATTTATAAATCATCATGGAGTGCACGAAAGAACTGGTTATCACCGAGTTAACAAGGCAAACCCTACCAGCGAGGGAAAGGGACGAGCCTTTCCATCGTCGGAACTTAAGGATTATCTTGTCAAAAATGGGCTGTAAATCCACGACCTTTGGGGCTCCCTTGAAAATTGGAGCGCCCAAGTGGATAGTGGAGAACGTCCCTGGATGAATCCCCAAAATATGTTGCACCCTCCCACGTACATAATGTGAAACCTGCGCCCCAAAATAAGCCTTGGATTTCTGAGGACTGAACACTTGACCCGAGATATCTGCATAGTGAGTAAGAATCTGAAGCAAGGCCCGGGTATTGGAAGAAGACGCCCCGCACATGATGACGATATCATCCGCATAAAGAATGGATGCTGGGAAGATGATACTCCTTGGCGCCGTGAAGGCAGATAACCTGGACTGATCCATCGCTGATGTGATAAACCGACCCAGGGCCTCCTCCGCAATACAAAACAATAGGGGTGATAAAGGATCCCCTTGTCTGACCCCTCTGGAACAGGCAAAATAACCAACAGGCGTCCCATTCAACAGCACTGATATTCTGGATGACCGAAGAACCACCTCCACCCAACACACGAACGTCTCGGAGAATCCGAAATGTCGCAAGACATGAAGTAAAAAATCCCATCTCAATGTGTCGAATGCCTTACGAATATCTATTTTCAGGATCATATTCGAATCCGTGCGTCCCTGTAAGACATTAAACCCTTCAGATACCATGGCAATACACTCATGAATTTGTCTACCCGGGATAAAACCAAACTGAGTCGGGGATAAATAGTTAGCAATAATAGAACCCAAGCGCGTAGCCAATATTTTCGTGATAATTTTGAAAAGGAAGTTGCTCATGACGATAGGGCGGAAGTTTTCAATAACATTGGCATCCTTAGTCTTAGGGATGAGCGCCATGAAGCTGGCATTCAATTCCAGAGGTAGAGACGAATTGTTAAAGAAATAGGGAACAACGTCTGTTACCTTAGCAGATATGACTTCCCAGAAATGGCGGTAAAAAAGCCCATTGAACCCATCAAGCCCCGGGGAGCTGTCTGGATCCATATCAAACACCGCTGTCTGCACTTCCGAATCAGAGGGAATGACTGTTAGGGAAGCATTGTCCCGCGCCCCAACCATTGGAGTGAGTACCTGGTCGACCAGCGAGAAATTTTTGGTGGAGCTCCCGTTTTCCGCAAAGAGCTCCTCGTAAAATGAAATAATATGATTTCGAAGGTCCGTAGCATCATCAGTGAAGTTCCCTGCCACCATAAGTCCCTGAATCCCCGTGCGTCCAGTAAGAATCTGACTACGCTGATGAAAAAATGTTGTGTTTCGGTCGCCATCCTTAAGCCAGGCAGTTCGGGCCTTTTGCTTAAGGAATTCAGCCTGTGACTGCAACATCTGCGAAAGCTTCAACTGGACGTCCAGCTATCTATCCCGGAGAGAGGAGGTATAGCCCACATCCTCAATATCTGCTTGAATCTGACGAAGGAGCTCCATCTGGCTGTCCACCCTGCGGTTAACATCCCCAAACACATCCCTGTTCCAATCTTTAATAGCATATCGCAACCGCTTGAGCTTCCACATGACTCGCAGTAAAGGGTTGTGCGTGTCACATGGAGAGCCCCAAGAAGTTGTAACCAAATCTCGGAATGAATCGTGGTGAATCCACATACGCTGAAAATGAAATGGGACCGGACCCCTAGTAATGGTCGAGGAGCAAGTAACCAAAATGGGGTGATGATCGGAACCAATGCGAGGAAGAACTAAGCCCTTGACCTCCTTCCAAAGAGCGAAAAAAGGGCAAGTAGCCAGGGCTCTGTCCAACTTAGCCTGAAGTAAAGATAGAGGCCTCCGTGGAGAGCACCAAGTAAATGAATTCCCCGTCGTCGGAACCGCAAACAAATTGGCGTCCTCTATGAAATCCCTGAAGTCCTGGCACGAGGCTTGGGAAAGAGTGTCATTGCGTGAGCGTTCATGGTGCCCCAAAACCGCATTGAAATCCCCAACAAGCAACAGATCAGCCAAACCCAAATTCCGCAAATCCAACCATAGCTCACGGCGTGCAATGTAATCACACAAACCATGAGTAAATCCAACATGAAAAATCAAAGAACCAAATTAAACATGGAAAACAATACACTGGGTAGAAGACCAGACCTGATTAGGAATTGTGATAGTGGAGTCGTGAAGAACCCAAATGTCTGGCCACCCATTAACTCGAAAATTTTGTCCCGCAAGTGTTAAACCCAGGCTCTGCCAGTAAGAGTCGGAAATAGTCGAAAAGTCCACCTTAGGTTCACAAATGGCCATAATGGAAGGTTTATGCTTGTGACATAAAGCCTTAAGAACATTGCGAGATGCAACATTCCCGATCCCCCGGATGTTCCAGAAGATGCAATTCATTGAGACGGTTGAGGGCAAGTCGCCCGTGATGATCGCACGGTGAAAACAGGCGTGTGGGTCATAACAGAGTCTGATGATTGTGGAGGATCCACGTCATCTGCATAATCTGCCCATTTTTTGGATGTTGCAAAGTTCATCTCGTGTGGTTCTGAGCTTTCCATTTCAATAGTAATGTCATTAGCGGGGGGTGTCGGTCCCGACTTAATTTCCTGGAGAATTCGATCTTTGGCTGAATCCAAAGAGTTGTCCCGGAAGGCATGACTCAGGGCACGAATAGGCTTCCCCAAAGGATACTGTACTGTGATAGGCATAATTGTGGAGGCTGAAAACGGTTGTCGTCTTCGAAATCGACCTTGGGCGATGACCCCCTGGCTGGATACTCGGTGTAGTCATCTGTGGGTTGCTGATCCCGGGATTCAACTGAACCAAGCGCCTCGAAGGTGTTACCAAGATGGATTTCTAGAGGGCAAGCGACTATGGCGCGAGGGGAAGATCCTGCGCGCGTAGTCGAACCCGTATTTCCCATTGAGTCATCAATGGCCTTGCCCTTATCCTGTTGAACAGGACAATAAACTCTACGAACCCTGGAATGCCCTCGCTGGACAGAATTGTTGCGGTTGTCAGGGTCCCCTGGCCGTCCCTGGGCCGGTGACGTATGCCCATCCTTATTCGTATTACCCACTGTGTTAAAACGACAAGAAGCTGTAGAGTGCTCCGTAACACTGCACGTCGAGCAAAATGCCGGTAGTTTTTCATAAGTGACGGAAACAAAAGAGCATTTGCCAGTGCGTTCAATCATAATCTGTTCCTCCAAAGGTTTGGAGAGGTCAACATCCACCAGAACCCGAACAAAATGGCCCAAGGAACCATCCAAAGAATCTTGATCAATGCGCAATGGGTTTCCAAGAAACGGCAATCCCCATGATTGTATTGGGGTCCCGTATTCAGTGAGTTCAAAAAACCGCACCCAAACAGCTCATCAAGACCGAGCCTTGTATGGGTTGAAGTCGGCACCCACGGAGATAGCGGATAATACCAGGGTTAAGTGTCCAATTGGTGCGTTCTTTGGGCCCGAGAACGATCCTGCGCATTAAACAATTTGACACAAAAGAATCCCTTGCCTAGGGAATTAGTTTCCATTCATTCTTGATGCCCCATAATTCGGATAATCGTTTTTGTAAAAGCATGGTAGCCCATGGCTTGGTACCTTTTCCTAAAATAACCCATCCAATTAATGAGTAGGAAAATTCAAAGCGAGACGTTCTTTGGTAAATGTTATCATCAATAGTTACGGAATAGTAATCACCTTTGCGAACTGGTTTGGGGATCGGATTTTTACCAGAGACCCTTTGTAGAAAATAAATTGGAATTACATGGGGCCCGAGTCATGGAATCCATTTGTTTGATATACGAAGCCTGTATGAAAGTTGAGTCGTCGGATGGGGTTTCTGAAACCACCGCACAAAAGAATAAACTTGATGACCCATGTTACTAGCCGGAGGTTGTTGGGTTGACGAGTTGGGATGGCCCATGGTGGCAGAGCATCCAGCAAGGTGAAAAGCATTCATTGGTGGACATGCAGGAGGAGTGCTCTGAGGATGGGAGACTGTAGCCCAGGGGTCATCACTCCCCTGGGAGGGGACCACTCTAGAGGGCAGAGTGGCAGCCGGCCCCAAGGTAGCATGGGAGGGGCCGGCCCCCCCATGGCCATTGGCAGCCATGGGGGTAAAGGGCGCAAGAAGCGCTGGGCGGTGATGAAGGGGCGTCGCCCCCCTTTCTTTAGCCACATGGTGAGGAACCAGCCCTGGGTCGCGTACAAAGTCATTAATTTCTGGGAATAAGAGACCATCCGCTGTCATTGAGTTCTCGCCGGAAGGAGCAGAAAATTGCATGCGATCAACGTACGTTGGGGATGCAGCATGCTGTCTAGGGTTTGGTGTGTTGTCTAGGGTTTGGTGGTGTGACGCTTTTGATGAAGGTGATGTTTCTCGCTGTCGGGGATGAGAGGGTGGCGCAAAGTTGGAAGTAAGCCCATACCACGGAGGCTCCGCCATGGGAGCAACGGAGAAGACGACCGGAGATTTCTAAGAGTAGCCGCCGGCGGTCTTGTTGAGAGAGAGAATTTCTTTTTTCGAATCTGGAATTCAATCTAGATAGATAAATGGCTATCCGGTTTAGGGATAGAATGAGATTTACCATAAACCATTTGGGAAAATGGGGTGAAATTACCTGTGTCCTGGGTAGATGAATCCATTGATGGGTTGATACCTGAAACAATAGTAGCAAAAGTATGTCCCAAACTAGGTTTGGGAATATGAGCCGAATGTCGCAGGTTAGTTTCAGATTTGGTTGTTGCTGACAGAGGTAGACCAACAATCTGGGGAGATAAACATGCAGGAGGAATGCCCTGAGGATGGGAGACTGTGGCCCAGGGGTCATCACTCCCCGGGGGAGTGGCCTTGGAAGAGGATGGTGCCACCGGCCACCCATAAGACCGTGGAGAGAGGCCAGCTTCCATGGGGGTAAAGGAACGCTCTTCATGGCGCATGGAATCTTGGGGGGGGCGCGTCCCCCTTAGTCCCGCCAGCAAGAAGAGTAGTAGCAGGTGGATGCGCAGCAACCTGGGAGATGTTGGGGGACCACACGTGAGGTGGCAGCTGTGAGGAGGTTTCAGGCGCGCGGGTAGGGGACCATGCCAACTTCGTGGTGCCGCTGCCAGGAGGCATGTGCGAGTGGTTGTTGACGTGGCCAGGTAGGCGTCCGGCGGTATCATACCTGCTGCTGCAATCGTCGATGGTGGCAGGTGGCGGTTGGAAGCCTTGCAAGACAAGAAACTCCATGGAACCCCATAGGAGGAGACTGAACCTGAAATCGATGGTTTCCCAACCTCGGACTGTGCGGTGCGCGTTGAAGAAGAACGCGCAGACGGCTGTCCCTGCGATCGTGCATGGTGCGGATCAAAGTTCAAAGTTAAACCAGAGAGTCCAAGGGACTCCGACGAGGCCATGGCTGGCGACGGTGTCGGAGATAGCTGACGGAACATCCGATCTGTGAGCAAGAGATAGAAGAGAGATAAACCCTAGAGAGAGAATTTTCCAAATTCTATTGGTTTTCCGCCCCATCCATAGAATGAGTCCACACCCTTTTATCCATTGAGTCTGGAGTAATCGGGCAACGGACAATATCTCGAACAATATCTAAGTGTTATTGAAAAAGAAGTCTGAAATAGGATTCCAAAAGTTATCCCGAAATTCATGCGGAATACCAATCCGATCTGCAATAATGTACCCAAGCCAGTTTTTTAATACGAATCGAAATAATATATAAAAGAAAAGAAAAATCCTGATCACAAGCCGACTAGGTAGAGCAATGTTTGGGGCCTCGTTAAAAATATACCAAGGTAAAACCCACCCTTGTGGGGAAAACCCTTAGTAGGAAAAGAGTACCCCAGCGAGAGAAAAAAAATGCATACAACCAGAACCAAAGCACATAACACAAAACTAGTTAATGAAACAATACTGCGTGCGACCGACATAGTCATCCATGAGCAAAGATATAATGTCCACTGGTGGGCCATCCCAAGCTCTCTCCCTCACCCTCACGTCCGTCTGCCAGATTTTGCCTCCTTTCTCTGGTGGCCCCATGACGGAGCCACTTTTTCATGGACTAACGTCCAATTTCGTCCCTCATATGCGATCCCATGCATCATCTTCGAAGCCACCATCGCCCTCCAACGCTGTTGCGCGTCCAGGCCACGATCACGTGCCCGTTGGACTGATTTCACCGGAATTTTACCTCCAACAGTCTTCGCAACCCACCTTTACACCTCCTGCGTCGTCACCCCCTCACACTCTGCAACCCCATCCGATGCGGCAAGCCTCCGCACAGCCAGCAGCCTCCACCTCGCAACAACCCGCTGCTGCTATTTTGTTGCATGGGAACACATCTAGGGGGCGGGGCGCCCTTCCCCTAGCCCATGCACAACGATACTATTGGGGGGGGCGCCCTCCCTTCCCCCCATGGCCGCTGCATACCATGGGGGGTTGGCCCCCTTGTGGAGCCTTATGGGGGGCTGGTAGCTCTCCCTCTTTCCAAGGCCGCCCCCCAGGGGGGTGATGACCCCTGGGCCGTCGTCTGCCGTCTGCATGGGATCCTGCTCACAGGCCCCAGCCCGACTGTTGTTTTCAAGGATGCATCTCAGATTGCTGGAAGCTCTTTCCCAATGACATCCAATTATGAATTGAACCCTCGACATTCGACTCATAATACTAATGCTCAATACAATTTTGGCCATACTTTTGCTAAAATTGTTTCAGGTACTAACCACCCTAAGGATTCAACTCCGCAAGCCCCAAGTAATTTCACCACATTTTCGCATGTAGTTTCTGGCAAATCCCATTCTATCCCTAAACCTGCTAGAAAGGGAGATTATTATTCCGTTACTATCGATGAAAATGTTTATCAACAACGCCTAGCCAAATTTTCTTATTCATTGATTGGAAGGGTGGTTTTAGGAAAAGGAAACAAGCCATGGGAAACTATGCTCTTGTATAAACGCCTATCTGAATTATGGGGAATTAAAAATTATTGCAAACTAATCCCCTTGGGTAAGAGATTTTTTTGTGTCAAGTTTTTTAATGCGCAGGATCGGGCTCACGCTCAAATTCGTATTAATTGGGCGCTTAATCCAGAACTATTCGGCTCTCTCCATGGGTCTCGGATTTCAATCCGTACAAGGTACACACGTCAGTGGCTACTGTTTGGGTCCGCATCTTCAAGCTCAGTTTTGAGTACTGGGATCCTAACACCATATTGGGGATCGCCAGTGCGATTGGAAATCCGATACAAATTGATCATCGATCGCTTGATGGTTCTTTGGGGCATTTCATTCGGGTGAGTGGATATTGATCTATCGAAACCATTGGAGGATCACATCATAGTGGAATGATTTGGCCAGTGTTCCTTTGTGTCGGTGAGTTATGAGAAATTACCTGAATTTTGTTCGAAGTGCAGTGGTATGGGTCATTCGACGGTTTCTTGCCGTATTACTCCCGCGGGTAATTCATCTACGGATAGGCGTGTTTCCCCTGACCATGGACATTCTAGGACTTCAGCGGCATGTCAGAACTCAGTGCAATGGGTCGTTCCAGGGTCCGTAAAGTTTATTATCCAGTGCAGTAGGACAAGGGCAAGGTTGTTGATGACTCAATGGGAAATATGGGTTCGACTATGCGAGCAGGATCCCCTACCTGTGCCATAGTCACTTGCCCTTTTGACATTCATATGAGTAACACTTTTGAGGCCCTTGCTTCAGATGACACCCCCGACCAACCATCGACGGACTCTCAGTCCGATTATCCTGCGAGGGAATGGGTCCCCAAGGCCTCTACTTCCAACACCGGCCCCGTCCCCACTATTCTGCCTCTTACGGTTCAGCATCCATTGGAGAAGCCTATTCGGACTCTGAGTCGTGCCTTTCGGGACAGCTCCCTGGACTCAGCTAAATCCAGATTAATCCAGAGTGTTATTAAGGGTCCATCACCAGCAGTTCATGATGTTACTATTGAACCAGATCGCCCAGGGCCGAATGAGTTAGATTTTGCAGCTTCAAAGAGATGGGCAGATTATGCTGATGAAGTGGCCAATTCGCAGTCGTCAGATTCTACAGCACACCACACTCCTGTTTTTACCGTGCAGTCATCACGGGCACCACACCCCCATTGTCTCAATGAATTGCATCTTCTGGAACATCCGGGGGATTGGGAACATTGCCTCTCATAATGTTCTTAAGGCTTTATGTCAAAAACATAAACCTTCCATTTTAGCTATTTGTGAGCCTAAAGTGGATATTTCATCGATTTCGGATTCTTATTGGAATAGTTTGGGTTTGAGGTTCGTGGCTCAGAGCTTCCGGGCTAACGGACGTCCGTATATTTGGGTCTTCTGTGATGCTGGTATTTCTGCCCAAAGTCAGGTTTGGTCTTCCTCTCAATGTATTATTCTACAAGTTCAATTTGATTCTATGGTTTTTCATGTTGGTTTTGCTCATGGTTTGGGTGATCATATTGCTCGACGTGCGCTTTGGTTGGATTTGAGGAATTTGGGTCTTACTGATCTGCTGCTTATTGGGGATTTCAACACTGTATTGGGACATCATGAGCGCTCTGGCAGTGGTATTTTATCCCGAGCCTCTTGTCAGGACTTCAGGGATTTCTTGGAGGAAGCTGGTTTATTCGCGATGCCAACTACGGGGAATTCATTTACCTGGTGCTCCCCCCGAAGGCCTCATCCCTCCTTCAGGCTAAGTTGGATCGAGCCCTAGCAACTTGTCAATTTTTCTCTTTTTGGCAAGTTGTCAAGGGCTTAGTTCTTCCTCGCATTGGATCCGATCACCATCCCATTTTGGTTTCTTGTTCATCTTCCATCAATAGGGGTCCGGTTCCATTTGATTTTCAGCAAATGTGGATTCATCATGATTCTTTCCGGGATATTGTTACTGCCTCTTGGGCGCTCCCGTGTGCGTCACCCAATCCTTTGCTGCGTGTCATGTGGAAACTCAAGAGGCTGCGACAGACTATTAAGGTTTGGAATATGGACGTCTTTGGGGATGTTAACCGTCAGGTGGAAAATCAGATGGAGAATGTTTGTCAGATTCAGGCAGATATTGAATTCGGGGGTTTCACTGAGATGCGCCGTGACATGGAACTTGATGCTCAAATTGCTCGGTCTCGAATGTTGCTATTACAATCTGAATTTCTACAGCAGAAAGCCTGCTCGGCTTGGTTAAAGGATGGGGACCGCAACACGACATTTTTCCATCGCCGTTGTTAAAGGCTGGACACAACTTTGGCTGGAGTCGGATTCGATGTATGTGGTGAACTTGCTGGAAAAGAGATCTGCTGAGGTCCCCTAGCGCCACTTAGCATATGGCGATACACCTTGCATCTTCTCGCTCATGTGGATTTGGTGGTCTCACATATTTTTCGGGAAGGCAATCGGGTGGCAGACATGTTGAGCAAGAAGACAGATTATGGTACATGTCCTGATCAACCTGTGATGAGGAATACTCTTTTCATTTTTTATATATAATTTCGAATTTATTTAAAAAATAATAGTGTTGACCAAACAGACGCGACCTGCCAGGGAAAGAAAAGAAACTTTCCAGCGTTTAAATTTAACCATAATTTTATCAAACAAGGCCGCAACACACCCTGCTTGGGGGCACCTTTAAAAATTGGAACTCCAAGATAAGTAGTAGGAAAGGATCCGACTGATAAACCCATGATCGTCTGAATGTGGTGCCTAATATACTGAGAGACTCGGGTACCAAAAAACACCTTCGATTTGGCAGGATTAAAAACTTGCCCTGAAAGAGAAGCATACTGGCCGAGAATATCGAAGATGTGATGTGCATTGCCAGAGGTTGCCGCACAAAGAATAACTATATCATCTGCATATAGCATGGAAGACGGAAAAACAATATTGCGTGGCACCACAAAGGGCGTGATATGGTCGGATGACACCAAATGAGTGATAGACTTCCCCAGGACTTCTTCAGTAATGCAAAAGAGAAGTGGTGAAAGAGGATCACCCTGCTGAACCCCCCTTGTACAAGCAAAATAACCGATAGGAGAGCCATTAAGAAGAATCGAGATCCGGGCTGAGTTAAAAATGACAGAAATCCACGCAATAAATTTCTCCGAGAAGCCAAATTTGCACATAAAATATAAAAGAAAATCCCAGCTGAGAGTGCCAAAGGCTTTACGGATATCTATTTTAAGAATCACATTGTTGTCACTCCGATTATGAAGGATATTGAAACCCTCCGACACCAAAGCAATACAATCGTGAATATGACGTCCCGAAATAAAACCAAATTGCGTGGGGGACGAAATACGTCTGATGAAATTGCTCATAACAATTGGCCTGAAATTATCCACAGTATTCACATCTTTGCATTTCGGAATAAGGATTCTAAAGCTGGAATTGAGGCAAGCTGGCAGGGTACCAGACTGGAAGAAATGACGCACGGCAGCAATGACATCAGTAGAAATAATGTCCCAGCAGTTCTGGTAAAATAAACCATTAAAACCATCCGGACCCGGAGAGATATCGATTCCGAGATCAAACATCGGATCTCAAATCTCTAGCTCTGATGGTAAGGAAGTTAAATAGCCATTCTCCACATCCAACACCACAGGGCTAATGACTTGAGAAATGGTCGAAAAATCCGGAATCGGAGACGTAGGCGCCGTGAATAAGTCCTCAAAGAACTGAATAATGTGACTGCGGATGACAGACAAATCCGTGGAAAGAGTACCATTAATCATCAGACCGTGAATACCAGCCCAAGTAGCCTTAGTCTGACAACAACGGTGAAAAAATGAAGTGTTGCGGTCTTCATCAACCAACCAAGTAGCCCGAGATTTCTGACGAAGGAACTCAAATTGAAGAAGAAGAGTCTGATTAAGAGAACTCTGGGCTTCCAGTTCCTGATCCTGCCGCGCCATGCTATATACCCAAGAGTCTCAATGCCTGACTGAATCTGTCTCAACTTTTCTAACTTATCATCCACACCACGATTAACATCCCCAAAAACCTCTGAATTCCAAGAACAAAGCACAAGACGCAACCTTTTCAATTTAATCATCAAGCGAATCAATGGGTTGGTACCCGTGCAGATAGAACACCATACGTTGAAAACGAAATAGAGATGGACCCTTATGAGCCAGGGTCGCACAAGCCAGCATAAGAGGATGATGATTCGAGCAAGTGCGAGGAAGAACAAAAACTTCAGTCTGCTGCCAAAGGTTAGCAAAGCGGGGACTGGCTATAGCTCGATCGAGCTGAGCTTGGATGAGATTATGTTGAGGACGCGTGCTGCACCAAGTAAAGAATTTGCCAACCATGGGAATAGCCATCAACCCTGCACTGTCATAGAAATCCCAAAAGTTCTGGCAAGAAGCCATCGAGGTAACCCCCTGACTGGTACGCTCATGGTTCCCGAGAATGGCGTTAAAATCCCCCATCAAAACCAAATCATCACAACCCAGAGCAATAATATCCGACCAAAGCTGTCTACGAATCACATGGTTACAAATAGCATGAACAAACCCCACAAGAAATGTGTAATTGTAGAACTGAACCTTAAGAACGATACACTGATCCAAAATAAGAACTTGCTAAAGAACAGTGATGTCCGAGCGTCTAAAGACCCAGATATCTGACCTCCCTGATGCCCTAAAATTCTGAACCACAAACTGTAAACCCAGACATGCCCAATAATAATTAGAAATAGACTGCAAATCAACTTTGGGTTCTGCGATAGCAATCAAAGAAGGTTTGTGTTGATTACACAACTTCTTAAGAATATTGCGAGAAGCAACATTCCCAATCCCCCGATTGTTCCAATAAAAGCAATTCATTGGGACGGTTCGGGGGAGGGAATCCGAGTAGGAGATCCGAAATGTGCAGGCGCAGAGGTATTGCCCCCAGAAATATTATCATCCTCCGCATAATTTGCCCAACACTTCTGGGCAGCCTTGTTTAAATTGTTCGACGCATTTCTATCTTCTTCAATTTCCAACTAATGAACAACCGGCATATGACCTTGTGTAATTGATTGAAGTAATCTATGTTTGGCCTCAACGGACGAATGGGTCTTTCAAGCGGATACTGCACCGTGATTGGCTTATGAAGAATACCAGATGTATCAGATGTAGAGGACGATTACGGGTATTCAGTTAGAGGCCTTCCCTATGGTTTATCTAGGTGCCCCAATATTTAAAGGTGCTCCCAAGGTTGCGGATTTACAACCCATTTTTGATAAAGTGATTCTCAAGTTTAGAAGGTGGAAAAGGACTTCTTTATCTATTGCTGGTCGTGTCTGCTTGGTGAATTTGGTGATCACTAGTTCCTTCGTGCACACGATGATGGTTTACAAATGGCCTACAACCTTGCTTAAGCAAATGGAAAAGGCCATGCGTAACTTTATCTAGACTGGTGATGTTAACTCTAAAGGTTCGGTTGTGGTAAATTGGAATCGATGTTGTATGCCGCGGGACGAAGGGGGACTGGGCGTCCACTCTATTATGGTTGCTAATGCGTTTCTGATGAAGCTGGGCTGGAAGGTTATGAATTCGGATTCTGTGATTTACAAAACACTCAGAAAACATTATTTAATTTCGGACGGTTCTCTCCGACGATCGTTCATCCCTTCTTCCATCTGGATCAAGATTAGGCCTTGCATTACGGGTTTCTTGGATGACTCTCGTTGGATCCCTGGGTGTAATTCCAAGGTCTTATTTTGGATTGACAAATGGTTGGGTTATACTATTGAGAATTGGTATCCCGCAGGAATACAGATATATATTTCGGCATCGCATCTCAGATTACTTCTATGATGAGTCCTAGCATTTCACCTTCTCTTTTGTTGAGGTTTACTTGGATCTGGTCCGGGATATTGTTCGCGTCCGCATAGCCCCGGCTTTGAAGGATACGCATGTCTAGATGCACTCTGATGATGGGATTATTACTTCGAAAGAGACATACTCTCATTTGCGCCCCCATTCTCCGGTTGTCCAATGGGGTTCCTGGATTTGGTTACCTCATATCCCGGAACGATGCTCAATTGTGGCATGGAGAGCTATCCACAATCGACTGGCGGTTTTGGATTTATTGCGTCCTAAGAGGAGTTTCATTGGCCCCTCGGTCTCCGGTCTTTGTTGTGTTGTTGCTGAATGTGTTGATCATTTGTTTCTTGTGTATTTGCAAGGGCCCTTTGGCGGTGGATCTTTGACTCATTTGACGTTCACCTTTTTATGGCTCATAGCTTTAATGAATTCCTGCTGCGTTTAATGAATTTTCGTTTCAGTGAGCATGTTGCTTTCTTATGGCGCGTGGCAGTGTTATCTTGCATCTAGCTCATCTGGCATATCCGGAATGACTTTGCTTTCAACGACAAGCTATGGACAGTGGACACGGCCATCCTTCACCTTCGGGTTCTTATCATGGAATCATCTTCCTTAGATCGGGGTTGCATGCATAATGATCAACACGACCTTTTCATTCTCCGAAGACTTCATGTACCTGGGTGGCCTAGACAAGCCCAGAAGATTGTGCAAGTTAGTTGGCAAAAACCCCTCCCGGGCTGGATCAAGGTGAATACGGATGGCAGTGCTTTGGGGGTACCGGGATGCCTTACAACTTCTAGGGTCTTCCAGAACTGCCGAGGCTTCTTTTGGGGTTGCTTTGTGGAATGTTGTGGTTCGGGATTTGCTTTTGAGGCAGAATTGGTGGCGGCTATGTGGTCCATTCATTATGCATTCGTGAAGGGCTGGACCCAACTCTAGCTTGAGTCCGATTCGGCTTATGTGGTGGACTTGTTCCAAAAGAGGTCTGAGGTGGTTCCCTGGCGCCGCCTTAGCAAGTGGCGTTACACTATGCATCTTCTTTCACAGATGGATGGATTTGGTGGTCTCGCACATTTTTCGGGAGGGCAATCGGGTGGCAGACCTACTTAGGCAAAGATCGCACTCTGAGACTTGGTGGGGAGTCCCGCCAGCGGATATCGTGCCTTTTCTCATGGAAGACTATGTTGGTTAGTCCAACTATAAGTTTGTTAGTTAATGCGTATGGGCTATCCTTGTTGTATCTTTTGGACGCTTTTTCTTTATGGGGGGTTCTCTTTTTCCTGCAAAGGGTTTTTCCCACAAGGGTGGGTTTTACCTTGGGAGGTTTTAACGAGGCCCCAACCATTCCGCCATCTGGTCGGCTTGTGACCATTTCATTTTTCTTTCGAACTTATTTTCAGGCTTACTTGTTTGGCTACCTAATTAGACTGTGATCATGACAACTCTCTTTTTCATCTTTTTATATATATATATATATATTCAAATTTATTCAAAACAAATCGTTTAAATTTAACCATAATCTTATCAAACAAAGGCTGCAACCCGCCATGCTTAGGAGCACCTTTGAAGATCGGAACCCCAAGGTATGAAGTTGGGAAGGAACAAATCGTCAAATCCATCACTGTCTGGATGCGGTTTCTGACATGCAGAGTTAAACACCTTCGATTTTGCAGGGTTAAACACCTGGCCTGAAAGAGAAGCATAATGACCAAGGGTATCGGAAATATGGCGAGCATTGAAAGAAATCGCCGCACAAAGAATAACAATGTCATCTGCATAGAGCATGGTGGATGGAAAGATGATATTACGCAAAGCCACAAAAGGCGTGAGAAGATGGGATGACACCAATAGAGAAATAAGTCTCCCCAGTACTTCTTCTGCGATGCAAAAAAGGGGATCACCCTGACGCACCCCTCTCGTGCATGGAAAATAACCAACTGGAGATCCATTAAGAAGAATCGAGATACGGGCTGATTTCAAAATCACCGAAATCCAATCCACAAACCTCTCAACGAAACCAAATCTGCGCAACACGTATAAGAGAAAATCCCAACTGAGAGTGTCAAACGCCTTATGGATATCAATTTTCAGAATCATATTACTGTCATTCCGATTATATAAAATGTTGAAGCCCTCCGACACCAGAGCAATACAACCGTGAATGTGACAGCCTGGGATAAAACCAAACTGCAAATGGGTCAAAATGCGACTGACAATGCGTCCAAATCGAGTAGCAAAAATCTTAGTGATAATTTTGAAGATGAAATTGCTCATGAAGATGGGTCTGAAATTATCCATAGCATTCACATTTTTACGTTTAGGGATGAGAACCATAAAACTCGAATTGAGTCCAGCTGGCAGGGATCCAGCCTGGAAGAAGTGGCGCACAACAATGATAACATCAGAAGAGATAATGTCCCAACAGTGCTGATAAAAAGAATCATGAAAACATTTAGACCCAGAGAACTATTTAAATCGAGATCAAAAACTGCATCTCGAACCTCGACTTCCGACGACAGAGAGGTTAGGCACATGTTTTCCACATCCAACACCACTGGATTAATAACTGAATCAATAGAAGAGAAATCCAGAATATGGCTAGTAGGCGCCGTGAACAAATCCTCAAAGAAGTGAATCATGTGACTATGGATAACAGACGGGTTCGTGCAAAGAGTACCATTAATCATCAAACCGTGAATACCAGCCCGAGCGGCCTTAGTTTGACAACAACGGTGAAAAGATGAAGTGTTGCGGTCTCCATCCACCAACCAAACAGCCCGATATTTCTGGCGAAAAAATTTAGACTGGAGAAAAAGCGCCTGATTTAGAGAATTTTGGGCTTCAAGCTCCTGGTCCCGACAGGCGATATTATAACCGAAAGTCTCAATGTCCGATTGAATCTGTCTCAATTTCTCTAACTTATGATCCACCTCACGATTTTTGAATAATCACGAATATATATAAAAATGAAAAGAGAGTAATCCTGATAACAGGCAAACCAGGTAACCAAATGAAAGCCTGGAAATAAAGTCAACAACCAAAGTACGCAGTGGTCACAAGCCGACCAAATGGCTGAATGGTTGGGGCCTCGTTAAAACCTTACAAGGTAAAATCCACCCTTGTGGGAAAAACCCTTGGAAGGAAAAAGAGTACCCCCAGGAAACATAAGGCGTCTAAAAAGAAACCTGAAGCAGTGGCGCATTAATTAACAAACCTATAAGTGGATGGGCCAACATAATCATCCGTGATGTATTGAAGCAGGTCTGTGGGCGGGACGCCCCACCAGACGCCACTCTCCGTCTTCTTGCTCAGCATGTCTACCACCCGATTGCCTTCGCGAAAGATATGAGAGACTACAAGATCAATGCCACTGAGTAAATGCAAGGTTTGGCGCCAATATCCGAGGTGGCGCCATGGGACCTCCATCGTTCTCTTCTCCAGTAGGTTCACCACATACTTCGAATCAGATTCCAGCCAAAGTTTCGTCCATCCTTTTACAAATGCGTAATGAATCGCCCACATTGCCTCAACCAATTCCGCTTCGAATGTGTACCCTGAACCACAACGATGGACAAAGCATCCGCGAAAGAATCCTCTACAATTTCGAAAGACACCGGATGCTGTAAGATTGCCCGGCGCCCCTAAAGCGCTGCCATCCGTGTTAACCTTGATCCAACCTGGGAGGGGTTTTTGCCATTGGACCTCCACAATCCTCGGAGCACGTCTAACTCGTCCGGGGACCCTTAAACCACACAGGATGAAGAGGTCCTGCTGATCGTTATTCATGCATCCCCGGTCCAAAGATGCTGATTCAACAATGAGTACCTGTAGGCGATTGAGAGCCGCCTCCGGAGTCCAGATTTTGTTGTGAAAAATCAGCTCATTACGGATGTGCCAAAGAAGCGGATGCGGGATAATATTGCCACACGCCAAAGAAAGTGACCTGGTCGCTAAAGTGGAATGCCATGAGTCGTACCAGCAGTTCGTTGAAACTGTAAGCCTGGAAGGGGTGCACGTGAAAGGCTTGGAAGATCCAACGCCAAAGATGCCCTGCAAAAGCACAAGAAACAAATAAGTGATCGACCGATTCCCCGATTCCCGCAAAGAACACAAACCGAAGGGCGATGAAACTTCCCCTAGCTCGTAAAGAGTCTCGGGACGCCAATCGGTTGTGTATAGCTCTCCATGCCACCACCGATCGCCGTTCCAGGGATATCTTTGGGACCAAATCCAAGAACCCCATCTAATTGTTGGCGCTGAGGGCGTAAGAATTTATAAGCCGTCTTCGAGGTAACTGAACCATCCTCAGAGTTCATCCAAACACGAGTATCCCGAGATGTAGGCGCAATTGGGATACGCACAATAGCTCGAACCAGCTCCAAATAAGCCTCCACAAAGGGGAGGGTGAAGTGCCAGGATCCATCATAAAAGTAATCGAGATACGTTCTTTGGAATAAATACCTATAATCTTTTGGAATGCCAATTTCACAAGAATGGAATATCCCAACCAATTATCAATCCAAAATAATACCTCGGAATTGGCGCTGGTATCCAATGAGAATCATCCATGCGATGTAAATACGGGGTTTAATCCCAGGCCAAATAGAAGAAGGAAGGAAGGACCTCCGGATGTCCCCATTTCTAGTAAAGTACCGTTGTCCGAGGGTCTTGAAAACCAACGAGTCCGAGTTGAACCTTCAGCCCAATTTCATTAAGAAAGCCTTGTTAGCCTTGAGCGATCGCACGCCCAATCCTCCCTCCGCCCGGGCGTGCAAAGATGTATCCCGATTGACCACTACCTTTCCTTTAGAATTCACATCTCCCGTCCGGATGAAATTACGCATGGCTTTTTCCATTTGTTTTTAGCGTGGCAGGCCATTTATAAATCATCATGGAGTGCACGAAAGAACTGGTATCACCGAGTTAACAAGGCAAACCCTACCAGCAAGGGAAAGGGACGAGCCTTTCCATCGTCGGAACTTAAGGATTATCTTGTCAAAAATGGGCTGTAAATCCGTGACCTTTGGGGCTCCCTTGAAAATTGGAGCGCCCAAGTAGATGGTGGGGAACGTCCCTGGATGAATCCCCAAAATATGTTGCACCCTCCCGCGTACATAATGCGAAACCTGCGCCCCAAAATAAGCCTTGGATTTCTGAGAACTGATCACTTGACCCGAGATATCTGCATAGTGAGTAAGAATCTGAAGCAAGGCCCGGGCATTGGAAGAAGACGCCCCGCACATGATGACGATATCATCCGCATAAAGAATGGATGCTGGGAAGATGATACTCCTTGGCGCCGTGAAGGCAGATAACCTGGACTGATCCATCGCTGATGTGATAAACCGACCGAGGACCTCCCCCGCAATACAAAATAATAGGGGTGATAAAGGATCCCCTTGTCTGACCCCTCTGGAATAGGCAAAATAACCAACAGGCGTCCCATTCAACAGCACTGATATTCTGGACGACCGAAGAACCACCTCCACCCAACACACGAACGTCTCGGAGAATCCAAAACGCGCAATACATAAAGTAAAAAATCCCATCTCAATGTGTCGAATGCCTTACGAATATCTATTTTCAGGATCATATTCGAATCCGTGCGTCCCTGCAAGACATTAAACCCTTCAGATACCATGGCAATACACTCATGAATTTGTCTACCCGGGATAAAACCAAACTGAGTCGGGGATAAATAGTTAGCAATAATAGAACCCAAGCGCGTAGCTAATATTTTCGTGATAATTTTGAAAAGGAAGTTGCTCATGACGATAGGGCGGAAGTTTTCAATGACATTGGCATCCTTAGTCTTAGGGATGAGCGCCATGAAGCTGGCATTCAATCCCAGGTAGAGACGAATTGTTAAAGAAATAGCGAACAGCGTCTGTCTGTTACCTCAGAGATATGACTTCCCGAAAATGGCGGTAAAAGAGCCCATTAAACCCATCAGCCCCGGGAGCTATGCGGATCCATATCAAACACCGCTGTCTGCACTTCGGAATCAAAGGGAATGACTGTTAGGAAAGCATTGTCCCGCGCCCCAACCATTGGAGTGAGTACCTGGTCGACCAGCGAGAAATTCGTGGTGGAGCTCCCGTTTTCCGCAAAGAGCTCCTCGTAAAATGAAATAATATGATTCCCAAGGACCGTAGCATCATCAGTGAAGTTCCCTGCCACCATAAGTCCCTGAATCCCCGTGCGTCGATTAAATCGACTACGCCGATGAAAAAATGTTGTGTTTTGTCGCCATCCTTAAGCCAGGCGATTCGGGCCTTTTGCTTAAGGAATTCATCCTGGATCGCAACATCTGCGAAAGCTTCAATCGACGCCCGACTCTCTATCCCGAGAGAGAGGAGGTATAGCCACACCTCAATATCGCCGAATCGACGAAGGAGCTCCATCTGGCTGTCCACACTGCGCTTAACATCCCCAAACACATCCCTGTTCCAATCTTTAATAGCATATCGCAACCGCTTGAGCTTCCACATGACTCGCAGTAAAGGGTTGTGCGTGTCATATGGAGAGCCCCATGAGGTTGTAACCAAATCTCGGAATGAATCGTGGTGAATCCACATACGCTGAAAACGAAATGGGACCGGACCCCTAGTAGTGGTCGAAGAGCAAGTAACCAAAATGGGGTGATGATGGACCCAATGCGAGGAAGAACTAAGCCCTTGACCTCCTTCCAAAGAGCGAAAAAAGGGCAAGTAGCCGTGGCTCTGCCCAACTTAGCTCGAAGTAAAGATAGAGGCCTCCGTGGAGAGCACCAAGTAAATGAATTCCCCGTCATTGGAACCGCAAACAAATTGGCGTCCTCTATGAAATCCCTGAAGTCCTGGCACGAGGCTTGGGAAAGAGTGTCATTGCGCGAGCGTTCATGGTGCCCCAAAACCGCATTGAAATCCCCAACAAGCAACAGATCAGCCAGACCCAAATTTCGCAAATCCAACCATAGCTCACGGCGTGTAATGTAATCACACAAACCATGAGTAAATCCAACATGAAAAATCAAAGAACCAAATTGAACATGGAAAACAATACACTGGGTAGAAGACGGACTGATTAGGAATTGTGATAGTGGAGTCGTGAAGAACCCAAATGTCTGGCCGCCCATTAACTCGAAAATTTTGTCCCGCAAGTGTTAAACCCAGGCTCTGCCAGTAAGAGTCGGAAATAGTCGAAAAGTCCACCTTAGGTTCACAAATAGCCATAATGGAAGGTTTATGCTTGTGACATAAAGCCTTAAGAACATTGCGAGATGCAACATTCCCGATCCCCCGAATGTTCCAGAAGATGCAATTCATTGAGACGGTTGAGGGGGAGTCGCCCGTGACGATCGCACGGTGAAAACAGGCGTGTGGCGCATAACAGAGTCTGATGATTGTGGAGGATCCACATCATCCGCATAATCTGCCCATTTTTGGATCTTTGCGAAGTTCATCTCGTGTGGTTTCGAGCTTTCGTTTCAATAGTAATGTCATGAGCGGGGGGTGTCGGTCCCGACGTGATTTTCTGGAGAATTCGATCTTTGGCTGAATCCAAAGAGCTGTCCCGGAAGGCACGACTCAGAGCACGAATAGGCTTCCCCAAAGGATACTGTACTGTGATAGGCATAATTGCAGAGGCTGAAACGGTTGTCGTACTGGAAGTACTGACCTTGGGCGATGACCCCCTAGCAGGATACTCGGTGTAGTCATCTATGGGTTCCGATCCGGGATTCAATCGAACCAAGCAGCGCCTGAAGGTGTTACCAAGATGGATTGCTGGAGGGCAAGCGACTATGGCGCGAGGGGAAGATCTTGCGCGCGTAGTCGAACCCGTATTTCCCATTGAGTCATTAACGGCCTTGCCCTTGTCTGTCCCGCCGAACAGACGATAAACTCTACGAACCCCGGAACGCCCCTCGCCGGGATGAGAATTGTTGCGGTTGTCAGGCTCCCCTGGCCGTCCCTGGGCCGGTGACGTACGCCTATCCTTATTCGTATTATCCACTGTGTTAAAACGACAAGAAGCTGTAGAGTGCCCCATAACATTGCACGTCGAGCAAAATGCCGGTAGTTTTTCATAAGTGACGGAAACAAAAGAGCATTTGCCGGTGCGTTCAATCATAATATGTTCCTCCAAAGGTTTGGAGAGGTAAACATCCACGAACCCGAACAAAATGGCCCAAGGAACCATCCAAAGAATGCCGATCAATCGCAATGGGTTCCCAAGAGCATCGGCAATCCCCATGATTGTATTGGGGTCCCGATATTCCAGCCGAGTTCAAAAATCCGCACCCAAACATCTCCATCAAGACCGAGCCTTGTATGGGTTGAAGTCAGCACCCACGGAGATAGCGGATAATACCAGGGTTAAGCGTCCAATTGGTGCGTTCTTTGGGCCCGAGAACAATCTTGCGCATTAAACAATTTGACACAAAAGAATCCCTTGCCCAGGGAATTAGTTTCCATTCATTCTTGATGCCCCATAATTGAGATAATTGTTTTTGTAAAAGCATGGTAGCCCATGGCTTGGTACCTTTTCCTAAAATAACCCGTCAATTAATGAGTAGGAAAATTCAGCGAGACGTTCTTTGGTAAATGTTATCATCAATAGTTACGGAATAGTAATCACCTTTGCGAATGGTTTGGGGATCGGATTTTTACCAGAGACCATGTAGAAAACAAATTGGAATTACGGGGCCCGAGTCGTGGAATCCATTTGTTTGATACCAAGCCTTGTGTGAAAGTTGAAAGTCGTCGGATGGGAGTTTCAAAACCCTGCGCAAAAGAATAAACTTGATGACCCATGTTACTAGCCGGAGGTTGTTGGGTTGATGAGTTGGGATGGCCCATGGTGGCAGAGCATCCAGCAAGGTGAGAAGCATTCATTGGTGGACATGCAGGAGGAGTGCTCTGAGGATGGGAGACTGTAGCCCAGGGGTCATCACTCCCCTGGGAGGGGACCACTCTGGAGGGCAGAGTGGCAGCCGGCCCCAAAGTAGCATGGGAGGGGCCGGCCCCTCCATTGCCATTGGCAGCCATGGGGATAAAGGGCGCAAGAAGCGCTGGGCGGTGATGTAGGGGCGCCGCCCCCCTTTCTTTAACCACATGGTGAGGAACCAGCCCTGGGTCGCGTACGAAGTCATTAATTTCAGGGAATAAGAGATCGTTCGCTGTCGTTGGGTTCTCGCTGGAAGGAGCAGAAAATTGCAGGTGATCAACGTACGTTGGGGATGCAGCATGCTGTCTAGGGTTTGGTGTGTTGTCTAGGGTTTGGTGGTGCGACGCTTTTGATGAAGGTGATGTTTCTCGCTGTCGGGGATGAGAGGGTGGCGCAAAGTTGGAAGTAAGCCCATACCACGGAGGCTCCGCCATGGGAGCAACGGAGAAGACGACCGGAGATTTCTAAGAATAGCCGCCGGCGGTCAGGTTGAGAGAGAGAATTTCTTAGAGAGAGAATTTCTTCTCCACCTCTAGCAAGGTTCTTTTTCTTTTTTTTTTTTTTTGATGATGATCCACCTCACGATTGACATCCCCAAAGACCTCTGTATTCCAAGAACGGAGCACGGGGCGCAACCTTTTCAGCTTAATCAACTAAAAACCTGGATGTTTAGTCCACATACATTGAAAACGAAATGGAGACGGACCCTTATAAGCAGTGGTCGCACAAGATAGTAAAAGAGGATGATGGTCCGAGCAAGTGCGTGCGAGTAAGGACAAATACTTCGACCCTCTGCCAAAGATTAAGATACCGTGGACTGGCAATACCTCGATCAAGCCGAGCTTGAATGAGAGTCTGATTAGGACGCGTACTGCACCAAGTAAAGAATATGCCAACTATGGAAATGGCCATCACACCCGCATTATCAAAGAAATCCCGAAAATCTTGGCAAGAAGCCAGAGAATCCACCCCATGTCCTATACGCTCATGATTCTCGAGAACAACATTGAAATCCCCCAGTAAAATAATATCATCAATACCCAGGCCAACAATATCCGACCAAAGATGTCTACGAATCACATGATCACATATAGCATGGACAAACCCCACATGAAAGATGTTATTAGCAAATTCAGCCTTGAGAACAATGCATTGATCAGAGATAAGAACCTGTTGAAGAACTGTGACGTCGAACGCCTGAAGATCCAGATATCCAACCTCCCTGAAGCACGAAATTTCTGAGCCACAAACTGCAAACCAAGACTGGCCCAATAAGCATCAGAAACAGTACACAAGTCCACTTTAGGTTCGGCAATAGCAACCAAAGAAGGCTTATGAAGTTGACATAGTTTCTTAAGGATATTGCGAGAAGCAATATTCCCAATTCCTCGGATGTTCCAAAAGATGCAATTCATTGAGAAGGAGTGGGTGAGGGAATCTGGGTAGAAGCTCCGGAATGGGTGGGCACAGAAGCATCAACCCCATAAATATAGTCGTCATCCACATAGTCTGCCCATCATTTCTGAGCAGCCCTATTTAAAATGTCAGTCCCCTTTTCATCATCTTGGATCTCTAGTTGATGAACAACCGGCATATGACCCTACGTAATCGACTGTAGTAATCGTTGTTTGGCATCCATAGATTTGGCACGTATAGCTCTATACAACAGACGAATTGGTTTCTCCAACGGAGATTGAACCGTGGCAGGCTGGTTATAAATATCATAGGTAGAGAATGTTTGCTCACTTCGAATAACTGGCGGTTTAGGGACAGATGTACGGGAAGCCACGGGTGGAGGCACATCTTCAGGGGTATGCATGTCAGGGTCCGTAGAATCCAATGCAGAAAAAGCATTATCCAAAGTAATAACAAAGGAGACTATAACGAGAGCACAAGAAGGAGATCCCGGTCGCAATAGTCAAGGTCGTATCAGCCACTGAGTTATCAATGGCCTTGCCCTTGTCCGTGGGTGCTGGACGATAAACCTGACAAACTCGGGAACGACCGCGTTGAGAAGGGGGCCGTCCCTGAGGGTCCTTCAAATTAGCATTATTGCCCAACCGTCGACAAGTCGAAGCCGAATGCCCTATAATACCACAAGTGCCACAGAATAACGGAAGTTTTTCATACCCAATAGAAGCAAACGAGCAGTGACCCCGACGTTCAACCATAATGTGATCCTGAAGAGGTTTAGCCAAATCAACATCTACCAAAACTTGAACCAAATGTCCCAGAGAACCATCCAAAGACCTTTCATCGGCTTGCACTGTGGTGCCAATGGCCTTAGCCAGTCCCATAATGTAGCTTGGATCCCAGTACTCGATACTCAACTCAAATATTCTGACCCAAACACTAGCAGTCGATGTATTCACCTTGTAGGGGTTGAAATCCAGAACCCAAGGGGATAAACGAATGGTTCCAGGATTGAGAGACCAAGTTACCCGAGCTTGGGCACGTGAACGATCATAAGCATTGGAAAATTTAACACAGAAATAACCTTTTCCCAATTGTATTAGTTTCCAATCATTTTTAACTCCCCATAATTCAACAAGTCTTTTGTGAAGAGGCATAATGGGCCAAGGTTTCGCACCTTTGCCGAGAATAACACGACCAATTAAAGCATATTTAAATTTAGCAAGTCGTTGATGATACACATTTTCATCCATAACAACAGAGTAATATTCGCCTTTTTTAATAGGTTTAGGGATATGGTTAGAGGGACTCGAAACGATATTAGCAAAAGATGTGGGGTTACCTCGAGCCTTATGGGGAGATGTAGTGTCAGGGAATTTACCAGAAACCATATTCGCAAAAGTAGCATCCACACGTGGGTAAGAATTAGGCCCATAATGAGCCGAATGTTGCAAGTTTGCGTTTGATTGGGGATGAGCCATGGATGAAACGTCGTGCACACCATGTGTTGAAGAATTGCCAGGGACGAGATTTCCATGCATATAATGTCCTGTAAGATTGATGTCGTCATTATAGGGCTTTGTTAACGCCTGGGAAAAGAGAGCAACATGGACCCAGGGGCGATCATCCCCAGGAGGAGGCAGCAATAGCGGGCTGCCTCCTAGCCGGCCCCTCACCCAAAGTGCCAATGGGGCCGGCCCCCCATGGTCGTCCACCATGGGGGTAAGAACATCATAAGTAGAAGTCGTTGGGGTGGGAGCCCCCATCAGCCGGCGTGTGTATAGGATGCACTGAAGAGGAGCCGTGGGCAAGGATGGCGGGATGGCAGCGGATCATGCACCCAAGTACACTGCAGGAGGTATCAAACCCAAGCTAGTGTTTGGGGTCATAACTTTGGGTGGTTGATGTTTGTGTTGCACATAGTTGGAGGAAATGAATCCATAGCAAGCCAACGACGGTGGAGAGGGTGTTGCCAGCGTGCTGATAGCGTCCGTGAATATAGTGCTATTAGAACCAAAAGTACTGATCGTCGTAGGAGGCGTAGTCAAAGAAGAGTGCATAAAAGTCGAACGGGAATTCAGTGAAACATTAATCCATGAAACGATTCCGTCATGGACAAGCCGGAGAAGATGATCGCTTCGATCACCAAGGTAGCTCGTCGTCGATCACAAGGAAGAGGACGTGCGATGGGAGCATGCTAGGGTTTTTTGCCACAATCTCCATGTAGCCTCACTCATCTATCAAGGTATTGGTTTGTAATAATTAAATCTCACTTATTGATAATTCAAAGAATAACAATTATGTAATAATCTAATTAAAATAAACTCAGGATTAAGAGAAATAACACAACCAATATAACTGGAGATTTAATTCCCTTTTAACAGAAATTTAACCTTGATTAAATCTCCTTTGATCCAATCAATGTGAATAATTCACACCAATATTTTATAATAATCAAGACAGATTATTTCATAAAATATTGCAGCCTAAATAAAGTGCCCAACTTTATTTAACAAATGTGAAATCAATTCATTAATTATGAGAACATTTCCCTCTTTGAATGAAATTTCGGATCTAGTGGTACTTCCTGTCAATATGTTTCTGTTTCTTATGAAATCTTGGTTCTTTAGATTGTGCTACAGCCCCACTATTATCACAGTAAAGCGTTATGGGCCGATCTGCGCAAGGTATCACCTCGAGATCTATAAAAAATATTTTTAGCCACACAACTTCCTTTGCAGCTTCTAACGCAACCACATATTCAGCTTCCATTGTAGAGTCTGCCACATAAGTTTGTTTGACACTCCTCCAAAAAATGGCTCCAGCATACAATGTATAAATATTTTTTTTTGAATAAGTGAAAAAATATATAAAAGAAAGGAAAAGAGTCCTGATCACAAGCCGATCAGGTAGCTTAAATATGGGCCTCGTTAAAACCTACCAAGGTAAAACCCACCCTTGTGGAGAAAACCCTTGGCAGAAAAAGAGTACCCCTGAAAAAGCCAGAACGCCCACAAAAAAATGCATTAAAAACATCCACAAAAATGCATAAAGTATCACTAATCACAAGATCAAACTGAAATCCAGGGGGTGACCCATAGTCATCCATAATCCTCATTATCGGAAGAATATACTTCATCAGCATAATCCTCCCACCTCTTGGTAGCATCCACTTTTGGGAACTTCAAATTATCTGATTGAGCATCGTCCAAAATAGTGAAGCTATGAATTGGAGGCGTCTGGCCTTGATTAACATCACGAATAAGTTGTTGCTTAGCATCATCTAATGATTTATCTCGAATAGCCTGACAAAGATGACGAATGGGCTTGGCCAACTTGTACGGGACTGTCCTTGGACGCCACTTGATATCAGACAAAGTAGGTATATTCAATGTAGTGTGATTCAATTCTGAATGTGTATCTAAAGTAGCCAAAGCTGCCAATGGAGAAGGCGAAGCCAAAGATTAACTGGCGTGCCCTAGTGTTGCACCCGAAGAGTTTTCCACAGAATTAGAAGCCATGGCTTTGTTTAGAACCTCATTGTCGTCCACTAAATCATTCGCATCCTCTAAAGCAGAAAAGAATTCTCCAAAGCGATGATAGGAGAAGAACCATCAACATGCCTAGGAGAATGAGCCACAATTTCAACAATAGCGCCATCATACTTAGTAGAGGCCGCTTCTTCCCTCGAGGCGCCAATGGTCTTGTCATTATCATGTGTAATATTAACTGGTTGAAACACCTTTCTAGCCCTGGATCGACCTCTAGAGGAAGCCCGAACCAGAGGTTCTAATGTAGGATTAGGACGCACAACCCGATTGCAAAATGCCGAAGAATGTCCCGTAATGCAATAATGAGCACAATATTACGGCAATTTCTCGTAACTAAGTGAAACAAACGAGCAATGACCCACCCTTTCAACCATGACGTAATCCTGAAGAGGTTTGGACATATCAATATCAACCAAGACCCGAACAAAATGTCCCAAAGATCCATTCAACGAACGTTCATCAATTTGCACCGGGAAACCAATTGCTTTAGCGATTCCCATAATAAAATTAAGCTCACAATACTCAAGACCGAGTTCAAGAATAGGAACCCAGATGTTGGCCGTAGAAGTATTAACTTTATAAGGGTTAAAGTACGGTGCCCAAGGAGATAGACGAATCGAACCAGGATTAAGAGCCCAGAAAGCACGAGTTTAAGCCCGGGCACGATCCTGAGCATTTGAAAACTTGACACAAAAGTAACTCTTACCTAGGGGCATCAATTTCCAATCAGTATGAATATTCCATAAATCCGAAAGTCACTTATGAAGAGGCAATAAAAGGCCAAGGTTTACATCCTTTATTAAGGAGCACACGACCAATTAAGGAGAAAGAAAATTCCCTAATCCGTTGTTGATAAACATTTTCATCGATGGTCACAGAATTTTTGAATAAATGCGAGTATATATATAAAAATGAAAAAGAGTAGTCCTGATCACAGGCTGATCAGGTAACCAAAGAAGTAAAGCCTGGGAACAAAGTCAACGAATCTAACAAAAAGGTCACAAGCCGACCAGATGGCTGAATGGTTGGGGCCTCGTTAAAACCTTCCAAGGTAAAACCCACCCTTGTGGGAAAAACCCTTGGAAGGAAAAAGAGTAACCCCATGAGAAAAAAAGCGTCCAAAACAGAAGAAACTAGAAGACCAGACGCACTAGCTAACAAACCTATAATTAGCTTGGCCAACATAATTCTGAGTGAGGGACAAGATTATGGCTGTTGGGGGCGCCCCCCACCACGTATTCTCGTGCGATGTCTTGCTAAGATTATCCGCTGCCCGGTTGCCTTCCCTGAAGATGTGCGAAACCACCAAGTTCATCTGAGAAAAGCGGTGCAGAGTGTATCGCCACATGCTCAGATGTCGCCAAGGAACCTCTGTGGATCTCTTTCGCAGCAATTCCACCACATAAACCGAGTCCGATTCCAACCATAGATGATTCCAGCCCCTAGCAGAAGCGTAATGGATGGCCCGCATTGCCTCCATCAACTCCGCCTCAAAAGCAAAACCCGAGCCATATCTTTCCACAAAACATCCGCGAAAGAACCCTCTGTAATTGCGGAAAACTCCGGAAGCAGTGAGACACCCGAGCGAACCAGATGCGCTGTCGTCGGTGTTCACTTTAATCCATCCCAGCAAGGGTTTCTGCCAATTAACCTGCACAATCTTCGGGGCCTGTCTTGGGCGCCTAGGAACCCGTAGCCGACGGAGAATGAGAAGGTCCCTTTGGTCATTATGCATGCAACCTCTGTCCAAAAAAGATGACTCAAGAATAAGAACACGAAGGCGTAGGATGGCCGCCTCTAGTGTCTAAATCTTGTCATGGAAGGTCAAGTCATTTCTGATTTGCTAGATGAGCCAAATACCGGATAACACTGCAACCCACCAAAGAAAAGAAACCTGCTCGCTGAAATGATAACTCATTAAATGCACCAGGAATTCATTGAAGCTGTAAGCCCTAAAATGATGGATATCAAAAGAGTCGAAAATCCACTTCCAAATGGCCCCTGCAAAAGCACATGGGACAAATAAATGATCAACAGATTCCGCGTTAGCACAACAAATAACACAAACCAAGGGGCCTGTGAAGGAACCCCGTGGTCGCAGAACATCCAAAACCGCCAGTCGATTATGAATGGCACGCCAAGTCACAATCGAACGTCTTTCCGGAATGTGAGGTGACCAAATCCAGGAACCCCATTGAACCACCAGGGAGTGAGGGCGCAGATATGAGTAAGCCGCCTTCGAGGAAACGGTCCCATCATCAGAGTGTATCCATGCCCGTGCGTCCGACGAATCAGGGGCAATGGGGATTCTAACAATATCTCGATCCATATCCAATTATGCCTCTATAAACAATAGAGTGAAGTGCCAAGTCCCATCGTAAAAGTAATATGAGATGCACTGCCGAAATAAATATCTATACTCCTACGGGATACCAATCCTATCCGCAATGGTGTAACCCAGCCAATTATCTAGCCAGAATGAGATGCCGGAGTTGCATCCGGGAATCTAGTGGCAGTCCTCCAAGAATCCCGAGATCCCAGGTCGAACCCCCCTCCAAATGGAAGAGGGGATGTACGAGCGGCGTGGAAAACCCTCAGAAGTGAAAAAGCGCTTTCTGAGGGTGCTGTAAACCAAAGAATTTGAAGTCATAATCTTCCAACCCATCTTCATAAGGAAGGCATTGTTTGCAACAACGATGGAACAGACGCCCAAGCCTCCTTTCGCCCGTGGCATACAACAACGACTCCAGTTTACCACCACTGAAACATTAGAGTTCACATTCCCAGTCCAGATGAAATTACGCATGGCCTTTTCCATTTGCCGAAGAAATGTTCTAGGCCACTGGTAATCACCGAATTCACCAAACAAATGCAACTAGTAATAGACAGAGAGGACCCTTTCCACCTCCTGAATTTAAAGATAAACTTATCGAACACTGGCTGAGGATCCACCACTTTAGGCGCACCCTTGAAAATTGGGGCACCTAGATAGACCATGGGGAAGGCGCCCATATGCATCCCTGTAATCGTCTGGATATGTCCTCTCACATAATTAGAAACTCGGCTACCAAAATAAACTTTAGATTTATTCGGATTGAAAATTTGCCCCGAAATGTCCGCATAAAGATTGAGCGTCTGAATAATGGTATGTGCATTGCTCGTGGAGGCCCCACACATAATCATAATATCGTCCGCATACATAATCGATGACGGGAAAATCACCCGCTTAGGCGCCATAAATGCCTGAAGGTGGTTTCTCTTCACCGCCTCCTCCACTAATCTACTCAGAACGTCTTCTGCGATGCAAAAGAGTAGGGGTGATAATGGATCCCCCCGCCTAACCCATTGAAAACAAGAGAAACAACCTATTGGCGACCCATTCAGAAGGACCAAAATTCTGGAAGAATGAAGGATAATCTCTATCCAGTGAATGAACACTTCAGAGAAACCAAAGCGACGCAACACGTGAATCAGAAAACCCCAGTTAACCGTATCAAAAGCCTTGCGGATATCAATTTTTAAGATCATGTTGGTGTCATTACGCCCCTGCAAAATATTAATCCCTAAGACAAGTAAGAAGAAATGATGGAGCCCAAACGAGTAGCCAAAATCTTCGTGATGATCTTAAAAAGAAAGTTACTCATGACGATCGGTCGAAAATCCTCCACCGCATTAGCCTCTTTTGTCTTAGGGATGAGTGCCATGAAACTGGCGTTCAGTCCTGCCGGAAAGGAGGCCGTGACAAAGAAATAACGGATGGCCGCCAACACCTCCTCTGACACCACGTCCCAGAAATGCTGATAGAATCTCCCACTGAAATCGTCCGGCCCCAGAGCACTATCCAAACCCATATCAAACACTGCCTCTTTAACCTCGGACTCCGACGGAATGGCCGTCAAGAGCGTATTATCGATAGTGGTAACAGTAGGTGAAATCAGCTGGTCAACCAAAGTGTAATCCGAGCTGGTATGCCCTGTATCTGCGAAAAGATCAGTATAAAATGAAATAACGTGATTACCAAGGGCCACCGGATCCTCTGTGTATGTACTATCAACCATCAGTCCCTAAATCCCTGAACGCCCATTTCTAATCTGGCAGCGACGATGAAAGAATGCCGTGTTGTGATCCCCATCTTTTAACCAAGCGGAGCGAGCTTTTTGCTGAAGAAAATCAGACTACATGAGCAACATGCGAGAAAGCTCCCTCTGCGCCTCCAATTCCCTCTCCCTAAGTTCCTCCGTGAAACCCTCGGATTCAATATCTGCTTGAATCTACTGGACCCATTCCATCTGATAATCCACCTGACGATTAACATCCCCAAATACCTCCTTATTCCAAACCTAAATCGTTTGTCTCAACCTTTTGAGCTTCCACATGACGCACTGCAAAGGATTATGCGACGCGTAGGGGAGCGCCCAAGAAGTAATGACAATACCCCTGAAAGAAGCGTGATGAATCCACATGCGCTGGAACCGAAAAGGAGATTGGCCCTTGGTAATGGAAGAAGAACAAGAAACCAGAATGGGATGGTGATCTGAACCAATGTGCGAAAGGACTAAACCCTAAACAACTTGCCAAAGAGCGAAAAATTGACCAGTTGCCAAGGCTCGATCCAGTTTAGCCTGAAGAAGAGCTAGAGGCCTACGGGGGGAGCACCAAGTAAACAAATTACCCGAAGTCGGCACAGCAAATAACCCTGCATCCTCCAAGAAATCCCTAAGTCTTTACAAGAAGCCTGGGATAAAGTACCCGTGCCAGAACACTCATGATGTCCCAACACAGCATTGAAATCCCCAATAAGCAGCATATCAGTAAGACCCAAATTCCGCAGCTCCAACCAAAGGGCACGACGAGCAACATGATCACACAAACCATGAGCAAAACCAACATGGAAAACCATAGAACTAGATTGAATTTACAAAATAATACACTGAGAAGAAGACCAAACCTGATTATGGACATGAATACTCGCATCGCAGAGGACCCTAAATATCTGGGCGACCGTTTGCCCGGAAGCTCTGAGCAGCGAACCTGAGCCCCAAGCTACTCCAGTAAGAATCTGAAATGGATGAAATGTCCACCTTAGGTTTGCAAATGGCTAAAATAGAAGGCTTATGTTTGTGACATAAAGCCTTAAGAACATTACGAGATGCAATGTTCCCAATCCCCCGGATATTCCAGAAGATGCAATTCATTGAGAATGCGGGGGAGGAGGCGCTCGTGTCGATCGCACAGTAAAAACAGGCGTGTGGTGTGTTGTGGAGTCTGACGATTGAGAATGACCCACTTCTTCTGCATAATCTGCCCATCTCTTGGATGCTGCAATGTTCATTTCATGTGGATCTATATGCTCCTGTTCGATAGTTATCTCGTGGACCGGTGGCGGCGGACCCGACGCAACACTCCGAAGAATTCTAGATTTCGCCGAGTCCAAGGAGCTATCCCGGAAGGCGCAACTGAGAGCTCGAATTGGCTTTCCCAAATGATACTGAACCGTAATAGGCATAATGGTGGAAACCGTGCCGGTGTGGGAAGTAGTGGCCTTGGGAGAAGACTCCTAGCTGGTTAATCGGGCTTGAAATCTGTGGGATGCTTTTCCTTCTCGTTGACTGGCAAATGCTCTTTCGCGTTGGCTATGAAAAACTCCCCGAGTTTTGTTCGAAGTGTAGCGTTACGGGACATTCAACATCTTCATGTCGCTTTAACAATGCGGGCAATACAGCGGTGGAAGGGCGAGCTTCATCGGCCTAAGGACGTTCGCGGGCGCCGGGTACTCGTCAGAACTCAGTACAACGGGGACGTTCACGTGTTCGGAAAATTTATCGTCCTGTGCAGCAGGACAAGGGGAAGGCCGTTGACGACTCAATGGGAAAAACGACCTCTACGACGCGCGTCGGATCCCCTACACGCGCCATTGTCACTCGCCCCACGGATTTCCGTCTTGACAACACATTTGAAGTGCTTGGCTCAGTCGACTCTCAGGACCCATATGTCACTGATTTTCAGACTGATTACCCAACTAGGGGGCGTCCCCCACGGCCACTTCTTCCACCACCGACCCGGTTTCCACCATTATGCCTATCACAGTACAATATCCTTTGGGTAAGCCAATACGAGCTCTCAGCCGCGCCTTCCGGGACAGCTTCTTGGACTCGGCTAAATCGAGAATTCTCAAAAGCGTTGCGTCCGGCCCTTCGCCACCGGTCCATGACATTACTATAGAACAAGAGCACACAAAACCACGTGAAATGACCTTTGCGGCTTCTAAGGGATGGGCAGACTATGCTGATGAGGTTGGTAATTCTCAACAACCAGATTCCACAACACACCATACGCCTGTATTCACCGTGCGCACAACACGGGCACCTCCCCCCCCGCCGCCGTCTCAATGAATTGCATCTTCTGGAACTTCCGGGGGATTGGGAACATTGCTTCTCGCAATGTTCTTAAGGCTTTATGTCACAAACATAAACCTTCTATTCTAGCCATTTGTGAACCTAAGGTGGCCATTTCATCCATTTTGAATTCTTACTGGACTAGCTTGGGACTCAGTTTCGCTGCTCAGAGCTTCCGTGCGAACGGACGCCCAGATATCTGGGTCCTATGCGATGCCAACGTCTCGGTTCTTAATCAGGTTTGGTCCTCTTCTCAGTGTATTATTCGCAAATTCAATTTGGCTCTTTGGTTTTCCATGTTGGTTTTGCTCATGGTTTGTGTGATCATGTTTCTCGGCGTGCACACGGTTGAGCCGAGGAATTTGGGTCTTACCGATCCGCTTCTTATTGGGGATTTCAATCTTTGTGTTGGGTCATCATGGGCGCTCCGCACGGGTACTTTATCCCGGGCTTCTTGCAAAGATTTTAGGGATTTCTTGGAGGATGCAAGGCTATTTTCTTTGTGCCGACTTCGGGAAATTTGTTTACTTGGTGCTCCCCTCGAAGGCCTCTAGCTCTTCTTCAGCTAAATCGATCAAGCCCGCAATCGCCCATTTTTCAATCTTTGGCAAGTTGTTAAGGGCTTCGATCCTTCCGCGCGATTGCTCGAGATCACCATCCCATATCTTGGTCTCTGTTCGTCCCCTCCATCACCAAGGACCTTCTCCATTTCGGTTCAGCGTATGTGGATTCATCATGATTCTTTCGGGGGTATTGTTCTCGCCTCTTGGGCTCTCCCTGCGCGTCGCCCGACCCCTGCAGCCGAGTCATGTGGATACTCAAGAGGTTGAGACAGACGATTAAGATATGGAACAAGGAGGTTTTTGGGGATGTTAATCGTCGGTGGATTATCGATGGATAAGGTCCGCGATTCAAGCCGATATTCATTCGAGGGTTTCACGGAGGAGCCGAGGGACAGGAATTGGAGGCGCAGACAGAGCTCTCTCGTACATTGCTCATGCAATCGGATTTTCTTCAAACAGAAAGCCCGTTCCGCATGGTTAAAAGATGGTGATCGAACACCGCGATCTTTCATCATCGCCGTCCCGATTAGAAGCGGACGTGCGCAGGATTTAGGGTTTGATGGTCGACGGTACTTTCACGGAGGATCCGGGACCCTCGCTAATCATAGTCTCATTTTACACAACCCTGTTTGCAGATACAGGGCAGACCAGCTCAGATTATACTTTGGTTGACCAGTTGATTTCACCTACCGTTACTACAATTGATAATGCGCTCTTGACTGCCATTCCTTCGGCTTCCGAGGTTAAAGAGGCAGTTTTTGATATGGGTTTGGATAGTGCACCGGGGCCGGACGGATTCAGTGGGAGATTCTATCAGCATTTCTGGGACATTGTGTCAGATGAGGTGTTGGCAGCGGTCCGTTATTTCTTTGTTACGACCTCCTATCCGACAGGATTGAATGCCAGTTTCATGGCACTCATCCCTAAAACAAAGGAAGCGAATGCGGTGGAGGACTTTAGGCCGATTGTTATGAGTAATTTTCTCTTTAAAATTATCACGAAGATTCTGGCAACTCGTCTGGGCGCCATCATATCTTCGTACTTGTCTCCAACTCAGTTTGGATTTATCCCAGGCCGGCAGATTCATGATTGTATTGCGCTGGTTTCGGAGGGATTTAACATTTTGCAGGGGCGGAGTGATACCAACATGATTCTTAAGATTGACATCCGCAAAGCTTTTGATATGATTCATTGGGGTTTTCTGATACACGTTTTGCGTCACTTTGGCTTCTCCGAGGTGTTCATTCACTGGATTGAGATTATCCTGCGATCAGCCAGAATTTCGGTCCTTCTGAATGGGTCACCGGTGGGTTATTTCTCTTGCTTTCGTGGGGTCAGACAGGGGGATCCGTTATCACCCCTTCTCTTTTGTATTGCACGGGATGTTCTGAGCAGGTCATTGGAGGAAGCGGTGAGGAGCAACCACCTTCAGGCCTTCATGGCGCCTAAGCAAATTGTCTTACCTCCATCGATGATGTATGCAGATGATATTGTGATTATGTGTGGGGCATCCACGAGCAATGCACGTTCTATTATTCAGGTGCTCAATCTTTATGCGGACATTTCGGGGCAGATTTTCAATCCAAATAAATCTAAGGTTTATGTTGGTAGTCGGGTTTCTACTTATGTGTGAGGTCGTATTCAGATGATTACAGGGATGCATTTGGGCGCCTTCCCTACGACATATCTAGGCGCCCCTATCTTCAAAGGGGCGCCAAAGGTGGCGGATCTCCAGCCCGTGTTCGACAAAATTATATTTAAGTTCGGGAGGTGGAAAGGGTCTTTCTATCTATTCTGGTCGCATTTGTTTGGTGAATTCGGTGATTACCAGCTCCTTCGTGCATACTATGATGGTATACAAGTGGCCTAGAACATTGCTTCAGCAAATGGAAACGGTCATGCGTAATTTCATCGGGATCGGGAATGTGAACTCTAAAGGTTCGGTGGTGGTTAATCGAGTTGTTGTATGCCTCGGGCGGAAGGAGGCTTGGGCGTCCGTTCCATCGTGGTTGCCAACAATGCCTTCCTTATGAAGATGGGTTGGAAGATTATGACTTCAAACTCTTTGGTCTACAGCATCCTCAGAAAACGATTTTTCACCTCGGAGGGTTCTCCTCGTAATTCATATATCACATCTTCCATCTGGAGAGGGATTAGGCCTGGGCTCGACGGGTTGTTGGAGGACTGCCGTTGGATTCCGGATGCAACTCCAACATTTCATTTAAATTTGGATAATTGGTTGGGTTACACCATTGCAGATAGGATTGGTATTCCGCAGGAGTACAGATATTTATTTCGGCAGCGCATCTCGGATTACTTTTACGATGGGACTTGGCATGTCACCCTATCATTTATAGAGGCTTATTCGGATATGGTTCAAGATATTGTTAGAATTCCGATTGCCCCAGATTCGTCAGACGCGCGAGCATGGATTCACTCCGATGATGGGATTGTTTCTTTGAAGGCGGCTTACTCTTATTTGCGCCCCATTCCCCTATAGTGAAATGGGGTTCCTGGATTTGGTCACCTAATATTCCGGAAAGACGATCGATTGTGACTTGGCATGCCATTCATAATCGACTGGCAGTTTTGGACGTCTTGCGTCCTCGGGGTTCCTTCACAGGCCCCTCGGTTTGTGTTCTTTGTTGTGCTGATGCGGAATCTATTGATCATTTATTTGTCTCATGTGCTTTTGCAGGAGCCCTATGGAAGTGGATTTTCGATTCATTTGATATTCACTACTTTTGGGCTTACGGTTTTAATGAATTTCGTGCGTTTAATGGGTTTTCATTTCGGTGAGCGGAGTTTCTTTTCTTTGGCGAGTAGCCATATTATCCTGCATTTGGCTCATCTGGCAGATCCGAAATGACTTGACCTTTCACGACAAGATCTGGACACTAGAGGCGGCCATCCTATGCCTCCGTGTTCTTATTCTTGAGTCTTCTTCTTTGGACAGAGGTTGCATGCATAATGACCAAAGGGACCTTCTCATTCTCTGCCGTCTACGGGTTCCTAGGCGACCTAGACAGACTCGAAGATTGTACAAAGTTACATAATGAAGCCTTTGCCGGGATGGACTAAAGTGAACACAGACGGAAGCGCTACGGGGGCGCCCGGTCGCCTAACGGCCTCCGAGGTTTTTCGAAACTGTAGGGGGTTCTTTCGGGGTTGCTTTGTGGAATGTTGTGGATTGGGTTTCGCTTTTGAGGCAGAGTTAGCGGCGGCTATGTGAGCCATACAATACGCTTTTTCGAAGGGGTGGCATCAACTTTGGTTGGAATCGGACTCGGTCTATGTAGTGGAGTTGTTGCGGAAGAGATCGACGGGAGTGCCTTGGCGCCATTTGGGTAGGTGGCGGTACACCCTTCACCTTCTTTCTCAGATGAATTTCGTGGTCTCGCACATCTTTAGGGAAGGCAACCGTGTAGCCGATATTCTTATTAAGACGTCACACGAGGATACACGGTGGGGGACGCCCCCAGTGGCTATTATCCCATCCCTCACTCAGGATTATGTTGGCCAATCTAACTATAGGTTTGATAGGTTTGCTAGCTAGTGCATCTGCCTTCTGTTATTTGGGCGCACTTTCATATGGGGGTACTCTTTTCCTTCCAAGGGTTTTTCCCACAAGGGTGGGTTTTACCTTGGAAGGTTTTAACGAGGCCCCAACCATTCAGCCATCTGGTCGGCTTTTGACCATTATGTTATCTGCTTTGATGTTGTTTACAGGCTTCTTCTTTGGCTACCTGATCAGCCTGTGATCAGGACGACTCTTTTTCATTTTTATATATATTCTCGAATTTAGTCAAAATTTCCATTGCTGATAGAATTGGCATTCCAGAGGATTATAGGTATTTATTCCAGCAGCGTAACTCTGATTACTTTTATGATGGATCATGGCACTTCACCCTCCCCTTTGTGGAGGCTTATTTGGAGCTGGTTCGAGCTATTGTGCGTGTCCCAATTGCGCCTACATCTCGGGATACTCGTGTTTGGATGAACTCGAGGATGGTTCGATTACCTCAAGACGCTGCTTATAAATTCTTACGCCCTCCCGCCCGACGATTAGATGGGGTTCTTGGATTTGGTCCAGCATATCCCGGGAACAGCGATCGGTGGTGGCATGGAGAGCTATACACAACCGATTGGCGATCCCAGATTCTTTACGAGCTAGGGAAGTTTTCTCGGCCCTTGATTTTTGTGTTCTTTGTAGGAAATCGGGGGAATCGGTCGATCACTTATTTGTTTCTTGTGCTTTTGCAGGGCATCTTTGGCGTTGGATCTTCCAAGCCTTTCACGTGCGCCCCTTCTAGGCTTACAGTTTCAACGAACTGCTGGTACGGCTCATGGCATTCCACTTTAGCGACCAGGTCACTTTCCTTTGGCGTGTGGCAATATTATCCTACATCTGGCTTCTTTGGCACATCCGTAATGAGCTGATTTTTCACAACAAAATCTGGACTCCGGAGGCGGCTCTCATTCGCCTATAGGTACTCATTGTTGAATCAGCATCTTTGGACCGGGGATGCATGAATAACGATCAGCAGGACCTCTCCATCCTGCGTGGTTTAAGAGTCCCCGGACGAGTTAGACGTGCTCCGAGGATTGTGGAGGTCCAATGGCAAAAACCCCTCCCAGGTTGGATCAAGGTTAACACGGATGGCAGCGCTTTAGGGGCACCGGGCAATCTTACAGCATCCGGTGTCTTTCGAAATTGTAGAGGATTCTTTCGCAGATGCTTTGTCCATCGTTGTGGTTCAGGGTACGCATTCGAAGCGGAATTGGTTGCGGCAATGTGGGCGATTCATTACGCATTTGTAAAAGGATGGACGAAACTTTGGTTGGAATCGGATTCGAAGTATGTGGTGAACCTACTGGAGAAGAGAATGATGGAGGTCCCATGGCGCCACCTTGGATATTGGCGCCAAACCTTGCATTTACTCAGTGACATTGATCTTGTAGTCTCTCATATCTTTCGCGAAGGCAATCGGGTGGCAGACATGCTGAGCAAGAATACGGAGAGTGGCGTCTGGCGGGGCGTCCCGCCCACAGACCTGCTTCAATACATCATGGATGATTATGTTGGCCAATCCACTTATAGGTTTGTTAATTAATGCGCCACTGCTTCATGTTTCTTTTTAGGCGCCTTATGTTTCCTGGGGGTACTCTTTTTCCTTCCAAGGGTTTTTCCCACAAGGGTAGGTTTTACCTTGGAAGGTTTTAACGAGGCCCCAACCATTCAGCCATTTGGTCGGCTTGTGACCACTGCGTACTTTGGTTGTTGACTTTATTTCCAGGCTTTCATTGGGTTACCTGATCTGCCTGTGATCAGGATTACTCTTTTTCAATTTTATATATATTCGTAATTATTCAAAAAAAAATTGTTATTAATGACAATGTGAAATCGTATTCTACTGTTGTTATGGATTAATTGAATGCTCCCGAACCCATAAAAAAGGGGGATTATTATTCTGTGACCATCAATGATTTTATTGATTTTCTCTCTCTAGGGTTTCTCTCTCTTCTTTCTCTTGGCTTCTGCACGAACGTCCCGTTTCCCACCTCCGGCGCCGTTGTCGGCCATGGCCTCGCCGGAGTCTCTTGGACTCTCCAATTTAGCTTCAAATTTCGATCCACACCATGCACGATCTACGCAGCCATCTGCACCTTCTTCTTCCGCGCGATCCGTACAGTCCGAGGTTGGGAAGCCATCGATTTCAGGATCATTATCCTTCTATGGGGTTCCATGGAAATTCTTGTCTTGTAAAACCTCCAACAGACAGCTGGCCCCATCGTCGTTTGCAGCAGCAGGTGCCATTCTGCCGGATGCCTACCTGCCCACGTGAACACCCCCATCGCACATGCCTCCCTGCAGCGGCCCAATAACAACCTCGCAACTGCCACCACTTGTCGCTCCAACGCCCAACGTGTGGTCCCCCATCATCATCCATGTTGCAGCACATCCCACCCAACCGCCTGCCATTATTCCTCTTGCAGGCGGGTACTAAGGGGGACACGCCCCCTCCTAATTCTACGCGCCATGAAGGGCGCCAATTTACTTATGGGATGCCAGTGGCTCCTTCCTCCTCCAAGGCCGCCCAGGGGAGTGATGACCCGGGGCTGCTGTTAACCGCCCGCTTGGCATCCCGTCCACGGGCCCACATCCTATCCCTGCTCCAACGCACGCACAAAGGATTTCTGGGTTCTCTCCACCAACGACATCCAACTATGACGCGAATTTGCGACATTCGGCTCATGAATCCTACACTAATTTTCATATGGCCAATTCTTATGAGAAAATGGTTTCGGGAAATCCCCATCCTTCGAATACTATTCCACATGTCACAGGTATTCATCAAGGTAAGGATTCTATTTCGCAAGCCCAAGACAACATGACATCATTTTCACATATGGTTTCTGGTAAGGCCAATTCTATCCCTAAGCCAGTCAGAAAGGGCGACTATTATTCTGTTACTATTGATGAAAATATTTATCAACAACGCGTAGCTGAATTCTCTTACTCATTGACTGGAAGAGTGATGTTAGGGAAAGGAAATAAGCCATGGGCGACCATGCAGTTGCATAAACACCTATCTGAATTATGGGGAATTAAAACTGACTGGAAACTAATCCCCTTAAGGGATTTTTTAGTGTTAAGTTTTCTAATGCGCAAGATCGTGCTCGAGCTCATGTTCGTATTAGTTGGGCGCTCACAATCCGGGGACTATTCGGCTCTCTCCATGGGTCCCGGATTTCAACCCATACAAAGTGCACACGTTGATAGCAAGTGTTTGGGTTCGAATCTACGAGCTTGGTTTGGAATACTGGGATCTTAATACCATCTTGGGAATAGCCAGTGCGTTTGGGAACCCGATACAAATAGACCATCGATCGTTGGATGATTCCTTGGGTCATTTCATCGGGTCTTGGTGGATATTGATCTGTCTAAGCCCTTGGAGGATCACATTATGGTTGAACGGGTGGGTCAGTGCTCATTCGTGTCAGTTACGTATGAAACATTGCCGGAATTTTGCTCAAAGTGTGGTATTACGGGACACTCGACGACATCTTGTCGTTTCATTCTAGTTGAGAAACCTACTATGGAAAGGCGAGTTTCTCCAGATCCGGGACGTGCAGGGACGTCACAACTCGGAACAGCGGGGACGTTCACGGGTTCGTAAAATTTATCGTCCTGTACAGCAGGACAAGGGCAAGGCCGTTGATGACTCAATGGGAAATACGGCCTCGACTACGCGCGCTGGATCTCCTCCCCGCACAATGGTCACTTGCTCTACGGATATCTACCTTGGTAACACACTTGAGGTGCTTGGCTCAGACGACTCCCAGGATCAGCATCCCACAGATTTCAAGCCCGATTATCCAGCTAGGGAGTCTTCTCCCAAGGCCACTACTTCCAACACCGGCACGGTTTCCACCATTATGCCTATTACGGTTCAATATCCTTTGGGAAAGCCTTTCGAGCTCTCAGTTGCGCCTTCCGGGACAGCTCCTTGGACTCGGCGAAATCTAGAATTCTTCGGAGTGTTGCGTCGGGTCCGCCGCCGCCGGTCCACGAGATAACTATCGAACAGGAGCATATAGATCCACATGAAATGAACATTGCAGCATCCAAGAGATGGGCAGATTATGCAGAAGAAGTGGGTCATTCTCAATCGTCAGACTCCACAACACACCACACGCCTGTTTTTACTGTGAATACAAGCGTATGGTGTGTTGTGGAATCTGGCTGTTGAGAATTACCAACCTCATCAGCATAGTCTGCCTATCTCTTAGAAGCCGCAAAGGTCATTTCGCGTGGTTCTGTGTGCTCTTGTTCTATAGTAATATCATGGACCGGTGGCGAAGGGCCGGACGCAACGCTTTTGAGAATTCTCGATTTAGCCGAGTCCAAGAAGCTGTCCCGGAAGGTGCGGCTGAGAGCTCGTATTGGCTTACCCAAAGGATATTGTACTGTGATAGGCATAATGGTGGAAACCGGGTCGGTGGTGGAGGAAGTGGCCGTGGGAGACGCCCCCCTAGTTGGGTAATCAGTCTGAAAATCAGTGACATGTGGGTCCTGAGAGTCGACTGAGCCAAGCACTTCAAATGTGTTGTCAAGATGGAAATCCGTGGGGCGAGTGACAATGGCGCGTGTAGGGGATCTGACGCGCGTCGTAGAGGTCATTTTTCCCATTGAGTCGTCAATGGTTTTTCCCCTTGTCTCCGCCGCAGACAGACGATAAATTTTCCGAACACGTGAACGCCCCCGTTTACCGAAGTTCGACGAGTACGCGGCGCGCGAACGTCCTTGGGCCAGTGAAGCTCGCCCTTCCGCCGCTGTATTGCCCGCATTGTTAAAGCGACATAAAGATGTTGAATGTCCCGTAACGCTACACTTCGAACAAAACTCGGGGAGTTTTTCATAGCCAACGGAAACGAAAGAGCATTTGCCAGTGCGTTCAACCATAATATGTTCCTCCAATGGCTTGGAGAGGTCAATATCCACCAGAACTCGGACAAAATGACCCAGAGAACCATCTAGAGAACGCTGATCAATCTGCAAAGGATTCCCAAGAGCACTAGCGATCCCCATAATGTTATTCGGGTCCCAGTATTCCAGACTAGGTTCAAAAATGCGCACCCAAATGCTGGCCACTGATGTTTGCACCTTATAAGGGTTGAAGTCAGGCACCCATGGGGATAGTTGGATAGTCCCAGGATTAAGCGTCCAGTTAATGCGTTGCTGAGCCCGAGAACGATCCTGCACACTAAACAATTTGACACAAAAAAATCCCTTTTCCCAAGGGAATTAATTTCCAGTCATTCTTAATACCCCATAACTCAGATAGGCGTTTATGCAAAAGCATAGTCGCCCATGGTTTGTTACCTTTTCCTAAAATAACTCTCCCAATCAACGAGAAGGAAAATTCAGCGAGACGTTGTTGGTAAACATTGTCATCAATGGTAACAGAGTAATAATCACCTTTTCGAACCGGTTTAGGGATAGAATGATTTTGACCAGAAACCATTGTGGAAAACAAAATAGGATTACCTGTGGCCTGGGGCGTGGAATCCAGATTATTGGTACCTGCAACTATTTTAGCAAAAGAATATTCAAAGTTGGGATTAGCATTAGGTTTATGAGCCGAATGTTGCAGTTGATTCATGATTGGATGACGTTGAAGCAGGATTGCCAGCATGTTGTTGCGCGTTCTTGGATTCTGAAATAGGATGTGGGCCCGTGGGCAGAGGAACATGCGGAGGGTGGACAGGGGCCCAGGGGTCATCACTCCCCTGGGGAGGGGCGGCCAGGGGTGGGAGGTGAGTGGTTGCCGGCTCCCCATAGGCAGATGGGAGGGGGCCGGCCCCCCCATGGCTGGCAGCGGCCATGGGGGTAAAGGATGCAAAGGATGCAGGCGCATCCCCCTTTTCCCCAACCACCTGGCGCTGCGTGGTGTCCTACATCGTGGGGACCGCTGGAGGCTGCTGCAAGGAAGGATGGTACGAGGTATAGGTACGAGGATCTTTGGTGGGCTTGCTGCTTTCGCGTCGCGGCGCCGCCGAGGACCGGGGGGTGCGTTACGTGCATGGTTGTTGCAAAGAAGCAGGGGTGCGCTGCAAGTTGAGGACCGATGGGACGACGCCTGGGGAGTGATGAAGGGAGGCGGAGGACGTTCGTGGAGCATGGGCTGGGATGAATTCCGATGGCATCCCATAAGCGGCGAAGGATACACGTCCCGTTGACAAAGACTTACTGTCGATGTATTGTGCAGAACATGGAAGAGTAGGGCGTGCATGGTGTTGTACGAAATTCGAGGTTAAACCGGAGAACTCCGGCGAAGCCATGTCCGGCGACGATGCCGGAGGAGGGGGACGGGGCGTCCAAACCGTGCTCAAGAGAGAGAAGAGAGAAAAACCCTCACTATCAGCAATGGAATATCCCAACCAATTATCAATCCAAAATAATACCTCGGAATTGGCGCCTGGTATCCAACGAGAATCATCCACGCAGTCAGAAATACAGGGTTTAATCCCAGGCCAAATAGAAGAAGGAAGGAAGGACCTCCGGATGTCCCCATTTCTAGTAAAGTACCGTTGCTGTCATTAATAACAATAGACTGACCAGAAACCACCTTAGCAAAAGATGGAATTTCATTAGGGATAAAGAAATTTGTGAAGTTGATGGTCTTCCCTAATGGATTGAAGAATCCTTAGCCAAATTTAGAGTGTTGCAACTGGAAGAGAGGACGCCCCTTGATCGCCAGTGGTGACAGACTCTGGGACCACCTCTAGAGAGAGCATAACAGAATTGGGGACCACACATGGGGTAACCACCTTTGGGACCACTTCCAAGTATTGTGGCCGCACATGGGTATTATCCCCATGTACTTGCATGGAACCTGATCCTTCCATAAATCTTGAAGAAGGACGACCACGGGGGACAAAATTATACGGCAACGGGCAATCAAGAAGAAGATGTGTGCGTGAAGAAGATCCTTGTTGCTCCGATGCACCATGAATGGCATCAACATGCTGTTGCATAAATCCAACCGGAATATCACCATAAAATTGAATCAAAGGATGAGATGTGTTCGAAATCGTATGAGAGGGAAATCGCATACCCTTCATAAAGTGTGGAGAAGAAGGATCCAGACGTGGATCCAGAGGAGATGGCAACGTCATGATGACGTTGCCGGAGAAAACCGTCATAAAATTAAGAGGAAAGGTGGGCGGTGGCCTCAAGGAAGGAGAGAGGGGACATCATCCTTAGGGTTTTTCTTAATCAAATAAATTCAATAAATCATTGCAATAAGAGTTATTGAAAATGAAGGAATTCATATAATGTATAAACATATCAAGATGTAGATTTTCTTGAGTTAATATCTCCTTGGAAGTCAGAGTCTATGTAACCAATGGTTTCTAAACTCCTACTAGAGTATACCAACATATAATCTCTCGTTCTCCTAAGATATTCAAGTATATGCTTAATTGCAACCCAATGCTCTTCCCCAGGATTTGATTGACATTGGCTTACTACTCCCACTGCATAGCAGATATCTGGTCTAGTACACAACATGGCATACATAAGATTACCAACTGCTGTCTGGGGGCACGACAAAATAGACCTGGCTCTGATACCACGAGGTGCTGGGAGCCCCACAAACCCATACCCTTAGGCAGTCTTAGCCACTCCAAGAGGTTAAGAAAGCATGACACCACCACGAGGTCTCCTGCACCTTAGCCTAAGTGGCACACCTTGTATGGACGGCTTTCCGGCAGAACCTCATAGAAAGGTCATTCATTCAAAACATCAAAGGATTCTTAACTGCCATATGGATTGAGGGGACTGTGCCTAATAATATTATGCCATGTACTTTAATCATGGTTCTGATGTACATGATCTTCAAAGAGGCAAGTACAAAGCATACTTCATGAAGAAGATCGAAGAATTTGAAAGATAATTGCAGATTAGCTAAGAGGATTTTGAAGAGACATAAAATAAATTTAGAAACTCATATTTTGTAAAAGGAAGATTTCATTCTGATTTCCGCCTGAGTTTTCCATACAACTGGAGAGTCTTTATATAGGCCTCTTGTACAAAACAAGGAAGTGACACGTGTCTCTATTATAAGACACCTCTGCTAGACATGTGTTTCCTTTTTAGACCTTCTTTATGAGAACTAGACATGTGTCCACTAACAAGACATCTGTCATGTACACATGTCACCTGTATGGACACCTTAAATAGGAAACTGACACGTGTCCACTAAAAGGACACTTATAACAACAAGCTGACATGTGTCCCATAAAAGGACACTTACAACACCAAGTTGACACATGTCCCTTAAAAGGACACATACAACAACAAACTAACACATGTTACCTTACAAGGATAAGAAACTCACACGTGTCCAACAAAAGGACACTTACAACCATAAACTGACATGTGTCCACTAAAAGGACACTTATTATTACAAGTTGACACGTGTCCATTATAAGGACACCTATACAGTGCTGACATCATCCTTTTATCATGCATTGTAGTGGTAGTCGTAGTATTCCTTTGACTAGGGTTCTATCCAAAATAATCCAAAGCCGTCCCAATCTCTGTTTTCATCTTCAACAAGCCACGGGTCTTGGGAATCTGGATCGAACATCTGAGTATCTGTGTCACCTTCTTGATTATCTTCTCGTTGGTGACTCGACTCGGGTTCATCAACACATGGGTCCATCACGAGTGATGTATATATAGGCTCCGATCAAGGTGGGTTTGGTGGGAGCTTGTTAAGAACCAGGAGATGCATGCATAATTCATTAACCTCAGGCTGCTGGCTGGTGATTGTTCTTGATGAAACCTTCCATTTAAAATGTAAAGATGTCGGTATAAATTAGTACCCTTTTTCCATTGTGAAATATCGATGGAGTACCATGACAATGTATAAATCCGGGACATCTTTGTTCTAATCCACTTCTACTTGTAACATTTCCTTCCAATTTTCAATCTTGTCATACCATTCAAGAAATGTCCAGAGATTAGATGACTGGTAGACTGGATTTTGGAGGAATGATAACATACTTCCAATGGGCATTTCCACTGAATGATAGTAGAGGGTGGAAAGACACCACAAATACCATAGACCATCTTTTGGAATAGGAGTAGTAGTGTAAATGGTAAGGATCCCATAAAAAGGTTTATCTGGATAAAAACATGCCCTCTCGAAAGGGATATTAACTTGGACAACAAATTTGGCTAAATGATAAAACATGAAATGTTTTGCATTGTAAATCACTTAGGTCCTTGAAAGGTGTTTTTGTGGGGGAAAATTGGCCTTCAGGATATGTCATTAATATAACATGGGAAAATACCTTTCGAAGATACTAGCTGTAATGGTTGTTATCTGGACAGATAATCTGGAACAAGATTATGATTTCCTTTAATATGTTGAACTGTGAACTGACATTTGGAAAACCAATCTTTAAGTCACAGCAATTGTTTCTCTGGAACACCCTTATTCTTGAGCTCCATAATTTCTGGAAATGATGTATTATCCATTTGAATTATGAAATGGTGACCAATAAGATGAAATTCAAACTTCTTGATCTCATTCTTTACACCAAGAATTTCTTTGTAGACAACATGGTAATGCTTTTCAGAATCTTTGAATTGTCCACTTGCATGTCCATAATAAAATATTTTCCCATCTTCTTTTTCAAGCAAAATGGCTCCCAATATTCATCACTAGCATCAGTCTGGAGAATCCTTTGTCCTGAACTTGGGATTTTTAATGGCGGAGGATTCTGACATACTTGCTTGAGTTATTGAACTGCTCTGGTATGGGATGATTCCCATGGTGGAGCATTCTTCTTAAGCATTCTTTGATTGACAGGTTTTCTTCTGGAAACTCTAGCAATTCTTAAGCAATGTGCGGACCTGGCTGATACTTTCCATCGATTATTTTCACTCCCAAAAACTCAATATTTGTTTGACTGATTGAGCTCTTCTTTTCAGATAGCATGATACCATGAAAAATATCCAAGAACTGGTTTAGCAAAGCCTCATGATCTTGTTTGTTTGATGAGAACAGTAAGATGTCACCAATGTAGATTAGGGTGGTATGTAAGATAGGTTCAAAAATTTGGGTCATTGCTTTTTGGAATAAGGAGGGTGCAACCTTTTAACCAAATGGCATGACTATCCATTGGTATTGGGTCGTAGGAAGGCAAAAAGCAGTTTTATATCTATCCTCTGGGATAATTCCTAATTGCCAAAACCCTGACTTCAAATCAAACTTTGAAAAGATTTGGGCTTTAGAGAGTTGGGAAAAAAGCATTTGAGTTTTAGGTAAAGGGAACTTATCATCAAGGAGGAAATGGTTAAGAGTTTTGCAATCAATAACAAGCCTAATTTTCCCTCGTACCTGTTCAACTCTTTTTCCCTCAATGAGTCCAAGTGCTAATAGTTGGTTGCATTCTTGCTTTGCAAGGTTCAACTCTTCTGGAGTCATTCCAGGATTAGTGGCCTTGGTAGCATTCACATCTTTATTTTTTTTTTTTAATAAGAATCGAAATATAATAGAAAGAAATGAAAAATACTGGTCACAAGCCGACCAGGTAGCCCAATGTTTGGGGCCTTGTTAAAAACCTACCAAGGTAAAACCCACCCTTGTGGGGAAAACCCTTAGTAGGAAAAGAGTACCCCGATGAGAAAAGTGAAAGCCATACAACCAAACCAAAACAACATAGCACAAATTAACTAACAAATCTATACTGTGTACGTCCGACATAGTCATCTCATGAAGCGAGAGAGATAATATCCATTGGGGGCATCCCACCAAGAGGAGTCACACGTGAACTTGCCGAGATGGTCTCAACACGGTTGCCTTCTCGATAGATGTGAGAAACCACAACATGCATCCGGGAAAGCGAGAAAAGAGAGAATAATGCCATTGATTAGCGACGCCACGGGATGGAGCCCGTCCGAGATTTAAGAAGGCCAACAACATATGTAGAGTCCGATTCGGCCAAATATTAGTCCAACCCTTGCGAAAAGCATAAGAGATTGCGGTCATGGCAAAGCAACTTGATTCGGCCTCAAAAGCAAAGCCCGTTCCACACACTGCTCCACGAAACACCCACGAAAAAATCCTCGATAGGTACGGAAAATGCCTGCCGCCGTGATACGACCGGAGCTCCGATAGCACTACCATCTACGTTGACTTTAATCCCCCAGGAAGGGGAAGAAACCAAGGCACGGGATAATGCGAGGGGCCTTAGGAGGGCGTCCACTAACCTTCACCGGTGTAGACAAAGAAGATCCTCCCGGGTATTCTCGCATGCACCCTTTATCAAGCGAAGCGACTCAATAATCATGGCTCTCAACCGAACAAGCGCCGCATCGTAGTTCAATGTTTGTGATTAAAGATCACGTCATTTCGATGTGCCAAATAAGCCATATGCAAGAAACAATCGCCACCCTCCAGAGAAAAGCGTCTGCGCGACCGAAATGAAATTCCATTAAATGAACCATAAAATCGTTGAAGCTATAGACGTTACGAAAAGCCACCGCAAATGAACCCGCAATCCAGTCCCAAAGAGCTCCTGCAAAATTGCAAGAAACAAAAATGTGATCGATCGATTCGAATGAGAGTTCAGAGACAAAGCAAGCGATAGGGACCGATAAATCCTTTGGGGCGGTGAACATCCATGATCGGACGTCCGAATATCGCCCGCGAGACCACAACCGTGCGCCTCTCGGAATGTAGGGGGACCATATCCAAGATCCCCATTTAATGAAGGAAAGGATGGTCGAATAAATGCATATCTTTGACTTAGAAGTCACTGTCCCATCCACAGAGCGAGTCCACTCGTTTATCCAAAGAATGCGGAGCAATCGGACAACGAACAATATCCCGAACAATATCCAAGTAAGCCTCCACAAACGACATAGTGAGATGCCATTTGTTATCAAAAAAGAAGTCCGATATGGGATTACGAAAGTTAGCCCGAAATTCATGCGGGATGCCAATCCGATCCGCAATAGCGTAGCAAGCCGATTATCTGTCCAAAAATTAACCGAAGAGTGAGCCCCAGAATCCATCTTGAATCGTTTGACAATCCTCCACATTGCTGGACGCAGCCCCGAGATAGAAGAAGGCAAGAATGAGCGCCTAATAGAACCATTGTCCATCAAAAACGGCGACGGAGAGTATCAAAGACAATGGAATCCGATGTGAGAAGTTTCGGCCCATCTTCATAATAAAGGCTCGGTTTGCGAGAAATGAGGATCGGACGCCAAGACCGCCCTCGTTCTTAGGAGAGCAACAACGCGTCCAATTAACCATGTGAGAACCCCCGATTAATATCACGATCCAAATGAAGTTACGCATAGCTTTCTCTAATCGCTTAAGCGGTAGCGATAGGCCATTTGTAAATGAGCATCTTTTGTGAACCAAGGAGCTGGCAATAATAGAGTTAACCAAGCGAACCACGACCGCCAAAGAGAGAGAAGAACCTTTCCAACGCTTAAACTTAACCATAATCTTATCAAACAAAGGCCGCAACACACCATGTTTGGGGGCACCCTTGAATATAGGAACCCCAAGATAATTAGTAGGGAAGGATCCAACCGATAAGCCCATGATCGTTTGAATGCGATGTCTAATATAATGCGAGACCCCAGGACCGAAAAACACCTTCGATTTGACAGGATTGAACACCTGGCCAGAAAGAGAGGCATAATGACCAAGAGTATCAAAAATATAACGTGCATTGTCAAAGGTTGCCGCACAAAGGATGACAATATCATCTGCATAAAGCATGGAGGACGGAAACACAATATTACGTGGAGCCATGAAAGGCTTGAGAAGATGGGATGACACGGATGAGAGATAAGTTTCCCTTAACTTCTTCGGCAATGCAAAAAGAAGGGGTGAAAGAGGATCGACCACCCCTCTTGTGCAAGCAAAGTATCCGATCGAGAGCCATTAAGAAGAACCGAGATACGGGCCGAGTTCAAAATGAGATATCCACGCAACAAATTTCTCGGAGAAGCCAAATCTCTCGTAACACATATAAAAGAAAGTCGGTGAGAGTGTCAAAGGCCTACGGATATCGATTTTCAGGATCATGTTCTTGTCACTCCGATTATGGAGAATGTTAAAGCCTTCCAAGACTAGAGCAATACAATCATGAATGTGATGACCCGGAATAAAACCAAATTGTGTAGGAGACAAAATACGTCTAACGATACGGGCAAACCGAGTAGCCAATATCTTAGTGATAATTTTGAAGATGAAATTGCTCATGACAATGGGCCTGAAATTATTAACAGTATTCGCATCTTTGCTTTTAGGAATGAGAACCATAAAGCTGGAATTGAGTCCACCTGGCAGAGAACCAGACAGGAAGAAGTGGCGCACAGCAGTAATGACGTCATTAGATATAATATCCCAACAACTCTGATAGAAAGAGCCATTAAATCCATCCGGGCCTGGGGAATCTGTCAATACCAAGATCAAAAACCGCATCTCGAATCTCTAAATCCATAGGTAAAGAGGTTAAGCAATTGTTCTCCACATCCATCACCACTGGATTAATAACTCGATCAATAGAAGAAAAATCCGGAATAGGACCAATAGGCGCCGTGAATAAGTCCTAGAAGAACTGGATAATGTGACTATGGATGAGGGACGGGTCCGTGGAAAGCGTACCATTGATCATCAGACCGTGAATACCAGCCCGAGCGGCCGTAGTCTGACAACAACGGTGGAAAAAAGAAGTGTTGCGGTCTCCATCAACCAACCAAGCGGCCCGAGATTTTCGGCGAAGAAATTGATTGTAGAAGCAACGCCTGATTAAGCAAATTTTGGGCTTCAAGCTCCAGGTCCCGACGGGCTATACTATACCCCAAAGTCTCGATGTCCGACTGAATCTGTCTCAACTTTTCTAATTTATCATCCACCCCACGATTGACATCCCCAAAAACCTCTAAATTCCAAGAACGAAGCACAAGGCGCAATCTTTTCAATTTTATCATCAATCGAATCAAAGGGTTAGTGACTGCGCAATTTGATTCCCAAGAAGAAGTAACAACCGACTGAAAACCAAGATGTTTAGTCCACATACGTTGAAAACGAAAAGGAGATGGGCCCTTATGAGTCAAGTCTCACACAAAAGCAAAAGAGGATGATGGTCCGAGCAAGTGCGAGGGAGAACAAAAGCCTTAGTCCTCTGCCAAAGATTAGCAAACCTAGGGCTAGCTATAACACGGTCAAGCCGAGCTTGAATGAGAGTCTGATGAGGACGCGTGCTGCACCAAGTAAAGAAGTTGCCTATCGTGGGGATAGCCATCAACCCCGCATTGTCATAAAAATCCCGAAAATCCTGGCAAGACGCCATCAAGGTGACCCCCGACCAGACGCTCATGGTTCCCGAGAATAGCATTAAAGTCCCCCATCAAAACCAGATCATCACAACCCAGGGAAATAATATCGACCAAAGTCTCACGAATCACGTGATTGCATATAGCATGAACAAACCCCACATGAAAGATGTAATTGGAGAATTGGACCTTAAGAATAATACATTGGTCGAAATAAAAACTCGTGAAGAATCGTTATATCCGACCGTCTCGAAGATCCGGATATCCGACTTCCCGACACCGAAAGTTCTCGAGCCACAAACCGTAAACCAAGAGCCCAATAAGAATCGAGAGATAGAATGCAAGTCAACTTTAGGTTTCGCAATAGCAACCAAAGAAGGTTTGTGATTATTACATAGCTTCTTAAGAATATTGTAGTGCGAAGCAATGTTACCAATCCCGAATGTTCCAATAGAAGCAATTCATTGGGAAGGATCAGGTGAGGTGATCCGGGTAGGAGATCCGGAGTGTGTGGGCGCAGATGTATCAACCCCATAAATATTATCATCATCCACATAATCAGCCCAACATTTTCGGGCAGCGTTGTTTAAATTTTTAGATCCATGTTCATCATCCTCAATCTCCAATTGATGAACAAGCGGCTTGTTACCTGCGTTACCGATTGAAGTAGCCTATGTTTGGCATCAACAGATTTAGCACGGATAGCCCTATACAACGGACGAATGGGTTTTTCCAATGGGTACTGCACCGTGATAGGCCTATGATGAATATCAGAGGCGGAGAATGATTGGTCACCGCGAAGAACCGGAGGTTTGGGGACAGATGTACATTTAACCACTGGAGGTGGCATATCATCTGAAGTATGAATAGAAGGATCCTCAGAGTCCAAAGCAGAAAAAGTATTATCCAGAGTAATATCCGAGGAAACGGTAACGATGGCACAAGAAGAGGAGCCCGGGCGCATAGACAAAGTCGTATTATCCACTAAGTTATCCACAGTCTTGCCCTTATCCTATGGGTTATGAGCCGGACGATAAACCTGACGAGTTTGGGAGCGACCACGTTGAGGAGTGGGTCGTCCCTGTGGCTCCTGAAAATTGACATTATTTCCTAATCGTCGGCAAGACGCAGCCGAATGTCCCGTAATACCACAGGTTCCACAAAATAAAGGAAGTTTTTCATACCCGATAGAAACAAACGAACAGTGACCCTTTCTTTCAACCATAATATGATCCTGAAGAGGTTTAGTAAGGTCCACATCAACCAAAACGCGGACAAAATGTCCAAGAGAACCATCCAGAGACCGTTCATCAACCTGAACTGGGGTGCCAATGGCCTTGGCCAATCCCATAATGTAACTGGGGTCCCAGTATTCGATACTCAACTCAAATATTCTCACCCAAACAGAAGCTGTCGAAGTATTAACTTTGTAGGGGTTGAAATCTGGAACCCAGGGAGATAAACGGATGGAACCAGGATTGAGAGACCAAGTAGCCCGCGCTTGACCACGGGAATGATCAGAAGTGTTGTTAAATTTAACACAGAAGTAACCTTTACCCAATGGTATCAACTTCCAATCATTTTTAACGCCCCATAATTCAGAAAGCCGTTTATGAAGAGGCATAATTTGCCACGGTTTATTACCTTTGCTGAGCATAACACGACCAATTAAAGCATATCGAAATTCAGCAAGTCGTTGTTGATAAACATTTTCATCCATAACCACAGAATAATATTCACCTTTTTTAATGGGCTCGGGGATAGGATTAGAGGGACCAGAAACAATTTTAGCAAAAGATGGAGGGTTACCTGGGCCATGCTGAGGAGATGCAGTGTCAGAGGATTTACCAGAAACCATTTGCGCAAAAGTTGTTTCCACACGTGGGTATGAGTTTGGCCCAGAAGGAGCCGAATGTTGCAAGTATGCGTGGACTTGTGGATGATCAGAGGATAGAACGTCATGAACGCCATGTGTGGAAGAGTTGCCAGAGACCATATTGGCATGCAGATGATAATCTGTGACCTTGGACCCGTGATCGACTCGTTGTGTAGGACATTTAGGAGTGGAGGCCGGAGTTTTCGCACATTGAGATAAACCGATTTGAACGAGTCCCAACACATTAGTGATGTCGGACGAATAGAAATTTGTGGGCCGATTCGGATGTAAGCAAGTACCCGAGGGTTGAATGAGAGCAGTGGAAAATGAAAATGGAGAAAAAGAAGAAGTTGTGGCAGCATACGGATGCGTGTGGGCCCGGCCCGGCGATGAATAGTGATCTGCCGGAGCGGTGGCGTCACTATAATTGGATGGGCTAGATCCACTCGTTTCGACCTCCTGAGCAATATTTCCTTCTTTGACAAAGTCCAAATCGGCCGTTTTGGTGGTCAATCGGGCGTCCAAAGTCCGAAAATTGATTTTCGGATCCCCAATTTGGGTTTTTTGATTCGGGGCACAATTTGGTCGATTTGGGGGTGGGATATGTGCGCCTTGGAGTGAATTAGAAGATGGTAGAGTCAATTTTGGGATTGGATACTTATTGGGGTCCGAATTAGAGATTGATTGAAAGTTTGGGTTTTTTGGAAGAGCGTCGATTGTAGCCGGAGACGAATCGGAAAGTCCAAATTGATGACTGGGCATGAAAGCCCATGAGGAGGCGAGCAAAACCTGGGGTGGCACGTCCATTTTGGTGGTCGGAATTGGCGCCGGTGAAGGTTCGAAATTTTCGCCTGAAAATGTGCGCGAATCTCGGTTTTGCCGGCCAAAATGGACGACGTTTCCGGCACTGTTTCCGGTCTTGGTGAGCGTGGTTGAAGTCGGCTGAGGGGGAATTACATTTTCAGGTATGAATCCGGCGTTGGAGTGGCCGGAAAATGGCTGGTCAACGGGCATTGTTCAAAGTCAACTATAGAGAGTTTGGAGGGACATTTTTTGTAGATACTCCATCTTCATTCTTTTTGAAAGGGAGCTGAATAAAGAACTTCGGATTTTTCCAAAGTGGTGTTGTGTTCGCCTTATTTTTAGCTTCACCGCAAGTGTACGGTGTAGTTTATAGAATAGGGTAAGCAAGGTCATATCCACGGAGACTAATAAATTAATGCGCTAAGTATTGAACTAAGATAGCCTTATTTTTATTTAGACGATCAAAATTGAATGATTGTTGTGGAAGAAAAGACAAGAATAACCACAAAAACACAAGATGAAAATAATAGTGGAATTATCAAGTGAAATGAAATGGATTCCCGGGTTATGGTTTCAATTAATATTCCTCTTGTTTTACGATTTAATCAAAGCCAAAGTTATTATCAATACACCTATAAGACGATCACATCGGTATTTTATCCTCCATCTCGAGATGTATATAAAGTGTAGATTGAAATATCTATGCTAGTATCTCTACTCAACATAAGATACACAACTCCCAAATGCACAAAAGATCAAATATCCTGACAAATATTCACAAACATCTCGATTATGCAAATATTCATGTCAAGTACTCAAGATCTAATATTGAAACTCATCTCTCGAATTATGAATCAATATATCAAACATGTTAAATCATTGGCCAAATGATAAAACAAGAATAAGAACAAAGTACTCAAATAAGGCTTCAAGACAATAACTTCAATTAAGATTAAAACAATCAACAAGAGTTCAATTAATCTACTTCCAAAACCCGGAAATCACAAGAAATTTAGCTACCCATTATAAATAAACAACTCATAGACAAATTGTTCATCTTCATAAGAACTAAAATGAAAGATTAAAGCACAAAGAATGAGAAAACTTAGGGAAATGGATAATCTCTCGATTAATCTTCAATCCTCAAGCTCCGATTCGACCCGATTCTTCCCTTGATTCTTCCTTGATGAAATTGATGTGTTTCTTGTGTTCTTGGGTGTATTCCCAGCCTTTCCTCCATACCCTAGATCAAGCCTCCCATTTATCTATTTATAGCCCCTCAAAAGTCCAAGAAAAAGGTGAAGAAACATAGTAATTTCCGCCCCGGGGCGCTGCGGCGCCCGGGATGGGCGTTGCGGCGCCCAGCAATTTCGCAAAACTGAGCCGCCCGGGTTCTGCAGCGCCAGGCATTGAAGCGCAGCGCCCACCTAAAAAAAAATCAATAGCCTTGCCAGAACGGCGCCAGCGCATAAGTGACGACAGCTTGCTGCAGCGCCTGCCCGAGTTTTTCACCCACCAAATGTTTGAATTTGCTTTTGAGCCCTTCTTCAAAGTTGTAGCTCTATCTCTTAGCTTTCCATAGTCACTTGAATCATCTCAATATCAATTTTGTAGAGAGAGTTATGGCCAAAATACGAAACGCTGCCAGTGATGGAAATTTCAGACGCGTTTGGACGTTTCTTCAAATCAATCTCTCTTTGTTTGCTCGTTTGTACTTCTTTTGATACACGATTCATTACTATGACTATAAACTCAATATAATTGGCTCTCAACATGGCTTGGCTACTCAAATGACTCAAAATACTCAAAAACAACACAAAACTCAAGTCTTGGAAGCCCAAATCAATGGTATAAAACCAAGTGAACATGTTGGGTGATGAAAATCTGTATGAGAGTCTGCACAACACTTGAGAAGCTGATTTGTAATATCCCCATATTCTGGAGGTGCTTCTGATAGAGTAAACAACTTCTGGATGGTAGTGTAAGGTTGGATTTGTCTCTTGTACTTCAACCCATGAGATAGAATCTGTAGGCTTTTAGCTTGGAAGAACAAATTGAAGACTATCAAGATATGTTGTCTGTGGAGTTTGCTGCCAATAATTTCCATCCATATAGTACAGTCTGGAAAGAGTTGAATTCCAACTGGCTTCTTTGTAATGAGTGAGGTATGGAAGGTCTGTCCATCAGCTGCATAGAAGTATTCGTGACGACTTTAGCATCATCAGGAAGTATATCAGTATTCATCAACTTTTTGGCTCCTGTATCAAATACACAATAACTTTGATTGGTTTATCTTACTTGGATGGTAGAATTTTTTTAAATGAATCAAAGATATATTAAAAAATGAAAACGAGTGATCATGATCACAGGCTGGTCAGGTAGCCAAAGAAATAAGAAGAAAATGCAAATCCAGAAAAATCGGAATGGTCACAAGCCGACCAAATGGCTGAATGGTTGGGGCCTCGTTAATACCTCCCAAGGTAAAACTCACCCTTGTTACGAAAAATCCTTGACAGGAAAAAGAGTACCCCCCCCATAATAGAAGCGTCCAAAAATAAATAACAAAAGACCAGGACGCATTATCTAACAAATCTATAGTTGGATTGACCAACACAGTCCTCAGTGAGAAAAGGTATAATATCTGTAGGAGGGACACCCCACCAAGTCACCAATTGCGACTTCTTGCTCAGAAGGTCTGCCACTCGATTGCCTTCGCGATAGATATGCAAAACCACCAGATCCATCTATGAAAGCAAATGAAAAGTATGTCTCCATCTGCTAAGGTGGCCCATATCGCCGCCACCAACTCTGCCTCAAAAGCATACCCAGCACCACAGCGTTCCACAAAGCAACCCCGAAAGAAGCCTCTGCAGTTCCGGAAGACCCCAGAAGCTGTAAGGCTACCCGGTGCCCCTAAGGCACTGCCGTCTGTATTCACTTTGATCCAGCCCGAAAGGGATTTTTGCCAAGTAACTTGCACGATCTTGGAAGCTTGTCTAGCCCGCCCAGGAACGCGAAGTCTCCTTAGGATGAAGAGGTCTTTCTGATCATTTTCCATGGAGCCCTGATCTAAAGAAGATGATTCAACAATAAGAATCCGGAGATGGTAATCGCTGTGTCCACCATCCAGATTTTATCATTAAAAACCAAATTATTCCGGATATGCCAAATAAGACAGATGCAGGATATCACTGCCACACACCATAAAAAAGCAACCTGATCGCTGAAATAGTAAGTCATTTTTTTAATAAGCTGGGAGTACTTGTTGGAGAATTTGAAATAAACTGAAAGATACAGGGTTCGAACCCTGGTTAACACCCTTATAAAGGGTTAGTGATACCACTTGAGCTACAAGCTAGTGGTCTGAAACGGTAAGTCATTAAGCGCACCAGGAATTCACTACAGCTATGGGCCATAAATAGATGAACATCAAAAGAACCAAAAATCCATCGCCAAAGAGCCCCTGCCAAGACACAAGAGACAAATAAATGATCAACAGATTCAGCAGAAGCAGAACAAAGACCACATGCCGAGGGGCCAATAAAACTCCCCCTAGGACGTAATAAATCCAAGACCGCCAAACAATTGTGAGTAGCTCGCCAGACCATAATCGAACGGCATTCCGGAATGTGAGGAGACCAAATCCAAGAACTCCAATGGACCATAGGAGAAAGAGGCTGAATATGCGAATATGCCGCCTTCAAGGTAATAGTCCCATTGTCAGAGTGCATCCAGACCCGCGTGTCCTTCGAGGAGGGTGCAATGGGGTCGATATTTTGGGATCGCGAAAAATATCCCGGACAAGATCCAAATAAGCCTCAATGAACGAGAATGTGAAATGCCAAGACTCTTCGTAGAAGTATTCAGAAATACGTTGCCGAAATAGATATATGTACTCATGCGAAATACCAATTCTATCAGCAATGCAGTAGCCCAACCAGTTATCAATCCTAAATAATACATCGGAATTACTCCTAGGGATCCATCGAGGCTCATCTAAACAATCCGCAATACAAGGCCTAATCCCAGTCCAGATCAAAGAGGGAAGAAATGATCTAAATAAAGAATTGTCCGATGTCAAATAGCATTTTCGGAGAACCTGGAAAACCACAGAATCCGAAGTCATAACCTTCCATCCCAGCTTTATCAGAAAAGCATTATTCGCCACAATAATCGAGCGGACGCCCAGACCCCCCTCCGCTTGAGGCATACAACATCGAGCCCAATTGACCACCACCAAACCTTTAGAGTTTACATCACCAGTCCAAATAAAGTTACGCATGGCTTGCTCGATTTGCTTAAGCAAGGATCGCGACCACTTGTAAATCATCATCGTATGCACAAAGGAGCTAGTGATCAACGAATTAACCAAGCAGACTCTACCAACAAGAGAGAGTGTTGTCCATTTCCATCTACGAATCTTCAGGACAACCTTATCAAAAACATGCTGCAGGTCCGCGGCCTTTGGAGCCCCCTTAAAGATTGGAGCTCAAAAGAAACCGTAGGAAAGGCCCCTAACTGAATATCCATAATATCCTGAATATGCCTACGCACATAAGAAGAAATCCGGGTGCCGAAATAGACTTTTGACTTACGAGGATTGAAGACGGGACCCAAAATATCAGCATACCTAGTGAGGATCCGAAGAAGAGTACGATCGTTAGCGAAGAGACCCCACACGTAATAACAATATCATCAGTGTAGAGAATCGAAGATGGAAAGATAATATGCCCAGGCGCAATGAACGACCCTAGCTGATTCTTAGTCACTGCTGCCCCAATAACGAGATAAAGGATCGCCCTGCCTAACCCCACGAAAACAAGAAAAGTATCCCACAGGCGAACCATTAAGTAGTATCGAAATCCTAGATGACCGAAGAATAACTTCAATAAATGAACAAAGATCTCCGAGAAGCCAAACCGATTTAGAACGTGTATCAAAAAACCCCAGTCTAACGTACCAAAAGCCTTGCGGATATCAATTTTCAAGATTATATTATCATCAAGTCGACCATGCAGGACATTGAAGCTTTCAGAAACCATAACAATACAATCATGAATCTGCCTGCCCGGAATAAATCCAAATTGCGTAGGAGACAAATATGGAGAAATGATCGCGCCCAACCGAGTTGCCAAAATCTTTATAATAACTTTGAAAAGGAAACAAATATGGAGAAATGAACCACTAGCTTGTAGCTCAAGCGGTATCACTAACCCTTTATAAGGGTGGTGACCAGGGTTCGGACCCTGTATCTTTCAATTTCTTTGGAATTTATCTCCTCCCCTCCAACCAGTACTCCCAACTTATTTAAAAAACTTTGAAAAGGAATCTACTCATAACGATTGGACGAAAATTGTCAATAGTGTTCGCAAATACCTCCTTATTCCAAACCTAAATCGTTTTGTCTCAACCTTTTGAGCTTCCACATGACGCGCTGCAAAGGATTATGCGACGCGCACAGGAGCGCCCAAGAAGTAATGACAATACCCCCGAAAGAAGCATGATGAATCCACATGCGCTGGAACCGAAAAGGAGATGGGCCCTTGGTAATGGAAGAAGAACAAGAAACCAGAATGGGATGGTGATCTGAACCAATGCACGAAAGGACTAAACCCTTAACAAATTGCCAAAGAGCGAAAAATTGACCAGTTGCCAGGGCTCGATCCAGTTTAGCCTGAAGAAGAGCTAGAGGCCTACGGGGGGAGCACCAAGTAAACAAATTACCCGAAGTCGGCACAGCAAATAACCCTGCATCCTCCAAGAAATCCCTAAGTCTTTACAAGAAGCCTGGGATAAAGTACCCGTGCCAGAACGCTCATGATGTCCCAACACAGCATTGAAATCTCCAATAAGCAGCAGATCAGTAAGACCCAAATTCCGCAGCTCCAACCAAAGGGCACGACGAGCAACATGATCACACAAACCATGAGCAAAACCAACATGGAAAACCATAGAACTAGATTGAATTTGCAAAATAATACACTGAGAAGAAGACCAAACCTGATTATGGACAGAAATACTCGCATCGCAGAGGACCCTAAATATCTGGGCGACCATTTGCCCAGAAGCTCTGAGCAGCGAACCTGAGCCCCAAGCTACTCCAGTAAGAATCTTAAATGGATGAAATGTCCACCTTAGGTTCACAAATGGCTAAAATAGAAGGCTTATGTTTGTGACATAAAGCCTTAAGAACATTACGAGATGCAATGTTCCCAATCCCCCGGATATTCCAGAAGATGCAATTCATTGAGAATGCGGGGGAGGAGGCGCTCGTGTCGATCGCACGGTAAAAACAGGCGTGTGGTGTGTTGTGGAGTCTGACGATTGAGAATGACCCACTTGTTTTGCATAATCTGCCCATCTCTTGGATGCTGCAATGTTCATTTCATGTGGATCTATATGCTCCTGTTCGATAGTTATCTCGTGGACCGGCGGCGGCGGACCCGACGCAACACTCCGAAGAATTCTAGATTTCGTCGAGTCCAAGGAGCTGTCTCGGAAGGCGCAACTGAGAGCTCGAATTGGCTTTCCCAAAGGATACTGAACCGTAATAGGCATAATGGTGGAAACCGTGCCGGTGTTGGAGGTAGTGGCCTTGGGGGAAGACTCCCTAGCTGGATAATCGGGCTTGAAATCTGTGGGATGCTGATCCTGGGAGTCGTCTGAGCCAAGCACCTCAAGTGTGTTACCAAGGTGGATATCCGTAGAGCAATACGAACATGAGCTCGAGCACGATCCTGCGCATTAGAAAACTTAACACTAAAAAATCCCTTAAGGGGATTAGTTTCCAGTCAGTTTTAATTCCCCATAATTCAGATAGGTGTTTATGCAACTGCATGGTCGCCCATGGCTTATTTCCTTTCCCTAACATCACTCTTCCAGTCAATGAGTAAGAGAATTCAGCTACGCGTTGTTGATAAATATTTTCATCAATAGTAACAGAATAATAGTCACCCTTTCTGACTGGCTTAGGGATAGAATTGGCCTTACCAGAAACCATATGTGAAAATGATGTAATGTTGTCTTGGGCCTGCGAAATAGAATCCTTACCTTGATGAATACCTGTGACCTGTGGAATAGTATTCGAAGGATGGGGATTTCCCGAAACCATTTTCTCATAAGAATTGGCCATATGAAAATTAGTGTAGGATTCATGAGCCGAATGTCGCAAATTCGCGTCATAGTTGGATGTCGTTGGTGGAGAGAATCCAGAAATCCTTTGTGCGTGCGTTGGAGCAGGGATAGGATGTGGGCCCGTGGACGGGATGCCAAGCGGGCGGTTAACAGCAGCCCAGGGGTCATCACTCCCCTGGGGGGGCGGCCTTGGAGGAGGAAGGAGCCACTGGCATCCCATAAGTAAATTGGCGCCCTTCATGGCGCGTAGAATTAGGAGGGGGCGTGTCCCCCTTAGTACCCGCCTGAAAGAGGAATAATGGCAGGCGGTTGGGTGGGATGTGCTGCAACATGGATGATGATGGGGGACCACACGTTGGGCGTTGGAGCGACAAGTGGTGGCAGTTGCGAGGTTGTTATTGGGCCGCTGCAGGGAGGCATGTGCGATGGGGGTGTTGACGTGGGCAGGTAGGCATCCGGCAGAATGGCACCTGCTGCTGCAAACGACGATGGGGCCAACTGTCTGTTGGAGGTTTTACAAGACAAGAATTTCCATGGAACCCCATAGAAGGATAATGATCCTGAAATCGATGGCTTCCCAACCTCGGACTGTACGGATCGCGCGGAAGAAGAAGGTGCAGATGGCTGCGTAGATCGTGCATGGTGTGGATCGAAATTTGAAGCTAAATTGGAGAGTCCAAGAGACTCCGGCGAGGCCATGGCCGACAACAGCGTCGGAGGTGGGAAACGGGACGTTCGTGCAGAAGCCAAGAGAAAGAAGAGAGAGAAACCCTAGAGAGAGAAAATCAATAAAATCATTGATGGTCACAGAATAATAATCCCCCTTTTTTATGGGTTCGGGAGCATTCAATTAATCCATAACAACAGTAGAATACGATTTCACATTGTCATTAATAACAATTTTTTTGAATAATTACGAATATATATAAAAATGAAAAAGAGTAATCCTGATCACAGGCAGATCAGGTAACCTAATGAAAGCCTGGAAATAAAGTCAACAACCAAAGTACGCAGTGGTCACAAGCCGAGCAAATGGCTGAATGGTTGGGGCCTCGTTAAAACCTTCCAAGGTAAAACCCACCCTTGTGGGAAAAACCCTTGGAAGGAAAAAGAGTACCCCCCAGAAAACATAAGGCGCCTAAAAAGAAACATGAAGCAGTGGCGCATTAATTAACAAACCTATAAGTGGATTGGCCAACATAATCATCCATGATGTATTGAAGCAGGTCTGTGGGCGGGACGCCCCACCAGACGCCACTCTCCGTATTCTTGCTCAGCATGTCTGCCACCCGATTGCCTTCGCGAAAGATATGAGAGACTACAAGATCAATGCCACTGAGTAAATGCAAGGTTTGGCGCCAATATCCAAGGTGGCGCCATGGGACCTCCATCATTCTCTTATCCAGTAGGTTCACCACATACTTCGAATCCGATTCCAACCAAAGTTTCGTCCATCCTTTTACAAATGCATAATGAATCGCCCACATTGCCGCAACCAATTCCGCTTCGATTGCGTACCCTGAACCACAACGATGGACAAAGCATCCGCGAAAAAATCCTCTACAATTTCGAAAGACACCGGATCTTTGTCGAAGATTGCCCGCGCGCCCTAAAGCGCCGCCATCCGTGTTAACCTTGATCCAACACGGGAGGGGTTTTGCCATTGGACCTCCACAATCCTCGAGCACGTCTAACTCGTCCGGGGACTCTTAAACCATGCAGGATGAAGAGGTCCTGCTGATCGTTATTCATGCATCCCCGGTCCAAAGATGCTGATTCAACAATGAGTACCTGTAGGCGAATGAGAGCCGCCTCCGGAGTCCAGATTTTGTTGTGAAAAATCAGCTCATTATGGATGTGCCAAAGAAGCCAGATGCGAGGATAATATTGCCACACGCAAAAAGAAAGCGACACTGGTCGCTAAAGTGGAATGCCATGAGCCGTACCAGCAGTTCGTTGAAACTGTAAGCCTGGAAGGGGCGCACGTGAAAAGCTTGGAAGATCGAACGCCAAAGATGCCCTGCAAAAGCACAAGAAACAAATAAGTGATCGACCGATTCCCCCGATTTCCTGCAAAGAACACAAACCGAAGGGCCAGTAAAACTTCCCCTAGCTCGTAAAGAATCCTGGACTGCCAATCGATTGTGTATAGCTCTCCATGGCACCACTGATCGCCGTTCCGGGATATGCTGGGACCAAATCCAAGAACCCCATCTAACTGTCGGGCGCTAAGGGCGTAAGAATTTATAAGCCGTCTTCGAGGTAACTGAACCATCCTCAGAGTTCATCCAAACACGAGTATCCCAAGATGTAGGCGCAATTGGGACACGCATAATAGCTCGAATCAGCTCCAAATAAGCCTCCACAAAGGGGAGGGTGAAGTGCCAGGATCCATCATAAAAGTAATCGAGATGCTTATTTCTTTGGAATAAATACCTATAATCCTCTGGAATGCCAATTCTGTCAGCAATGGAATATCCCAACCAATTATCAATCCAAAATAATACCTCGGAAATGGCGCCTGGTATCCAACGAGGTAGCCAAAGAAGAAGCCTGTAAACAACATCAAAGCAGATAAGATAATGGTCACAAGCCGACCAGATGGCTGAATGGTTGGGGCCTTGTTAAAACCTTCCAAGGTAAAACCCACCCTTGTGGGAAAACCTCTTGGAAGGAAAAAGAGTACCCCCATATGAAAGTGCGCCCAAATAATGAAGCGGATGCACAAACCTAGCAAACCTATCAAACCTATAGTTAGATTGGCCAACATAATCCTGAGTGAGGGATGGGATAATAGCCGCTGGGGGCGTCCCCCACCATGTATCCTCGTGCGACGGCTTACTAAGAATATCGGCTACACGGTTGCCTTCCCTAAAGATGTGCGAGACCACGAAATTCATCTGAGAAAGAAGGTGAAGGGTGTACCGCCACCTACCCAAATGGCGCCAAGGCACTCCCGTCGATCTCTTCCGCAGCAACTCCACTACATAGACCGAGTCCGATTCCAGCCAAAGTTGATGCCACCCCTTCGAAAAAGCGTATTGTATGGCTCGCATAGCCGCCGCTAACTCCGCCTCAAAAGCGAAACCCAATCCACAACGTTCCACAAAGCAACCCCGAAAGAACCCCCTACAGTTTCGAAAAACCCCGGAGGCCGTTAGGCGACCGGGCGCCCCCGTAGCGCTTCCGTCTGTGTTCACTTTAGTCCATCCCGGCAAAGGCTTCTGCCATGTAACCTGCACAATCTTCGGGGTCTATCTAGGTCGCCCAGGAACCCGTAGATGGCGGAGAATGAGAAGGTCCCTTTGGTCATTATGCATGCAACCTCTGTCCAAAGAAAAAGACTCAAGAATAAGAACACGGAGGCGTAGGATGGCCGCCTCTAGTGTCCAGATCTTGTCGTGAAAGGTCAAGTCATTTCGGATCTGCCAGATGAGCCAAATGCAGGATAATATGGCTACCCGCCAAAGAAAAGAAACTTGCTCACTGAAATGAAAACCCATTAAACGCACCAGAAATTCATTAAAACTGTAAGCCCAAAAGTAGTGAATATCAAATGAATCGAAAATCCACTTCCATAGGGCTCCTGCAAAAGCACATGAGACAAATAAATGATCAATAGATTCCGCATCAAAGACAACAAAGAACACAAACCGAGGGGCACGTGAAGGAACCCCGAGGACGCAAGACGCCCAAAAGCGCGATCGATTATGAATGGCACGCCAAGTCACAATCGATCGTCTTTCCGAAATATTAGGTGACCAAATCCGGGAACCCCATTTCACCACAGGGGAATGGGGGCGCAGATAAGAGTAAGCCGCCCGAAGAAACAATCCCATCATCGGAGTGAATCCATGCTCGCGTCGGCGAATCCGGGGCGATCGGAATTCTAAGAAATATCTCGAACCATATCCAAATAAGCCTCTATAAATGATAGGGTGACATGCCAAGTCCCATCGTAAAAGTAATCCGAGATCTGTGCGAAATAAATATCGTACTCTGCGGAATACCAATCCTATCGCAATGGTGTAACCCAACCAATTATCCCGAGAATGAAATGTTGGAGTTGCATCCAGGAATCCAACGGCAGTCCTCCAACAACCCGTCGAGCCCAGGCCTAATCCCTCTCCAGATGGAAGATGTGATATACGAATTACGAGGAGAACCCTCCGAGGTGAAAAATCGTTTTCTGAGGATGCTATAGACCAAAGAGTTTGAAGTCATAATCTTCCAACCCATCTTCATAAGGAAGGCATTATTGGCAACCACGATGGAACGGACGCCCAAGCCTCCTTCCGCCCGAGGCATACAACAGCGACTCCAGTTAACCACCACTGAACCTTTAGAGTTCACATTCCCAGTCCAGATGAAATTACGCATGGCGTTTCCATTTGCCGAAGCAATGTTCTAGGCCACTTGTATACCATCATAGTATGCACGAAGGAGCTGGTAATCACCGAATTCACCAAACAAATGCGACCAAAGAATAGAGAGAAGACCCTTTCCACCTCCCGAACTTAAATATAATTTTGTCGAACACGGGTGGAGATCCGCCACCTTTGGCGCCCCTTTGAAGATAGGGCGCCTAGATATGTTGTAGGGAAGGCGCCCGGATGCATCCCCTGTAATCATCCGAATACGACCTCGCACATAAGTAGAAACCCGACTACCAACATAAACCTTAGATTTATTTGGATTGAAAATCGCCCTGAAATGTCCACATAAAGATTGAGCACTGAATAATAGAACGTGCATTGCTCGTGGATGCCCCACACATAATCACAATATCATCCGCATACATCATCGATGGAGGTATGACAATCGCTTAGGCGCCATGAAGGCACGAAGGTGGTTGCTCCTCACCGCTTCCTCCAATGACCGCTCGAGAACATCTGTGCAATACAAAAGAGAAGGGGTGATAACGGATCCCCCTGTCGACCCCACGAAAGCAAGAGAAATAACCCACCGGTGACCCATTTGAAGGACCGAAATTCGGGCCGATTGGGGATAATCTCAATCCGGTGAATGAACACCGGAGAAGCCAAAGCGACGCAAAACGTGTATCAGAAAACCCCAATGAATCGTATCAAAAGCTTTGCGGATGTCAATCTTAAGAATCATGTTGGTATCACTCCGCCCCTGCAAAATGTTAAATCCCTCCGAAACCAGCGCAATACAGTCATGAATCTGCCGGCCTGGGATAAATCCAAACTGAGTTGGAGACAAGTACGAAGATATGATGGCGCCCAGACGAGTTGCCAGAATCTTTGTGATAATTTTAAAGAGAAAATTACTCATAACAATCGGCCTAAAGTCCTCCACCGCATTCGCCTCCTTTGTTTTAGGGATGAGTGCCATGAAACTGGCATTCAATCCTGTCGGAAAGGAGGCCGTAACAAAGAAATAACGGACCGCTGCCAACACCTCATCTGACACAATGTCCTAGAAATGCTGATAGAATCTCCCACTGAATCCGTCCAGTCCCGGTGCACTATCCAGACCCATATCAAAAACTGCCTCTTTAACCTCGAAAGCCGAAGGAATGGCAGTCAAGAGCGCATTATCAATTGTAGTAACGGTAGGTGAAATCAACTAGTCAACCAAAGTATAATCCGAGCTGGTCTGCCCTGTATCTGCAAACAGGATTGTGTAAAATGAGACAATATGATTAGTGAGGGTTCCCGGATCCTCCGTGAAAGTACCGTCGACCATCAAACCCTGAATCCCTGCACGTCCGCTTCTAATCTGACAGGGACGATGAAAGAATGCGGTGTTCCGATCACCATCTTTTAACCATGTGGAACGGGCTTTCTGCTGAAGAAAATCCGACTACATGAGCAATGTACGAGAGAGCTCTGTCTGCGCCTCCAATTCCCTGTCCCTCAGCTCCTCCGTGAAACCCTCGGACTGAATATCAGCTTGAATCTGCCGGACCTTATCCATCTGATAATCCACCTGACGATTAACATCCCCAAAAACCTCCTTGTTCCATATCTTAATCGTCTGTCTCAACCTCTTGAGTATCCACATGACTCGCTGCAGGGGGTCGGGCGACGCGCAAGGGAGAGCCCAAGAGGCAGTAACAATACCCCTGAAAGAATCATGATGAATCCACATATCGCTGGAACCGAAATGGAGAAGGTCCCTTGGTGATGGAGGACGAACAGGAGACCAGTATGGGATGGTGATCTCGAGCAATCGCGCGGAAGGGCGAAGCCCTTAACAACTTGCCAAAGATTGAAAAATGGGCGATTGCGGGGGCTCGATCGATTTAGCTGAAGAAGAGCTAGAGGCCTTCGAGGGGAGCACCAAGTAAACAAATTTCCCGAAGTCAGCACAACAAATAGCCTTGCATTCTCCAAGAAATCCCTAAAATCTTTGCAAGAAACCTGGGATAAAGTACCGTGTGCAGCGCCCATGATGACCCAACACAAAGATTGAAATCCCCAATAAGAAGCGATCAAGTAAGACCCAAATTCCTCGGCTCAACCAGAGTGCACGCCGAGAAAATGATCACACAAACCATGAGCAAAACCAACATGGAAAACCAAAGAGCCAAATTGAATTTGCAGAATAATACACTGAGAAGAGGACCAAACCTGATTAAGAACCGAGACGTTGGCATCGCATAGGACCCAGATATCTGGGCGTCCGTTCACATGGAAGCTCTAAGCAGCGAAACTGAGTCCCAAGCTAGTCCAGTAAGAATCCGAAATGGATGAAATGGCCACCTTAGGTTCACAAATGGCTAGAATAGAAGGTTTATGTTTGTGACATAAAGCCTTAAGAACATTGCGAGAAGCAATGTTCCCAATCCCCCGGATATTCCAGAAGATGCAATTCATTGAGACGGCGGCGGGGGGGAGGTGCCCGTGTCGTGCGCACGGTGAATACAGGCGTATGGTGTGTTGTGGAATCTGGCTGTTGAGAATTACCAACCTCATCAGCATAGTCTGCCCATCTCTTAGAAGCCGCAAAGGTCATTTCATGTGGTTCTGTGTGCTCCTGTTCTATAGTAATGTCATGGACCGGTGGCGAAGGGTCGGACGCAACGCTTTTGAGAATTCTCGATTTAGCTGAGTCCAAGGAGTTGTCCCGGCGCGGCTGAGAGCTCGTATTGGCTTACCCAAAGGATATTGTCTTGTGATAGGCATAATTGTGGAAACCGGTCGGTGGTGGAGGAAGTGGCCGTGGGGACGCCCTAGTTGGGTAATCGGCCCGAAAATCGTGGTGTGGGTCCTGAGAGTCGACTGAGCTAAGCACTTCAAATGTGTTGTCAAGACGGAAATCCGTGGGGCGAGTGACAATGGTGCGTGTAGGGGATCCGACGCGCGTCGTAGAGGTCGTTTTTCCCGTTGAGTCGTCAACGGCCTTCCCCTTGTCCTGCTACACAGGACGATAAATTATTCGAACACGTGAACGTCCCCATTGTACTGAGTTCTGACGAGTACCCGGCGCCCGCGAACGTCCTTGGGCCGGTGAAGTTCGCCCTTCCGCCGCTGTATTGCCCGCATTTTTAAAGCGACATTAAGATGTTGAATGTCCCGTAACGCTACACTTCGAACAAATCAGGGAGTTTTTCATAGCCAACGGAAACGAAAGAGCATTTGCCAGTGCGTTCAACCATAATATGTTCCTCCAATGGCTTGGAGAGGTCAATATCCACCAGAACTCGGACAAAATGACCCAGAGAACCATCCAGAGAACGCTGATCAATCTGCAAAGGATTCCCAAAAGCATTAGCGATCCCCATAATGTTATTCGGGTCCTAGTATTCCAGACTGAGTTCAAAAATGCGCACCCAAACGCTGGCCACTGATGTTTGCACCTTATAAGGGTTGAAGTCAGGCACCCATGGGGATAGTCGGATAGTCCCAGGATTAAGCGTCCATTAATGCGTTCGAGCCCGAGAACGATCTGCGCACTAAACAATTTGACACAAAAAATCCCTTTCCCAAGGGAATTAATTTCCAGTCATTCTTAATACCTCATAACTCAGATAGGCGTTTATGCAAAAGCATAGTCGCCCATGGTTTGTTACCTTTTCCTAAAATAACTCTCCCAATCAACGAGAAGGAAAATTCAGCGAGACGTTGTTGGTAAACATTGTCATCAATGGTAACAGAGTAATAATCACCTTTTCGAACCGGTTTGGGGATAGAATGATTTTGACCAGAAACCATTGTGGAAAACAAAATAGGATTACCTGTGGCCTGGGGCGTGGAATCCAGATTATTGGTACCTGCAACTATTTTAGCAAAAGAATATTCAAAGTTGGGATTAGCATTAGGTTTATGAGCCGAATGTTGCAGGTTCGGTTCATGATTGGATGACGTTGAAGCAGGATTGCCAGCATGCTGTTGCGCGTTCTTGGATTCTGAAATAGGATGTGGGCCTGTGGGCAGAGGAACATGCGGAGGGTGGACAGGGGCCCAGGGGTCATCACTCCCCTGGGGAGGGGCGGCCAGGGGTGGGAGGTGGTTGCCGGCCCCCCATAGGCAGATGGGAGGGGGCCGCCCCCCCCATGGCTGGCAGCGGCCATGGGGGTAAAGGATGCAAAGAATGCAGGCGCATCCCCTTTTTCCCCAACCACCTGGCGCTGCGTGGTGTCCTGCATCGTGGGGACATTGGAGAGGTTTCTTGCAAGGAAGGATGGTACGAGGTATAGGTACGAGGATGCTGGTGGCCGCTGCTGCTCGCGTGCGCGGGCGCTGCTGAGGACCGGGGTGCGTTGTACGTGCATGGTTGTTGCAAAGAAGCAGGGGTGCGCTGCAAGTTGAGGACTGGTGGGACGACGCCTGGGGAGTGATGGAGGGAGGCGGAGGACGTTCGTGGAGCATGGGCTGGGATGAATTTCGATGGCATCCCATAAGCGGCGAAGGATACACATCCCGTTGACAAAGACTTACCGTCGATGTATTGTGCAGAACATGGAAGAGTAGGGCGTGCATGGTGTTGTACGAAATTCGAGGTTAAACCGGAGAACTCCGACGAAGCCATGTCCGGAGAACGATGCCGGAGGAGGGGGACGGGGCGTCCAAACCGTGCTCAAGAGAGAGAAGAGAGAAAAACCCTCACTATCAGCAATGGAATATCCCAACCAATTATCAATCCAAAATAATACCTCAGAATTGGCGCCTGGTATCCAACGAGAATCATCCACGCAGTCAGAAATACAGGGTTTAATCCCAGGCCAAATAGAAGAAGGAAGGAAGGACCTCCGGATGTCCCCATTTCTAGTAAAGTACCGTTGATGTCATTAATAACAATAGACTGACCAGAAACCACCTTAGCAAAAGATGGGATTTCATTAGGGATAAAGAAATTTGTGAAGCTGATGGTCTTCCCAAATGGATTGAAGAATCCTTAGCCAAATTTAGAGTGTTGCAACTGGAAGAGAGGACACCCCTTGATCGCCAATGGTGACAGACTCTGGGACCACCTCTAGAGAGAGCATAACAGAATTGGGGACCACGCATGGGGTAACCACCTTCGGGACCACTTCCAAGTATTGTGGCCGCACATGGGTATTATCCCCTGTACTTGCATGGAACCTGATCCTTCCATAAATCTTGAAGAAGGACGACCACGGGGGACAAAATTATACGGCAACGGGCAATCAGGAAGAAGATGTGTGCGTGAAGAAGATCCTTGTTGCTCCGATGCACCATGAATGGCGTCAACATGCTGTTGCATAAATCCAACCGGAATATCACCATAAAATTGAATCAAAGGATGAGATGTGTTCGAAATCGTATGAGAGGGAAATCACATACCCTTCATAAAGTGTGGAGAAGAAGGATCCAGGCGTGGATCCGAGAGGAGATGGCAACGCGTCATGATGACGCGTTGCGAGAAAACCGTCATAAAATTAAGAGGAAGGGGGCGGCCTCAAGGAAGGAGAGAGGGGACATCATCCTTAGGGTTTTTCTTAATCAAATAAATTCAATAAATCATTGCAATAAGAGTTATTGAAAATGAAGGAATTCATATAATGTATAAACATATCAAGATGTAGATTTTCTTGAGTTAATATCTCCTTGGAAGTCAGAGTCTATGTAACCAATGGTTTCTAAACTCCTACTAGAGTATACCAACATATAATCTCTCGTTCTCCTAAGATATTCAAGTATATGCTTAATTGCAACCCAATGCTCTTCCCTAGGATTTGATTGACATTGGCTTACTACTCCCACTGCATAGCAGATATCTGGTCTAGTACACAACATGGCATACATAAGACTACCAACTGCTGTCTGGGGGCACGACAAAATAGACCTGGCTCTGATACCACGTGGTGCTGGGAGCCCCACAAACCCATACCCTTAGGCAGTCTTAGCCAATCCAAGAGGTTAAGAAAGCATGACACCACCACGTGGTCTCCTGCACCTTAGCCTAAGTGGCACACCTTGTATGGACGGCTTTCCGGCAGAACCTCATAGAAAGGTCATTCATTTAAAACATCAAAGGATTCTTAACTGCCATATGGATTGAGGGGACTGTGCCTAATAATATTATGCCAGGTACTTTAATCATGGTTCTGATGTACATGATCTTCAAAGAGGCAAGTACAAAGCATACTTCATGAAGAAGACCGAAGAATTTGAAAGATAATTGCAGATTAGCTAAGAGGATTTTGAAGAGACATAAAATAAATTTAGAAACTCATATTTTGTAAAAGGAAGATTTTATTCTGATTTCCGCCTGAGTTTTCCATACAACTGGAGAGTCTTTATATAGGCCTCATGTACAAAACAAGGAAGTGACACGTGTTCCTATTATAAGACACCTCTGCTAGACATGTGTTTCCTTTATAGACCTTCTTTATGAGAACTAGACATGTGTCCACTAACAAGACATCTGTCATGTACACATGTCACCTGTATGGACACCTTAAATAGGAAACTGACACGTGTCCACTAAAAGGACACTTATAACAACAAGCTGACATGTGTCCCATAAAAGGACACTTACAACTCCAAGTTGACACATGTCCCTTAAAAGGACACTTACAACAACAAACTGACACATGTTACCTTACAAGGATAAGAAACTCACACGTGTCCAACAAAAGGACACTTACAACCATAAACTGACATGTGTCCACTAAAAGGACACTTATTATTACAAGTTGACACGTGTCCATTATAAGGACACCTATACAGTGCTGACATCCTTTTATCATGCATTGTAGTGGTAGTCGTAGTATTCCTTTGACTAGGGTTCTATCCAAAATAATCCAAAGCCGTCCCAATCCCTGTTTTCATCTTCAACAAGCCACGGGTCTTGGGAATCTGGATCGAACATCTGAGTATCTGTGTCACCTTCTCGATTATCTTCTCATTGGTGACTCGACTCGGGTTCATCAACACATGGGTCCATCACGAGTGATGTATATATAGGCTCCGATCAAGGTGGGTTTGGTGGGAGCTTGTTAAGAACCAGGAGATGCATGCATAATTCATTAACCTCAGGCTGCTGGCTGGTGATTGTTCTTGATGAAACCTTCCATTTAAAATGTAAAGATGTCGGTATAAATCAGTACACTTTTTCCATTGTGAAATATCGATGGAGTACCATGACAATGTATAAATCCGGGACATCTTTGTTCTAATCCACTCCTACTTGTAACATATCCTTCCAATTTTCAATCTTGTCATACCATTCAAGAAATGTCCAGAGATTAGAAGACTGGTAGACTGGATTTTGGAGGAATGATAACATACTTCCAATGGGCATTTCCACTGAATGATAGTAGAGGGTGGAAAGACACCACAAATACCATAGACCATCTTTTGGAATAGGAGTAGTAGGGTAAATGGTAAGGATCCCATAAAAAGGTTTATCTGGATAAAAACATGCCCTCTCAAAAGGGATATTAACTTGGACAACAAATTTGTCTAAGTGATAAAACATGAAATGTTTTGCATTGTAAATCACTTAGGTCCTTGAAAGGTGTTTTTGTGGGGGAAAATTGGCCTTTAGGATATGTCATTAATATAACATGGGACCTTTCGAAGATACTAGCTGTAATGGTTGTTATCTGGACAGATAATCTGGAACAAGATTACGATTTCCTTTAATATGTTGAACTGTGAACTGACATTTGGAAAACCAATCTTTAAGTCACAACAATTGTTTCTCTGGAACACCCTTATTCCTGAGCTCCATAATTTCTGGAAATGATGTATTATCCATTTGAATTATGAAATGGTGACCAATAAGATGAAATTCAAACTTCTTGATCTCATTCTTTACACCAAGAATTTCTTTGTAGACAACATGGTAATGCTTTTCAGAATCTTTGAATTGTCCACTTGCATGTCCATAATAAAATATTTTCCCATCTTCTTTTGCAAGCAAAATGGCTCCCAATATTCATCACTAGCATCAGTCTGGAGAATCCTTTGTCCTGAACTTGGGATTTTTAACGGCGGAGGATTCTGACATACTTGCTTGAGTTATTGAACTGCTCTGGTATGGGATGATTCCCATGGTGGAGCATTCTTCTTAAGCATTCTTTGATTGACAAGTTTTCTTCTGGAAACTCTAGCAATTCTTGAGCAATGTGCGGACCTGGCTGATACTTTCCATCGATTATTTTCACTCCCAAAAACTCAATATTTGTTTGACTGATTGAGCTCTTCTTTTCAGATAGCATGATACCATGAAAAATATCCAAGAACTGGTTTAGCAAAGCCTCATGATCTTGTTTGTTTGATGAGAACAGTAAGATATCACCAATGTAGATTAGGGTGGTATGTAGGATAGGTTCAAAAATTTGGGTCATTGCTTTTTGGAATAAGGAGGGTGCAACCTTTTAACCAAATGGCATGACTATCCATTGGTATTGGGTTGTAGGAAGGCAAAAAGCAGTTTTATATCTATCCTCTGGGATAATTCCTAATTGCCAAAACCCTGACTTCAAATCAAACTTTGAAAAGATTTGAACTTTAGAGAGTTGGGAAAAAAGCATTTGAGTTTTAGGTAAAGGGAACTATCATCAAGGAGGAAATGGTTAAGAGCTTTGCAATCAATAACAAGCCTAATTTTCCCTCGTACCTGTTCAACTCTTTTTCCCTCAATGAGTCCAAGTGCTAATAGTTGGTTGCATTCTTGCTTTGCAAGGTTCATCTCTTCTGGAGTCATTCCAGGATTAGTGGCCTTGGTAGCATTCACATCTTCATTCTTTTTGAAAGGGAGCTGAATAAAGAACTTCGGATTTTTCCAAAGTGGTGTTGGGTGATGAAAATCTGTATGAGAGTCTGCACAACACTTGAGAAGCTGATTTGTAATATCCCCATATTTTGGAGGTGCTTCTGATAGAGTAAACAACTTCTGGATGGTAGTGTAAGGTTGGATTTGTCTCTTGTACTTCAACCCATGAGGTAGAATCTGTAGGCTTTTAGCTTGGAAGAACAAATTGAAGACCATCAAGATATGTTGTCTGTGGAGTTTGCTGCCAATAATTTTCATCCATATAGTACAGTCTGGAAAGAGTTGAATTCCAACTGGCTTCTTTGTAATGAGTGAGGTATGGAAGGTATGTCCATCAGCTGCATAGAAGTATTCGTGACGACTTTAGCATCATCAGGAAGTATATCAGTATTCATCAACTTTCTGGCTCCTGTATCAAATACACAATAACTTTGATTGGTTTATCTTACTTGGATGGTAGAATTTTTTTAAATGAATCAAAGATATATTAAAAAATGAAAACGAGTGATGATCACAGGCTGGTCAGGTAGCCAAAGAAACAAGAAGAAAATGCAAATCCAGAAAAATCGGAATGGTCACAAGCCGACCAAATGGCTGAATGGTTGGGGCCTCGTTAATACCTCCCAAGGTAAAACCCACCCTTGTAGGAAAAATTCTTGACAGGAAAAAGAGTACCCCCCATAATAGAAGCGTCCAAAAATAAATAACAAAAGACCAGGACCCATTATCTAACAAATCTATAGTTGGATTGACCAACACAGTCCTCAGTGAGAAAAGGTATAATATCTGTAGGAGGGACACCCCACCCAGTCACCGATTGCGACTTCTTGCTCAGAAGGTCTGCCACTCGATTGCCTTCGCGATAGATATGCAAAACCACCAGATCCATCTATGAAAGCAAATGAAAAGTATGTCTCCATCTGCTAAGGTGGCCCATATCGCCACCACCAACTCCGCCTCAAAAGCATACCCAACACCACATCGTTCCACAAAGCAACCCCGAAAGAAGCCTTTGCAGTTCCGGAAGACCCCAGAAGCTGTAAGGCTACCCGGTGCCCCTAAGGCACTGCCGTCTGTATTCACTTTGATCCAGCCCAAAAGGGATTTTTGCCAAGTAACTTGTACGATCTTGGAAGCTTGTCTAGCCCGCCCAGGAACGCGAAGTCTCCTTAGGATGAAGAGGTCTTTCTGATCATTTTCCATGGAGCCCTGATCTAAAGAAGATGATTCAACAATAAGAATCCGGAGATGGTAATCGCCGTGTCCACCGTCCAGATTTTATCATTAAAAACCAAATTATTCCGGATATGCCAAATAAGCCAGATGCAGGATATCACTGCCACACACCATAAAAAAGCAACCTGGTCGCTGAAATAGTAAGTCATTTTTTTAATAAGCTAGGAGTACTTGTTGGAGAATTTCAAATAAACTGAAAGATACAGGGTTCGAACCCTGGTTAACACCCTTATAAAGGGTTAGTGATACCACTTGAGCTACAAGCTAGTGGTCTGAAATGGTAAGTCATTAAGCGCACCAGGAATTCACTAAAGCTATGGGCCATAAATAGATGAACATCAAAAGAACCAAAAATCCATCGCCAAAGAGCCCCTGCCAAGACACAAGAGACAAATAAATGATCAACAGATTCAGCAGAAGCAGAACAAAGACCACATGCCGAGGGGCCAATAAAACTCCCCCTAGGACGTAATAAATCCAAGACCGCCAAACGATTGTGAATAGCTCGCCAGACCATAATCGAACGGCATTCCGGAATGTGAGGAGACCAAATCCAAGAACTCCAATGGACCATAGGAGAATGAGGCCGAATATGCGAATATGCCGCCTTCAAGGTAATAGTCCCATTGTCAGAGTGCATCCAGACCCGAATGTCCTTCGAGTAGGGTGCAATGGGGTCAATATTTTGGGATCGCGAAAAATATCCCGGAGAAGATCCAAATAAGCCTCAATGAATGAGAATGTGAAATGCCAGGACTCTTCGTAGAAGTATTCAGAAATACGTTGCCGAAATAGATATTTGTACTCATGCGAAATACCAATTCTATCAGCAATGCAGTAGCCCAACCAGTTATCAATCCTAAATAATACATCGGAATTACTCCTAGGGATCCATCGAGGCTCATCTAAACAATCCGCAATACAAGGCCTAATCCCAGTCCAGATCGAAGAGGGAAGAAATGATCTACATAAAGAAATGTCCGATGTCAAATAGCATTTTCGGAGAACCTGGAAAACCACAGAATTCGAAGTCATAACCTTCCATCCCAGCTTTATCAGAAAAGCATTATTCGCCACAATAATCGAGCGGACGCCTAGGCCCCCCTCCGCCTGAGGCATACAACATCGAGCCCAATTGACCACCACCGAACCTTTAGAGTTTGCATCACCAGTCCCCTAACTGAATACCCATAATATCCTGAATATGCCTACGCACATAAGAAGAAACCCGGGTGCCGAAATAGACTTTTGACTTACGAGGATTGAAGGCGGGACCCAAAATATCAGCATACCTAGTGAGGATCCGAAGAAGAGTACGATCGTTAGCGAAGAGACCCCACACATAATAACAATATCATCAGTGTAGAGAATCGAAGATGGAAAGATAATATGCCCAGGCGCAATGAACGACCCTAGCTGATTCTGAGTCACTGTTGCCCCAATAAGCTTCCTCAGAACCTCCTCCGCAATGCAAAAAGTAAAGGAGATAAAGAATCGCCCTGCCTAACCCCACGAAAACAAGAAAAGTATCCCACAGGCGAACCATTAAGTAGTATCGAAATCCTAGATGACCGAAGAATAACTTCAATACAATGAACAAAGATCTCTGAGAAGCCAAACCGATTCAGAACGTGTATCAGAAAACCCCAGTCTAACGTACCAAAAGTCTTGCGGATATCAATTTTCAAGATCATATTATCATCAAGTCGACCATGCAGGACATTGAAGCTTTCAGAAACCATAACAATACAATCATGAATCTGCCTGCCCGGAATAAATCCAAATTGCGTCGGAGACAAATATGGAGAAATGATCGCGCCCAACCGAGTTGCCAAAATCTTTATAATAACTTTGAAAAGGAAACAAATATGGAGAAATGAACCACTAGCTTGTAGCTCAAGTGGTATCACTAACCCTTTATAAGGGTGGTGACCAGGGTTCAGACCCTGTATCTTTCAATTTCTTTGGAATTTATCTCCTCCCCTCCAACCAGTACTCCCAACTTATTTAAAAAACTTTGAAAAGGAATCTACTCATAGCGATTGGACGAAAATTGTCAATAGTGTTCGCATCCTTAGTCTTCGGAATGAGAGCCATAAAACTATCGTTTAACCCCGAAGGGAGGGTCAAACTAGTAAAGAAGGAACGGACCCCTGCAATAATCTCTGCTGAAATAATGTCCCAATAGTGACGATAGAATACCCCATTGAACCCATTCGGGCCAGGAGAACTATCTGAACCCAGCTCAAAAACTGCATCCCGAATCTCCAAATCCGAAGGGATAGCCGTCAAAATGACATTATCCGTTGTCTCCACTGTCGGAGATATGACCTGATCCACCATAGAATAATCCGGATTGGAACCCCCAGCGTCTGAAAAAAGCTCTTTATAGAAGGAAGTAATGTGATTCCCAAGAACAACCGGATCATTCGAGAAGTTGCCATCAATCATCAAACCTTGAATCCCTGAACGGCTCTCCCAAATCTTACAATGACGATGAAAAAATGTTGTATTACGATCCCCATCATTAAGCCAGGCAGAACGCGTCTTCTGCTTCAGGAATTCAGATTGCAATAGCAACATTTTGGATAAAGCACTTTGGGCTTCAAATTCCAATTCCCGACGGGCAGCAGAGAAACCCAAAGTCTCAATCTCCGCCTGAATCTGACGAACTTTATCCATCTTCCTATCAACCTGATGATTGACATCACCAAACACGTCTTTATTCCAAACCTTAATAGCCTGACGCAATCGTTTGAGCTTGCACATGATACGCAAGAGAGGGTTAGGGGAGGGACACGACTGAGTCCATGAAGAGACAACCAGTTCCCGAAATGAATTATGACTAATCCACATGTGTTGAAAGCAAAACAGAACCGCACCCTTAGTGATAGAGGACGAACAGCAAACCAAAATAGGATGGTGATCCGAGCCAATACAAGGAAGAACCAAACCTTTAACCGCTTGCCAAAAAGAGAAAAATTGACAAGTGGCAAAGGCGCGATCCAATTTTGCCTGAAGAAGAGAGTGAGGCATACGGGTGGTGCACCAGGTAAATGAATTACCCGTAGTCGGCACAGAAAACAAACTAACATCCTCCAAAAAATCCCTGAAGTCCATACAAGAAGCCTGGGATAAAGTGCCACTACCCGATCTGTCATGATGACCCAAAGCAGCATTAAAATCCCCAATAACCAATAAATCATCAAGACCCAAATTTCTCAAATCCAGCCAAAGCGTGCAACGATCAATATGATTACATAAACCATGAACCAAGCCAATATGAAAAATCAGAGAACCCAACTGAACCTGAAGAACAAGACAATGAGAAGAAACCCAAACCTGTTGTAAAACAGAAATGACAGTAGTACAGAAAACCCAAATTCCGGCCGACTATTAGAACAAAAATTCTGAGTCACAAAACTCAAACCCAAACTGGTCCAATAAGAAGCTGAAATCAAAGTAATGTCCACCTTAGGCTCACAGATAGCCAAAATAGACGGCTTGTGCTTTTGACATAAAGCCTTAAGAACATTACGATAAGCAATGTTCCCAAATCCCCAGATATTCCAGAAGATGCAATTCATTGAGAAGGAGGGGGGCAGCCCGTGTTGAATGCACAATAGAGTCGAAAGTAGAATTTTTCTCAGAATCGACCGTTTGAGCATTAGAAACCTCGTTAGCGCAATCCTCCCATCATTTTGAAGCCGCAAAATCTAACTCATTGGGTCCTGTAGGATCCAAAATAATGGTGAGGTCATGAATAGCCGAAGATGGCCCTTGAGCAACATTCTGAAGCATCCTGGTTTTGGCAGTATCTAGGAAGCTATCCCGGAATGCTCTACTAAGAGTGCAGATAGGCTTTTCCAACGGGTGTTGTATCATAAGAGGCAGACTTATAGAAAAAGAGCAAGTGTTAGAGATCGGGGCCTTGGGAATTGAATTGCGAGTTGGGAGAACTGGAGGGGAATCTGGGGAATGCTAGTCGGGGACCTCATCCGTGGCAAGAGCCTCAAAAGCATTACCAAGATGGATGTCATTAGGGCAAGTGACTATGGCACAGGATGGGGAGCCGTGCCGCATAGTCAAACCCGTATTATCCATTGAGTTATCAACGGCCTTGCCCTTGTCCGTAGCCTACTGCACTGGATGATAAACTTTGTGAACTCTGGAACGACCCCTTTTTACTGATGTGTGGCTTCCATCCGGAGCCCCGGAATGTCTTTGAGTTGAAGTAGGTCGTCTTTCCCAAGCCAAAATACCCATAGAAGTAAGACGATAGGAAGCAGTCAAGTGTCCCGTAATATTACACTTAGAGCAGAACTCAGGGAGTTTCTCGTATCTAACCGACACAAGCGAACATTGGCCAACCCGTTCCACCATAATATGATCCTCCAACAGTTTTGCAAGGTCTATATCAACCAGCACACGAATAAAATGACCAAGAGAGCCATCTAATGATCGCTGATCAATTTAAATCGGATTGCCAATAGCACTGGCGATCCCCAAAATAATATTTGGATCCCAGTATTCCAAACTGAGCTCAAAAATACGAACCCAAACACTGGCAATGGAAGTGTGAACCTTGTAAGGGCTGAAATCCGGAACACAGGGAGAAAGCCGAATAGTCCCCGGATTAAGCACCCAATTGATACGTAACTGAGAACGAGAGCGATCCTGCGCATTGAAAAATTTAACACAAAAATAACCTTGCCCAAGGGAATTAGTTTCCAGTCATTTTTAATGCCCCATAACTCAGAAAGGCATTTATGCAAAAGCATAGTAGGCCAAGGTTTGTTATTCTTTCCCAAAATGACCCGCCCAATCAAAGAATAAGAGAATTCGACAAGACGTTGTTGGTACACGTTTTCATCAATAGTCAAAGAATAATAATCCCCCTTTCTAACAGGTTGAGGGATAGAAGCAATCTTGCTGGAAACTACATGAGAAAATGAAGAAAGATTACCTAGGGCCTGGGGAAAAGATGAATCCATAGGATGAGTATTACCTGAAACAATCTTTGCAAAAGTGTTACCAAAATTATTATGAGCATTAGCTTTATGAGCCGAAAGTCGGGGGTTCAAATCATGAGCGGAGGTCGTTGTAGAAGAGCTTCCAGCAAACTGAGCAGCATCCTTGGAAGCAGCATCTTTGGCTAAAGAGGAACTAGCAACCCAGGGGCCATGAACCCCCGGACATGGGGGGCTGAAGGAAGTTGCACATCGGCCGACCCCCCAGAATCAGCAGAGTGGGGGCCGGACCCCCCATGTATACTCGCAGCTGCATGAGTGCCACAAGGAGGGGCCAAAAGATGTAAACCCCCCTGAAGCTGAGGTGCGTGATCCATCCCTGAATCCAAATTAGAAGTAGCTAGATAGGTAGAAGTTGGGATTAAACCCAGCGATCGGAAATCTCGCCGCTCCAGAATATGTTTGTTGACGTGGGGGATAAAATTTGAAGGCAAGGGAGAAATAGTAAATCGGTTTGAGGGTTTATCAAAAACCCTAGAAGCTGTCGTGACTGATCCCTCAATCTGCAAGGTATTATCCATCAAACAAGGGACCATTGAAGAGGAAGAACCAGGTTTATGCGATCCCAGGCATGAAGTCATGTGTTGTATGTTCAACATAGAAATTCCATGTTGCCGTGTATGTGAAGGGTGCCCACCATAGTTTGAAGTAAACCCAAAAAAAGAAGAATTTGCCATGGATGAACCAGAAAATGATGACGGGCAAGATCGGAGGAATCAAACACGTCGGTCGGATGCGTTAGGGTTAGAGAGAGGAGAGAGCATCGTGGAATTGGAACATCATAAAAAGAAACCATGGACCATTGTTGGTTTGGAGGATGGATCTGAAGGGTAGGGAGATGGTCCTTCTGCTTCTGGTTCCATATCTTCTTCAGAACTTTCAGACACTTGTTCAGTATATTGCTGGCTTGTTTCTGGAGTATCTCTGGCCATAAGTATAGTAGATATATCAACATCTTGTTCAAATTCAGCATCATAGGATTCTTCTCCCGATAGGGATGATTTGGCATTCTCGGAATCTGATTCTCTTTCAGATTGGGAAGAAGTGATTTCTTCAGGGTCTAATTTTTCTGAAAATGGTATTGGATTATTCGCTGGAATCAGAGATGGTCTGGCCATGAAGGATTTTGTTGGTTTCTTCTCTTCAGACTTGGAAGAGGATGGAGATATCTCATGACTCTTTGGAGGTGGTTGGATCTTTAGAGTTTTTAAAATGAATAGGAAGATATATATAAAAATGAAAAAAGAGAGTTATCCTGATCACAGGCTGATCAGGTAGCCAAAAAAGTAAGCCTAAAAATGCGAAATAAAATCGAAATGGTCACAAGCCGACCAAATGGCTGAATGGTTGGGGCCTCGTTAAAACATCCCAAGGTAAAACCTACCCTTGTGGGAAAAACCCTTGGTAGGAAAAAGAGTACCCCTCATGATGAGAAAGACGTCCAAACAAAAAGAAAATCATCCCGGATGCATTAGTTAACAAACATATAGTTGGGCTGGCCAACGTAATCATCTATGAGAAAAGGCGCGAGGTCTTGAGGCGGGACGCCCCACCAAGTCCCATAGTCCGTCTTCTTACTCAGCATGTCTGCAACCCGATTGCCTTCCCGAAAAATATGTGATACCACTAAATTCATCTGGGGGAGTAGATGAAGAGTGTAACGCCACCTGCTAAGGTAACGCTATGGAACCTCAACGGATCTCTTATCAAGCAAGTTTACCATATAGGTCAAATCCGATTCCAGCCAAAGTTGTGTCCATCCCTTAACAGAAGCATAATGGATCGCCCACATCGCTGCTACTAACTCAGCTTCAAACGCGTAACCCGCACCACAACTATTCACAAAACATCCCCGAAAGAAACCTCTACAATTCCAGAAGACTCCAGAAGCTGTGAGGCTTCATGGCGCCCCCGAAGCACTGTCGTCTGTATTCACCTTGATCCATCCCGGAAGGGGTTTTTGCCAATTAACTTCCACGATCTTTGGGGCTTGTCTAGCTCACCCAGGAACACGCAGCCTGCAAAGAATGAGAAGGTCATGTTGATCATTGTGCATGCAACCACGATCTAATGAAGATGATTCAACGATGAGAACCTTAAGATGAAGAATAGCCGCGTCCACTGTCCAGAGTTTGTTGTTAAAGACCAACTCATTCCGGATATGCCAAATGAGCCAGATGCAAGACAGAGCAGCCACACGCCATAAGAAAGCAACCTGCTCACTAAAATGAAAACTCATTAAATGCACCATGAATTCATTAAAGCTATGCGCCATAAATAGTTGAACATCAAATGAACCAAAAATCCATCGCCAAAGCTCCCCTGCAAAGACACAAGAGACAAATAAATGGTCAATTGACTCCGCAGAAGCACAACAAAGAGCACAAACCGAGGGGCCAGTGAAACATCCCCTAGTATGCAATAGGTCCAAGACTGCCAACCGATTGTGGATAGCTCGCCATGCCACCACCGATCGGCATTCTAGAATGTGCTGCGACCAAATCTAAGAACCCCATTTAACTGTCGGAGAATGGGGACGAATGTGTGAGTACGCGACTTTTGATGTAACATTCCCATCATCAGAATTCAGCCAGATCCGCGTATCCCGCGAGGAATGGGCAATGGGGACTCACACGATATCCCTGACCAGATCCAAGTAGGCCTCCACAAATGAGAAGGTGAAGTGCCAGGAATCATCGTAAAAGTAGTCTGAAATGCGCTGCTCAAATAAACGCTTGTACTCATTTAGAATACCAATCCTGTCTACTATAGAGTATCCTATCCAGTTATCAAGCCAGAATAGAACCTTGGAATGCCACCCAGGGATCCAACGAGAATCATCTAAGCAATCTGCAATGCAAGGCCTAATCCTAGCCCAAATAGAAGAAGGGATGAACGACCTATGGAGATCACCGGCCGCCATCAAGTAGCGCTGCCTAAGGGTTTTGAAAATCAACAAGTCTGAATTCATAACCTTTCAACCCAGTTTCATCAGAAAGGCAGTATTAGCCATAACAACCGATCGCACGCCCAAACCCCCTTCATCCCGAGGCGTGCAACAACGATTCCAATTAACCACCACCGAACCCTTAGAATTAACATCCCCAGTCCAAATAAAAATTACGCATGGCCCTTTCCATTTGGTTGAGCAAGGATTGAGGCCATTTGTAAACCATCATCGTGTGCACAAACGAACTGGTAATCACCAAATTAACAAGACAAACTCGACCAACAAGAGATAGAGAAGTACCTTTCCATCTTCTAAATTTGAGAATCACCTTATCAAAGACGGGTTGTAGATTCGCAGCCTTAGGGGCGCCCTTGAAGATCGGGGCTCCTAAGTAAACCGTGGGGAAAGCCCCGGGCTAGATACCCATGATAGTTTGAACCCACCCACGCACATGATTGGAGACCCGGGATCCGAAGTAAACCTTAGATTTCCGAGGATTGAAAGCTTGACTCGAGATATCAGCATATAAGGTGAGGATCTGAAGTAGGGTACGAGTATTAGTTGTAGAAGCCCCACTCATAATAACAATATCATCAGCATAAAGAATGGAAGAAGGGGAAATGATATGTCTAGGCGCGATGAACGACCCTAACTGATTCTGAGTATCCGCAACCTCTATGAATTTGCTCAATACCTCCTCCGCGATGCAAAATAGTAACGAGGAAAGAGGATCACCTTTCCTAACACCTCTAAAACAGGAGAAGTACCCGACAGGCATTCCATTCAGCAAAACTGAAATCCTGGAAGATCGAAGAATAACGTCAACCCAGTGAATGAAAATATCCAAGAAACCAAACCGACGCAGAATGTGCAGTAAGAATCCCCATTTTAACATGTCAAATGCCTTACGGATATCAATCTGCAAGATCATATTAGCATCATTCCAACCATGAAATACATTGAAACTTTCAGAAACCATAGCGATACAATCGTGAATCTGCCTCCCCGGAATAAACCCGAACTGCGTAGGAGACAAATGAGCAGAAATATTCGAGCCCAAACGAGTAGCCAAGATCTTGGTAATAATCTTGAAAAGAAAATTACTCATAATAATATGCCGAAAGTTTTCAATAGTATTAGCATCCTGAGTCTTCGGAATGAGCACCATAAAACTAGCCTTCAACCCCGAAGGTAGGGATGAGCTGATAAAGAAAAAATGGATAGTGGCGGACACCTCTGCTGAAATAACATCCCAGAAATGACGATAAAACGTCCCATTAAAGCCGTCTGGGCCAGGAGAACTTTCTGAACCCATATCAAAAATGCTTCCTTAATCTCTGAATTCGAAGGAATAACAATCAAGTTGGCATTATCCGAAACCCCCACCATAGGAGAAATAACCTGATCAACCATAGTATAATCCGAAGTGCTCCCCCTGAATCCAAGAAAAGCTCCTTATAGAAGGAAATAATATGATTCCCAAGAACAGCTGGGTCATCTAAGTAATTACCATCGATCATCAATCCCTGGATCCCCGAGCGTCCACTGTGAATCTGGCAACGACAATGAAAAAATGGTTGGCTTTTTAGAGTAGAGAGCTTTTTCTTTGGCTTTTTAGGAATATCAAGTGGAATACTTGAAGCCATACCAAAATAAGTAGGATAATTTGGAGGAGATATAGGAGGTGATTCATATTTGGAACTATAATTGGAAAGAAGGATAAGGACTTACTTTGACTGTTCCTATCCCTTTCGATTTGAGAAAGTTCCTTCTTTAGACTCCTGATTACAACTTCTTTCGGCATGAACTCCGCTCCAAATTGGTTTTGTGCAATAAGGCTCCTCACATCTTTGTCCAGCCGGTTGATATTATCTTTCAGCTTTTCATATATCTGCTGGAGTTGATTCTCTACAGTATTAACCTTGGACTGGTTAGATTCAACTGTTGTGAGAATCCATGAGGCCTTAGAGTCTATCGCTTGCAGGGACTTGCTTTGGGCACATGCGTTGACAGTCTGCCAATTTAGCACTTCTTCTGCTTGAGGGGGACCCTTTATTTGTCTATCATGGTCCACAGTGGTGTTTTGCACAAAAGGCTTGGATGTATTCCTCTACTGAGTGTCAACCTTCCGTTCTAGAGGTGGAAACTCTGTTTCATATTTGAACATGAAACAAGGTTGAATAACAGGAGGAGTAGGCGGAGAAGTTGTCTTAACTTCTTTCTGACACCCATACTTTTCCTTTTGAAGGATAGCTAACCCTTTTGTGTAATGTAAGGGTTGTGGACTTGCATCTGGATGGTCAAGTTGATCATCTAGTCTGCAACGTGGTTGCCTTGTGTTTTCCTTCTTTCTACTTCTTCTCCGTATATACTCTTCTTCATCAGAGTCTGATTCTTCTCCACAAAAACATTCTGGATCACTCATGGATGGATCAACATCCCATACAAAATGACCATTAACTCTGTCAGTGTAGATATGGGATCCATTTGGTCGAAAACATGCGATTGGAATGCTTGTAGAAGCATTGACCTCAACTAGGTAAACCATCAGCTGGAATTCAGGATTTGAAGGTCTTGTGTAGGGGTGTCATCGGGTCGGGTAGTCGGGTTTTTGGGTATTTGGATCGAATACCCAAATTTTTGTTAGAAGTTTGGGGTACCCAACCCCTACCCGAAAAAAAATAGGTACCCAAAAAAGTCGAGTACCTGTGATTACAGAATTTTGGGTTTTGTTTTTTTTTTTAAATTGCCTTTCCCAGGCTCCCAGCATTTACAATAATAAGAAGAAAAGGATGAATACAGTCGAGGGCAGAGAGTCAGAGACCATATATGTAATTCATATGTGTAATTCATCTTAAGATTTGTAAGTAAAGTTGCAATTTATTTCTAATTTTTCTTCTTAAGTTGCAACATGCCAACATGAGACAGAAACAACTGTTACACCAAAATGTTTCAATTTATTTCCAATTTTTTCAGTTTATGAGAAAACAAAATCTTCTGGTATACTCAAAACACAAACAGTTGTGGAACACTCGAACCCATTGTCGCCGATGCCGGAGTTGACTAGTGGCGTGAGTGGTGCGGTCGCCGGACTGAGAAGAGAAGAGGGTGTGCGTGAGATGAGAAAAGGGTTTAGAGTTGAGAGTGTGCTGCTGCTGGGCGCCTGTGCGTGAGAATGAGATTGTGGGAGACTAATGATTAATGGGTGATGACTAATCTTGGGTTTTTAAATTAAGTGGGTACCCAAACGGGTAGTCGGGTATTTTTTTAATACCCTCCACCCGACCCGCCTTTTCTTATTTCGGGTATTTTGTACCCGATACATGATATTTTATTAAAAATACCCGACAACACAAGACTAGGGGTGGGCAATTGGATTCGGGTATTGGGTGCCCAACTTGACCTGATCGGGTAATACCCAATTGGATGATGTTTGGTAGATCATCTTGACACGTCCATCCTTCAACCTTTGAAACTTAAAGTCGGTTGCTTGCATCATTTCTGGTTGTTGGTGAGGGGACTCATAATTGGTGATCCACTCTTTTGGAACTAATCGCTCCAAGTCTTTTCTCCTGATTTATTTGGGTATCTGGACGATTGTAGGAACGTCAGATCCGGACTCAGCAAGGACCATCAAAGCATCTTTCATGCCTCGATTCTGAAGATCTAGTCTATGATCTTGCAACATGTATACAACTTGGTGATGAAGGGTTGCTATGATGGAATTTGAGATCTGATTTGCTCCGGAAAGTTGAACTTGCACCTTGAAGGCAGATGCAAGGGTTGGATCACTCAAAGATACTGCAAAGTTAGGGAAGAAAGTGACCACAACACTTCCGGTGTTGAGTGTGGAGAGAACTACACCAATAACTGCATGCTCATACTGGAGAAATCGAGTATCTAGGAGAGCAATGATTTCAGATACTGGAAGACCTTTTTTTCCATGGTAAGAGAGAAAAAGTCGTACAACTCCAAGGTGGAGATGAGTATAACCTTCCAATCTCCATCATGTGATGAACTCAGGTGGAATGGACAGTGTCATGTAGTGTTCTTGTTGAGTTGAAGGAGCACCACAATGATCCATTCTGGGTGATTGGATATACTCTTTTGGTCGAGTACTCTTATTGAAAATAATAGATTGATGTGTTTGGGCAAAGATCCACGATTTCTATATATATTATATGGACTAACAACTGGGGGAACAATTTGTTCAATAACAGCGTTGCTTGGAATAGTAGTGTATTCTATGGTATTTTCGATATGACTAGTAGAAAATCTTGGTAGGGAAAGAGAAGAACATATATTATGTATCTGTCCCTTCTTAGAATTCTCCATGTTGAATTTAGCTAGAATTTTATTAATATATGAAGCTTGGGTAAATGCTAATAACTTATTCTTTTGATCTTGTAAAAGCTTAATGCCAAGAATATAATTAGCTTCTCCCAAGTCCTTCACCTCAAATTGATTGTTCAGCCAACTTTTTACGTTTGATAATACCACTATATTGTTTCCAATCAAGAGAATATCATCTACGTAAAGAACTAGAAAAACTATTGCACCTTGAATTCTCTTATTCACACAGTGTTCATCAAGACTCTTCAGAAAACCAAATGATCTAACAGCTTGATCAAACCTGATATTCCAGGACCTTGATGCTTGCTTTAGCCCATAAATGGACTTATGAAACTTGCAAACCATGTGTTCTTGACCTTTAGCTGTGAATCCCTCTGGTTGCCGCATATAAATGTCTTCTTCTAAATTTCCATTTAGAAAAGTTGTTTTGACATCCATTTGCCAAATCTCATAGCCAAGACTTGCTGCTACGGCTAAGAGTATCCGGATAGACTTAAGCATGGCGACCGATGAAAAGGTTTCATCATAATCGATGCCATCTTTTTGAGTATACCCTTTCGCCACCAATCTAGCTTTGAAGGTTTCCACCTTCCCGTATGATCCCCTCTCTCTCTTGTAGATCCACTTGCACCCAATTTTTACCCCTTTAGGTGTTTCTACAAGAGACCAAATAGAGTTGGAGTACATGGGATCCATCTCTCGATTCATAGCCTTAAGCCATTCCTGAACATCAACGTCTTCCAACACTTCACTATAACTTATGGGATCGTCACTATGATCATTAGAGATGGTTTGATAAGATTCACCCAACAAAACATATCTCGTGGGTTTGCGAATCTGTCTCCCACTACTAGTGAACCGCACTGGTTGTTGTGCATCTACAGGTGGATTCAAGTTTTGTTGTGGGTTATAAATCTCTTCATTATTCTGAACAGGTGATTCTTGTAATTCTATTGGTTCCATATGTATATCTGCATGTTGTTCAACTGGTTCTTGTGTTTTTTCACCTTGAGGAGTGTTTTCCCTTCTTTGAACAATCATAGGAACATATTGTGGCACCTCAAGAGTCTTAGGAAGTTCTTGCCTGAAGCAAGTTCCTCAAGAACCACCGCTCTTGGGTTTGAAAATTTTCACATAATCATCCTCTAAGAATGTAGCGTGAGTGCTCACAAAAACTTTCTTATCTGTTGGATATAGAAAATTCCACCTCTTGTTCCTTTAGGGTATCCAATAAACAAGCACACTTCTGTACGAGATTCCATTTTATTTGGCTTTAATTGTATGACATGTGCCGAAACATGTTCGCCAAAAATATTTAAATCATACAACCGCAAGTGTACACTGTAGTTTATAGAATAATGGCAAGTAAGGTCGTATTCCTTAGGGATTGATATGTGAAACACTTAGGCAATAATAACATTGTATTCAAATTTTATTGAAGCGACCGAATATCGAGTTTATAATAAATATCGAAAATAAAAAAATAAAAGAAATAAAGTTGCGAACCCCACAAGTATTTTCAACAACTACAGGAGCAACCTTAGACACATAATCTCAACATATTTCTTCAATATTAAATCCAATTAAAGATTCAAACCAATTCGTGCAATTCTATGGGTTCAATTCCTAAGATAGTCTATTCCCCCTCCGGGGTGATAAATAAACAGTAGATTAATAACAATTGTAGATCTCCCAATACGTTACAACTATTTTTAACTCCAAAAAGATTTATGAATTCAGTGACTCCCCACAAACAGTTATAGGTCTCCCGACTCGTTACACCCGTTTATGTCTGAATTCGATTTCCGTCTTTGTTAGAACTCATCTCCCAAATCTCGCACTAATAAATATGACATGCAAATTATTCCCGGCCTAATAATAAGCAATTAAGAATAAGCACTCGAATTCATAAAATAGAAAACATGAAATTAAGAAAACAATTAATCAAGATTTAACATGAATCCACAGTTTTGATTATGCCCCTAAGATTCGAAAGATTAGCCAAACATTGATAACAAACTCATAGATAAATTCCAAATCAACACTATGACATCGTTTAAGCACATACAAGAGATCTAGACATAGAAAGAATACCCCTTCTTGTCAGGATGGATTCTCCTTCCAAGCTCTTCGCGACCTAGCCCTCCTCTCTTAGAAGATTTTGAATCTTGTGTTCCTGCGTAATTTGATGTGTTGTATATGGCATGGATGGATTAATTTTTGTGCAAGCTTTGGGTCCCTTTTATAGATGCATGGAGAGATTACTTGTAGAGTTGGGAACGGAAAAAGAACTCCGGAAAAATGTGTCTGCAGAGTCCTACACGGCCTGGCCGTGTGACATTACATGGATGTGTGATGTCTTGCGATGCCCTTTCCCACACGCCCGTGTGGGCCTACACGGTCTGGTTTCGTCCCCTGTTCTTCCCTTTCTTCACACGGTTGTGTCACTTTCACACAGGCATTTTCACACAGCCGTGTGACACCACACGGTCCGGCCGTGTGAAGTTTTTTTGTCCATTTTCTTCGTCATTTTGATCTTCTATTTGCATTTGTCAATCCTATCTAGGCATTCCAACTGATATTTCTTCGTTTTAAGCTCCGTATCCTATAAAAAGTTACAAGAATACACAGTATCATGCCCTTCTAAGGAAACCAAGTAAAAAACACATTAAATATGCGTGCAAATGCATCAAATATATATAATTTTAAGCCCCAAAATGCACGTATATTTTTCACACATCAAAATCCCTCAAACTTAAAGCATTGCTCGTCCTCGAGCAAATTAAGAAAAATAATATCAGGGGGTAAAAAGAACACACAAGAACACTATGAACATTAAATAGCATTTGACTCCATACTTTTTTTGAATAAGTTCGAATATATATATATATATAAATATAAAAAAAGAGTAGCCCTAATCACAGGCTGATCAGGTAACTAAAGATAATCCTGGAAATAATATCAAAATCCAAAAGAAATGGTCACAAGCCGACCAAATGGCTGAATGGTTGGGGCCTCGTTAAAATCTTCCAAGGTAAAACCCACCCTTGTGGGAAAAACCCTTGGAAGAAAAAAGAGTACCCCCCAGGAAACAATAGGCGCCTAAAAAAGGGAAAAGAATCCTGAATCAGAGGCGCACTAAGTAACAAACCTATAGTTGGATTGGCCAACATAGTCATCAGTGAGGTAGTGTAAGAGCTCCGTGGGCGGGATGCCCCACAATGTGCCGTTGTCCGTCTTCTTGCTCAGCATGTCCACAATCCGATTGCCTTCTCGAAAAATATGTGAGACTACGAGATCCATGTGCCCGAGAAGGTGTAGTGTGTGGCACCAGTAGCTCAGACGGTGCCACGGGACTTCCGCCGATCTTTTTTCCAGCAAGTTCACCACATACATTGAATCCGACTCTAGCCAAGGTTGTGTCCAACCCTTAGCAAACGCATACTGGATCGCCCACATTGCTGCCATCAATTCAGCTTCAAACGCATACCCTGATCCACAGTGATGAACAAAGCACCCTCGAAAGAGTCTCTACAATTCCGAAAGACTCTGGACGCTGTGAGACTTCCCGGCGCCCCTGAGGCGCTGCCATCCATGTTAACCTTGATCCAACCCGGAAGGGGCTTTTGCTAATGAACCTCCACGATCCTCGGAGCTTGTCTAGCCCTTCCATGAACTCGCAGTCCGCGCAAGATAAATAAGTCCTGTTGATCATTGTTCATGCATCCCCGGTCCAATGATGATGATTCTACAATGAGTACTTGTAGATGAATGATCGCCGCCTCCAGTGTCCCGATTTTGTTGTGAAAAATCAGCTCGTTTCGGATATGCCATATGAGCCATATGCATGAAAGTATCGCCACACGCCAAAGGAAAGCAACCTGGTCACTAAAATGAAAAGACATTAACCGCACCAGTAACTCATTGAGACTATATGTCTGAAAAGGGTGAACTTGGAAAGCATGGAAGATCCATCGCCATATATTTCCTGCAAAAGCACAAGAGACAAATAAATGATCAACCGATTCTTCCGATTCCCTACAAAGAACACAAGCCGAAGGGCCAGTAAAACTTTCCCTAGCTCGTAATGAATCATGGACAACCAGTCGGTTGTGTATGGCCCTCCATGCAACCACCGATCTCCATTCCGGGATATGTTGCGACCAACTCCAAGAGCCCCATTTAACTGTCGGGCGCTGGGGGCGTAGATGGTTGTAAGCCGCCTTCGAGGTAGCTGAGCCATCCTCCGAGTTCAACCAAACACATGTATACCAGGTATCTAGTGCGATCGGGACGCGCACAATGGCACGGACCAGCTCCAAATAGGCCTCGACGAAAGAGAAGGTGAAGTGCCAGGACCCATCATAAAAGTAGTCGGAAATGCGTTGATGAAATAAGTATCTATAGTCCTCTGGGATGCCAATTATGTCTGCTATAGAGTATCCCAACCAATTATCAGTCCAGAATAAAACCTCGGAATTAGCCCCTGGGATCCAACGAGCATCATCCAAGCAATCGAAAATGCAGGGTTTAATCCCAGCCCAAATGGAAGAAGGAATAAAGGACCGCCGAATCTCCCCATTCCTTGTAAAGTACCGTTGTCTGAGGGTTTTGTAAACCACCGAGTCCGAGTTCAAAATCTTCCAACCCAATTTCATCAAGAAAGCCTGTTAGCAACCACAATTGATCTCACGCCCAGTCCCCCTTCAGCTCTAGGCATGCAGCATCTATTCCAATTGACCACCACCTTCCCCTTAGAATTCACATCCCCCGTCCAAATGAAGTTACGCATGGCTCTTTCCATTTGTTTAAGCAACGTTCCAGGCCATTTGTAAGTCATCATGGTGTGTACAAAAGAACTAATAATCACCAAGTTAACCAGACAAACTCTACCAGCAAGGGAAAGAGACGAACCTTTCCATCTTCTGAATTTGAGGATTATCTTGTCAAAGACAGGCTGTAAATCCGCAACCTTGGGAGCGCCCTTAAATATTGGAGCGCCTAAATAAACAGTAGGAAATGCCCCCGGATGGATCCCCAAAATGTGATGCACCCTCCCGCGAACAAATGACGAAACCTGCGAGCCAAAGTAAACTTTGGATTTCTGTGGATTAAACACTTGACCCGAGATATCTGCATAATTAGTTAGAATCTGAAGCAACACCCGGGCATTGGTAGAAGACGCCCCACACATGATGATAATATCATCCGATAAGATGGACAATGGAAAGATAATACCCCTGGGCACCGTGAAAGGGAAATAATCGAGATTGATCCATTGCCACTTCAATAAACTGACCCAGGACCTCCTCCATAATGCAAAACAATAACGGTGATAAGGGATCCCCTTGTCTGACCCCTCTGAAACAGGGAAAGTAACCTACCGGCGTCCCATTCAATAGTACTAATATGCTGGACGACCGAAGAACCACCTCAACCCTATGCACAAAGATCTCTGAGAAACCGAAATGGCGCAAGACGTATAGTAAGAAATCCCACCTCAATGTGTCAAAAGCCTTTCGAATATCGATTTTTAGGATTATATTCGAATCCGTACGTCCCTGTAAGACATTAAACCCTTCAGATACCATGGCATAGTTAATACTCTTTTGGGTACTCGACATCGCGACTCACAAGTAGATAGTGTATCACTCGACTCTCAAAAGTGTATGGATATTGTTTACACTCAAATCGAATTCAATGAAAGTAGAACTACCATAGGCTTGGAAATCGTCTATCATCTCAACCACTTTTGTGTGCATAATCTAAGAATCAAAAAGGACTTTTATTAGGTTGTAATGTAGGCTCTTTGGTAAGACTAGGGAAAATTTGGATTAAGTGACTTGACTTGAGCAAATAGAATTTATACATACAGACTTGCAATTCACTAACCCAATTTCATATAATACTCATTTTCTTTTTTCAATTCCACCCTTATTTCTCCTTTTTCATTCTTAGGCCTTTTTGTCTTCTTTTCTTTTTCTCTAGCCTCAAGCTCTCATTTTTTTCGTAATTTTTCTTTCTTTTGCTCGATTTTCTCTATATATTTTTCAGAGATTGTCTTTTTTTTCGAGCTTCATATATTCTTCATTTACCCAGATACTGCTCATCCCTCATTCTTTTGCCAACTTCCTCCATTTTCTCAATTTTTTTACCACATCTCCCCCAAACTTATTCATTTACTATAAGCTCAAGAAATTTCAGGGATAAAATCATTTTGCAATTTTAAAGATCAATGTGGCTAAGAATAATAGTTTTGGCTCAAATTGACTAACTAGGGAATCATGAGTTCATAGGTAGGCTTTTTAGGCTAAGTAGGCTAAACAAAGATGGCCTTAAATCATTTTCAAAAATTGCACACACACATGGCTTCAATGAAGATACCGGAGCAAGTTCTAGAGTTTTATCAATTATGAATGACACAATCAAGAAAAATAAGTCTGCATAATATAAAGCAGTTTAAGGCACAAAAGCACACAGGGTTATTTTTCGCAACATGCTCAAATGTCCAATTTTCTGAACTAATGCTAAGCAAATAAATGACATCTTCCCAACAATTCATCACATTATTCCCAGAAGTATGTTATCTCATTCCATAAAATGCTCATAGTAAAATCATACGGAAGCTGGGCATTTTCGAAAAAACCTTGATTAAAAATCACACACAAAAGCAATTAAACGTGCTAAAAATACAAAAACGTAAAAATAAAAAATACTAAAAAAAATCAAAACATTTTAATGCAAATTTTTATATGCTCTACATGCAATCCTAAATGCAATGCAAAATGCAAGAAAGTTCTAAAATATGGATTCTTGACAATCACGGAACTGTAGAGGTTTCTTTCGAGGATGCTTTGTCCATCGTTGTGGTTTAGGGTACGCATTTGAAGCTGAATTGGTCGCTGCAATGTGGGCAATTCAATATGCCTTTGCGAAAGGTTGGACGCAACTATGGCTGGAATCAGATTCGATGTATGTGGTGAACCTTCTGGAGAAGAGAACAATGGAGGTCCCATGGCGCCATCTTAGTCATTGGCGCCAAACCCTGCATCTGCTCAGAGGTATTGATCTTGTAGTCTCTCATATTTTTCGGGAAGGCAATCGGGTCGCGGACTTGCTGAGCAAGAAGATGGAGTGTGGCACATGGTGGGGCGTCCCGTCCAACTATAGGTTTGTTACTTAGTGCGCCACCGCTTTAGGTTTCTTTTCCCATTTTAGGCGCCTATTTTTCTTGGGGGGTACTCTTTTTCCTTCCAAGGGTTTTTCCCACAAGGGTGGGTTTTACCTTGGAAGGTTTTAACGAGGCCCCAGCCATTCAGCCATTTGGTCGGGTTGTGACCATTTTGTTTGGTTTTTGACATTATTTCCAGGCTTCCTTTTGGTTACCTGATCAGCCTGTGATCAGGACTACTCTTTTTATATATATATTCGCACTTATTCAAACGGATTCTTGACAATCCCCCCAAACATAAAATATGTTTCGTCCCAAAAATATGAGGAAATTATCAAAATGAAAGAGGACTGCATAATAAATACTTACATGGATCATTGTTGCTGTTGGGTGATGGCATCGAATCGCTGTGAGTAATCCTGGTGATACTCCTTAACCGTAGTCGTTAACTGATACATGTCATCTATCAATCTGCCCACGTCAGCTTCCACACCCTTTCGAGCCTTTCACCCATAGTCAATGGCCGGTTACCCCATTGTCTAGAGGATTTCGTCATCTCCCTCATTGGCTCATCTTGCTCTTCTTGAGCAACAACCCATTGTTCCTCCCTAAGCAACCAATTACCCCTATTTCTAATGGATGTCGCTTCGGGGTTAGGAAGCCTAACCTTTGTTCTATCTACTTGATTGAGCAAGTGTAGTCACGCCCATCAAATTTTATCATCTTCATAGCAGTTAGAATGGTCAGATTAATCAATTTAGGCCCCACGGCCTCCTCATACCCATCCAAGTTAATATTGAAATATTCAGCAATAGGGGTAATCATCCCCTCAATGCAAATTCCACCCCTCTCAGATTTTCTTATCCCATCAAATTTCTGGGCTATCATAGCCCTGGCGTTTGGCACAATTTCAGTCCTCGACGCCATACACCATATGATGAATAATTCATCTATCCTCAACGCCCTTTACTCTCTTCCCTCGCAAAAATTATTTCAGCTAAGACTCACTGGACATAGCGGAATACTGGGTTTCGAATACTAGACGCCTTTGAGGTACCTGGCGTGTAGATTTGTTTCCCAGTTATTTTTCTCCAAAACCTATCCTTATCAAACTCCTCGTGCTCCTCAATCCCATAAGCCGGAGTTTTGTAAATTTCATTCGAATCATTGATACTTAACTCCCTCGGCTCATTCCCCAATCAAAACCTAATCACAACAAGTTTGTTTTTCGAACCACCAATGCAAAGCTACTCAAAAATTCAAGTGTGATAACCAAATAACTGGCCCAATGCCCATTTAAAAATTCATGCCAATCAATTCTACCACAACATAGCTCTAAAATCCTCCAATAAACCTAAATTAGTAAGAGTAGGTTCATCGGGATACCTTATGTTAAACCATGGACGAAAGTAGAGTATCGTCCATCTAGCCCGGTGTGTGTCATTTGGCAAGATGACATTCGAAGCTTCGGGCTCCTCAGGTTCGAATATTGGTTGAGGCTCGGGTTTGGGCTCCGGAGTCAGCTCCTTTCTTCTTCTTGTATTTCTCCTTGTTCCTCTTTCATCTCTAGAAGCCATGAATTTCAAGATTTTGAGGTGAATATTCTGAAATTTGGAGCTTTGGAGTACCCCCAAACTTGGTGTAGAATTTGGAGAAGTTGGAAATTTGAAGTCTTTTGGTGGTGGATTTCTTGAGAGTATGAAGGATTTGTGATTTTGGGTTGAGATTTATGGTGAGTTTGGAGAGATTTGGAGAGGAGTTTGAGAGTTTTGAGAGGGAATATCCGTATGTTAGGGTTTGTGTAGGAGAAAGTGGGGGAAAAATGAGTTTTGGGGTAAAAATAGGGGGAATATTGGGGTCTGCCCATTTTTTGTCCAGCGGGCCACACGGCCGTGTGATGCCACACGGGCTGGCCATGTGGCCCTGGGCATGTCTGCCTGCGCGCCTGTCTTTAGCCCTCGTCAACACGGTCTTATGATGGCCACACGGCCTAGCCGTGTGGTGCTAGGCATTTCGTCCTCTCGCATGGCCTGGTAGTGTGGTCTCACACACCCGTGTGGGGTTGTTTCCCTACATTTGTTTTGATAATCGGGAATTTGCCGTGATGCCTCCTACACAACAACTCAAAAAAACTAAACAAAACTACAAATATAGTTAATAGATATAAAATTGGAATTAAAATTGAAGGCGATAAAATAAACGAAACTAGGAAATGAATTGGGTTGCCCATAAAGCGCTAAGTTTTACGTCTTCAGCCAGACTTCAGATTTTTACTCACTTTCACTGAACCGTATCATTTGAAATCTGTGAACCCTCAATGCCATCCATCAGACGAATGACATTGCATTGTTCTCGCGGATTCAGCTCAGTTTCTCTTGGGAATTTGCCCTTTTGATGTTGGCCTCCCACAACAGTTGCGATCTGGGCTACTTCTGTTTCCAGATATTTCAGTCTTGCATTTACGTTTGTGTTCAGCTGAGTGACCTGTTCTTCTATCCTGTCTATCTTTGCTTCATCTTTGTTAAGTCTTGCCCTAGTCTCTACGATAAACGAGGATAGCATCTCTTCAACAGATGCTTTCTTTTCACTTGACTCCGCTCTGCCTTGATTACCTACATTGTATCCCGGAGGTGGCTGCAAAACATTTTTATTGTTAGCATAAGAGATGGTTTCGCAACCCCGGATGATAGTAGTTGGGTGTCTGATTATTTCTATAATTGTTGTTGAAGTTCCTTTGCTGGCCCACGAAGTTTGCTTCTTCTTCAGCAACAACAGGATCTCTTGGAGTCACTTGCTGCATCGCGTCCAGTTTCATATTTAGTACGGATACATGTTCTGTGAGCATGGCGACCTTCTCATCCTGAACTTCTGCCACACATAAGAAAGTAAACCTCTCGGATGGCCATTGGTAAGAGTTGTTCACCATCTCCTCTAACAATTCTAGTGCCTCCTCGGGATATTTCCCTAGTAGTGCAGCCCCAGATGCAGCATCTATATTCCTTCTCGTGTTGCCACTCAAACCATTATAGAAGTACTGGACCTATTGGTAGTCAGGATATTCATGTTGAGAGCACTTCCTTAGCAATTCCCGGAACCTAATCCCATGCTTCATATAGTGGCTCAGCATCAAATTGCCTAAACTGGGCGATCTCAGATTTCAGTTGCACCATCTTACTGGGGGGAAAGTATTTGGCTAGAAACCGCTGACTTAGTTCTGCCCAATTTGCTGATGGTGGTGTTAGAGAGCATAACCATCCTTTAGCCTTATCGCGTAGAGAGAAAGCAAAAAGACGGCATCGAATGATATCCTCATAAACACCATTCATTGTAACAGTATCGCAAATTTCTAAAAAGTGCGCCAGATGCGCGTTTGGATCCTCAAGTATGACACCACCACGAGGTCTACTGCACCATAGCCTAAGCGGAACACCTTGCCTGGACGGCTTTCCGTAGAACATCATAGGAAGGTCATTCATTCAAAACTTCAAAAAATTCTTAACCTCTTGGAAAGGCTAAGGCTACCTAAGGGTATGGGTTTGTGGGGCTATCGGCACCTCGTGGTATCAGAGCCAGGTTTGTTCTGTCGTGCCCCCGGAGAATTTGTTAGAGAATGGTTAGATCCAGCTAAGATGGCGAGTAGAAGAGGCGTTCCCCTTGATATGGAATCCCAGTCCTCAAATAGCTCTCTTGATATCACTTTTAGCCAAATACATAGTATATCTTCCTCTCTTTTCCTACCTAAATTTTCTACTAGTCATATCGAAAATACTGAAGAATACTCTACTATTCCAATCAACGCTGTCATAGAACAAACTGTTCCCCCAGTTGTTAGTCCATATAATGTATACAGAAATCGTGGTTCATGGCCCAAACACATCAAAATCTATTATCTTCAACAAGAGTACTCGACCAAAGGACTACATCCAATCATCCAGAATGGATCACTGTGGTCTTCCTTCAACTCAACAAGAGCAGTACATCACACTGTCCATTTCACCTGAGTTCATCACACGATGGAGATTATAAGGTTATACCCACCTCCAACCTTGGAGTTGTACAACTTGTTCTTTCTTACTATGGAAGGAAAGGTCTTCCAGTATCTGCAAGAATTGCTCTTTTAGATACTCGTTTTCTCCAATATGTGCATGCAATTATTGGTACAGTTCTCTCTGCAGTATCCTTGAGTGATCCAACTCTTGCATCTGCCTTGAAGGTGCAAGTTCAACTTTCCAGAGCAGATCAGATCTCAAATTCCATCATAGCAACCCTTCATCACCAAGTTGTATATAGGTTGCAAGATCACAGCCTAGATCTGCAGAATCAAGGTATAAAAGATGCTTTGATGGTCCTTGCTGAGTCTGGATCTGACGTCCCTACAATCGTCCAGATACCCAAACAAATCAGGAGAAAAGACTTGGAGCAATTTGTACCAAAAGAATGGATCACCAACTATTAGTCCCTTCACCAACAGCTAGAAACGATTCAAGCAACCGACTTCAAATTTCAAAGGTTGAAGGATGGACGTGTGAAGATGATCTATCAAACACCATCCAACTCAAGACCTTCAAATCCTGAATTCCAGCTGATGGTTCATCCAGTTGAGGTCAATGCACGTACAAACGTCCCAATCGCACATTTTTGCCCAGATGGATCCAATATTTACGGTGATAGAGTTAATGGTCATTTTGTATGGGATGTTGATCCATCCATGTGTGATCCAGAATGTTCTTGTGGAGAGGAATCAGAATCTGATGAAGACGAGCACATGCAGAGAAGAAGAAGAAAGAAGAAAATAATAAACCTGACCCTCCGGATCCAAGTCCACAACCCTTGCCATGCTATAGAAAAGGGTTAGCTGTCCTTCAAAAGGAAAATGATGGGTGTCAGACAGAAGTTAAGATACCTTCTCCTCCAACTCCTCCTGTTGTCCAACCTTGTTTCATGTTCAGATATGAAGCAGAATTTCCACCTCTAGAACGAAAGGTTGACACTCAACAGAGGATTACATCCAAGACCTTCGTGCAAACCACCACTGTGGAACATGACGGACAAATAAAGTGTCCTACTCAAGCAGAGGAAGTGCTAAATTGGCAGATGTCCAATGTTTGTGCCCAAAACAAATCTCTGCAGGCGATAGACTCTAAGGTCTCACAGATTCTTAGAACAGTTCAATCTAACCAGTCCAAGGTTAATACTGTAGAGAATCAACTCCAGCAGATATATGAAAAGCTGAAAGATAATATGAATCGGCTGGACAAAGATGTGAGAAACCTTATTGAACAAAACAAGTTTGGAGCGGAGTTCATGCAGAAAGAAGCTGAGATCAGGAGACTAAAGAAGGAACTTTCTCAAATTGAAAGGGATAGGAACAGTCAAAGTAAGTCCTTATCCTTCTTTCCCATTTATAGTTCCAAATATGAATCACCACCTATATCTCCTCCAAATTATCCTACTTATTTTGGTATGGCTTCAAGTATTCCACTTGATATTCCTAAAAAGCCAAAGAAAAAGCCCTCTACTCTAAAAAGCCAACCACCTCCAAAGAGTCAGGAGATACCTCCATCCTCTTCCAAATCTGAAGAGAAAAACCCAATAGAATCCTTCATGGCCAGACCATCTCTTATCCCAGGAAATAACCCATTACAATGGTCAGAAAAATAAGACCCTCAAGAAACTACCTCCTCCCAATCTGAGAAAGAATCAGGCTCTGAGAATGCTAAATCATCCCTATCTTGAGAAGAATCCTATGACGCTGAGTCCGAACAAGATGTTGCTGATCTATCTACTATACTTATGGCCGGAGATACTCCAGAAGCAAGCCAGCAATATACTGAACCAGTGTCTGAAAGTCTTGAAGAAGATATGGAACCTGAAGCAGAAGGACCACGTCCTCGTCCTTCAGATCCATCCTCCAAACCAACAAATGGTCCATGGTTTTCATTCGATGATGTTCCAATCCAGAAGAGAAGAGAGAGATTACACTCTTTTGCAGCATAGATAGATCTCCAACTAACAAAAGAAGGAGCCACTCTGAAACAAATCCTTATGGAATTCTCTTCCAGATTTGTTGGTATCCTTCGCCAATAGTTTCAAAGCCTTGGTGAGTATTGACAACTCCAACTTTATAATGCTTCAACTCCATCACTTGTTCTTGGAGAAATTCACCAAGAGTTTATTAGAGATATTACTCTTATAAACAAGTTGGCAGAAAAAGAATAATTTGCCATGAAGTGTTATTCTTTGGCACGTAAAGATTTGGATAGACATTTCAAAAGGATGTTTGAAAAGTTCTACATGTTGAATGGATACAATGATCCAAATCTCAAACATGTATATCTTGCATCTCTACCTAAAGAACTTCAGCCTGAGCTACACATAATGATTCAAGCTTCCAGAGGGAAATCTCGAGAATCAGTCTAGGCGAAATCCACCAGATGACGTTTGATGTAACACCCTTACCCTTGTCACACATATTTATATATCATAAACTATAGTCATATGCAGCACAGTTGCATTGCACATAATATTAATATGTTAACCATCAGCTATAACCTTTTCGGTTCAAGCGGAAGCATTTACTCAAAACGATCTAGCAGCACTCATTCACATATGTACATTCATCCATATTACACAACATTAACGACCGTTCCCTTTTTATATACAGATCAAAATAAAACTCCCTATATGATATGCAAATGATGAGCTGAGGGAGAAGGATGGGAATCCAGCCGGCCGACCTTTGATCCATGCTTTGAACTTCTGTCCCACCTCACGGATCAACTTTTATCTACAACAACTAAAAATTGGCAACATTGCATTTGGTGAGTTGCAAGCTCAACAAGTATAATCTAATAACAAGTTATTTAACATCACACGAGCACATTATCACAATCAATTGATCATATCATTTTAAACATATAAATGCACGTGCTTGATCATTTTCTTTTACTGTTATGGGCCAGCTAATACCAAGAATAAATCGTGATCACGAAGATGGCCATGGCACTCTGTAATTCTTTATTTCACGTAGAGTTCAGTGAACTCAGGGTGGTTGTACGGTACTCTATAATCCAGAAATTCTGGATAACTGTAATTCTGTGATTCAAGGTCATTAGTGGCCATAACAGAATCCATTAATCTCTGATGAATGCATTTCTGTAATCACATATTTCCTTTCCGTATCAATAACATCAGTAGAGATCGCATATCCCATTTCCATATCAATAACATCATTGGAGATCACATATCTCAATTCCATTTCAATGTCATCACATAGAGATCATATATCTCAATTTTATATCCATCTTATCACATATAGATCATATATCTCAATTTCATCACAATATCATCATAGAGAATCATGCAATTCACCTTAGGGCACGATAAGCTACTAATCATTGTAGCCAAATAAGTAAATAATTCATTCCAACACATTAATCATATAATCACACAAGTCAAATAATAAGCTAAAAGATTATACTCACAAGTGGTGCCCTTATCTCGATGATTTCACCTAGTTGGCCTTGTTTGTTTGCGTATCACGATTTTCACCTGCACTAGTATTTTTCAAGGATAAATCTTTCAAACTTGAACCATAGGAATCCTAGTGCCCTCTCGTACAGTGTGGTGATAGCTTGTGTTTAATACAAGTTTGTGCACAGATGTTTCTAGGAGAAATACACGTGTATACGTGACGTGTTGTAATTTCAAAAGAGATAATACAATATTTACATATAATCAATTCAAGTCTAACTAAGGCGGTGGATTAGTTTAAATTTACCTTTCCTTATAAGTTACCCATGTGGTTCAGCATATCTATATTATCTTAAGGGATATATATGTATAAATATCACATTTTAGCAAATTACATATATTTCTGTATATTTAAGTATAAGTTGGTACATATTGTATTTCATCCATCACCTATAAATTTACCATGTGTCCTATCGATATTAAAAATATTGGTAACTAATGTGATTATGCTAAAAATGAAAAGAACATGATTTTACACGCATTCTTATTCCAAAATAATATTTAAAATGCATGTAAATGTGTTTCTAATTGATTAACCCTGATAATTAAAATGCAAAAGTTTTGGGTTATGACATTTGCAAACCTAGACAAGATGTGTGAGCAACAAGTCTTCATCAAGGATGTGCTTGATAAAAGAACTCTCCTCAAATCTGTATGCAAAAACTCTCATCTGGAGATAAAGTGCAAAGGAAAGGAGAACTGCACTTGTTCATCTTCGTCTTCCCGTAAAAAAATCAGAAAGATCCAGAAGAAGGCGAAAAGAAATAAAGCCTATCGATTCTTCAGAAGGAAACCATTCAGAAAGAAGTCGACGAATAGATGTTTCCTATGTGGAAGAAAAGGGCATTTTGCAAAGAATTGCCCTAACAAGAAAGATAAAGCAGTGAAGTTGCCATCACAAGCATTCCAGCTTAATTATGCCAACACGGATGATGCTGATATTGAATCTTTATTTTCTTAACAAGACAAGCAGGATGAAGACACAACATTTGCAATAGAATATTCCACTGATGACCAAAGACCAGAAGAAGAGGAAGAAAAAGATTCATCCTCCGAGCTCCCGGTCTTTATGATCAAGTCACAACCATCATTCAAGACCAGTTCCTTGATCCAAGAAGGGATGTCGTATCCAAATATTGAAGTGCAAATTCTACCATCCAAGTATGATAGACCAATCAAGGCTATTGGTGTATTTGATACAGGAGCCAGAAAGTCGATGATGAATCTTGACATACTACATGAAGATACTTGGCAAAGTCATCACGAATACTTCTATGTAGCCTATGGACAGACTTTTCATATTTCACTCATTACAAAGAAGCCAGTTGGAATTCAACTCTTTCCAGATTATACTGTATGGATGAAAATTATTGGCAGCAGACTCCATGGACAAGATATCTTGATGGGTTTCGATTTGTTCTTCCAAGCTAAAAGCCTACAGATTCTACCTCATGGAAATACAAGAGACAGTTACAACCTTACACCACCATCCAGAAGCTGTTTACTCTATCAGAAGCACCTCCAGAATATGGAGATATTACCAACCAGCTTCTCAAGTGTTGTGCAGACTACCATGCAGATTTCCATCACCCAACACCACTTTGGAAAAATCCAAAGTTCTTTATTCAGCTCCTTTTCAAAGAGAATGAAGATGTGAATGCTACCAAGGCAACTCATCAGGGAATGACCCCAGAAGAGCTGAACCTTGCGAGGCAAGAATGCAACCCACTATTAGCGCTTGGACTCATTGAGCCCACAAAATCAAATTGGGCTTGCCCTGCATTCTACATCAACAAAAGAGCTGAATATGTACGAGGGAAAAAGAGGCTTGTTATTGATTACAAAGCTCTTAACCATTTCCTCCTTGATGATAAGTTCCCTTTACCTAAAACTCAAATGTTTTTTTTCCAACTCTCTAAAGCCCAAATCTTTTCAAAGTTTGATTTGAAGTCAGGGTTTTGGCTGCATTTCCATTGATGGATATTAGGGGGGCGGCTCCTCACTCCTCCAATGATGTCGCTGCTATTGGAGAGTCCCCTCCATGCCTGCCGCTATTCATGGGGGGTCCGGCCCCCTTGGGTGTCATTATGGGGGGCTGGCTACCACACTTCCCTCCAAGACCGTCCCCCCCCAGGGGGGTGATGACCCCTGGGCCTCTGTCTGTCATCCTCAGAGCATTCCTCCTGCGTGCCCTCCCACGACGACTACTCAAATGGCTGGAAGCTCCTCCCCCCATGCATCGAACCTTCGACTTTCGGCTCATAACACTAATAACCATATCAATTTGGTTCTCTTTCGCGAAAGTGGTTTCAGGCAATACCAATTCGTCGGATCCTATTTTACCCCAGGCCCCAGGTAACGCTACTTCATTTTCCCATATGGTTTCTGGTAAAATGCACTCTATTCCTAAACCGGTTAGGAAAGGGGATTATTACTCTGTCACTATCGATATTGAGGCTGTGGGCTATACCTCCTCTCTCCGGGATAGAGAGCTGGACGTCCAGTTGAAGCTTTCGCAGATGTTGCAGTCTCAGGCTGAATTTCTTAAGCAAAAGGCCCGAGCTGCCTGGCTTAAGGATGGCGACCGAAACACAACATTTTTTCATCAGCGTAGTCGATTAAATGATCGACGCACGGGATTCGAGGGACTTATGGTGCCAGGGAACTTCACTGATGATGCTACGGTCCTTCAGAATCATATTAGTTCTTTTTACGAGGAGCTCTTTGCGGAAAACGGGAGCTCCACCACGAATTTCTCGCTGGTCGACCAGGTACTCACTCCAATGGTTGGGGCGCGGGACAATGCTTCCCTAACAGTCATTCCCTCTGATTTCGAAGTGCGACAGTGGTGTTTGATATGGATCCGCATGACTCCCGGGGCACGATGGGTTCAATGGGCTTTTTACCTCCATTTTCGGGAAGTCGTATCTCACCGAGGGTAATGACGTTGTTCGCTATTTCTTTAACAATTCGTCTCTCTCTACCCGGGATTGAATGCCAGCTTCATGGCGCTCATCCCTAAGACTAAGGATGCCAATGTCATTGAAAACTTCTGCCCTATCGTCATGAGCAACTTTCTTTTCAAGATTATCACGAAAATATTGGCTACGCACTAGGATTCTATTATTGCTAACTATTTATCCCCGACTCAGTTTGGTTTTATCCCGGGTAGACAAATTCATGAGTGTATTGCCATGGTATCTGAAGGGTTTAATGTCTTACAGGGACGCACAGATTCGAATATGATCCTGAAAATAGATATTCGTAAGGCATTCGACACATTGAGATGGGATTTTTTACTTTATGTCTTGCGACATTTCGGATTCTCCGAGACGTTCGTGTGTTGGGTGGAGGTGGTTCTTCGGTCGTCCAGAATATCGGTGCTGTTGAATGGGACGCCTATTGGTTATTTTGCTTGTTCCAGAGGGGTCAGACAAGGGGATCCTTTATCACCCCTATTGTTTTGTATTGCGGAGGAGGTCTTGGGTTGGTTTATCACATCGATGGATCGATCCAGTTATCTGCCTTCACGGCGCCAAGGAGTATCATCTTCCCAAAGATCCATTCTTTATGCGGATGATATCGTCATCATGTGCGGGGCGTCTTCTTCCAATGCCCGGGCCTTGCTTCAGATTCTTACTCACTATGCAGATATCTCGGGTCAAGTGTTCAGTCCTCAGAAATCCAAGGCTTATTTTGGGGCGCAGGTTTCGCATTATGTACGTGGGAGGGTGCAACATATTTTGGGGATTCATCCAGGGATATTCCCCACCATCTACTTGGGCGCTCCAATTTTCAAGGGAGCCCCAAAGGTCGCGGATTTACAGACCCATTTTTGACAAGATAATCCTTAAGTTCCGACGATGGAAAGGCTTGTCCCTTTCCTCTTGGTAGGGTTTGCCTTGTTAACTCGGTGATAACCAGTTCTTTCGTGCACTCCATGATGATTTATAAATGGCACCGCCATTTGCTAAAACAAATGGAAAAAGCCATGCGTAATTTCATCCGGACGGGAGATGTGAATTCTAAAGGAAAGGTAGTGGTCAATCGGGATACATCTTTGCACGCCCGGGCGGAGGGAGGATTGGGCGTGCGATCGCTCAATCTTTGCTAACAAGGCTTTCTTAATGAAATTAGGTGGAAGGTTCGAACTCGAACTCGTTGGTTTTCAAGACCCTCGGACAACGGTACTTTATTAGAAATGGGGACATCAGGAGGTCCTTCCTTCCTTCTTCTATTTGGCCGGGATTAAACCCGTATTTACATTGCGTGGATGATTCGTTGGATACCGGGCGCCATTTCCGAGGTATTATTTTGGATTGATAATTGGTTGGGATATTCCATTCTTGTGAGAATTGGCATTCCAGAGGATTATAGATATTTATTCCGCAAGATTACTTTTATGATGGATCCTAGCACTTCACCCTCCCCTTTGTGGAGGCTTATTTGGGAGCGATTCGAGCATCTCTGCGACGATTACTTTTATGATGGATCCTAGCACTTCACCCACCACTGGTCCCAGCATATCCCGGAATGGCGATCAGTGGTGGCATGGAGAGCTATACACAACCGATTGGCAGTCCAGGATTCTTTACGAGCTAGGGGAAGTTTTACTGGCCCTTCGGTTTGTGTTCTTTGTAGGGAATCGGGGGAATCGGTCGATCACTTATTTGTTTCTTGTGCTTTTGCAGGGCATCTTTGGCGTTGGATCTTCCAAGCCTTTCACGTGCACCCCTTCTAGGCTTACAGTTTCAACGAACTGCTGGTACGGCTCATGGCATTCCACTTTAGTGACCAGGTCGCTTTCCTTTGGCGTGTGGCAATATTATCCTGCATCTGGCTTCTTTGGCACATCCGTAATGAGCTGATTTTTCACAACAAAATATAGACCCCGGAGGCGGCTCTCATTCGCCTACAGGTACTCATTGTTGAATCAACATCTTTGGACCGGGGATGCATGAATAACGATCAGCAGGACCTCTTCATCCTGCGTGGTTTAAGAGTCCCTGGACGAGTTAGACGTGCTCCGAGGATTGTGGAGGTCCAATGGCAAAAACCCCTCCCAGGTTGGATCAAGGTTAACACGGATGGCAGCGCTTTAGGGGCGCCGGACAATCTTACAGCATCCGGTGTCTTTCGAAATTGTAGAGGAATCTTTCGCGGATGCTTTGTCCATCGCTGTGGTTCAGGGTACGCATTTGAAGTGGAATTGGTTGCGGCAATGTGGGCGATTCATTACACAATTGTAAAAGGATGGACGAAACTTTGGCTGGAATCGGATTCGAAGTATGTGGTGAACCTACTGGAGAAGAGAACGATGGAGGTCCCATGGCGCCACCTCGGATATTGGCGCCAAACCTTGCATTTACTCAGTGGCATTGATCTTATAGTCTCTCATATCTTTCGCGAAGGCAATCGGGGTGGAGACATGCTTTGAGCAAGAAGAAGACGGAGAGTGGCGTCCGGTGGGCGTCCCGACGGACACTGCTTCAATACATCATGGATGATTATGTTGGCCAATCCACTTATAGGTTTGTTAATTAATGTGCCACTGCTTCAGGTTTCTTTTTAGGCGCCTTATGTTTCCTGGGGGGTACTCTTTTTCCTTCCAAGGGTTTTTCCCACAAGGGTGGGTTTTACCTTGGAAGGTTTTAACGAGGCCCCAACCATTCAGCCATTTGGTCGGCTTGTGACCACTGCGTACTTTGGTTGTTGACTTTATTTCCAGGCTTTCATTTGGTTACCTGATCTGCCTGTGATCAGGATTACTCTTTTTTCATTTTTATATATATTCGTAATTATTCAAAAAAAAAACTCTGTCACTATCGATGAAAATGTGTACCAACAACGTCTTGCCGAATTTTCTTTTTCTTTGATTGGGCGGGTTATTTTGGGGAAAGGTAAGAAGCCATGGCCTACTTTGCTGCTTCGTAAAATGATATCTGAGCTATGGGGCATTAAGAATGATTGGAAACTAATTCCCTTAGGCAAGGGATACTTTTGTGTCAAATTTTTTCATGCGCAGGATCGAGCTCAGGCTCAACTTCGTATCAATTGGGTGCTTAACCCGGCCACCCGGGTACTCGGCTTTCTCCATGGGTCACAAAGTGCACACTTCTGTGGCCAGTGTTTGGGTCCGCATCTTCGAGCTTAGTTTGGAATACTGGGATCCTAATACCATCATGGGGATCGCCAGTGCCGTTGGAAATCCGATACAAATTGATCAGAGATTGCTTGATGGTTCTTTGGGGCATTTCATATGTGTGCTGGTGGATATTGATCTTGCAAAACCGTTGGAGGATCACATTATGGTGGAAAGGGTTGGCCAATGTTCCTTTGTGTCGGTTAGTTATGAGAAACTCCTGGAGTTTTGTGCTCAGTGTAATGTTACGGAAATTCCACTGCTTATTGCCGTCTTTCTACTACGGGAAAAACTACTACGGATAGGTGCACCAGCCCTTCTCATGGGCGTTCCAGGGCTCCAGAGGGACGTCCGAATTCAGTTCAACGTGGTCGCTCCAGAGTTCGCAAAGTTTATCGTCTTGTGCAGCAGGACAAGGGCCGAATCAGTGGGAAATACGGGTTCAACTATGCGTGCAGTCTCCCCTTCCTGCACAATTGTCACTTGCCCTCTAGACGTACACCTTGGCAATACTTTTGAGGCAAACCCTAAACCCTAAACCCTAAACCCGCCCCAGATCAAACAACCACGGATTCTCAAACAGATTTTCCAGTTAGGGAACCAGTCCCCAAGGCGCCTCCTTCCAACCCAGGTTCCATTCTGCCTATTACGGTTCAACATCCGTTGGAGAAGCCTGTCGTACGCTTAGTCGTGCCTTCTGGGACAGCTCCATGGATTCGTCTAAATCCAGATTGCTCAGAGTGTTACTAAGGGTCCATCACCAGCAATTCATGACATTACAATTAAATCGGATTGCCCAGGGCCGAATGAGTTAGATTTTACAGCATCAAAGAGATGGGCAAATTACGCAGATGAAGTGGCCAACGCTCAATCGTCGGATTCTGCAACACACAACACTCATGTCTTCACGGTGCGTTCGACATAGGCAGCACCCCCCTCCTGTCTCAATGAATTGCATCTTCTGGAATATCCGGGGGATTGGGAACGTTGCTTCTCGCAATGTTCTTAAGGCTTTATGTCAGAAACATAACCTTCTATTTTAGCTATTTGTGAGCCTAAGGTGGACGTTTCCTCCATTTTGGGTTCCTATTGGAGTAGTTTGGGTTTGCGCTTCATCACTCAAAACTTTTATGCTAACGGTCGGGCTGATATTTGGGTCTTCTGTGATGCTAGTATATCCGTTCTGCAGCAGGTTTGGTCTTCTTCTCAGTGCATTGTTATGCAGGTACAATTGGGGTCTATGGTTTTTCATATTGGCTTTGTTCTTGGTTTGTGTGATCATATTTCTCGGCGTGCACTTTGGTTGGATTTGAGGAATTTGGGTCTCACTGATCTGTTGCTTATTGGGGATTTCAACGCTGTTTTGGGACATCATGAGTGCTCTGGCATTGGTATTTTATCCCAAGCCTCTTGTCAGGATTTCAGGGACTTCTTGGAGGATGCTGGTTTGTTTTCGGTGCAGACCACGGAGAATTAATTCATTTACTTGGTGCTCCCCCTGAACACCTCTATCTCTACTTAGGGCTAAGTTGGATCGAGCCCTAGCAACGTGCCAATTTTTCTTTTTTTGGCAAGTTGTTAAGGGCTTGGTTCTACCTCGCATTGGATCGGATCATCACCCCATTTTGGTTTCTTGCTTGCCTTCTATTTGCAGGGGTCCGGTTCCATTTCGATTCCAGCATATGTGGGTTTATTATGATTTTTTTCGGGATCTGGTGGTGTCTTCTTGGGCTCCCCCATGTGCCACGCCCAACTCCTTATTGGGCATCATGTGGAAGCTAAAGAGGTTGCGTCAGGTTATTAAGACTTGGAATAGAGATGTGTTTGGTGATATTAATCGTCGGGTTGAGAATCAGATGGAGAAGTTTCGGCAGATTCAGGCAGATATAGAGGCCTCTGGTTTTACAGTGGCACGACGGGACACTAAGTTCGACGCCCAGAATGAGTTGTCTCACACGCTTTTATTACAATCTGAATTCCTTAAGCAGAAATCTCATTCGGCCTGGCTTAAGGATGTGGATCATAATACATCATTTTTTCATCGCCGCTGTCAGATTCGTAGTGGTCGATCGGGGATCCAGGGCCTGATGATCGATGGTAATTACTCAGATGATACGGCTGTTCTTGGGAGTCATATTATATCCTTCTATAAGGAGATTTTCGCGGATTCAGAGAGTAGCACTTCAGATTACTCCATGGTTGATCAGGTTATTTCTCCTGTTGTGAGGGATTCGGATAACGCCAGCTTGACGGTTATTCCTTCGGATTCGGAGATTAAAGATGCGGTTTTTGATATGGATTCGGACAGTTCTACTGGCTCGGACGGCTTTAATGAGACGTTTTATCATCATTTCTGGGATGTTATTTTGGCAGATGTGTCCGCCGCTGTCTGTTTCTTCTTTATCAACTCTTCTTTACCTCCAGGGTTGAATGATAGTTTTATGGCACTCATTACGAAGACTAAGGATGCTAATTCTATTGAGAATTTTTGGCCGATTGTCATGAGTAAATTTCTCTTTAAGATTATCACCAAGATCTTGGCTACTCGTTTGGGATCAATTATTTCTGCATATTTATCTCCTACGCAGTTCGGGTTTATTCCGGGGAGGCAGATTCACGATTGTATTGCCATGGTCTCTGAAGGGTTCAATGTCTTGCATGGTCCATCGGATGCAAATATGATCTTGAAGATTGATATATGTAAGGCGTTTGATACGTTGAAGTGGGGTTTCTTACTGCGCGTTTTGTGCCGCTTTGGTTTCTCAGAGATTTTTATTCACTGGGTGGATGTTATTCTTCGGTCGTTCAGAATATCAATGCTACTTAATGGGATGTCGGTGGGGTACTTCTCCTATTTTAGAGGGGTCAGACAGGGTGATCATCTATCCCCGTTACTTTTTTGCATCGCGGAGGAGGTACTTAGTAAATTTATTGAGACCACGGTTGCTCAAAATCGGTTAGGGCCGTTCATTGCGCCTAGACGGATTATCTTCCCATCGTCCATCTTATACGCGGATGATATTGTTATAATGTGTGGGGCTTCTTCAGCCAATGCCCGAATCCTTCTTCAGATCCTCACCCTATATGCTGATATCCCGGGCCAAGCTTTCAATCCTCTGAAATCTAAAGTTTACTTTGGCTCCCGGGTCTCATCTCATGTACGTGGGAGGGTGCAAACTATTATGGGGATCCATCCTAGAACGTTCCCCATAGTATATTTAGGCGCACTGATTTTCAAGGGTGCCCCTAAGGTTGCGGATTTACAACCCGTCTTTGATAAGGTCATCCTCAAATTCAGAAGATGGAAAGGTTCTTCTCTTTCCATTTTTGGTCGAGTTTGTCTTATTAATTCAGTGATTACTAGTTCTTTTGTGCACACCATGATGGTTTACAAATGGCCTCGATCCATGCTCAAGCAAATGGAAACGGCCATGCGTAGCTTCATTTGGACTGGGGATGTAAATACAAAGGGGTCGGTGGTGGTTAGCTAGAATTGGTGTAACGCCTCGGGCTGAAGGTGGGTTGGGCGTTCGATTGATTGTGGCGGCCAATACAACTTTTTTGATGAAATTGGGCTGGAAGGTTATGAACTCGGACTCGGTGATCTTCAACACCCTTAGGTGGTGCTACTTGACGGTAGATAGGGCGGTCCGGAGGTCGTTTAATCCTTCTTCTATTTGGGCCGGGATTAAACCTTGCCTTTCGAATTATTTGGATGATTCTCGTTGGATCTCAGGGGCTAATTCTGAGGTATTATTTTGGATTGACAACTGGTTGGGTTACTCTAGAGCAGACAGAATTGGTATCCCACATGAATACAAACACTTATTTCAACATCGCATTTTGGACTACTTTTATGACGAGTCCTGGCACTTCACCTTTTCATTTGTGGAGGCTTATTTGGATCTGGTCCGGGATATTGTGCGAGTCCCCATTGCCCCTTCCTCGAGGGATACGCGGATATGGTTGAATTCGGAAGATGGTATGGCTACTTCGAAAGCAGCATATTCTCATGTTCGTCCCCACTATCCGGCGGTCAAGTGGGGTTCTTGGATTTGGTCGCAACACATCCTAGAACGACGATCAGTGGTGGCGTGGCGGGTTCTCGACAATTGATTGGTTGTCTTAGATTTATTATGGGCCCGGGGGAGTTTTATTGGCCCCTCGGTTTCCGCTTTTTGTCGTGCATTTGCAGAATTGGTTAACTATTTATTTGTCTCTTGTGTCTTTGCAGGGGCTCTCTGGCGATGGATTTTTTATTCTTTTAACGTTCACCCATTTGAGGCTCATAGTTTTAATGAATTCCTGGTGCGGCTAATGAACTTTCATTTTAGTGAGCAGGTTGCTTTCCTATGGCGTGTGGCTATCCTATCCTGCATCTGGCTCATTTGGCATATCCGGAATGAGTTGGTTTTTCACAACAAACTCTGGACGGTGGACGCGGCTACTCTTCATCTTCGGGTTCTCATCGTTGAATCATCTTCATTGGATTGGGGATGCATGCACAACGACCAATAGGACCTTCTCATCATGCGTAGGCCGCATGTTCTTGGGCGGGCTAGACAAGTGCCAAAGATCGTGGTAGTTAATTGGCAAAAACCCCTCTTGGGATGGATCAAGGTGAATATGGACGGCAGTTCTTCGGGGGCGCCGGACAATCTCACAGCTTCCGGGATTTTCCGGAATCATAGAGGTTTCTTTTGGGGGTGTTTCGTGAATCGTTGTGGTTTAGGCTATGTGTTTGAAGCTGAATTGGTCGCAGCAGTGTGGGCGATTCACTATGCTTTTGTCAAGGGCTGGACACAACTCTGGCTGGAGTCGGATTCGATGTATGTGGTGAACTTGCCGGAGAAGAGATCTGCTGAGGTCCCATGGCGCCACCTTAGCAAATGGCGATACACCTTACATCTTCTTGCTCATATGGATTTGGTGGTCTCACATATTTTTTGGGAAGGCAATCGGTTGGCAGACATGCTGAGCAAGAAGACGGATTACGGTACATGGTGGGGCGCCCCGCCTGAGGAGCTCGTATATTATCTCACTGATGACTATGTTGGCCAATCCAACTATAGGTTTGTTAGCTAGTGCGTCCTGGCTTCTGGTTTCTTTTCCCATTTTTGGACGCTTTTCATTCATGGGGGGTACTCTTTTTCCTGCCAAGGGTTTTCCCCACAAGGATGGTTTTACCTTGGGAGGTTTTAACGAGGCCCCAACCATTCAGCCATTTGGTCGACTTGTGACCATTTCATTTTTATTTATGATAATATTTTCAAGCTTACTTTTGGTTATCTGTTCAGCCTGTGATCAGGAATACTCTCTTTTCCTTTTTTTTCATATATATTCGAATTTATTAAAAAATATTAGGAATTATCCCAGAGGATAGATATAAAAATTCTTTTTGCCTTCCTACAGCCCAATACCAATGGACTGTCATGTCGTTTGGTTTGAAGGTTGCACCCTCCATATTCCAAAAAGCAATGACCCAAATTTTCGAACCTATCCTACATACCACCCTAATCTACAGATGACATCTTGTTGTTCTCATCAAACAAACAAGAATATGAGGCTTTGCTACACCAGTTCTTGGATATAGTTCAATCACATGGTATCATGCTATCTGAAAAGAAGAGCTCTATTGGTCAAACAAATATTGAGTTTCTGGGAATGAAAATAATCGATGGAAAGTATCAACCAGGCCAGCACATTGCTCAGGAATTGCTAAAGTTTCCGGATGAAAACTTGTCAATCAAAGAGATTCAACAATTCCTTGGAATTGTTAATTATATCAGAGACTTCATTTCGGATTGCTCCAGATACACTAGCCAGCTTTCAAAGATGCTTAAGAAGAATGCTCCACTATGGGGATCATCCCACACTAGAGCAGTTCAACAACTCAAGCAAGTATGCCAGAATCCTCCGCCATTGAAAATTCCAAGTACAGGACAAAGGATTCTCCAGACTGATGCTAGTGATGAATATTGGGGAGCCATTTTGCTTGAAAAAGAAGATGGGAAAATCTTTTATTGTGGACATGCAAGTGGTCAGTTCAAAGATTCTGAGAAGCATTACCATGTTGTCTACAAAGAAATCCTTGCTGTGAAGAATGGGATCAAGAAGTTTGAATTTCATCTTATTGGTCACCATTTCATAATTCAGATGGACAATACATCATTTCCAGCAATTATGCAGCTTAAGAACAAGGGTGTTACAGAGAAACAATTGATGCGACTTAAAGATTGGTTTTCCAAGTATCAGTTCACAGTTCAACATATCAAAGGAAATCACAATCTTGTTCCAGATTATCTGTCCAGATCACAGCTATTACAACTAGTATTCTCGAAAGGTATATTCCCAGTTATATTAATGGCATATCCTGAAGGCCAATTTCCCCCCACAAGAACACCTTTCAAAGACCTAAGTGATTTACCAAAATACGCAAAACATTTCATGTTTTATCACTTAGCCAAATTTGTTGTTCACGTTAATATCCCTTTCGAGAGGGCGAGTTTATCCGGATAAACCTTTTAATGGGATCCTTACCATTTCCACAACTACTCCTATTCCAAAAGATGGTCTGTCGTATTTGTGGTGTCTTTCCACCCTTTACTATCATTCGGTGGAAATGCCCGTTAGAAGTACTTTATCATTCCTCCAAAATCCAGTCAACCAGTCATCCAATCTCTGGACTTTTCTTGAATGGTATGACAAGATTCAAAATTGGAAGGAAATGTTACAAGCAGAAGTGGATCAGAACAAAGATGACCCGGATTTATACATTGTCATGGTACTCCATCGGTATTTCACAATGGGAAAAGGGACTGCTAATACTTTTTTTAGGGACTATTAATACTTTTTTGAGTAACTACTAATACTTTTTTTAGGGACTGCTAATACATTTCGGGAGTATATTCATGAGAAATACTAAAATACTTTTCAGGGAGTTACTAATACAATTCAGAATAACTAGTAATACTTTTTAGAAGGACGGCTAATACTTTTCAGAAGGACTGTTAATACATTTCGGGAGAAAATTTTAATTATATTCAGGGAAACTACTAAAATACTCTTCAGGGAACTACTAATACTTTTTCGAGGAACTACTAATACTTTTTTGAGGGACTACTAATACATTTCGGGAGTATATTCATGAGAAATACTAAAATACTCTTCAGGGAACTACTAATATATTTCAGAAGAAGTGCTAATACATTTTAGAAGGACGACTAATACTTTTCAGAAGGACTGTTAATACCATTGGTCCCTGAAAACTACTAAAACACCATTGCTAATATTACGGAAATGCCATCGGGTCCGCAGGTCAGATCCGTCTAACAAGTCAGACTCGTTAGACAGTCTGACATGAGTTTTGTGAAGATATTATATTATAATATATCAATCCACGTGTCTTCACATATGATAGAACACACCACTGCACCATATGTGTATCTATATAATACATAACTACATTATACAATATGGAATATACATTACTAGGTGTGCATGTTTTGACTTATTACACACATGTACACACATATCTATATATCGTCCTCATCAATACATATATATTATATGTATATATATTATTTAGACAAGTTTAATATAAATTATTATTACCCAAAACTATTATTTGCAAATATTATCTATCACTTTATACATATATTATTTATATATTTATATTAGAGTTATTCGATTTTCTATCATGTATGATATTAATCCTTTTACTTAATTTATCCACATATTCTATCATAAATACCACTATTTACATCTAAGTTCACCACATGTAACCTGCCTATATTAAATATATTGATATATAACATAATTATGCTAAAATCTGAATTTCAGGAATGCACATGCAATCTAATATGAGATATCAAAATGAGTGTGATTAGGCTTATAAATGATTAATGATGATAATTAAAATGCAATGTTTCGGGTTATGACATATATTCACATAGCATAAAACAATAGTCCATAGGCAGCACAACTATATTTCTAGTAATTATCACATATCAGATTAATCTATTTTTATCATCCAAAACCATTTTACACGAGCAAAAGCATTTAGTCAAAAGATTGACTTAACAATACTTATACACACATGTGTATTTACCCATATTACAGAACATTAACGGCAATACTCTTTTACACAAAGATCAAAAACAAAAATCCCTATATGAAATGCAAATGATGAGCTGAGGTAGAAGGATGGGAATTCAGCCGGCCGACCTTCGATCCATACTTTAAACTTCCGTCACACCCCACGGATCAACTTTTATCTACAGCAACTAAAAATTGGCAACCTTGCATTTGGTGAGTTGCAAACTCAGCAAGTACAATCCAATAACAAGATAACTGGCTGGGTTACACTATAGCAGACAGAATTGGCATCCCACAGGAATACAAACACTTATTTCAGCATCACATTTCGGATTACTTTTATGATGGGTCCTGGCACTTCACATTCTCATATGTGGAGGCTTATTTGGACCTGGTCCGGGCTATCTTGCGAGTCCCTATTGCTCCTAACTCGAGGGATACTCGTATATGGTTGAATTCTGAGGATGGTATGGTTACTTCAAAAGCGGCATATCCTCATGTTCGTCCCCACTATCCGGCGGTCAAGTGGGGTTCTTGGATTTGGTCGCAACATATCCCGAAACAGCGATCGGTGGTGGCGTGGCGGGCTATACACAATCGATTGGCTGTCTTGGACTTGTTATGGGCCAGGGGGAGTTTTACTGGCCCCTCGGTTTGCGCTCTTTGCCGTGCCTTTGCAGAATCGGTTGACCATTTATTTGTCTCTTGTGTCTTTGCAGGGGCTCTCTAGCGATGGATTTTTGATTCTTTCAACGTACACCCATTTGAGGATCATGGTTTTAATGAATTTCTGGTGCGGCTAATGAACTTTCATTTCAGTGAACAGGTTACTTTCCTATGGAGGGTGGCTATCCTTTCCTGCATCTGGCTCATTTGGCATATCCGGAATGAGTTGGTTTTTCACAACAAAATCTGGATAGTGGAGGCGGCCATTATCCATCTTCGGGTTCTCATCGTTGAATTATCTTCATTGGATCGGGGATGAATGCACAACGACCAACAGGAACTTCTCATCCTGCGTAGGCTGCGAGTTTCTGGGCGGGCTAGACAAGCACTGAAGATCGTGGAAGTTGATTGGCAAAAACCCCTCCTGGGTTGGATCAAGGCGAATACGGACGGCAGTTCTTCGGGGGTGCCGAGCAATCTGACAGCTTTCGGGGTTTTCCAGAATTGTAGAGGTTTCTTTCGGGGGTGTTTCGTGAATCGTTGTGGTTCGGGCTATGCGTTTGAAGTTGAATTGGTCGCAGCAATGTGGGCGATTCACTATGCTTTTGTGAAGGGTTGGACACAACTTTGGCTGGAGTCCAATTCGATGTATGTGGTGAACTTACTGGAAAAGAGATCTGTTGATGTACCATGGCGCCACCTTAGCCCTTGGCGATACACCTTGCATCTCTCGCGCATATGGATTTTGTCGTCTCTCATATTTTTCGGGAAGGCAATCGGGTTGCAGACATGTTGAGCAAGAAGACGGATTACGGTACATGGTGGGGCGTCCCGCCGGAGGAGTTCGTACATTATCTCACTGATGACTAAGTTGGCCAATCCAACTATAGGTTTGTTAGCTAGTGCGTCCTGGTTTCTGGTTTCTTTTCCCATTTTTGGATGCTTTTTCATTCATGGGGGGTACTCTTTTTCCTTCCAAGGGTTTTCCCTACATGGGTGGGTTTTACCTTGGGAGGTTTTAACGAGGCCCCAACCATTCAGCCATTTGATCGGCTTGTGACCATTTCGTTTTATTTATGACATTGTTTTCAGGCTTACTTTTGGTTACCTGATCAGCCTGTGATCAGGAATACTCTCTTTTCTTTTTTTTATATATATTTTCAAATTTATTAAAAAAAACTAACATCACACAAGCACATCATCACAACCGTTTCACATTCTTTGTTCATAATATTCATAAACACATAAATGCACGTTCTTGATCATATACTTTTACTGTTATAGGCCAGCTAATACCAAGAATAAATCGTGATCACGATGATGGTCATGGAACTCTGTAATTCTTAATTCACGTAGAGTTCGGTGAACTCGGGGTGGCCGTACGGTACACTGTAATCCAGAATTTCCGGATATCTTTAATTTTGTAACTCATGATTCAAGGTCATTGGCGGCCATAACAGAATACATTAATCTCTCATGAATGCATTTTCTGTAATCACATAATAAGCTAAAAAATTATACTCACAAGTGGTGCTCTTATCTCGACGACTTCCACCTAATTGGCCTTATCTGCTGCTCTATCAAGACTTTGTTCTATTAATATATTAAAAATGCATAGACAAATTCAAAATCATAGATTTAACGCTACTGATATCATGTGTATGTAATTTATAATATGTCTCTGCAATGGAATCCTATTTGTAAGGATTCTTACCTAAATTAATAGAATATTTCATTTGATTCCATTATCTTCTTATTACTCTAAATCAGTATATGTATCATTCAATTATAACAATATTTATCATGTAATTAAATTAAAATAAATTGTATTTTATTTTTTAATACATTTATCTTTATTTGAAAATCAACTACTAAAAGGAAATCTGAAATCATATCAATAATGATGAAATATTTACCGACCTTTCCCGGATCACATAAATGAATTGAGAACTGCTCAGATTTATTTGTATAATTGAGATTAACATTTTTCACTTTTCACAATATAATAATAATATTTATTGGACTCCTTATAGTCTTATGACCAATCACTATATGTAGATTGCATAGAGTATATTCTTTTTACTACTAAACCAAAATCTGCACATGTGAATTAATTTTGCATTATTAGTATTTTTACCTTAATTTTTAAGCATCGATATAGAAGAATAAAAATTATATTAATTCAACAAATTCAAAACCTTAACCAATATGCTATCTTCCCCAACAAATATAAGAATTAAGCCCAAATCAAGTTTACCCACAAAAATGAGTTTAGCATATTTCATTCACAACCAAATTCTCCCTTTTTCCACCATTTAAGAATTATATCAACACTAGAATAAGATTGTGCTATTATGACTAGTTGAACAATGGAGAAATAGCCAGGGTGATTACTTACTTCATATCTCATGTCCAGTATTTTTTTCTCTTTTAGTTTCTTTTTCTTTTTCCACTATTATTTTCCTTGTGTGTTTGTATACTTAGGCCAATTGTGATAGTAGAATATAGATATTTATCTAATAGTATGGCCGAGGCGGTGGGATAAATAAGATATACATGTATTATTTTATATCCAACTAAACTATGTTTATGTGCCAAATTAGATTATTAGTAATTAAACACACATGCGTATGCATCTTATCCATTTGGTTGAGTCGGTTATGGGCAGATTAGGACTAAACACAACATACACATATTTAATTTACCAACCCAGATGTTATATATATAAGAATCTCACACCACTTCATCACACGTGTATCTATATATATAATAAATAAGTATTATATATATATGTATTAGTTATGCTAATTAAAATATAAAGTTTCGTGCATGACAATTCTTCCCCGCTTTAAAATTTTGTCCTCGAAATTTGTACCTATATCAGTAAACCACAACGGATATTGTTCTTTCATGTATTGTTCCGTTTCCCATATAGTTTCTTGTTTAGAATGATTTTTTTAATACAATTTTTACTAGTGGTATCACTTTATTCCTATGTTGCTTTTCATTGGCCCCATTTTTCAACCGGTTCTTCAACATAACTCAAATTATCAGCAATTTGAATGGTTTCATCACAAAGAACATGTGATAAGTCTGGCCTGTATCGTCGAAGCATACTAACATAAAAACACATTACGAATCTGGGACTACTCATGTGGTAAGGAAAGCCTATAAGCTAATGGTTCAACTCTTTCAAGTATTTCATATGGGCAGATATAACAAGGACTCAGTATATCTTTCTTTCCAAATCTGAGAATACCCTTTCAAGGAGAAACACGGAGAAATATTTTCTCACCAAATTGATATTCCATTTCCCACCTATGTGGACAATATAACTCTTTTGTCTATCTTGAGTTGCTTTTTATTGATTTTTAACTGTTTTCACTTTTTCAACTATGTCTTGAATCAGATTTGGGTCTTCCAATAATTGTATTCCCTCTTCATCCCAACATATTAGACTCCTGCATTTCCTACCATATAATGTTTCATCAGACATCATGCCAATGCTGCTATTATATTACTTATTATATGAAAATTCCATCAATGCAATATATTAATCCCAAGAGCCTTTGAATTTAAGAACACAAGCACGAAACATTTCCTCTAGAGTTTAAATATGATTTTTTTGTCATTATTTATTGCCTGACATGTAAATTAACCAAAATATTAATAATAATTGGTCAATTCTAAGAATAGTATCCTCAATACTTTTAATATATTTAACAACCAATGGGCCTGAGTTTTGATTATTCCCTTAATTTGCTGCTACTTTTATTTTACCTCAATACTTTTATATACTAGGGCCTGAGTTTTGATTATTCCCTTAATTTGTTGTTACTTCATAACTCAATTGTGATCATTTAGATCTTATATAGTCTATAACCATATAAATTTATAACATCATGCAAATAACTTATTACATGTCCGTCATACTTTATAAAACCTTGTAGATAGTTATCCCAGTAATAAACTCATTGATTTCGTTCTGCGAAAACCCACCAACTGTAATTATCCATCTTATTAGCCTCAAAATAATGAAAATAGATGTTCTACGTAATTCCATAAGATCATTGGGTCTTTATCAAAATCTATAAATTATATTCCAAAATGAGCCCATTAGATTTCTCTCTCTCTCTCTCTCTCTCTCTCTCTCTCTCTCTCTCTCTCTATACACATATATATACGTAAGTATATGTGTCTGGTAATCTATCAATAAGTAAATCTACGAAATGAGCAACAACTATATTATAATCTCTAAGCTCTAAAGCAATCTCATTAGTGCCCTTGTAACCTTAAGTTGTATGGATGCAATCTCCTAGTACCAGATACATATAACTTTCTTTCGATCGCAACACTTTGCACCATTAGTTTAACCCAAATATAAAACGGTATGATCATTATCCAAAACACAATCATACACTATTGTGTTATCTAGATTCATATACAGTCTTCTATTTAGTTATCAAAAACCTATATAAAATTTCCCATGTGACTTCCGTCTCAACTGAACCTATGCTATCTTTTTCCTAGAAATTTAATTGAATAATATATGTTAAACCAAAATATCAGTAAGGGATATTAATTCCTATTATTGCTCAACTTTTTTAATTCTTGTTTCAATATACTTTGTAAAATGATCTAGTTTGTGTGAAGAATTTGAGTATCTCTATCATCTTACATCGACATGGATCGAAATCCAAAGGTAACACCACTATAGGAAATTCATAATTAATATGTAAGTCGGATTCACGCAAAGCTCATATTAAACTATCCACAATTATAAGTATCTTCATTCAATTAAATACACCATGACCATATACTTTGTGTAAAATGACTATGGACAATAACATATAAGAAAGTTTAGAATACCCAATATCATCATTTACCCAAAAAAGTTTCTTCTTTCAATCACCTTTTTGGTCCTTTATAACCTCAAAATCTAGTATATTTACACGAACACCTGTTTTTCGATTTACTAGTCTCAAAATCATATTGTATTATGTAACCAAAAGATCACAAGTTTATAATCCTATTAATAATACTTCTTTTCCAATCCTCATGGTCCGAGCATCTTTTTAAATATCAGCTAAAGTTTCCATATTATTCAGAGTACACATATCATCTCTGAATATCATCATAAATAAACCCATATAAGATCTTCCAGCAACCTTACACATTCCGTTTAAAACAATTCAAGGCACCAATCAGCCAATGTATATGGAGAAACTTAAAAGAGAATTCAATCCACATAATCAGGTGTCTATTACATGGGCTAAGTAACATTCACAACCTTTCTTAATCATTTTGAATGAAATAGATGCATATATTATACACATAGACAAAATTTCTGTTTCACCCTTAAATACTATATATGTCTTATCAGAAAGCTCCAATTCATACTCAGAATCATAATGAAATCTCCTATGGGCATACGAAGTACAGTAGCGCGTAATTCCGAATTCGTCAATCAGAATTTTATGGTTAAATTGCAAAATTGGTCCTCTAACTTTATGGTCCAGGCAATTCTGATACACTTATTTATGGGTCTAGCAAATTTGGTCCTCCAATTAATTTTTTTTCGCACATTGAGGACCAATTTTGCCGGAATTTTCAATTGTCACCGGAAATTGACATGTGCAGGTCACGTGCCGGTCGAATTTTGGGATTTTTTAAAATTCAGTCAACATTACCACCAGCTTGTAGCTCAAGTGGTATCACTCATCCTTTGTAAGGGTGTTGACCAGGGTTCGAAACCTGTATCTTTCAGTTTCTTTGAAATTTATCCTCTTCCCTCCAACCACTACTCCCAACTTATTAAAAAAAAAATTCAGTCAACATTTGCTGACATGGCATAAAACAAACATAAGTCAAAGATGATGTGGCATTTTAATTTATTATTAATTCCATGTGTATAATGTTTTGGAGGGAAAATAAAACACCCACCACCCACCTGCCTTCTTCCTCGAGATTCCAAAAGCCTCAGACAAAAAAACCCTAAAAAACAAAAAGCCTTTTTTCCATTTTCAAATTTTCTCGCATTGTTATCGGCCCAAAAATTCCGACCGTTTTGTCCCTACCAAATCTGAAGGTGATGGTGTTTATGCGAAGTGAAAGATATGTGGGTCTACCCCCACCTCAATACAGTGAGTTATTCTTTATTTGCTTATGTTTTCTTAATTTGTTTTGTTATTTTTTGAAACTATTTTCACTTTTTGTTTTATATGGCATGAGAATCTTTTGGGGAGTGCAGTAAATGCCCTTTAATGTCGATTCCATGGTCCCCCTTTATTTTGTTTAACCTTTATTATAATGGCTGAGAATCTATCTATTGTCTATTCATGTCTTGATATGGTGAAACATGTGGGCCTTTAAATATTCTTTTTTCTGAAAATATTTTAATTTTTTTTTTGGTTTTGTTGCATTTATTGGCAGGTGTTAACTCTGGATCAATTACTTTGGTGATGCATTATGGAGGTATTTTTCACCATGTTCCTGTTGCAAAGTATAGTGGGGGTAAGACTTTGCTTTTTGATTATGTGGATGAAAGTCACATGACCTTAGACAAAATAGACATTTGGTGTAGAAATCATATTTGTAAAGGTAGCAAGAAGATCCATATAATATCAATGAGGGCTTTTAAGTTAATATCCAGTGATGATGAATTGATCTCTTATTTTACAAATGTTATATGCCCAGTAGAGAAATGCATATTTATGTAGAGCATATATCTAATGAGGAGGGCAGTGATGAGGGAAGTGATGAGGGCAGTGATGAAGGCAGTGATGAAGGCAGTGATGAGGGAGGTGATGAAGGTGATAAGGGCATTGATCAGGGGGGTGATAAGGGCATTGGTAAGGACATTGATCAGGGTATTGATCAGAGGGGTGATAAGGGCATTGGTAAGGGCATTGATTAGGGCACTGATCAGGGCATTGGTCAAGGGGGTGATATTAATGAAGATGTTGATGAGTCCTTTGATATTGATGATTTATTTAACAGTGACTATGATGATGAGCTGTTTGAACAAAATGTTGACCAAAATGAAGGTGATTGGACTGAGAACATAGAAATGGATGACACAGGATCCAATCATTCTGGTGAGGAAGATCTTGTTTTTAATGAAGGTGATTTAGATGAGTTCAGAGTGTCTGATGAAGAGGATAGAGGTGAGACATACCATGTGTTTAATCCAGACATGCTATATGATCCTGTTTTTGAGATAGGAATGGTCTTTAGCACTAAGACAGAATTTAAGAAAGCAATACAATCACATGCCATTAAAACTAAAAGGAACTTAAATTTCACAAAAAAATGATAAAAAGAGGGTGTATGTTAGGTGTGCAGGTGAAGAGTGTGAGTGGAAGACCACTTTGACTAAAATTAAGGATGAGGCTGCATTTTATATCACTACTTACAACCCTAATCATACATGTCCTCCAACTTTCAATGTGAAGAATGTAAAATCAAGTTGGTTGACTGAGAAATACCTTCAAAACTTCAAAACTGATCGAAAAAGAAATGTGAGGGGTTGGAGGGTAGATGTAATTAATGATTTGAGGTGTAATGTGTCAAAAGACCATGCCTATAGGGCTAAGAGGAAGGCATTGAAGATGACTGAGGGTAGTCCAGACTCACAATTCACCAAATTGTGGGATTACACTAAAGAGCTTAGGAGATCTAACCCAGGATCCACTGTTATATTGGATACAGAAGATGATGCTGATGGAGCAAACAGATTTAGCAGGTTTTATGTATGCTTCAGTGCTTTGAAAGAGAGGTTTAAAGCATGTAGGCCATTAATAGGTGTTGATGGTTGACACTTAAAAGGGCCACATAGGGGTGTATTACTCACAGCAGTGGTAGTAGATCCAAATAACAACTTATACCCTATAGCCTATGCTATAGTTTGTAAGGAGAATGGAGAGACCTGGGAGTGGTTTCTGAGGGTTTTGAAGCATGATTTGCATTTGACTAGAGAGTATGAGTACACCTTCATTTCAGATAGACAAAAAGGGTTAATTCAAGCTTTTAATGAGGTCCTGCCTGGGTGTGATCATAGATTTTGTTTAAGGCATATGCACAATAACATGAAGACTGCTAGTTTCAGAGGGTTGGCTTACAAAAATGCCCTTTGGAGGGCTGCACAGGCCACTAACATGGGTGAATTTAAGCATAGGATGGAAGAATTGCATAATGGAGTAGGTCACATTTTAGTGCAGCATCCAAATGTGACATGCTTTTGAATAATCTTTGTGAAACACTTAACTATTGTATCTTGGAAGCTAGGGAGAAAGCAATTCATACCATGCTTGAGTGGATTAGGCAATACATGATGAGTAGGTTGCAGAAGAATAGAGACATGGCTGAGAAGAGATGGAAGGATAGGTTGTGTCCCAGGATTAAAAAAATTCTTCAAAAACACACTGACAAAGCAGCTGACTATATGCCAATAAAGTGTGATGACATCAACTATGAAATCTCATGTGTTGTTCATGGGGGACAGTACTGTGTTAACTTGGAGGGGAAAACATGTTCATGTAGGGTGTGGGAGTTGTCTGGCATACCTTGCAAACATGCAGCCAGTGTTATATTTGCTCAAGGACATATGGTAGAAAATTATGTTGATGAGTGCTACACAGTTGATACATACAAGAAAGTGTATGCCAGTGCAATAATGGGGATCAATGGGGAGAATTTGTGGGATGAGACATGTTATATTCCACCTCTCCCTCCAAATATTGGAAGAGGGGTTGGAAGACCAGCAAGAGCAAGAAGACTTGAGTCTGATGAGGTGCAAAATAAGCAAAAGAAAAAATAGAAAGGAAAGAACCACATGAAACTGAGAAGGCAACAAAAGACTGTGAGATGCATAGTGTGTGGAAAGGAAGGACACAATGCAACTACATGTGCCAGAAGACAAGATGAATCAGTTGAACAAGAAGAACATCCACATCATCCTGAAACTGAGCTTGAGGGAGCAAGAGAGGCAATAATGGTAATTTTATTGTCTGTTATTCAATTCATTTTCATGTATTAATGCTACTTTTTATTTCTTTCATGTATTAATGTTATTTTTTATTTCTTTCATGTATTAATGTTATTTTTTATGTAGGGTGCTGGAGTTGGCAGGGGCAAACCACCTAGGCCAACAATTTATCCACCTTCTACCCAGTCTGGACTTGATTTGGAGGAAGAATTTGTAGACCATATCCCAACCCAACAGTCTCAAACTACCAAAAAGAAGAGGCCCCAAGTTGTTGGACCTTCACCATGGCAACAACTACAAATGGGATGTGGTAGAAATTCAGAACTTGCCCTCTAGATGCTGAAGGAAATGAAGTTTCAAAGAAACTAGTATTCCACCCGTGCGATGCACGGAGTATATATTTCAAGAAAATATAATATTTGTTTTTTTGACATTTAAATGGAAAGAATTTATAATTAATAAAATTTGAAATTAAATAATTGATTAACCAAATCCTTAAATATTATACTATAAAATTGAATAAAGAAAACATTGGAATTGGGCTTGCAGCCCATGTACTTGAACCAAAACACAAAAGATCAAGAGATAAAAGATGGAGCTAATACATTTCTACAAAATTCGGACCAGAACGTAAAATACCTAAACTAAAAAGCCCAATACTCGAAAACCATAGGAAAACTTGTACGTATTTCTGCCGCCCGATTCATTCTCTGATAAAAATAGAAATTCGGCGAGCGGTCGAATAAGTTATCGGAAGAAACCGACACTTCGACTATGATAATTGCGAATCTGAGTTTTAGGAATTTTTCTATGCGTAAGTCTTTCTCCACACCTCAACATTTATATTTATATGTTTTACATATTGAGATCTGTGGAAAGACGATTATTTTAAGATCTACTTTCGATATTAAAATGCAGTTCATAAATTGAGGATCAAAATTAAATTTTTCGGTTCTCATAAGTTTTACATTTTCACTGCTTAAAATATTTCTTTGTTCACATAAATAATAAATTGATTTTTGTTTTCGGATTATCATAGTTAAAATATTGTTTTTAATCTGGATTTGTTATTCGTTTTATGGGTTTAGGAAAACGATTCTTCGTTTTTTTTTCTAAAATAATATCCAGGATAATATTTTTAAAATTGTGTCATTTTTTTTTTCAAGACCTGTTCATTTTTGTCTTTTATTAAGATCGATTTCACAGGGAATACTATTTTTTTTTAATTTTCTATAATATTTGGATTATTTTTATAATTTTCTATAATTTTCTACAAACAATTTCCAGGTATATGGTTTTCTTTTTAAGAAATAGGCTTATGTAAACTAATTAGTATGATGTTGAGGTAAGAAATTATATATTTTTCCATAAAAATATTATACATATTTCTACAAAAAAAATTAACTAATTCTGTATTTACATATAAATGGGGTGTAGGCTTTTAAGATTAGTAGAAACAGACATCCTAGATTTGACTACATTATAAAGTTCTCAAAATAATTATTTGCCAGGTAATTGTTGTATTGAAAAATAACAAATTAAGTTTATTAAATAAATAGCCATTTCCTAAATAATGTTATTTAATGGGAATAATGGGAACATATTAATTTATAAAAAAGGTTATTTGGAAACTACGCTAGAATATGATCAATTTTATTTAAACGAAATATGATCAGCTGATATACTTGACTGTAATTAGCAAAATATTTTGTCATTACTGAACCCTAACAAAATATATTCATAATTATTGATGAAATTGATTGTTATTTTTTACAGGTAGAAACCACAAATTTATATGATCGCATATAATGATTTTCTTATGCAAGAATTAATGGAAAATTTTCAGGTTTAAATTTATTTTTTTTAGCTTCTGCTTCAAGCTACAATAAATGCATCTACTCTAATCTAGTCAGCTTCCGAGGTAGATACATTGCTCTTATTTAAAATGTATAAAAAAACTAACAATTTGTTGAAATATTGCTCTTCTTTCACTTGCTGAGATTACAATTCATTTGATCAGCTGCATTTTCCACTTAAAAAATCATATGATAAGATTTTGTGATCTTCATGTTCCTATTCTCTTGCAAATATTGCTTTAACCTTTTGTTTCCCTTTGTTGTGACATTCGAATGCTTGAACTCATCCTTTTCTTCTTTGTACTGTACAACAATTAAGTAATATTGATATAAGTATAAAATATCACTTATAAACAAAAGAAAAAAATCGATTATAGGAACATACCTCTAATTCATGAAAATGCATCCTAAACTAAAAAACTTGTGTTGCCTCCATTTGAAGTTAAAATGCCCAGATTTGTTGGATTGATGTCATTAACGAAATTGAATGTAAGGGGCTATTCTGCAGATCTCTCTTCTTCATATTCAGTTGCTTGTAAATGGTGGGTTTTGCAGCATGTATTGGATCTATTTACAGACTTCAAGGATGTTCTTTCAACGTTGTGCAAGATGAGTTGGATCTATTTATATTGATATTAAACTGCAGGTTTCAAGGGGTTTTTCAAATTTCAGCTGCCCAATGCATTTCCCCTTATTTATTTGTATTCTATTTTCAAAATAATACAGCTGTTGTATAAAGCATTGCGTTTCTCGAAGGCACACCGAGTTATTAGTCCAAGTTTTGAATGATTTTAGCCGCTCAATGCATTAAAAAGTATCTGAGTTGTATGTTCAATTCAATATATATATGTATGTATATGTATGTATATATATTAGAGCAATGAAATAGTTTTGCAATCATAGTTAATTAGGATGCATCGTATGCAGCAAAAAATGAATCATATAAAATCATGCTTTACACGGAATACGAAGAGTCTGTCTTCAGATCTTTTGTTGTAATGGATTAGGGACCACCACCACTTCATAATTTAATTTATTCTTCACGAAATACGAACAGTTTGTCAAAGACAATCTATTAGAGAAAAAAAAAGGTAACAGAACTCCATACTTTTTTTGAACTGAACACGCCATATCTTTTTTTTTTTTCTGAAAAAACAATTAACAAAACCAAACCTGAAATCTTATAAATTAAACACGACTTACTATATTTGGAAACTTGATTTTAGCGGGATTTTACCAAATATGGAATACTATTTTGCTTTTTATATATATATAGATTCAGAACATTATCCAATATCACCTCAATTTTGACTGAACAAGGCAAGTCATCAAGGAAATGAAGATTTTGATGTTTGCAACTTTTGGATGCAATTGGGATTGTCTTTTGCAACATTTGGTCTTATTTTGATGTTTTTTTGCTGTCACTTAATGGTTAAGAATTATGATGGTGTTTTGAACTGATCATGATGGTGGTGTTATGAACTTATTTTGATGGTGTTTTGATATTTTGAATATTTTTGATGGTCATGAAAAGACCTTTTTTTTGTACATGTTCAGTGAAGTATCCAAATATGAGGATACTTATTAGAACTTGATGTAACAGACTATTGATGGCCACCATATTACATTTCCCATTGCTTTTATTAGTGTTATTTGTTTTATGACATATTGTTTGACAATCATATCAATAGCAAAAAAAAAAACCAAAAACAATTTCAATCAACAAAAAGATAGATATTAACTTAACTTAAAAACAGGGTCATACACACCAAATTGAAAAACATCATACACTTAGCAGTTAATGCAGACCATATCAAAACATCATAAACATCTTAATTAATCTATTAATCTACCCTAATACACTAGCCTAACACAGCTCAAGCTAGCATATTGGTATTTCTTGGAACTTCAACATTTTGCTTCTTCACTGCAGTTAATGCAGACCATATCCAAACTACAACAACAAAAATGCAGGGCAACCACACCACTAATTGGAAGAGCTTCCTGTTAGTCCTCTGCAATTCTCCAACTTCTCCCTCCAATGTCTTGACTTCTTCCTTCAATGTATTGATTCTCCTTAACAAACCAGGTGTGATAGCTTTAGATCTACGGCACATAGGAGGATCCTCCCAATAAAAAAAAAGAACAGGCCCCCCTCTGCAGCAATATATTACAAAAAACGTAAGCTTCATTCATGACTTTAAAAAAAACAGAAATAGCATGTTCAAAAGCTTAAGCAAATGTAGATATTGAATACACGAATGAAATATCCGGCCTGGATTATCGTCCATCCAAGAGGTCCGAAGAGCAGCCCGTCGTCCACAGTAGCAGTCTACGAAACCTGTTGTGTGAGACATTTTCAAGAAATTTTACTGATTTTGTTGGATTGTGTGAAATGAAAGAGAGGGTTTTTTTTCTAGGGTTTGGAAATTGGGGGAAGCCATTTCTGAATGAGGAAGAAGGCAGGTGGGTGGGTGGGTGTTTTATTTTCCCTCCAGAACATTATACACGTGGAATTAATAATAAATTAAAATGCCACATCATCTTTGACTTATGTTTGTTTTATGCCATGTCAGCAAATGTTGACTGAATTTTAAAAAATCCCCAAATTCGACCGGCACGTGACCTGCACATGTCAATTTCTGGTGACAATTGAAAATTCCGGCAAAATTGGTCCTCAATGTGCAAAAAACAATTAATTGGAGGACCAAATTTGCTAGACCCATAAATAAGTGTATCAGAATTGCCTGGACCATAACGTTAGAGGACCAATTTTGTAATTTAGCCATAATTTTATATATGATATACATTAATTACAATAACCACACTCAATACTAAAGTTCGAAGCAGTAAATCATAGCCTAATATTTTTGGTTTATTACCCAAATGTGGTGCAAATGATTGTAACACAAATGCATGTGTTGCTCCTAGATCAAATAAAACATAAGCATTTACTCCAGAAATACAAAGATTACAAATAACTATAGTCTCTGTAGCTTTAGCTTCTTCCTGTGTCATATCAAAAACTTAACATGGAGTTTTGTTTTGTCTACACACTTGACTTTCTTCTGCAATAGCGCCTCTCCCTATACCAAATCTTCATCGATATCTACCTCTATTAGAGTAGAAACCACTAAATCTAGTTTGCTCAACCGTAAGTTCTTTGCATTGTTTTGTGAAGTTCTTGCTATATATATGACCATGTTAGCCATATCTAAAACATTTCACTATAAACTATATGCATTCTCCGTAATGATTTTTCCCACAATGAACACAAGTGGTGACTGATGGCGTAGAAACCACACTCTTACTAGCTGACATTGTATTCCTAAAACTACCACCTGTAGAACTATTCGAATAATCTCTTTGTGTAGTAGGTTCAATAAATTCCTTTTTATTTCTAAATCATGTAGTTTCATCACCCTGTCTCTTCTTGTTGTGTTAAAAGTTTTGTATTGATTCAACTTCAAATTTCTCCACACGTATCACTACAACTTTTAATTTACTATAGGACTCCAAATCTGTAAGTGTAATACGATTTTTAATAGCAAATCAAAGTCCAGACTCAAATCAAGTATATTTCTTTTTTTTTTTTCTTGGTAGCTATCATATGTAGGGCATAATGAGAATGTTTATCAACCAATACTTCATATTCAGCAACTGATCGATTTCCCTATTAAAGTTCAAGAAACTCTTTCTCTTTCTGATCCCTATAAACCTCTGGCAGGTATGTATCATGAAATTCCCTTAGAAAATCATTGCATGTCAATATAGGTTGTTGAACTATGAGGTATAGTCTCCCACCAACCATACGCATTTCCCTGAAAGAGTGATATTGCATAATCAAACTTTTCTTCAGGAGTACATTTCATCAAATTCAAAATCCTTTCTGTTCGTTTCAGCTATGTTTCTGCCTCTGCTGGATCAGCAGTACCCACAAAATCAACAGGTCCCATTTTTCTAAGTTTATCATACTTTCGTTCCCATGGATCAGGGGTTTTTCGTGGGTATTGTGGATACAAAGATGAGAAAATAATCCATGTACTTTATGTGGAGGTGAATGAGATGATTGTGACTCTGGCTCAGCTGCTCCTTCCCCTCTATGAATACTTTGCTCATCATTATCTACATGAATGATAATGCACATGTAATGCCATGGTCTGCAGAACCCCAACATGGGCTCTGATACCAAACTAACATGTAACACCCTTACCTTGTAACATATATTCACATAGCATAAAATTATAGTTCATAGACAGCACAACTATATTTCTAGTAATTATCACATATCAGATTAATATGTTTTTATCATCCAAAACCATTTTACACAAGCAAAAGCATTTAGTCAGAAGATTGACTTAACAATACTTATACACACATGTGTATTTACCCATATTACAAAACATTAACGACAATGCCCTTTTATACAAAGATCAAAAACAAAAATCCCTATATGAAATGCAAATGATGAGCTGAGGTAGAAGGATGGGAATTCAGTTGGCCAACAAAAACAAAAATCCCTATATGAAATGCAAATGATGAGCTGAGGTAGAAGGATGGGAATTCAGTTGGCCAACCTTCGATCCATACTTTAAACTTCCGTCACACCCCACGGATCAACTTTTATCTACATCAACTAAAAATTGGCAACATGACCTCACGATTATTACGGGTTCTACAGGGCATAAGTAGTTAGACTTTGATGCATCTAAACGTTGGGCGGACTATGCTGACGATGTTTCTAATGTGCATGCATCTGACCCTGAGGACCATATTGTTTCTGATAATTTCGTGCATTCGCCACGGGCTGCTTCCCCATCAGTTGTTAAATGCATCAACAACATATTGATCATCAAATGCATCAACAACGTATTAATCACCAAATACATCAACAACAAAATCTATTATCGAGTTCATCAAGAATATACTACAAGAATATCATTATATATGAGCTTATTAGTGTTCACTTTTGTAAGTGAATATATGGTTTACTACATATTATTAATCTACATAAATAAACATATACTTGTATGCATAAAGATTGTATATGTGATTTGTACAAATATCAATATAATTATGCATAATATTATTCGAATATTCTTTCGAATAATCAAATCGAATATAATAATATTCGTATTCATATTCGTATAATATACGATTCTGAATAAATATTCTTATTTGGATTCATATTCTAATTTTTCGAATTCAAATGTCAATATACGAATTCAAATGCCGAATCAAATAAAAAAGATTCGCTTCTTTTACGCCCCTACTCTAGACAGTTCAAAAAACTCTCATTGGTAGAGTTATCCCACTCAGTAATAAAATTGGTAAATAATCCAATAATATGAACTCTGATTTTTGGACTATAAAAAAAAGGTTAACTTTTGATATAATTAATTATACACTAAGTCTGGAATTATTTAATGAATATTGATTGGTAATTCTTTAGAATTGAATCAAATAAATGTAAAGGATTTTAATAATTAAAGACTATTTCAAATTGAATGGACGGATTTATACTATCTGTTAATTAAATAAAGATAATTGGGACAGATAAAATTGCTATCATCTACTATTTAACAGTAGGTAAACAATGCACATACAAATGTACACCTAGAAGATCTATACATTCCCATTATTAGTGCTAATAAGATTTAATAGTTGCGATAACCAAGGACTAATAGGTGATTTTAATATTTGAATGGATTATGCTTTCTATTGCCATGCACTAGATTGTTAAATTACACCAAACTTCTATAAAAAATTGAGGTTAATGCATAATCATAAAAAATGATAAAGTGCAGGAAACTTGATCGAGCCCTATAACTAGGACGTGTATTCTGCATATCATTGTGAGGACATTTAAGTCAAAGGTGGGCAAAATCTCAATTTCTTAAAGAAAATTAGGTTTGTTTGTGCTTTCATAAATTTCATGACAATAAATATTTCATGAACTTCATGACATTACAATTTCATGGTATACACCATTTTCACAAATTTCACCAAGATAATTTAGTTTAATGAAGAAAACATAAATTATGTCATTCATGGTATCAAATTACATTTTTGTTTGCATTATACATCTTGTAACTGCTTGACTTGGCCTTCGGGCAAATAAATATCATTTTGACAAAAATATTGACTGTTTGATTCTATTGCAGTGTGGATAGGTTAGATAATGGATCGAACACGTTCCATGTGATCCTTGTTTGACTACCTATATGCCCAATTCTTTTTTCTGGTCGGGCTGGAGACGATGACAGAATTGGGTCGTAGAACGGTATATTCATTAATATGACGATCCCTGGGCAAAAGCCTAGGCCAAAGAGACGTCGAGCCTATAGGGAGAGGATAAGGTGTCAGGGCTTCGGCCAAATATAGTTGGAAGCAATAAGGAGAACGGACAGGGTCAGTGTCCGATCAACATTGATCCTACGTTTCTTATTTCGGGCTGACAAACTAATTTTATTAATTGTTTATATTAAAATAACTTTATTTTTAGAACAAGATATCCACTATTTATTTTAAAAATTGGGATATCTATTGTGTTCTTGAAAAACAAAACTTTTATTGTACTTGACTAACTGTTGTGCATTGTGCCTTGCATCACTGCTAGCATAAAAAAATAATATGTCGTTATTGAATTGCAATATGTTCTTGATCATTGTGCTAAACAAATCTTAAGCGCACCATTCTCATGCATACATGAATATTTCTTGGCTCACTAAGAATTTTTTTTCAAGCAAAAGAAATATATCCATTTTTAACTAAACAAATATTGCATTCCTCTACCCCAACTCACTGAGCTCGTTTCGCTCACTCCATGGTTTTATAAACTTTTCAGAGACAAAATATTTTGAGATTGATGAGACGGACATCAAGCTTCCAGATCAGGATTGACCCAACCTAGTAGTTTCCTTTTGACAAACTTATTTGTCAACATTTGAACAATGTAACTATGTTATTTTGTAAGTATAGGTTACTTGAAATTCTATTTTAATTTTATGAGACTTTTGTTATATTGATGGTTTTTAGTTGCTTGTACTTTTGGTAGTAGTTCTTGTCGAGCCCAAGCTTTTGAATGTCTGGAGTTGTACCTCATCGGAAGCTATTATAATTTCATGTATTAGGAAAATGGGCCGTGACAGTTATGGTATCAGAGCTTGGGTGTAAATGGACTACACCCGAGCTGACCCAGGACATGATCTTCGGTCCGTATTGAGTTACCACGATAGTAAGACCTTAAGAATGGAGTTGGAGAGATGAATCTAGGTGTTTACGTTGTTGCAGACTCATGACTAGGTACTTGCAGTGTTGGTGTTTAATTGGTTAGTATGAGTATTGTCTATCTTTGGGATTACTAAGCATGGAAACTCATCTCCTATACTAAAGGACATCTGATTTTAAATATTTTATTTTAATATTACTACTTCCTTTAGCTGTTGTTCATCTTTAAGAGTATAACACCACAACACTATTGGAGATCATTATAAATAAACTTATGCAAAAATCAAGGTTATAGTGTCACGTTGCAAGCTTGTAAGACAAACTATATATACTTTGTAGCCAACTGAATTTGATTCAACTCTATTCAAATTACTTTGCAAACTTTTGTTCATATTTAGGTTTTTCCTATTCTACAGCTTTTGTATTTCGCGTTCATTTGAAATAGAACTATGTAAGCTGAAACCTTGATCATCTTCATATTGTAACTTGTCTTGCGTCTTTACTGGCTAAGTGGATCGTTTCTGGTGCTTTATATATACCTATATCTTTTGGATTTTTCCTCTTTTATCTCGTGCCACTTTCTCCCTCCATAACTTTTCCATACAGATTCAGTTTTGTGCATCCGTTGTTTTAAGTTACTCAATGGATTTTGTGGCTATTTATTAATCTCATCATGTGAATCGCGATTTTAACTTTCTTCGAAGTACCAGAATATCTATCTTGTGAAGAATATCATTTCTATGAACTCCCTCAAGAGTAACAGTGTTTATTGTATCGTCGAGATTTCAATCGGTTCTCCTTTTCTGTTGGGAGATATTGCTTATTGGAACAACATCTTGATCCTTCATCAGAATCTTTTCACTAAATTGTGTAGATTTTCCATTATAAGTGTTGATTTATCATGTAACACCCTTACACGTATAACACGTATTCATATAGCATAAAAATATAGTTCATAGGCAGCACAACTGCATATTTATTTTTTTGATAGTCATCAACTATAACCCTTTTCGCAAGAGCGGAAGCATTTACTAAAAAAAATTTAACAACACATATTTACACACGTGCATTTATCCATATTACAAGACCTTAACGACCATGCCCTTTTATATACAGATCAAAACAAATCTCCCTATATGAAATGCAAATGATGAGCTGAGGGAGAAGGATGGGAATCCAGCTTGCCGATCTTTGATCCATGCCTTCAACTTCTGTCACACTCCACGGATCAAACTTTTATCTACAACAACTAAAAATTGACAACATTGCATTTGGTGGGTTGCAAGCTCAACAAATATAATCTAATAAAAAGTTATTTAACATCACACAAGTATAAAAAAAAAACATCACACAAGTATATCATCACAACCATTTCACACTCTTTGTTCACAATATTCATAAACACATAAATGCACGTGCTTGATCATATTCTTTTACTGTTATGGGCCAACTAATACCAAGAATAAATCATGATCACGAAGATGGCCATGACACTCTGTAATTGTTATTCACATAAAGTTCAGTGAACTCGGTGGCCGTACGGTACTCTGTAATCCAAAATTTCTGGATATCTATAATTATGTAACACATGATTCAAGGTCATTAGCGGCCATAACAGAATCCATTAATCTCTGATGATATGCATTTTTTCGTAACAACATATTTTATTTCAATATCAATAACATCAGTAGAGATCGCATATCTGAAATTCATTTCAATCTCATCACATAGAGATCATATATTTCAATTTCATCATAATATCATCATAGAGAATCATACAATTCATGTTAGCGCACGATAAGCTTCTAATCACTATAGCCAAACAAGTAAGCAATTTATTCCAACACATTAATCATATAATCACACAAGTCAAATAATCATCTAAAAGATTATACTTACTAGTGTTGTCCTTATCCCGATGACTTTACCTAATCGGCCTTACTTGCTCCTGTATTGCGATTTTGACCTATTAACATGTCAAATATACATAAAATTCCAAATTGTGTATTTAACAATAATAATATCGTGTGCATGCAATTTATAACATGTATATGTCAGAATCCTAATCAGATTGATTCTAAACCCAATAAATTTCATATGTCAATTCAATATAATTATCTAAATTATAATAACTCTAAATAGATTTATGTATGATACACTTATAAAAATAAGTACCCACGTATTTCTATTTTATTTAGTTTGATCATTATTTTTTATTTTTATTCTATTTTCAATTATTAGACGAAAAACATTAACTACAACTTAATCTATTTAAATCTTTTACAAAATGTTAAACTCTTGTCCAATTACGCATATGTTCTAGTCTACTAGGAAAAGTACTTGAAATTATTCATAATCCCATCTGCACATATAAAAACTTGATATATGTAATAAGACTAACCAAAAGGAGTAAAATACAGAAGCTCACCAATTTAATTGCAGAAGTGATTGCAGCTTCCAGATTCGTTTTTTTCTTCTTCTTTTTTTTTTATACTTTCTCCTCTCTCTTTCTTTCTCTAATCTCTTTTCTTTCCTATTTCTTTTTCCGTCCCACCTCTTTGCCGTTTATCTTTCTCGTCATATTTTGTATGCGTGCGGTGTTAAGCAGATATTAATCATCCTTTTATCAGTATAAGTGGGTGTATGTATAATTATATATCCATATAGTAGTTATCCTTGTATATCTAAAAGGCTTTAGTGTCCGCATGGATAACTTACATCCACATAATTATATATATATAAATTTACATCATTATCTACTATACCCAAATAATGTAATCTGAATATAGGGAAAAGGACATAAATATCCACCTTTCCAGCCCAAATTCATAAAGAATACGCTCCATCTACTGTTCATTTCCAAAAATACGATTTCCAATGATTTTTGACAAAAATACGCTTTTTCTCCTTTTTTTGGACAAAAATACGCTCCTGCCAAAATTCCCGAATATTTTTTACGTTGGTTTCTTTGTTGGTTCTTTGTTGTTTCAAACATGTTTATTGTTTCTTTGTTTTTTTTTTTGTTTCAAACATATTTTTTCTAATCAAATTTCAGTGAAAAAATAAATTTTACCCCCGTTAAATAATCCATTTTATACTTGAAATCTTATAAAAAAAATATATATACACATAAAACAACACATATGAAAACCAAACAAATTTGAAAAATAATATAGAAACAACATGAGTAAAAAAAATAAAATTTAATTTTGATTCAATGCATGAAAACATAAAACACATAGAAACAACCAAGAAACAATATAGCAACATTTAGAAACAATATAAAAAACATAATATGAGCAAAAATAGCTTAAAAATAGGTACAATTTGTATTTAAACATCGAAAACTGCGTGGAAACGACAAATAAACATAAAACAACATTAAAAACGGTATGGAAACAACCTAGAAACAACGTAATAAATATTAAAAATACCACATGAATAAAAAGAGCTTAAAAGTAGGTAAACATTGTATCTACACATTGAAAACTACATGGAAACAACAAAAGAATTATTTGAACAACATTAAGAATACAGGAACAAGAAAAAAAGAAAAAAATGTAAAAATAATCAAAAGCATGTCTCAGCCCTTCATCCTCAAATCAAGTAAACATGCCCTAACTTAATTAGTCCATTTTTTTAAATAAAAAAATCCGCAGTCTTGAAATCAGGACAAAACCAGATTTTGATTGGGATGAGAGGGGTGAACTTTCATTTTTTTTGAGATAAATAATTACATTCTTGAATTCAACCTATGTACATGTAATTAAAATTTCACCATTTAGTCATTTATGAGTTTTTCAGCTTATCCCTCCCTTTTCTGAATTCTTATTCCACTTGTTTTTCTGCTTAATTCAAGAGTCGGACGAAAAGGTGTTTTTTTTCCCGATGTTAAAGCCATAAGAAAAAAAAAGAAAAAAATTTGTATCGAAGATTATCACCTGTAACATTATGAATGGAAATCTTCATTGGTTGGTATCAAAAATTGTGGGTTTTTTTCGTTATTAACCTAAACCACGCGGGCGATTTTTTTAATTATCCCAAAAAAAAAATCTTTCATATGAACTTAGTAGGCATTAGTCACTTACTAGTTTCCAGGCTTGGGGTAGCCTCATGATGAACCGTGCCAACTTCACTTGCTAGAGGTGCTCTTACAATTTTAATGCTGTTGTCAAATTTGATCATAGATATTCCACAAGACAGATTCTGTGTGAAGTACTTTAGTTTTTTCTTATGTTGCCTGCAAGTATCAGATTGGTACAACCAAATTTATAGTATCATTGGACCGTAATGTGTTACATTTACATTACCCTAGCTTTAGAACATAAAAAACTGAAGAAGATGAGTAGAAATGTGAAGAGGTAAGAGCAGGTAGGGTATTTTTGTCATGGAATGGACCAGGTGGAGCATATTTGTCATGGGGTGGTATTTTTGTCATTTTTTCAGAATTAAGGGTATTTTGTGTAATTTCCTCCTGAATATATGTGCATTACATACTAAAACAAAAGTAGCCATATATATATATATATATATATATATATAGTGGCTTTATAGCATAAGTGATCTAATAGTTAAATATATATAGTAGTATATCTACTCTAGACAATGGTGTCGGACACCTATAATATGTTAATAAATTTACATTATACCATTATATAATATGATATTACTTACACATATTTGTGTTATGCCTATACTACCCATATATATAAACTATATGTATAAGATAAATTTGGATATTTAAATTTACCTGCAAGGTTCTCTCTTATATCCTATTTATGATATTATCCAATTTTAATCAATATTATTATAAATAAATCTCAATTATCACCTTATATACATATATCAAACTTGATATCGGACTCTCCTTCATGTATTATATTAATACCCCACCTTTAAATTTACCATGTGTTCTATCGATATTAAACGAATTGGTATCTAATGTAATTATGCTAAAAAAAAAAAAAACATGATTTTACATGCATTCTAATTTTAATATGGTATTTAAAATGCATGTAATTATGCTTCTAATTGATTAACCCTGATAATTAAGATGCAAATGTTTCGGGTTATGATAATTCTCCACCCCTTAAAAATTTCGTCCTCGAAATTTGTACCTGTATTAGTAAATAACCACGGATATTGCTCTTTCATATGTTGTTCTGTTTCCCATGTAGCTTCTTCTCTAGAATGATTTCTCCATAATACTTTTACCAACGGAATCACTCAGTTTCTAAGTTGTTTTTCTTTGTATCCCACTATTTCAACTGGTTCTTCAATATAACATGTGACGGGCCGGATCTATATCGATGAAGCATACTAACATGGAACACATTATGAATCTGGGACAATTCAGGTGGCAAGACAAGCCTATAAGCTAATGGTCCAACCATTTCAAGTATTTCATATGGCCCGATATAACGAGGACTCAATTTAGCTTTCTTTCCAAATTTGAGAATATCCTTCCAAGGGGAAACATGGAGAAATACTTTTTCACCGACTTCATATTCTATCTTCCGCCTATGTTGATCAGAATAACTCTTTTGTCTATCTTGAGTTGCTTTTAAACGACTTTTAACAATTTTCACTTTTTCAACTGTGTCTTGAATCAGATCTGGACCTTCGAGTAATCGTATTCCCTCTTTATCCCAACATACTGGACTCCTGCATTTTCTACCATATAATGCTTCATAAGGCGCCATATCAATGCTGCTATGATGTTTACTATTGTATGCAAATTCCATCAATGCAATGTATTTATCCCAGAACCTTAAAATCGAGAACACAAGCACGAAGCATATCCTCTAGAGTTTGAATAGTCCTCTATGACTGCCCATCTGTTTGTGGATGAAATGTTGTACTAAAATGTAATTTAGTACCTAATGCTTGTTATAAGCTACCCCAAAATCTAGACGTAAAACGAGGATCTCGATCTAAAACAATAGACAGAGGTACACCATGTAGTTTGACAATCTCATTTACATATCTTTTTGCCAGGTTTTGGAGAGTAGAACCCCATCTAAATGGTAAAAAGTGAGCTGACTTTGTTAATCAGTCAACAATAACCCAAACTGCATCATTTTTCCTCGGTGTCACTGGCAGACCATAAAGGAAATCCATAGTAATACGCTCCCACTTCCAAATAGGAATAGGTAATGGATGCAATTTACCTACTGGTGCCTAATGTTCCGCTTTAATCTGCTGGCAAGTTAAGCATTTTGAAACATACTCGGCTACATCTTTCTTATTGTAGGCCACTAGTAATGTCTTTTTAAGGTTTGATACATTTTTGTACTACCTAGGTGCATGGCATATGGTGCAGTATGAGCTTCTTCCATTTTCTCACGCCTTAAGCCATCAACATCAGGGACACAAAGTCGATCTTTGATCGTCAAACTAACATCATCATTCAAAACAAATGATGTACTATTCTCTTGTTTCACTTTTTCTGCAATACTGATCAGTTTATTATCACGGAATTGTGCTTGTTTAATTCTTTCAATCATCACAGGACGAACACCAAGTGAAGTACATAAAACACCCATGTCATTTACATTCAATTCAACATTTATCTTCCTCATATCTAGCAGATACGGTAAAGAATACACTGAGAGATAAGAAACAATACTATAAGATTTTCGGCTCAATGCATCGGCAACGACATTAGCTTTCCCCGGATGATATTCGATAGTACAATCATAATCTTTCAGCAATTCAAGCCATCTTCTTTGACGCATGTTCAACTCTTTCTGACTCAATAAGTATTTTCAAGCTTTTATGATCAGTGACAATTTGAAACGTAGCACCATATAAGTAATTTCTCCGTATCTTTAACGCAAAAACAACCGCAGCTAGTTCAAGGTCGTGCGTAGGGTAAGACATTTTGTATGGTTTAAGTTATCCAGAAGCATAAGCAATAACCTTACCGTGTTGCATTAAAACACATCCTAAACCTTGGTAAGAAGCGTCACTATAAACAACAAATCCATCGGTACCTGAAGGAATAGTCAAGACTGGGGCAGTGGTAAGCCTTTTCTTCAACTCTTCGAAACTCTTTTGGCAGCTATCTGTCCATTTGAAAGGAACACCTTTTCGTAGTAATTTTGTAGTGGAGTTCCAATAAGCGAAAAATTCTCAACAAATCGTCGATAATATCCGGCTAAACAAAGAAAACTACGGACTTCAGTAACACTTTTTGGGTTCTCCCATTTGATCACCACTTCGATTTTCTATGGGTCAACCTTAATACCATCTCCAGAAATAATATGCCCTAAGAAGATTACTTGATCTAACCAAAATTCGCATTTACTGAGTTTTGCATACAACTGTTTTTCTCGCAAGGTTTGCAACACAATCCTCAAATGTTCTTCATGTTCTTCAGCAGATTTAGAGTATACTAGAATATCATCAATAAAAACAATAACAAATTTATCTAGGTAGGGTCTAAACACATTATTCATCAATGCCATAAACACAGCTGGTGCATTAGTCAGACCAAAAGGCATTACCAGAAACTCATAATGCCCATACCACTACGGAACGCTATTTTTGAAATATCAGCTTCTGCAATCTTCAACTGGTGATACCCTGATCTCAAATCAATCTTTGAGAAAACTCTAGCACCTTGCAATTGATCAAATAAATCATCCATCCTATGTAATGAATATTTATTCTTCATTGTCACTCGATTCAGTTGTCGATAATCCATACACAATCTCAGCGTACCATCTTTCTTTTTTACGAACAATATTGGTGCGCCCCATGGCGAAACACTTGGTCGAATGTACCCTTTATCTAGTAATTCTTGCAATTGTATCTTTAGTTCTTGTAATTCAACATGTGTCATTCTATAAGGAGGGATAGAAATTGGCGCCATACCTGGTTGTAATTCAATGGTGAATTCTATATCTCTAGCTAGAGGTAACCCAGGTAAATCATCTGGGAACACATCTGGATACTCTTTAACCACTGAAGTGTCTTCAAGTTTCAAACCACATAAGCGTGTATCTCTTACGTGGGCTAGGTAACATTCACAACCTTTCTTAATCATTTTGAAAGTTGTAGATGCAGATATTATACATGTAGGCAAAATTTCTCTTTCCCCTTTAAATACAATCTGCTACTCACCAGGAAGCTCCAACATGATTTCTTTAGTAAAACAATCTAATTTAGCATGGTGTTCGGTTAACCAATCCATACCCAGAATCACATCAAAATCTCTTAAGGGCATAACAAGTAAACTAACACTCAATTTCGATTCACCGATCAAAATTTTGCAATCGCGATATACAATATTGGCAATCACCACACTCCCTATTGGAGTTCGAACCAGTAAATCAAAGCCTAATGTTTCCAGTTTATTACCCAAATGTGATGCAAATAATTGTAAAACAAATGAATGTATTGCTCCTGGATCAAATAAAACATAAGCATTCGTATCAGAGATTGAGAGATTACCAGTAACTACGGTTGGTGCAGATTTAGCTTCTTCCTTTGTCATGGCAAAAACTCGAGTTGGACCTTGTTGTCTACTCGCTTAACTTTCTTCTGGACCAGCGCCTATTCCTATACCAAATCTTCCTCGACCTCTACCTCTATTAGGATTGAAACCACTAAATCCAGTAGTTTTGTGCAATTCCTTGTTATATGTCCCGATTCGCCACACCGAAACATTTTCCAGTAAGCAATCTACACTCTCCATAATAATTTTTGCCACAATGTGCACATGTGGGAACTGATGGTGTAGAACCAACACTCTTACTAGCTGATGTTGCACCCCTAAAACTACCACTTTTTGAACTGCTCCGGAAGCTCCTCTGTGCAGGCGCAATAAATTCCTTTCTATTTATAAATCCTCCAGTTTCGTCACCCTGCCTCTTCTTATTATACTGAAAGTTTTGTTTTGATTCAGCTTCTATTTCTCAGCACGTATTACTGCAACTTTCAACTTACTATAGGACTCCAAATCTGTAGGTGTAATACGATTTCAAATAGCAAACCGGAGTCCAGATTCAAATCTAGTACATTTCTTCTTTTCTGTGGCTACCATATGTGGGGCATAAGGAGAAAGCTGATTAAACAGTACTTCATACTCAGAAACTGATCGACTTCCCTGTTTAAGTTCAAGAAACTCTTTTATGTATCATGAAATTCTCTTAGAAAATCATCCCAGGTCAGTACTGGTGGGTGAACAATACTATGAGGTATAGTCTCCCACCAATCATAGGCATTTCCCCGAAGGAGTGACACTGCATAATCAAACATTTCTTCAGGAGTACATTTCATCAAATTTAGAACCCTTTCTATTCATTTCAGCCATGTTTCAGCCTCTGTTGGATTTGTAGTACCCACAAAATCAATAGCTCCCATTTTCTAAGTTTATCATACTTTCGTTCCCGTGGTTCAAGGGGATTTACCAATGGATAAGGTGGATACCCAAAATGAGCAGGTATTCCATGCACATGATGCAGAGGTGAATGAAATGAGTGTGACTCTGGCTCGACTGCTCCTTCCCCTCCGTGAACACTTTGCTCATCATTATGTACATGTGCTTCTTGACTCACAACTCTTTGCCTATAATATGACAGAAATTGTAACTTTTGTATAACATTTAATGATAATACACATGTCATGCCATGGTCTACAGAACCCCTACCAAGGCTCTGATACCAAACTAACATGTAACACCCGTATAACATGTATTCATATAGCATTAAAATATAGTTCATAGGCAGCACAACTGCATTGCACACGATATTAAGATGATAGTCATCAACTGTAACCCTTTTCGCAAGAGCGGAAGCATTTACTCAAAAAAAATTTAACAACACATATTTACACACGTGCATTTATCCATATTACAAGACCTTAACAACCATTCTCTTTTATATACAGATCAAAACAAATCTCCCTATATGAAATGCAAATGATGAGCTGAGGGAGAAGGATGGGAATCCAGCCGGCCGACCATTGATCCATGCCTTCAACTTCTGTCACACTCCACAGATCAACTTTTATCTACAACAACTAAAAATTGACAACATTGCATTTGCTGAGTTGCAAGCTCAGCAAATATAATCTAATAACAAGTTATTCAACATCACACAAGTATAATATCACAAACATTTCATACTCTTTGTTCACAATATTCATAAACACATAAATGTACGTGCTTGATCATATTCTTTTACTGTTATGGGTCAGCTAATACCAAGAATAAACCGTGATCACGAAGATGGCCATGTCACTCTGTAATTCTTAATTCACATAGAGTTTAGCGAACTCGGGGTGGCCGTATGGTACTCTATAATACAGAATTTTTGGATATCTGTAATTCTGTAACACATGATTCAAGGTCATTAGCAGCCATAACAGAATCCATTAATCTATGATGATATGCATTTTTTTGTAACAACATATTTTATTTCGGTATCAATAACATCAGTATAGATCGCATATCTCATTTCCATATCAATAACATCAGTGGAGATCACAAATCCCAATTTCATTTCAATCTCATCACATAGAGATCATATATTTCAACTCCATCACAATATCACCATAGAGAATCATACAATTCATGTTCGCGCACGATAAGCTTCTAATCACTATAGCCAACAAGTAAGCAATTTATTCCAACACATTAATCATATAATCACACAAGTCAAATAACAAGCTAAAAGATTATGCTTACTAGTGTTGTCCTTATCCCAATGACATTACCTAATCGGCCTTACTTGCTCCTATATTGCGATTTTGACCTATTAACATGTCAAATGTACATAAAATTCTAAATTGTTTATTTAACAATAATGATATCGTGTGCATGCAATTTATAACATGTATATGTCAGAATCCTAATCAGATTGATTCTAAACCTAATAAATTTCATATGTCAATTCAATATAATTATCTTAATTATTATAACTCGAAATAGATTTATGTATGATACACTTATAAATATAAGTATCCCACGTATTTCTATTTTATTTAGTTTGATCATTATTTTTATTTTTATTCTATTTTCAGTAGAAGAAAAATATTAACTACAACTTAATCCATTTAAATCTTTTACAAAATGTTAAACTCTTGTCCAATTACGCATATGTTCTAGTCTACTAGGAAAAGTACTTGAAATTATTCATAATCCCATCTGCACATATAAAAACTTGATATATGTAATATGACTAACCAAAAGGAGTAAAATACAGAAGCTCACCAATTTAATTGCAGAAGTGATTGCAGCTTCCAGATCAGATTCGTTTTTTTTTCTCTCTTTCTTTTCTTTATACTTTCTCCTCTATCTTTCTTTCTCTAATCTATTTTCTTTCCTATTTCTTTTTCCGTCCCACCTCCTTGCCCTTTATCTTTCTCGTCATATTTTGTATGCGTGCGGTGTTAAGCAGATATTAATCATCCTTTTATCAGTATAAGACGCACTACAACATAAATGACATTAGGTAACACTCAAAAAATGTTACCTAATGCCCATAAAATGTTACTATAGACAATAGGTAGCACTTTTATGGCGCTGCACTTACCCGTGCTACCTATAGTCTAAGGTATCACTTTTATTAGCTTTTAGTAATACTTTTTCTAAGTGTTAGATTAAGTTTTCTATTGGTTACACTTTGAAGCAATATTTCTAAAGTGTTACATATGAATCTTATGTAACACTTTTTTGTAACACTTTTTATATTTGTAACACTTTAAAAAAATACTTCTAAAGTGTTACATATGAATATTAGATATTTTGTAGCACTTCGTAGAAATACTATTTTTTGCCACCAAGTAGATTCGAACCCATGACCTGTTATGTATGAAAGTGGCAATTTGCCACTAAGCTAAGTTGATTCTTATTACAACTTTTGCTTTGTTTTATATATACACATACACACACACACACATATATATATATGCATATAATATGTATATATAATATATTTTATATAATAAAATTATATTTTATAATATATGTATTAAATTATATTATACACTGTATATATCAAATTTTATATAGTATATAGTTTGAAAATCATATTATATTATATATTAAAGGACACAATAAATTAAAAATATCAAAAATATATAAAATAAATTTATCGACTGATAAATATTCAATCGGTAAAACTAAAAAATATATAAAAATATAAAATTAATTTACCGACAGATAAAAAAGTTCTAACAGTAAAAAAATTAAATAATAAAGAAAATAACAAAAAAATAATTTATCGACGGAAAAAATTCCTAATTAATTACCGACAACATCAATTTTCATTGATAATTTTTTTTAAAAAAAGTAAAACAAATAAAAAAAGTTAACGATGAAATTGGTCTCCGTTAATAAAAATTAAAAATTAATTAAATAATAATATATATATATATATATATGCGCATTTTCCGTCGGTATTAAGACGGAATTAATTGTCTTCGTAAAAAGTAAAAAAATAAAAGCAAAACTAAAATACTTTGTAAAAAGAAAACAAAAATTCAATTAAAAAAAACAGAGTACATGATGTCTACAATTTTAGGTTTGGTGACATCAATTAATTAAATAAATCTTTGACATGATTTAATGATAGTTATATAATTTTGTGTTACTAAAATATAGCTTAAAAAGTGTTACAATCAATAAAATATAGTGTTGCCAAGAGTGCTTCTTAAATAAAGTGATACCTATTTGCGTTACAAAAGAAATAACAAAAATAAAGTGATACTCAAAAGTGTTACTTATATAAAAGTGTTACATATAAGCGTTACATATTGATAAAAGTGTTACCTATTTGCGTTACAAAAGAAATAACAAAAAAAAGTGATACTTAAAAAGTGTTACTTATATAAAAGTGTTACATATAAGTGTTACATATTGATAAAGTGCTACAAAAGTGTTACATAAATATTGTAATGTAAAAAGTGTTACAAACATGTGTTACATATGTACCTTATGTAAAAAGTGCTACAAAATTTGTGTTACCTAATGTCATTTATGTTGTAGTGACGGTATATGTATAATTATATATCCATATAGTAGTTATCCATGTATATCTAAAAGGCTTTAGTGTCCGCATGGATAACATACATCCACATAATTATATATATAAATTTACATCATTATCCACTATACCCAAATAATGTAATCTGAATATATGTGCATTACATACTAAAACAAAAGTAGCCATCTATTATATATATATATATATATATCTGTAGTGCACTACAAGAAAACTGTTGATAGACACCACCGAAAAGACACCGATATTATGACTTTACTGGTGTCTTTTCCTTTTTAACATCGGTTTTGTAAGAAACCGGTGTCTAATTAGTGTTGTTGTTTGATAAATAACACCGGTTTCCTAGAACCGGTGTCTATTGTAAAAACATTTCCCAAATAGACACCGGTTTTGGCATCGGATTTCGAAACTGGTGTCTATTTCTATAAATTATTTTAGATTAGACACCAGATTTTTTGACACCAGTTATAGAACCGGCGTCTTTATTTTTTAACACCAGATCTTTAGACACCGGTTCTACAACCGGTGTCATTAGGCGCCTAATTAATTAGGTCACACTGAAATTAGTTAAGTTCATCCTTTTTCTCCCGTACTCAAACCAATCTCGTGCCCGTCGCTCGTCGCCCATCACCTCTCCCCTCCCGCCGGTCGCCAACCGCGCGCCGTCCGCCCATGAGAACTTTCTCTTCTGTCACCGTCTCTCTCATATGAGTTCTCTCAACCCTACCTCTCGCTTTCGCCGCGTTGCCTGAAGCTTGCACACCCGAGCGGTGGCCCACAACCATCCCCTAGGCTCCAATATAGACTTGTGAGAAAAAACGCCTAACTTCAAACCCTAACCCCTTGCAATTTTATTCTTCCTCCCTATTCTGTCTGATGGTATGCTTAACTTGTGTTTTGCCTTTACTTCATTATCTGGGTTCGATTTTGCTGAAATTTTGTTCTTTCTCCCGATTTCTGTCTGATGATAGGTAAAACTGTCGAATTTTGATAGATTGTTCTATCAACCATTTGCTCTCACTAAGGAGTTGTCTATTATGTTATTTTGGTCCATGGTGGCATTTTCATGGAAATAACAGGTCGTACATTCACAGGGGAAAAAAAACAAAGTGAAATAATAAATTCCAATATTGGCGAAACCTTTAGGTTCGCAAATGATGGTTTGGGATTGTTTGGTGGTTTAAACATAATTTTGAGAACACTACCATTGAATATTTATCAGTTCAGCAGAGTTGCTGTCTCTTTTTTTCAAGTTTGACGAATCTATTCTAAAAGTTGACGAATTTGCCGTGCATTCCGTGTATATGGAAATAGTATAGGTTTGAAGCTTTATTTGAATTAGCTGCTTCTGAATCTGTTGGTTTTGTAGTCTAGCTGGTTTTATTTGGAATTGATATGAAATTTGTGTCCAGTCTATAGATAGCTGCAAAATGTTTGTATGCCATTGCGTTGGAATGATAAGTGGACCCCGAACCGTGTACCTTTTGAAGGAACAACTGAATTCGTGTTGTTTAGAATTATCTCCTCCTCCTTACTCGTCGTTTGGTTGCTAACTGAATAAAACTATCCCCTTCTCCGTTCTTGTTTTCAAAATTCTTTATGTGGAGCTTTCTTTGCCAAAGTTGCATCTGTGTAACTCAATTTAAGTTTTAGGTAAACTGTATGTTGGTGAAATATTCATATTTAATCACCAAATCAATATTGCGGATCTCTAATATATGTTCTTTATAAGAGACATTGTATGTGATTTTTGAAGTGATGCCAATGCTATGGTTCATGAGCGACTAGGTGTTGTTTTTATGCCCCATGGCCTGGGGCACCTTCTGGGAATTGATACTCATGATCCCGGGGGTTACCTAAAGGTGTTTGCGATTATTCTATGCACATGTTTTTGTTTCTTGCAATTTTAATTACATTAGAAAGACCTGTTTGCAAGCTGATTTGAATGGGTCTGAATCATGTTAATATTTCTCATTTATGTTTCAGATTGCGATGGGGGTTCATCTGTCGGTCGAGGAAAAGAGAGCCTTCTAAATTTTAATCCCTGAGTGTACTCAGGTACTTGTGTCAAGACTCAAATGACTGATCCATGGTAGCAATTTTTAAAAATTAACAACTTTTATTCAGCTAATCATATGAGATTTTGTGATTGTCTGCACCACCAACTATTGGATCCGAATAAGAACCAGATTGTTATGGTATTATTATTTGGTACGCAGTTTTTAGTCATCTTTATCTATTTTGGATTCCCTTTTGCTAGAATATTTTAATAATCAAATGTCATAGTGAGGTTTTCCGGAGAGTTTGGGTTAAGGATCACTCATATCCCTATCTATTTTGATAGATCTCAATATAGTTGTTCTCCAATTTATCTTTCCTGAAATAAAGTGTTTTTTGTTAAATTCTGATTAATGAGATATTGCTCATAATCATAATTACTAATGATTAATGTAAACTACTTTAACAAAATTGTTTGGTTATGACATATTGCTCTAAACAGATAACTAAACATAAAAGTTCTTTATTTGTCTTATAATTTATAAATTTTCCTCATCTCATATTTCTGATATCAAGGGCTCTGATCTTCATCCTATGTTTTCTATTATCACTTTAGTCCAAAGAAGTTCACTCTTATGAGATCCATTTAGTCTGAAGAATCTTTATTTAGGTTTTTGATTGCATTGGAAGAATGACTATTTTCTTTGTGTGAAAATCTAATGATGAATGACTTCTAGGATTCTATATCATTCTTTCACGTTGCATCATTGGATTTGTACTAACTTTTTGTTACAAAAATACCTTTGAGGTTCGGGCTAATTACAAAAAAACCCAATTTTTTTTTTAAAATTGTAAAAATCCCCTTGAGATTTGGTCCGTCTTATATTTTTCCCCTTCATAAGAAAAAGTATTTCAAAACCCCCCTTATATTTATAAAGGATTTTGGTGATGCTGCAGACACAAGATTGAAACTTATTGAAGCTGATATATACAATCCTATTCAGTTTTCATCTGCAGTTGAGGGTTGTGAAATTTTTATAATCATTGGAGATGTCAATTGACTTTAAACCAAATAATCTCATTGGTCAATTTTAGTTTTATCAATTGACTTTAAAATGTTAATGTGGTTTATAGGTTGGGGCATATAAAGCTTTTTCAAAACAGACACAATTGATTTTAAAATGTTGATAATTAATGCTCTTTTGGTCTTATAGGTTGGGGATGGGAAATTTAGGGTGTGGGAACATCCAGTTATTCATTTTTCCTGCAGTTGAACTTGGGTGAGTGAGTTGCTTGACTCTTCAGGGTTTGGATGGAAATCTTGTTAAAAATATTTTCTCTCCTGTCAATTATATCAAAAATTCTCTAATTTCATTTTCATGTCATGCTTTGTCTGTTGATTAAAGGCAAGATTAAACATTTTTAAACCATGCTGTTTTGGAGAATCAATCTCATTGGTCAATTTTAGTTCGCTTTTCAAAACAGAGTAGTCAATTGACTTTAAAATGTTAATGTGGTTTATAGGGTGCTGATAAAGCTGAAGGATGAAGAGATACTAGGGACTCCGGTTCAGTGGTTACCCCCTTTTTACTCTTGATGGATTCGTGGATGGCAACTTCTTCTTCTGGGATTGTTATTCATTTTTTGTGAAATTATGCATATGAAAGTAAGTTAGTCTTTTTTCCTTTTATAATTTTCATTATCTATTTCTCTATAATTTTCATTTTTCCTTTTTCCAGATGCCCAATGACTCCCTACGACTAGATTACTCATTTCTCTACGCGCTTCTGATGCTCATAAAAGATTTTTGGCAACACACTATTGCTTCATTAGATACTTCATTTTTTAAAATAGAAACTGTATTCTGTTGTATATGTGCCTGTGTGAATCTTCTTAGGTGCATTTAGTATGGAAACAGAGATTAGTTGGTTGCAGTAGTGTCTAAAATCAAGTTGCATGAGCTAACATTCCTATATAACAAATTGTTTATGCAGAAGTTTCAATCTTATCTGCGTGCTGCAATTGCAGGTAAATTTCTTGTCTGCTTTAGGTCTTTCAACACACGTATGGAGTGGATGAAAATAGGGTAGTTATTTGTTATTCACTTTTTCGTCACGATTATTTGGCAGTACAATCCATTGAGATTATGTCTTATTTTTATTGGATGTTTACCTTGGATTTCTCGGGAACCATCAACTCAAGACCTCAACCAACAGAGTTTTATGGCTTTTTGTACTAGCTTGTTAACTTGGTTTTTAGAACTTTTTTCTTGAGTGAAGATATTGATTTGGTTGATGCAATCATTTTGAGCTACATACTTTGACTAGATCTTTCAGTATTCTTGAGTTTCTTTTCTGATTTATCTCCAGAAATTGGTTCTTTCTGGAAAGTCTGCGAGACTGCAGTCGGGCTCTCATAGTATCCCCTGCGTATGCAAAGGTGAATTCTTAGTTCCATCATCTATCTTTGCTCATTTCACGGAAATTAATGATGCTTTTTGGATCTTAATGGGAATGGCAGTGGTATTCATTTATTTGTACTCGTGATTAGATATGGTTATGCAGAAAAACCTCATGATTCTTTCTTTAAACCTCATGTGGTGTATTTTAACCATCAACTTCTATCATTTTGACTGAGAACTTGTGATTTTAACTAGTATAGTTCAAGACTTGTCTAACACTCAGTTGGAGTGAATATAATTATTAATTTGTTTGTTGTCCTTGTATTGTTAGGTATAGTGCCCTTAAAGCAATTGTGAATTGTTTTTGATTATTAATAAAGGCGACATTTATTTTCAAACTCTTTTACATATTGTATGTATTTTATTGAACATCATGAAAATTCCTAGTTTATTTATTGTAACCATAATCTTAGTATATAAGAGTTATATACAAGAGGATTAAGATTATGGATAATAAACTAAAATTAAGTCCGTGATGAAATTAATTAAAGTATGAGATCTTTAATTAAAACATCATTAATGCGGCCCAGAACATTTGAATGTGACTGTCTTATCCGGACCGTCGATTTGGAGACATCTTAGTGGGGGCATTTATATATGATTTGATCATATAGGAGGAGAGAAGGTTTGTTGCATCCATGTTCAGAAGTGTATCTGTTCGTTGGATATCCCAAATGAACGAGAGGAGGTTTGTTTTATGATCCGCAAGAAAAGAAAGTAATAGTTTCGACTAATGCTATCTTTCTTGAGAACGATTATATAGAAAACTTCCGACCTCGAAGTAAAGTTGTAGTCCAGGAGTTACTTTCTGATGAGATCAGACCACAACCAACAAGAGTTGTTGGGGAAATCGCTAAAAAAACCACTATACCCGATCAGAATGTCATCTAATATATTAATATCAGTTAATTCCGGGAATATCTGATATTCTACAGTTTTGACTGTATTTGGAATTAAATAAATATAAGATATTTATGATATTAATATAATTATTAAGTTGGTAATTATATTGGATAATTATCAATTAGAGTTTGAGTCTATCTAGAATTATGAATTCTAGATTAGATAGGAAACTTACTTGGAGTGGGAAACTGATTAAACAAGGCCTATAAAAAGGAGGCCACATCTCAAAATTTGGAGCAGTTGCTATTCGATCGCCTATCTCATTCGTTCATTAATAAAAAAGGTCGGCCAAATCAATTTGTTTTTTCCTCGGATTCGCGGCAATTAGACTTCAAGTTCAATTGGAATGTTTCTTTTATAAACAATTGAAGAGGTTGTATAATTGGCGACATATATTAAAAGCTATTTTTTGCCATCAACGAAAAGTGATCAATTGAAAAAAATGTTTTTTGGGTCAATTTCATTGAAAGAGATTTTTGGTCGGCGACGATAATTTTAAGGGCTTTTTTTAGTTTTCAAATTGTGAGATTTTGTGGTTTAATTTTTGCCTAGTTCAATTCCCCTCCTATCCAGTTAGCCCAATCCTACGATCTCATCAGTTGAGTACATCGTAGGAAAATAAAAGTTTGGAACATAGAATTATTAATGCCCACACACTGTCGTTGATAGGGAGGATCGAATTGGAAGATCGTGGTGTCTACGAGCTCCGGGGATTTGAAGGGTTAACGGATAAAAAGCGAAGAACAAGAAAATCGTCGAAAGAGGTAAATTTTCTTTTCTTCCTTTAGTTTGAATAAATTTAATAAGTATGATTTTGTGTTCTTATATCTAAAACTCGATTTTTGAAATCCCACGCTTCCGCTTCCGTTCGATTAGATCGAAAAGCCGGATCTTATTTGACCCGGATTAGATCCGGGACCCGAATAATTTCCAACATGCATAACATCAAGAAATGATTGTGAATGAAGATAGTCCAAAAAGAAAAGAACAGAAGTGCATTTGCATATTCTCAGGTTTCTGCAATTTTGTTTCTTAACTAAAATTCTGAACGAACTTCTTACTGTAGGCATGGTTTTGGAGAGCTAAGGCAAATTCTTCATTGGGCAACCACGAAGATGTTATCAATGACTTGAATGTATCCCTGAAGATAGAGACATCCTTGAGTGGAAAAGGACAGATAGAAAGTGAACTGAATAAGCTATTGGACCAATCCATGCTAAGAAGTAATGCTATGGAGAAACCAAATAATGAGAGCTCAGGTTTTCTTTATACCACCTTCTTTTCATTGTCTGTTTATTTGCATATGTTTTTGATTGGTAGCTTCAATTTGTTCTTCCAATATGTTGTTTATGATCTGTAATTGGGATCCTTGGTATAATAGTGCTCTAGTTTGATATTGTTATTGAATTTGTTTTGATTGTGATGCGCTGCTGCTATAACTATTTTCTGGACTACTTTCTTATTCTCTGACCAATAAATCTATGCTGTAATGCTACGACTGTCTTTTAATATGGCTCATTTTATCTTGTTAATCAAACTGGTGAGTGGTTCTCATTAAAGGGGGATTATCCATTGTTAATAGCATTGGTCCTGACTATTTGGTAACAAGTGTTTTTTATTCCTTGATTTCTTATATTGTAGGTCTTATGTATTTTAACATCAAATTTATAGACCATCTTTAGTATTTTAACAACCTGGTTATGCCTGTTTTTGGAGTTCTTTCAAACAAGATTATAATGTGACCACTTTCTTGGATGAGCATCCTGGTGGTGATGAAATATTGTTGGCTGCAACAGGTAATTCCTATTGATTAATATGGGTAAATCGCAAAACTACCTCTAAAATTTAATCTAATTACAAAAAAGCATCAATTAAATATATGTATTAGTAGTCCAATTTGATTAAAACATATTAGTTCTTTTCCTTGAATTTGCATCTAACTTCCAGCTAACCTCACTTGGTATTTTGTATCATCCTTCGAGTGATTTGTTGTTTTGAAACCTTTGTTGTAACTCCATATTGAAGATATTATTTTTCTTTCACTCTTTTATTGTGCATAACCTTAATTAAATAGTGCAACGTCTTTCTTTTATTGTCGAAAGTTGTATTTCTTTTTATCATTACTAGTCTTATAATTGTTGGCTTGGCATGTTAGTGTTCTGAGGTTTCACCGTAGATATATGATTAGTTGAGATATACCTAAGTGGCGGATGAGTTTTCTTAAATGTTAAATTAGTTTAGTAGTTATTTGATGTTGGTATATTGTTTAGGTTTAGGTCTTGATCGTTCTGTATTGAGCGCTAATTTGAAGTAGCATTCAAACATCAACCAATATAATGAATATATGTATATCATACTTTCTTTATAATTTGATTGATATATTAACTAAGGTATTGTTTGTGTTAGGAATGGCCTCACGAAGGGAACGGTTTATATGGAATTCTAGACTTGGCACCAATTCTAGCAAGGAAATGCAAAGGATACGAGATCATATTTTCAATTTGGAAAACCTCGTAGATGAATTAAACCATGAGAACTCTATTTTGTACCAGCAAAGCCAGCAGTTGACACAAAGTCTACAACAAGCAGAAAAGTTAAACCAACAACAAACCGAGCATATAGTTGTGCTGCTGAAACAAGTTAATATACTGCAAACACTTATACACCAGGAGAAGAAATCATGTGATTCTTTTGTCATCCTGACTGAGGCACCTCACGGTACTTTCGATCAAGATGATAATGAACATCAAAGGAAGAAGAACAAGACGAGTGATAAATTCAAACCATCATTGTCCAACCAGGCAGGGGAATCTGGAAAGAAAATTCAGAAGATAAATCACGAAATGATTGGTTATGTTGAAAAAGGAAAGAAACCAGAGGTACCAATGAAGTTGTGTTCTTATTGTAACAGAAAAAGGCATGAACTATCGTAGTGTTGGAAAAAAATGGGAAAATACCTTAGATGTGGTAACAGTCAGCATCAGGTGAGAGATTGCTCTATAAGAAACAACAATCAACAAACAACGAGAATAAATAAATCCAAAAGAGAAGATGATAAATGAGGTGAATGATGAAGAACATGTAAGTCCAAGCGGCTACGATAATCTAGAGGGGGGTGAATAAATTATCTCCATTTTTTCGATTTTACCCTCTTTTTCGAACCGAATGCTCAAAGACAATAATAAAGGTGCGGAATGTAAACAACATGTGACGATTTAAAGAGGTTCAACCCACCTAGGGCCTAATCTTCTACCACCCCAGTATATCCGGGATGGATTTCAAAAAGAAAAAAAAATTTATTAATTACCAAAATTAATACAACACCAACTTACAACAACACCTTGAAGAGCACCACACTCTTCTTTAACACCACCTTTGAGATTACCACAATCTCTTCTTGAAGATTACCACAATCTCCAACGGCACCTTGTGAAGATTACCACAATCTTCAACCTTGAAGAATACCAAATTCTTCAACACCTCGACAAGAAGATTACCACAATCTTCTCACACCTAACACCTAGATCACCCAAGTGTGTTCTTACCACAAGAACACTCACAAGGATATCTTGTGTTGAATGATGACCAAAAATCAAGATTACAACTCAATAATGAATAATACAATTTGAGTGCAAGTGTAATCAAGAAATGAAAGCCTAGACCTCAAGATGTGAAAGTGATAAGCTAGGCAAATTACAACACGAATAATAATTATGAAGAACAAATATTTGCTTGAAGTGTATCTTGTTGTGTTGTATCTCAATTGTTGTATTGGTTGCTCCAAAACTTCCTCTATTTATAGGAGATGATTGATCAAGCATAGGCTCCTCTTGGGGATTGAAAATCTACAGAAAAATACAATTAAAATCAAGAATATAGCTGTTAGAAATCAATCCCACATTTCAAGGAAAAACTGTCTGCTGCACAACGGTTAGAATTTTGCTGTCAAACAAGAGGGCGACCGGTCGCACAGAAATAGACATTTGAAAAATACACAGCAAAATAACACAGGGCGACCGGTCGACGTGGGGTCCCGACCGGTCGACCCCATGCTCAGACGGTCGACCATGACCAAAAAACAAGACAGGGTGTTCTATTTCAAAAATGAACTCCAGTGTACGGCAACGCGTCACGCCACGTCGTCGGTCGACTGGTCTATTTCAAGTCTGTCTCATTTTTTTTGTTCCAAAATTCATCTTGTGTCACGGGTTGCCCTCTACGGCGACCAGTTGACCTCGAGACAGAAATGTTGTCCGATTTTTGTCGAAAATAAAACTCAAGAAATACTCCGAAAATTTAGTAAAAATATTTTAAACCAATCAGGAGTATTTAGACAACATTAGGAACTTAGTTTTGAAGTAAAAACTTATAAACATAAAATCATTAAAAGTGTTGTCCAATTTTATCTGAAATAAAACTTGAAGAAATACTCCGGAAAATATTAAAACCATTTTAAATCATTTAGGAGTATTTGGACAACAATTAAAAACATTGTTTTGGTGTAAAAATAAAATCATCAAAATTAAGATAAAAACATGTATCAAACAATCTCCCCCTTTTTGATGATTACAAACCAAAACAATTTTTAGAAATATTAGGAGGACAATTTTAAAAAAGATTTTCCGGTAAAAACATCTAACCGTTTGGAAGCAACCAAAATTTCCAAAATACATAAGCAACCAAGTAAGGGAGTAAATATATTCAATAATAAGCACAAACTCTCCCTATCAACAAGCACATCAAGAGTAATGTAAAAGCAATTAACCATAAGCTAAAAGCTTAGTTTTTACAATTTGTTCAAGAGCTTATAAGCTCCCCCTGTCAACAAAATATCATTAGACAAGTATATAAGTCCATCAAGCAACAATTGGACTAAATATAATTCACAACTTATGGCTTTTAAGATGCCATAGCTTATAGCTTTTATAACAATCTTTTATTAGCTTCTTTGAGCTAACGAGCCAATATCCTGTTTCTTCCCCTTTGGAATCATTAAAAAGAATGTTATCACGATAAAAATATCATATAATCATATCAAAGTGCGCAACTAAACCGATGTATCGAGCTATTTGAACATTGAAGCTTATAGATCAAATAGGAGGGAAAAAGTTGATCATACGACTTGTAGAGGCTTATGAAAACTCATTTGATTTGCAAAAACATGATCTCTATAAATATATAAGACTTTTGAAAACGAGAGAATCATGTATGTGATGAATTTTTCATTGAAACGTTTTATCGAACACTTGGCGGGCGTCAAATAATAAAGACAATATATATAGCCCTTGTAAATGTAATCAAGCCAAGTTTTTCATCACCAAAAGCAATTTTATAAATATCATCCATCAACAATAATCATGCTCATCACAAATATATAAGAATTGCATCAAGAGCTATACATATAAGCCAAGTTCTCAAGGGTTCAACCCAATTGAGATAAAGGAGTAGAGTTCTTACCATTCAATCGGTAGAGACGAGCAATGATGATGATAATCGAGCTAGATAATCCCCAAAATATGAAATTTATGCAACAAAACTCATTTGAAGTGAAATTTGTGTGCAATTTGCGAAAGGGACGAAAAATGGCCAAAAGAGCCAAAAATGGCTAAGTCTGGAAAACAGACGCATTTTATCTGAAAAATCTGTAGGGGCGACCGGTTGGAGGGCTGGGCGACCGGTCGGAGGCTAGGGCGACCGGTCGGCCTCAGCTCCTTCAGCCCACTGCTTCTTTCTGTTTTGCAAATTCCGAAGTTTGATCCAAAAATCCGATTTTTTGCCCCTTAGTTTTAAAAACGTGCAAACTACAAACGTAGACCTCATTCAATATACATTATGTCATAATCAAGCTCGAAATAAGGTAAAATACTCGGCGGTGAGCGATTAAAGAGTCCGCGAGTTATCCTTGAGACGAAATTAAACACATCTCAAGTTTTTGTTAAACATGCAATCCCTTTGAAAAATTATCGAATCTCAATATGTTTAGTTCGATTATGACGAATCATATTTTGAAAAATTATTATCACCGGACTTGTTATCCCGAAAAATAATAACGTTTTAAGACTTTGGATACAACAAGTCATAAGAAAAAGTGCCTAAATATTTGAAAATTTCTTTTAACGGCACTTTAATGAGATTCGTTGGGATAGTTTTTGAAGTCGAGCATATTGACATAAGGCATATAAAATGTCGAGTCTAAGGAGTAATAAATAAAGATGAACATACCTCGAATTTGTTTGTCAATCAACATGCCTACTTCAACCTTTTGTCAATTTTCGTATTTGTGGCCATATAGGTTGAAATGGTTTTTTCTTCTTCAATGCCTCACTTCTTCTTTTGAGTGTGGAATATAATCACCTTCTTGGCATTGTTGAACTTGAATTCCAATGATCAAATTTGAGCTTCCCTCATCATGATCATCTTAGGTTCACCTTGCATTGACTTGGAAAAATATCTTGCACAAATATTCGTTAGTAGCACAAAAAATATTATCAACATAAATTTGCACAAGTAAACAATCTTGCCCTTTTTCCAAAACAAGAAGTGTAGAATCAACTTTACCTTTTGTAAAATTATTTTGCAAAAATAGCTAAGTCTGTCAAACCATATACGGGTACTTGTATCAACCGTTCAAGGCCTTTTTATAAAAATCATTTGGCCTAAAAATTTTAAACTCCGATAGACTTCTATTTGAATAAAACCGTTTAGAAAATTGGATTTAACGTCCATTTGGTAAAGCTTGAAATTTTCTCAAAACAAGAATGAACAAATAAAGTGCAAATAACTTCTGAATGTGCTATGAGTGTAAATATTACATCAAAATCATTACCTTCTTCTTGACAATATCATTGAGCTACTAACCTTGTCTTGTTCATCAAACTTGTTGCGAAATATCACAAATTTCTGCAAAATCTTAACAAGATATTTTGTACACAAGCATAGTAATATCGAATAATAGATACACTATTTTAAGCACCACATACTATGCATCATCAAGAGTCTAATAAATCATTCAAGTTCAAATAAGCTTAAGAAAGCTACATAAGGTCTCTTTTGAAATTTGACAATAAGAGAGCACATAGTTGAGACCTGATTTACAAGAATCATATGAACAAGAGGTTTGACATAAGTATCCAAGAATAGTGGCATTTATATGTGCAATAAAATGCATAACTTTGTAGATCAATTGTTTTATAAAAACAAAATATAATCCTTTACAAATCTTGGATAAAACAAGCTATGTCAAATAATGCCTTTTCAAAAATCAAAACATCCTCTTAATGGCACTTGTATAAGCACATAGGCATATGACAAAAAATATATCGAGTCTATAAGATAAATACCAATGATGAGCGTACCTCGATAGTTTATGTCACTTTTGACATATTATGACGTAGATAGCCATTTGTGAATATATATGAGTCCTACACAATAATTTAAACAAATTTGCACAAGATATAATAGCACAAGTGTAGGCCAAGTAATAAGAGATATCACAATCAAAATACTAATGCTATAGAAATCCATAAGAGTTTAAAAACAATATGTAAGGTCTCATTTTCAAAGGATTTTAAAAACACAAATATTTATTGAGGACCTTATAAATTTTAAAACTCATTTTGCAATTTAAACACAAATAAGAACATGCAAAAATAAAATTCATATTTAAATAGGGAGATACGGTTTACCAATTTCGCCATTTCCATGGGTTGTGTCGTTCCCATTGTTGATGATATCTTCTCGTTTGAAAATCTTCATGTTGATGATAACTCGTCCTATTGCTCCATTTCCGATGATTATGTCCTCCCCATTGTTGATAATGTCTCTCTCTTGGAAAATCATCTTGTTGAAGATGTCTTTGCCATTTCCAAGGATTGTGTTCTTCCCATTTTTGATTATATCCTCTTCTTGGAAATTTACTTTGTTGAAAATGTTTTCTCCTTCTATGATCAAATGAGATGTTCATTTGATGTCTCCTTGGCGGCATGAATTTTCTTCGATTATTATTTCGCCGGGTACCTAATATAACATTGTTTTGTGGTACCTGTTAGTCCAAGTGGCTACGATAATCTAGAGGGGGGGTGAATAGATTATGCCGATTTTTCGCAAATCACCCTCTTTTTCGAATCAACAAGTAAATGACAAGAATGTAAATGCGAAAATTAAACAACACTCGTTGATTTAAAGAGGTTCAACCCACCTAGGGCCTAATCCTCTACCACCCCAGTATATCCGGGATGGATTTCAAAAAGAAAAAAAGATTTTATTAATTTACCAAAAATTAATACAACACCTTGAGGATTACCACAACCCTCTTACAACACCTTGAGGATTACCACAACCCTCTTACAACACCTTTGAAGATTACCACAACCTTCAAACACCTATCACCTAGATCACCCAAGTGTATTCTTATCACAAGAATACTCACAAGGATGTCTTGTGTTGAATGATGACCAAAATCAAGATTACAACTCAATAATGATTGAAACAATATGAGTACAAGTGTAATCAAGAATTGAAAGCCTAGACCTCAAATTTGTGCAAGTGAAAGTGATTAGGCTAATACAACAAGATATAAAATTGTTTGCTTTGTTTGCTCTTTGCTTGTATGCAGTGTTGTATCTTGTTGCTTGAATGAAGCCTCTATTTATAGGAGAGGACTTGGCTTTCATTTCCAGACATTGGCTCCTCCTTGGGGAGTGATTTGCTGCAAAAGAAACCATTTAAAATGATCAATATAGTTGTTAGAAATCAATCCCACAAAATAGGGAAAAGTCATTCAAAACGCAGCGGATAGTTTCTTTGATAAACATGGGATTCGACCAGAGATAGAAGATTTGAAAAGACACAAGAGATAGAAGATTTGAAAAGACACAATGAAAATTACAACTTGCTTGTTTTGTAGGAATTTAAGGCGACCGATCGACATTGGCAATTGGAAGCCAACTATATGGAGTCGAGTCCCTTGTCTCAACCGGTCAAACCCCCTAAAGCAAAATGCAAGGTACAAAATTGATAAGTTTTGGCTATGGAAAGTAAGAGAGCAAGCTTTGAAGACCCCGCAAGCAAATTCGGAGTCTTGGTCGCACGGGTGTCGACAAGCGGATTATTTCGATGGCGCACCGGCCGACCCCGGGCTGGACCGATCGACTGCTTAAAACTCCAAAAATCAATTTCACCTCATCAAGGAAGAATCAAGGGAAGGTTCATTTTCTGAGTAGCTAAACATCTTGTGATTTAGGGTTTTGGAAGTAGATTAATGAACTCTTGTTGAATGTTTTAATCTTAGTTGAAGTTATTGTCTTGAAGCCTATTTGAGTACTTTGAGCTTATTCTTGTTTTATCACTTGGCCAATGTTTCAAACGTACTCTTCAGTCTATAAACTACAGGTACCACTTGCGGTGAAGCTAAAAATAAAGTGGCTAAAAATCGACAAAGCCGGTGGACTACTTGTCCTCAAGCTGGTCCCCCTAAAGCGCAAAATCACGAGTCACGAGTTTTGCAGAAGTCCCGGGGGTGTGCGGGTTGCCTATAGGACGACCGGTCGACCTTGAGACAGAAATATTGTCCAATTTTTTATCGAAAATAAACTCTAAGAAATACTCCGAAAAATAGTAAAAACATTTTAAATCGATCGGAAGTATTTAGACAACATTTAGGGACATTGTTTTGGTTTAAAAACTCATTTTAACAAAATCATCAAAATCATGATAAAAACATTTATCTAACAAACTCCCCCTTTTTGATGATTACAAACCAAAACAATTTTCTCGAGAACGATTTGAAAAATAAAAAAATATTCCGGTTTTACAAGTAAACTATCCGTTAAAAGCATTTCATAAAAAGCTCCCCCTATCTATGAGCATATCAACAAACAATTATTATAAGTTAGAAGCACAAGCTATAACAAGCTTATATAAGATGCATATAGTTTAAAAACTCATTTTAACAAAACATCATGAGCTAAGAAGCTCCCCCTGTCACAATACTTATAATCTTTTGCAATTGAGTCCATAATACAAGTCATGGACTAGGTATTCTTGGCTATAGAAAGCCATCGCTTATAGCTTTTATTGCGAGCTTTTAATAGCTTCTTTTGGCTAACGAGCCAATTTCCTGTTTCTCCCCCTTTGGAATCATCAAAAAGAATGTTAGAATGGTAAAAACACCATACAATAATATCAAAGTGCGCCAAAGGGACGGGTTATCAACCGTTGAGCAATTAAAGCGTAAAAATCCAAGGAAAATGGGAGAAATGTATCATGAAGAGTTCATACGCTTGTTTTATTAGGCAAAACATGATCTCAATAGATGTTGGAGACTTTTGGAAGCAAGAGAATCATGTAAAAGTTGAAATTTTCATTCCGACATTTCATCGAACACTTTGTGTGCGTGAAAAATAAAAGAGGTTGTATATAACCCTAGTAAATGTTTCAAGCCAAAAATTTTATCACCAATTCACCTCAATCATTATACAGTACAACATAATAGATAAGCTCATCAAAATCATTTGCAAAAAATATCAAGAAATATACCATAAGGTCATAAACTCAAGGGTTCAACCCAATTGAGCAAAAGAAGAGAAATTCTTACCATTTGATCGGAAAAGATGAGCCATAAAGATGATGATTATGATATATAATGTCCATGTTGTGAAAAAGATGCATAAAAACCATTTTTGAATGAAATATGTGAAAATTTGGCAAAGGGGACGAAAAATGGCCAAAATATGTTAAAGTTGCGAATGCTGAAGACAGAACCATTTTAATCCAAGAAATAGCTTAGGGCGACCGGTCGAGGTTGAGGGCGACCGGTCGACGTTGAGGGCGACCGGTTGCCCTCAACCCTTTCAGCCCACTGTCTGTCAGTTTTGCCAAAATTCAAATTTTCAACCAAAAATCCGATTTTTCGCCCGTAAGTTTTAAAAACGTGCAAAATGCAAACGTAAGCCTCATTCAATATGCATTATGCCTAACCGAGCTCGTATCGATGCAAAAGTCTCGGAAGATAGCGGTTTTGTAAAAATATCCGCTAATTGATCTTGAGATGGTACAAAAGATATCTCAATTTTTCGTTTTGAAACACAATCCCTTAGAAAATGATGTCGAATCTCAATATGTTTGGTACGGTTATGATGAACCGGGTTTTGAGCGATATTAATAGCGGATATATTATCACAAAAGATAGGTACATTTTCAAAAGAGCATTTGTAATCCGCTAAGGTTTGTTTCATCCAAAGAAGTTGAGTACAACAAAAAGCGGCGGAAATATATTCGGCTTCGGCCGTTGAAAGAGAAACACAGTTTTGCTTCTTTGAAAACCAAGAAACTAGACAATCGCCTAAAAATTGACATGATCCGGAAGTACTTTTCCGATCATCAATATTTCCCGCATAGTCCGAATCACTATAACCTTTAAGAAGAAAATTTTCATTCTTTGGATAAAATAAGCCATATTGAATAGTGCCTTTCAAATATCGAAAAATCCTTTTAACGACACTCATATGAGATTCTTTGGGATTGCTTTGAAAACGAGCGCATATGCATACGGCATGAAGAATGCCCGGTCTACTAGCGGTTAAATAAAGTAAACTACCAATCATACCTCGATACTTTGATTCATCCACGGACTTGCCTTTCTCATCTTTGTCAATTTTGACATTTGTTGCCATGGGAGTAGAGACGGTTCTTCATTCTTCAATGCCGAACTTTTTCAAAAGTTCTTTTGTATACTTAGATTGTGAAATGTAAATACCTTCTTGACATTGCTTAATTTGGAGTCCAAGAAAGAAGTTGAGCTCCCCCATCATGCTCATTTCAAATTCTCCTTGCATCAACTTAGAGAATTTCTTGCACAAAGAATCATTAGTAGCACCAAAGATAATATCATCAACATAAATTTGCACAAGTAAGCAATCTTGCCCTTTTTCAAAAACAAAGAGGGTTGTATCAACTTTACCTCTTATAAAACCATTTTGTAAAAGAAAAGAGCTAAGTTTATCATACCATGCACGGGGTGCTTGTTTTAAACCATACAAGACCTTTTTAAGTTTATAAACATCATTAGGCCTAGAAAAATTTTCAAACCCCGGAGGTTGTTTTACATAGACTTCTTCTTGAATAATACCATTTAAGAAAGCGGATTTAACATCCATTTGGTAAAGTTTGAAATTTTTAAAACAAGAATAGGCAAGTAAAATACGAATAGCTTCTAAACGTGCTACGGGTGCAAAAGTTTCATCATAGTCAATACCTTCTTCTTGACAATACCCTTGAGCTACTAACCTTGCCTTATTTCGAACAATATTGCCTTGATCATCAAGTTTGTTCCGGAATACCCATTTTGTACCAATTATGGTTTGAGAAGGAGGACAAGGTACCAATTCCCATACATCATTTCTTTCAAATTGATTCAACTCCTCTTGCATCTCTAGGAACCAATCCTCATCCTCAATAGCCTCTTTAGCATTTTTAGGCTCCTTTTGAGAAATAAGAGCTTTCTCGGCAAATTTTCTCCGGGTCATCACTTTATCAAGGGGATCACCAATAATAAGATCTTTTGGGTGATCTCCTTTAAACTTCAATGCAACGGGAAGATCCGAGATATCACCTCTATCTTCTTGAGGATCATTTGAGGTAGATGGTTGATCATTTGATGTAGAAGTTTGAACATTTTGAGCATCAAGTTGAACAATGGGTTCAATAATGTCCTCTTCATCACTTTCATCATTGGGTATTCTTTCAACACCCGAAGCTTCATTGACTTTGACATGGATGGATTCTTCAACAACTCCACTAGTTTTATTGTAAACCCGATATGCTTTGCTTTTTGTTGAATATCCCATAAATATTCCTTCATCGGCCTTAGGATCAAGTTTGTCTAATTGATCCTTAGTATTCAAAATAAAGCATTTACAACCAAATATCTTGAAATAACTAATATGTGGAGTTCTACCCTTCCAAAGTTCATATGGAGTTCTATTCATTTTGGGGCGAATATAAACTTGATTAATGACATAGCATGCGGTACTTACGGCTTCGGCCCAAAAATATTTTGGAAGAGAAAATTCATTTAGCATTGACCGACTCATCTCTTGGAGTGTTCAATTTTTCCTTTCGGCAACTCCATTTTGTTGAGGTGTCCTTGGAGCCGAAAAATTATGAGCATATCCTTTGGTTTCACAAGAGACTCGGAATTCACCATCAAATTCTCCACCTCGATCACTTCGAATAAACTTAATAGTGTCTTCCTTTTCATACTCAATAAGTCTACACAACTTAACAAACTCAGTAACGGCATCGCTTTTATTGGTAAGAAAAAGAGCCCAAGTATATCTAGAGAAATCATCAACAATAACGAAAGTATAATGTTTTCCACTTAGACTTGCCGTACCGATATCCCCATACAAATCAAGGTGAAGCATTTGTAGGGGTTTGGTTGTGGAAATTTCATTTTTGGGCTTAAAACTACTTTTAACTAATTTGTTCTTTTGACAAGTGTCACATAAGCCAAGATTTTCAAAATTCAATTTGGGTAGTCCTTTCACATGTTGGTTTTTGTAAATATTTTTCAAATTCTTATATCCAACATGTCCAAGTCGCTTATGCCATAAACTAGTTAAATCATGATTGGCGACTAAACAAGAAACATTTTGACTAACCAAATCACTTGTACAAATTTTGTAAAGATTGCCTTTTCTATATGCTTCACAAATAATTTCACCATTTTTAAGTATAAGGCATTTTTCTTTATTAAAAGAAACATCATAATTAGAGTCACAAAGTTGGCTAACACTTATCAAATTAAACTTAAGCCCTTCTACTAAAAGAACATTACTAAGAGAGAAAGAAGAGTTACCAATTTCTCCATTTCCAAGAATTCTTCCTTTGCCATTGCCGAACATGACCATACCCTCTTCTTGGAGCTTGATGTTGGTAAAAAATTCTCTCCTTCCGGTCATATGGCGTGAACACCCGCTGTCCACGAGCCATTTTGAATCTTCCATTGTCGTTATGGCTCCTATTACCTACAAAGGTATTTCTTTTAGGTACCCTATAATTTTGGGGTCCATGGGGGTTAGTCTTGAGACCTTTGGGTCTCCAAACATATCTTGAGCTATTTCTCAATTTGCAATTATTAGCATAATGTCCAACTTTGCCACAATAAAAACAAGTAGGAGTATTATTAGCACGTATAAAAGTCGGACCTTGGTTATTTTTCTTAAAAACACTTTGAAATGGCTTATAACCAAGTCCCAATTTGGAATGCTCACCTCTTTGTGCATCTAAAATTTTTGTGACTTTATCCGTGCTTATGTTGAAACGATGCACATCATTTTTCAAACATTCAATATCTTTTGTGAGCGATTCCTTTTCGGTTTCAAGAGAATGCATTCTAGTAAGAGTAAGAGCATGAGCTTTGTCTAGAGACTCATAAGAGGTAAATAATTTTTCCTTTTCACCCTTAAGCTCCTTATGCTCATTTTTCAAATTTTTGTATTTAACAATTAAATTTTGAAACTCAATTTGCAATTCATCAAAATCACATTGCAAGTCATCAACTATGGAAGAAGTAGAAGAATTTGAGTGTACCTCCTTGTTTTCATCGTCTATGGCCATGAGACCGTGTTCGGTTTCTCCTTCCTCATCGGTTGTTTCGAGTAGCTCATCCCATGTTTTGACTTCCGCTTTTAGAGCCTTCTTTTTTGTGAAAGGCTTCTTTTTCTTTTGCTCCTCTTCATCGAGCTTTGGGCAATCGGCAATGAAGTGCCCGGGTTTTCCGCATTTAAAGCAAGCATTATCTCTTGGTTTTCTCGCTTTATTTTTATTCACAAATTTTGCAAATTTTCGAACAAGTGCGGCCGTCTCCTCATCATCATCATCATTATCATAGTATGCATTATTAGAAGAAGAAGCAAGACCTTTAGGAATAATATGCATACCCGATTGATTTATGGATGGTTTGGAATTTTTCCTCTCTTTGAGATAGACTTCATAGATGAGGAGGTTTCCAATGAGCTCGTCAAACTTGAGTGTCTCAAGGTTTTGTGCCTCCGTGATTGCCGTTACTTTTTCGGACCATGAGCCAGGAAGAGCATTCAATACCTTAGTCACCTTGTCTTCTTCGGAAATGACTTTACCAAGGGCCACAAGAGGATTGACAATATTATCAAGCCTTTCCACCATCTTGGAAATGTTTTCACCATCATGCATGTTAAAGTTTTCCAAGTCTTTAACAAGCATGGTCTTTCTTGCTTGCTTGACCTTCTTAGTCCCTTCATAAATTGTCTCCAATTTTTCCCAAACCTCATGTGCCGACCTTATGCCTCTTATGCGATTATACTGAGTCGTAAGAGAACAATGCAAAATATTTAAGGCCTTACCGTTTAGAGAGAAAGCCTTTTTGTCGTTTTCATCGAACTCCTTGAAAGGTTTAGGAGTCAAGGTGCCATCCTCCGATTTCTTGGTTGGTTGATCAACTCCTTCAATGACCACATTCCAAATATCGAACCCGCACCCTTGTAGAAAGCACTCCATACGGTCTTTCCAAAATGCGTAGTTGTTGGCGTCGAATAGTGGTGGCTTGTTGGTGGAGGCCCCGGTGGTGAGATGAGCATCATGTGTAGCCATGGATCTTTCCTCTTTACTCGGAACGAGCTAGCCAAAGAGAGAGTTTGGCTCTGATACCACTTGTTAGTCCAAGTGGCTACGATAATCTAGAGGGGGGTGAATAGATTATGCCGATTTTTCGCAAATCACCCTCTTTTTCGAATCAACAAGTAAATGACCAGAATGTAAATGCGAAAATTAAACAACACTCGTTGATTTAAAGAGGTTCAACCCACCTAGGGCCTAATCCTCTACCACCCCAGTATATCAGGGATGGATTTCAAAAAGAAAAAAAGATTTTATTAATTTACCAAAAATTAATACAACACCTTGAGGATTACCACAACCCTCTTACAACACCTTTGAAGATTACCACAACCTTCATACACCTATCACCTAGATCACCCAAGTGTATCCTTACCACAAGAATACTCACAAGGATGTCTTGTGTTGAATGATGACCAAAATCAAGATTACAACTCAATAATGATTGAAACAATATGAGTACAAGTGTAATCAAGAATTGAAAGCCTAGACCTCAAATTTGTGCAAGTGAAAGTGATTAGGCTAATACAACAAGATATAAAAGTGTTTGCTTTGTTTGCTCTTTGCTTGTATGGAGTGTTGTATCTTGTTGCTTGAATGAAGCCTCTATTTATAGGAGAGGGCTTGGCTTTCATTTCCAGACATTGGCTCCTCCTTGGAGAGTGATTTCTTTGCAAAAGAAACCATTTAAAATGATCAATATAGTGTTAGAAATCAATCCCACAAAATAGGGAAAAGTGTATCAAAACGCAACGGATAGTTTTTGATAAACATGGGGTTCGACGGTCGGTCGTAGAGAGATAGAAGATTTGAAAAGACACAATGAAAATTACAACAGGCGACCGGTCGACACATTGGCCGACGGTCGACCCCTTGTCTCAATCGGTCCCCCCTAAAGCAAAATGCAAGTCCGAAGTTTCGTAAGAGAGCAAGAGAGCCAAGCAGTCGAGTCTGGCGGCGGTCGGTCGACTGTCCAATTTCACCTCAGGTTCATTTTCTGTTTCAAACGTACTCTTGGTGACGGGTTGCCCTATAGGGCGACCCGGTCGACCTTGAGACAGAAATGTTGTCCAATTTTTTATCGAAAATAAACTCTAAGAAATACTCCGAAAAATAGTAAAAACATTTTAAATCGATCGGAAGTATTTAGACAACATTTAGGGACATTGTTTTGGTTAAAAACTCATTTTAAAAAAATCATCAAAATCACGATAAAAACATTTATCTAACAGTACCCTCAAGTGCTTGGGTCCTTTGGGATTAGTCTTGAGACTTTTAGGTCTCCAAAAATAATTAGAGTTATTTCTAGCCCGACAAGTATTTACCGTATGACCCTTTTTACCGCAATAAAAGCAAGTAATATTACTAATATGCATAGGAACTCGATTCTTTTTCATATGCTTGACAATATTGGGCTCATGATCAAGTTCACTATTCAAATTATCACTCACAATATTGGGCAATTTATTGGTACTCAAGTTGGATTTTGATAAATCATTTTTCATGCAATTAATATCCTCAACAAGAGTACTATTTTGTTTTTCAAGGTTTCTAACCTTGTCAAGTGTGGTGGTGTGAGCACATGATAGTGATTCATAGGAAGTAAATAAACTATCATTTTCATTTTTCAAGACATTGAATCCCTTCTTCAAATTTTTGTACTTAACAAGTAAATTTTGGAATTCATTTTGAAGATCATCAAAATCATTTTGCAAATCACTATAATCATTTTGAATGACAATATCATAGGAAGTAGAGGGTTTAAGACATACCTCGTTTTCTTCTTCGATGCCCATAAAACATTGTTCGACTACTTCATAGTTGGAAGTTGTAAAAGGCTTGTTCCTTAGATTTGAACTTGTATCCCTTTGAGAAGTAGATGCTTTTGTTTGACTCTTTTCATTTGCAAATACTCCATAGATGGCTTCTAATTTTTGCCATACTTCATGTGCCGATCGAATTCCTACAATAAGTTCATATTCCAAATTAGTAAGTGAATAATAAAAAATATTGAGAGCTTTACCATTTAAGGAGATGATTTTCTTCTCTTCATCATTTAGCTCTTTGAGGCCTTTGGAGGTGTATGGTGTGTCTATCATCGGAATGGATTCTCCATTTATGACGATGTTCCAAATATCGAACCCGCAACCTTGTAAATAACATTCCATTCTTTCTTTCCAAAAATATATAGTTTTTGGAATCAAATAGAGGTGGCTTGGTGGTGGAGGTGCCGGTAAGATGAGCTTCGTTCGTAGCCGACGATCGTTCCTCTTCACTCGCGATGTGAAACGAGCTTGCCAAAGAGTTTGGCTCTGATACCACTTGTAAGTCCAAACGGCTACGATAATCTAGAGGGGGGTGAATAGATTATCTCCATCTTTTTGATTTTACCCTCTTTTTCGAACCGAATGTTCAAAGACAATAATAAAGGTGCGGAATGTAAACAACACGCGATGATTTAAAGAGGTTCAACCCACCTAGGGCCTAATCCTCTACCACCCCAGTATATCCGGGATGGATTTCAAAAAGAAAAAAAGATTTTATTAATTACCAAAATTAATACAACACCAACTTACAACAACACCTTGAAGAGCACCACACTCTTCTTCAACACCACCTTTGAGATTACCACAATCTCTTCTTGAAGATTACCACAATCTCCAACGGCACCTTGTGAAGATTACCACAATCTTCAACCTTGAAGAATACCAAATTCTTCAACACCTCGACAAGAAGATTACCACAATCTTCTCACACCTAACACCTAGATCACCCAAGTGTGTTCTTACCACAAGAACACTCACAAGGATATCTTGTGTTGAATGATGACCAAAAATCAAGATTACAACTCAATAATGAATAATACAATTTGAGTGCAAGTGTAATCAAGAAATGAAAGTCTAGACCTCAAGATGTGAAAGTGATAAGCTAGGCAAATTACAACAAGAATAATAACTATGAAGAACAAATATTTGCTTGAAGTGTATCTTGTTGTGTTGTATCTCAATTGTGGTATTGGTTGCTCCAAAACTTCCTCTATTTATAGGACATGATTGATCAAGCATAGGCTCCTCTTGGGGATTGAAAATCTACAGAAAACTACAATTAAAATCAAGAATATAGCTGTTAGAAATCAATCTCACATTTTAAGGAAAAGTTGTCTGTTGCACAACGGTTAGAATTTTGCTGTCAAACAAGAGGGCGACCGGTCGCACAGAAATAGACGTTTGAAAAATACACAGCAAAATAACATAGGGCGACCGATCGACGTGGGGTCCCGACCGGTTGACCCCATGCTCAGACGGTCGACCATGACCAAAAAACAAGACAGGGTGTTCTATTTCAAAAATGAACTCCCAGGTACCGGTCGACAGGGGGTCGACCGATCGATGTCATTGGTCGACACCCTAATCGACCGGTCGACCTGGTCTATTTCAAGTCCGTCTCATTTTTCTGTTCCAAAATTCATCTTCAGGTACGGGTTGCCCTCTACGGCGACCGGTTGACCTCGAGACAGAAATGTTGTCCGATTTTAGTCTAAAATAAAACTTAAGAAATACTCCGAAAATTTAGTAAAAACATTTTAAACCAATCGGGAGTATTTAGACAACATTTAGGAACCTAGTTTTGAAGTAAAAACTTATAAACATAAAATCATTAAAAGTGTTGTCCAATTTTATCTGAAATAAAACTTGAAGAAATACTCCGGAAAATATTAAAACCATTTTAAATCATTTAGGAGTATTTGGACAACAATTAAAAACATTGTTTTGGTGTAAAAATAAAATCATCAAAATTAAGATAAAAATATGTATCAAACAGAACATCGCGGTGAGACGATTGGGTTAGGTTCTTAGTAGTATTATGACTTCAAAATTTTGTATGTGTAATCGATTAGGTAGTATATATGCACAGTTAATGCGTAAAAGTATTGTGACGATATAGATAGCCACTAATCTAGATTTTTCACGCCCCAAACGGAACGCGACTACGATTTACAACTTAAATACAATAACCAAACAGTCTAGACAAATATCAACGAGAACCCAATGAAACAGAGTCTAAATAGCAGCGGAAATAAATAACAAGTACAAATACAACTTACAGTTCACAATCCATAATCCAAATTATATACCCGAAAAATCAACCAAATATAACAACTTAAGGTCAAAGGGTCCTACGCCCTTCAGTTACAAACCGGGATGGAAAGAAATACAAGAGTCCAACAACAACAAGAAGAAGTAGTAAATCCAACAAGCGGAGTACAAGGCTCAATCCGTGGTCGGTTCAGCATCTTCAACGAAGTCCTCATCTAAGGTTAGAAAATAGGTGGGGATGAGACAGAAATCTCAGTGGATGGGGTGATCGTGTGCAAGTGTGACAATATATAGTTAATGTGAGAAAACAGTTATATGAAAACGCGTGAGTATGATGCATGAATTCACACACAGTCCACAAGCATCATGATAAATATATTTAAATAATATACTTATACAGTTCGAGAAAACAGATTCATGGTCACACAGCACTATGTGATTGATACCAAGACAGTAGATTGCGTGCACGGAAATGTAACGCCAATCCCATGCAAGGCAATTAATGGTTGCATACGAATTTGTAGCGCCAACCAATGCAAAACAAGTAGCGGTTGCGTACGGATTTGTAGCGCCAACCAAACGGGTCCGATAACTCCGGAATCGTGTGGATCAGACAACGATTCCTTCGTTCTTCCTTGTAACTCCCCAGGCAGGATGGTCCAAGACCGGTCACCATATCGCTCCATAGGCAAAGACAAAATCCATAGTGGAGTTTGCAAGGCTCGGATCTGTCATAATCATGATTATACCTCAAGTACTACGACCCGCTTCCCTTGGACACTCCGTCCCTTAGTTGCGGGATTAGGACGATGGGGCCGGAAGAGTGGAATAGCAGCCGAGCTGCCCGGTTCCATCCCCGATATATCCATTCCAACTGTGAGTTCGACACGCCAAGTTGACTCAGGCAGGAAAGTAAATACAAGTACATGCAGTCAACCAGGCAGTCGAGTATTATTGAAATAACGCGAGGGCAATTTTGGCGTTGGTGGAGTTTTTGGATGAAGATGATTATCGAAAGGATAAGCAATTTTCGATATCTTGAAAGATTAGGTGGAACATAAGTCCCGTTATTGATTCAAATCGCAAGGCGGGAAGTCACTCCGTGATCGGGTATTAATCGGTCAAATTGATCCGATAAGTCAAGGGTTTTTGGGAAAATAAAATACTTTAATTAAATCTCCAAGTCAGAGGGTCCAGGGCTATTTTAGTAAAATAGAAAATAATTTGAGTTAGGTCCTTTATAAAAGAAAAATTACAATTTAGCCCCGTTTTGTAAAAACCAAAACTTTTGGGGTTAAAAATTGAATAAATAAATATCCCGACCTTGAAAAATTATGAGGTCAATTCCTAAATTCTCCAAATTGTCCAGAGATTCAGGTTTTTAAAGTTTTGAGGTCGAGTTTTTATAAAATTCTCATATTGGCCCCAAATTTGTAAAAATTATCATTTCGGACCTTAAGTTTAAAATAAACGGAACTCACAAACCGGAAGGGCTTTTAATGTGATTCCAGTTGGAAAATGTGGAACACAAGAAAACAGGAACCCTCTTTTATTTTTTTTATTTTTTATTAAATTGGGAGCAGCGAAAGGGAGGAAATTAAGTAAATTGAAAGAATCAAAGTTCGAACACTAATGATGCAATGCCCTTACAAATGGTGAGGGCCACTTAAGCTACAAACTCGTGATAAGAACCATCTTTTTTATATATTAATTATTCAACATTAAATAAATTAATAATTTAATCTGACATTATTGTCCGTCAAATAAAAGGCATCCTTTTTTTCAGTAACTTAGCTTTCAGGCTTACGTCTGACTATGCCTGAGGACAACAACTTCGACCCCCCATCGCTGCCACCAACAATGTAAACTGCGAGATGTACACGTACTGGACAATGTTATGGTAGGGTCTGCTGACGTACAACCAGATCATTCCAGATAAAGAAAATAATTATTTTTAACCTTCCAAATTTAATAATAGTTGATATCTCCCCAAATCGAACCACACGGAAAATGCATCCTTTTGTTTTCCTTACTTGTAGTGAAAACAAATAATAATTATAAGAATAAGTAAACCTGTTGTGCATGATTCCTTCTACAAGGCTTTCATAGGAGGAGACTTCTTTCCCATCATTTCTGTCAAAATTATTCTTGAAACAAAAGTAGAATATTAAAATAAATTAAAATTAAAAAAATACAGCAAGTTGTCAGTAATTGATTTTCTGAAATCTGATTAAAATAAGACCGCAACCTCGATATTTGTGATGTTTGACTAATTGTGAAGTAACAAATATCCGTCCCCATATATTATATATAGTTTTCATTTTTGGTAAAATTAAAGTCAGAGGAAGTTGCATATGTATGTGTGTCACAATGATTGAGTGTCACGTTAGATCAAATTGGAGCATTATATGTAGGTTTTTTATTGATTTCATTCTTTTTTTTTTTTTTTTTATTTGGCTTGTGTTACCCATAAATTCATAAGGCAAAATTGTTTTTTTAGTCCTCTAAGGAAATACTCGGAGATTTGGTCTTTTTTTTTTCTCTGACTTTGAATTCAGTCCTCTAAATAAAAAAAATCAGATTTTTCATCCTATGACCTATTATAACAGGTTAAAATGACCGGTTCAGTTGATGTGGAATTTTCTTTTTTCAAATCCCTATTTTTCAACCCATTATGCTAACAAAGCATCCTACTTGGCACTAAATTGGCAAGTGTAATCACTTGTGCCATACACGTGACCATTCCAACCATAGACTTTGACTTCAATATATTACAAATAATTTAAATAAAAATTAAATAAGTATTATTTCTTAAAATTAAAATGATAAGAAAATTTTTAATCAAATAAGTATTTAAATGATAAGAAATTTTAATATTTGAAGAATATATATTTCTATTATTAAATTACATTAATGTGCTTATGTAAACTAATTTCAATTTTTTTTCTTATAATAATAAAATTTGCCCTGTTTGAAAATTAAAAATGCAAATATATTAGATTTGGAGGGAAGTTAAAACAAAAAACAATCAATTCTATAGTAAAAGAAATTAATTTAAAATATATACATAAATTAAATCAAATTTTCAAATTATTTTAAAATAAATTTAAAAAACAATAGAATATTATTGATGAGAAAATAGTTAAATAATATAAGTTTTTTTTTTCAAAATAAAAGTAAAATAACTGTATTTCAATTTTTATCGTGTGTATGCAAATATATACATGTGTGTGTCGTGGGTGGTGGCCATGTGCGGCGATGAAGGTCGCTTGGCAATATCGATGGAAGAGAGGAGAGGCGTCCGATCTGGGAATTAAGTAAAAGAAATTGACGAGAAAAGGGATGAAGAGGTCGCATATATAGAGGAGAGAGAAAAGCTCAGACCTTCTTCCAGCGAAAAATCCCGGCAACGGCGAGAATGAGAAGGTGCCATTGAAGAAGGAAGAAGACGAACAAGCTAAAGGAAAAAGAAAAGAAAAAAGGGGAAAAAGGAAAAAAAGAAAAGGGAAAAGTTAAAAAATATAAATTTAGCTGCCAATTCACAATTATTTTCTTCAAAATTAAATTTTTTTATAAAAATAAATTCCACATAAGCACATTCGGTAAACTTGACCTGTTATAGTAGGTCCAGAACAAAAAGTCCAATTTTTTCTTATTTAAAGGACTAAATTCAAAATAGAGGGAAAAAAAGGACCAAATCTCCGAATGTGTCCACTTAGAGGACTAAAAAAATAATTTTGCCAATTAATAATATCTTTCAAGTTATATGTTTTAAACACCATAAAAGTTGAAAAAATAGTTGAAAATTTGAAGATTCTTTTATTATTATTAAAAATATTGGTGATATGAAGGCATCATTTTATTATTTTAATTTTATATATTTAAAAAAGAAAACAAAAAATGAAATTCATTTGTGTTGGCGAAAAAGTTATATGTATTTTGATGCATTTCAAACAAAAAAAAAAAAGAAAAAAATTTGGGAGTAACAGAGCATCTTTAAAATTCAGTGCTCAACACTAAATACTAGATCGTATTTTTAGGGTCCACTAGTATATTACCCGTGCGATACACGGAGTGTAATATAATAAAGTACTGTATAGTTTTGATATTAAGAAATGATATATTGTAGGAATTGTAAAGATGCGGGACATGACGGGCGTCTCAAGACTCAGACCCGCCCCGTCCTTTGAATGGGAAAATGGGATGCTTGTTGATATGTCTTGACCGAACAAAATAATGTGGGACTTATTAAATAATAATCATTACAATAATTTAATATATTTTTACAAAATATCATGTTAAACATCCAACTATAAATGAAAAATGGGAAGAAAAAAATAAATTGATTATATATTTTAGAAAAATGAGAAAAATATAAATTGATTATATATTTGAAGCAAGTTTATACATCTATTAAAAATACTTGTTGAGTTGTCTTTTAAAAAATATATGTTCACAATCAATGATTTTCCACAACTAAATTAAATTAGATCAATGGAGACAATTGAGATTTATACCAACAAATTACTATACATGTTACTTTAATAAATAAAATCATAGTGTCATTTGATTTATCAATAATAATATCAGTCAAGTTAAATATCGATTATTTGAAAAATTACCTGACAGAAACGAATGAACAATAATTCTTTTATTGTTTTAGATTAACAAATAAATATAGCCTAAATAATAAAACAAATAAATATATTTTTTGTATAATCAATATTTACTTATTTCATATCCAAAAAGTATATACAACATTTATTTCCTTGGGTGCTTCTACTTTAGCCAAAGCACCCTCACACTTCAAAGTATTCTCCTTTATGTGGTTTGCTAAAGTAAAGCTTTCCCTTCCAACTTCTGGTATCCTTGTTTAACACAAGATTATCCAGAACTTTTATGGCTCTCGGCCACTTCGCTTTTATTTTGTTAGAACATTGTCCCAACCATCCAGTTAGAATCTCGTTCTAATAGATTTCAGACCTTAGTCCTAACACGTGTGTAACCTTCGGGGTTATCACATCTTTAGTAACACTTTGGATTTTAACTTGTTACTGTGTCTACCTCTAGTGTTACAATTCTTTAGGCAACACTAAATGCAATTGTGGTTTTGGTATTACAACACTTTTGGCAATACCTTCTGTTACAAAAAATGCAACAGAAGCTCCATTGGTGTTCCATAAAGTGTGGTCACACCCCCCACATTTGCCGATTTCCATTCGGAATCCTGGTTTTCTTCCTCAATCCGAAGTCGAACTATCAAATCCTAAAGCCCCATTTCCTTGCGCTTGCGCTTGAGATAGTTCTTGAAATCTTTCCACAATGGCGACAATTTTTCGATAATAGCAGCCACTTGGAACAACTCACTCAGAATCATCTCTTCAGACACTAAGTCCTGAAGTATGATCCGAATCTCTTGGACTTGGATAATCACTATCTTGGTGTCAACCATCTTATAATCCAAAAATTTGCCGACAACAAATTTCTTTGTGCTGGCATCTTCCGTTTTGTATTTCTTCTCCAAAGAGTCCCACAACTCTTTGGATATTTTGAACGAACTATAGACATTGTAGAAAGTGTCTTCTAGCCCGTTCAAAATATAGTTCCGACACAGAAAATCACTGTTATGCCAAGTATCCACAACGATTCTCTGTTGGTTGTCGATTTCTTCATCGCCAACGGTAGGAGGTCCTCCTTCAAAAAATGGGACAGCCCCAAAGTCGTGAGGTAGAACAGCATCTTCTGTTGCCAGCGTTTGAAGTCAACGCCACAGAACTTGGGCGGCTTTTCGCCGTGAGCTGGAACAGCAACTATCGGAGTGAATGAAACTGAAGCCATCGTCTTGAACACAAACGTAATTTTTTCGCCTTGCGATTATTGGGTAAATATTGGAAGGTTTACTGTTTAAGGAGATGGCTAAGTGTTTGGATTGAGTCGAGGCCTGAATTAGATTCAGTCTCCATAAGACGAAAAATGCCCCGTATATAAAGTGCTTACGATTCCGGCGCTCGTCCCTAAGATACAATGACTTTTAACTATTCCGACTTAGGAGCACTTGCAAAAGTCGGAACTACATCGAACTAAAAATGTTTCAGACTTTCAAGCTTTTGAACGGGAATGAATGTCAATATGCAGAAATGCAATGACCGATTTTAGGCTTGTAAACTTATGTTTTTAGTATCTTATTTCATCTGCAGGGGTCAGATATATATAGGCATCAGGTGCCCATATGGAAAGATTATGTCTTTTGGATCGAAGAGACATGTTTACAGTGAACATGCGCATCTGTTTAGCCTTTCAAATCAACACACGACCTGGCGCACGACCCGTGCATGTGCCCGTGCTTGGATCGAACGGAATGATAAAGTCTCGACTTGACGCACGACCTGACGCACAGGCCGTGCGTCCGCCCGTGCTCGAATTCGAACACTTTCCAGTTGGAAACTTTAATTAATTAATTAATAAAATTAATTATTTATTTATTTTAAAGGTTTTTGGTCCAAAAAAATAAGGGTCTTGAAGCCCAAGCCCAAGCTTAGGCCCACGGCCCTGAACCAGACCCGGGCTGGGCCGAGCCGACCGGCGGATGGGCGTCGGCAGCGCGCGCGTGTGTACTTTGAACCAAACCCACAAGCATGTAGGTACTCACCCCTTTAAAAACTTGGGTGCCCCCAAGGGCCCAAACCCATAAGTCTAATTTGGGATAAATAAAGTGAGCAAGCTTTGTCTCCTCTTCCTATGTGGGCTTGAACATTTCTCCTTTCCCACATTTTCCATTTCCCATACCATTTTCTAGTTTTAAGTGGCTAAATTTTAGCATTAATTTTTCATTCACCCGGAATTGGTTTTGAGAAATTCCAAATGTTATTCTCATCTATTCTCTTAGTAGAATTTTTACAAATAATTTATTTTCATTTTTCACTAGTGGAAACTACTTAATTATTTGGTCAAAATCGGGTCAACACCCATTTTACCAAACAAATTCCAACAATCCACCACATGAATGAAATTAATGCATGCGTGTATGCAGATTCGCTTGAAAGTCTCGGCAAACTGTTATTGCATCAGGATAGGTAGCTTTTGGCTTTGAATCTTCCTTCGTAAAATACTATCGGATTTACTAGTTTCTTAGTGACGCGATGTCTTGAACTACTCAGCCGTTTGTGTAAACCGAGACAATAGTACTTACACAATAATAATTTTAACACTTATTGTTCTCACATTGTGTCTATTTCGGCCCTGGACCATATCATACATTCATAAGCATTTCTTTGAAGCGGCCATTACTTCTCGCTTTTATAGGTGATCTCCTATTGAAGAGTATACTGCCATATTATGTTATATGAATCATTAAAAGCCTTAAACTTAACCTCACCACATTCAGCAGGTTTTCATTCACTTGGATGTTTCGAAAATGAGCTAACACATTTTCCAAATGTTCAGCTGAACATTCATAACATAGTTGTCCTGTTGAACCAAGGTCTAAGGATCTCCAATTCACAAGGTTGGGTTACCGCTATGAACATTTTTTAGTTTGTTTATTTTAAACCCATTACCCTTAACAATTTATACAATTGATCTCGATTTATGCCTTTTGTAAGCGGATCCACAAGGTTTTCCTTTAACTTCACATAGTCAACAAAAATAACCCCATTCCGAAATCAACGGTTTATTGGTATTATGTCTACGACAAAAATGTCTAGACTTACCTCTTTCCTTTGCAAGAAAAGACATATTTAATAAATACAACACTTCTTGATTTAATAATCGTACCATCATTTATATCATGAATGCCGAATTTATTTCCTTGGGTGCTTCTACTTTAGCCAAAGCACCCTCACACTTCAAAGTATTCTCTTTTATGTGGTTTGCTAAAGTAAAGTTTCCCCTTCCAACTTTTGGTATCCTTGTTTAACCCAAGATTATCCATAACGTTTATGGCTCTCGGCCACTTCGCTTTTATTTTGTTAGAGCATTGTCCCAACCATCCAGTTAGAATCTCGTTCTAATAGATTTTAGACCTTAGTCCTAACACGTGTGTAACCTTCGGTGTTACCACATCTTTAGTAACACTTTGGATTTTAACTTGTTACTGTGTCTACCATTAGTGTTACAATACTTTAGGCAACACTAAATGCAATTGTGGTTTTGGTGTTACAACACTTTTGGCAATATCTTCTGTTACAGAAAATGCAACAGAAGCTCCACTGGTGTTCCATAAAGTGTGGTCACACCCCCACATTTGCCGATTTCCATTCGGAATCCTGGTTTTCTTCCTCAATCCGAAGTCAAACTATCAAATCCTAAAACCCCATTTCCTTGCGCTTGTGCTTGAGATAGTTCTTGAAATCTTTCCACAATGGCGACAATTTTTCGATAATAGCAGCCACTTGGAACAACTAACTCAGAATCATCCCTTCAGACACTAAGTCCTGAAGTATGATCTGAATCTCTTGGACTTGGCTAATCACTGCCTTGGTGTCAACCATCTTATAATCCAGAAATTTGCCGACAACAAATTTCTTTGTGCTGGCATCTTTCGTTTGTATTTCTTCTCCAAAGAGTCCCACAACTCTTTGGATGTTGTGAACGAACTATAGACATTGTAGAGGGTGTCTTCTAGCCCGTTCAAAATATAGTTCTGACACAGAAAATTGTTGTTATACCAAGCATCCACAACGATTCTCTGTTGGTTGTCGATTTCTTCATCGCCAACAGTAGGGGGTCCTCCTTCAGAAAATGGGACAGCCCCAAAGTCGTGAGGTAGAATAGCATCTTCTGTTGCCAGCGTTTGAAGTTAACGCCAGAGAACTTGGGCGACTTTTCGCCGTGAGTAGGAGCAGCAGCCATTGGAGTTAACTAAACTTAAGCCATTGTCTTGAACACAAACGTAATTTTTTCGTCTTGCGATTGTTGGGTAAATATTGGAAGGTTTACTGTTTAAGGAGATGGCTAAGTGTTTGGATTGAGTCGAGGCCTGAATTAGATTCAGTCTCCGAAAGACGAAAAACACCCCGTATATAAAGTGCTTACGGTTCCGGCGCTCGTCCCTAAGATACAACGACTTTTAACTATTCCGACTTAGCAGCACTTGCAAAAGTCGGAACTTCAGCGAACTAAAAGTGTTTCAGACTTTCAAGCTTTTGAACGGGAATGAATATCAATATGCAGAAATACAATGACCGATTTTAGGCTTGTAATCTTATGTTTTTCATATCTCATTTCATCTGTAGGGGTCAGATATATATAGGCATCAAGTGCCCGTATGGAAAGATCATGCCTTTTGGCTCGAAGAGACATGTTTACAGCGAACAGACGCATTTGTTCAGCCTTTCGCATCGACATACGACCTGGCGCACAACCCTTGTATGTGCCCGTGCTTGGATGCGAACGGAATGACAAAGTCTCGACTTTGACGCGACGACGCCGCGACGACGTCGCGTCGGCCCCGTCTTTCGGATGCGAACACTTTCCAGTTGGAAACTTTCATTAATTATTTAAAAAAGGTAATTAATTATTTATTTTAAAGGTTTTTTGTCCAAAAAAAAATAAGGGCTTTGAAGCCCATGCCCATGCCCAGGCCCACGACCCCCGACCCGAGCCGAGCCAGCCGGCGGCAGCGCGCGCGCGTGTGTGCTTTGAACCAAACCCACAAGCATGTAGGTTCTCACCCCTTTAAAAACTTGGGTGCCCCAAGGGCCCAAACCCATTAGTCCAACTTGGGATAAAAATAAAGTGAGCAAACTTTGCCTACTCTTCCTATGTGGAATGGAGCATTTCTCTTGCCTCACATTTTCCATTTTCCATATCATTTTCTAGTTTTAAGTGGCTAACTTCTAGCATTAATTTTTCATTCACCCGGAATTGGTTTTGAGAAATTCCAAATGCTATTCTCATCTACTCTCTTAGTAGAATTTTTGCAAATAATTTAATTCCATTTTTCACCAATGGAAACCACTTAATTATTTGGTCAAAATTGGGTCAACACCCATTTTACCAAACAAATTCTAACACTTTCGGGATATGTAATTTATAATGTATGAGAAGATAACAACCACCAAAGGAAATAAAAGATGTAACTGACCTTGTATAAAGTTAAAAGTTATATAATTCTTATCTATATTGGGAGAGAGTGAGGGTGTTATAAATGCACTTCTGATTTATTTTACATTCACAAATGATGGACGGTCAGAGAGAGCTATGAACGGCCAAAAAGTGTACTATCCACAATCCTAACTAGTACGCATACAACTCTTAAAATAATAATAAAAGAAGAAGAGGAAAGAACTAATACGCATACATCAAATTGGTGAACATCTTCAATCTGCTCCATATTTTTATAATTTTAGTTTATCTCTTTAGCCACTTCACTAATTTTATTTTGACGAGAACTCCTATCAGATAGTCTAACGGCCTAAAATCTATTAGACGGATCCCAAAACTAAACTGATGAGATTTTTGTAATATTAACAATGTCATTTTTTTAATATTTGAGGTCGATGACATATTTGTAATTTTTTGGGGGTGGTGGAATTTTTGTAATGTAGGCAGTGTCATAGTATCACTGAGTGATACAGTATTTTTGTAATATTAGGTAATAGCATATAATCACTAGGACCCTGAAAAATATTAGTTTTTCTCCTGAAAAATATTACCAGGCCCTCAGAAAATATTAGTAATTCCTTCAACAATAAATTTAGTAGTCCTCATGAAAAAAAATATTTAAATTTCCCTCAAAGTATTAGCAATTCTCCGTAAAAGTACTACTTTTTCACAAAAGAACTAGTAATTGCGCATAAAAATATTAGTTTATATAGGTCCCAAAGGTGTGAAGGTAAAGTCTATAAGGGGGAGGAGTTGAATAGATTTTACAGATTTTTGAAATTTTAACCAATTTCAAATTAGATATTTTAGAAAACAACCAAGTCCTTAAAGACAGTTAGATTAACAGCTAACATCATAGTTAATTACTCAACAAACCAGTTGACATTGTTGTTGATAGAGTGTAACGACCCGATTTTTAAAAATTCAAGTAATTAAATAAAAAAACTATAAAAAAACATCTTTTATAAAACATAGTCTATAATTAAAATTTATGCATCTAAATAAATTAAAATACTTTATATCCAGAAATATTTGTCCAGTAAAAATAAAACACTTGCAATCACAATACTTCAAAATCATCAATAAAAGAAAGTTTTCCTAAAATTTTCAAATTAAATAAAAATCGTTGACTTTGCATCCACCACCTCTAACTCTCGCTCGGGCTCCTCAATCTGAAAAGTATTAATAAATATGGGGTGAGCTTTTCAACTCGCTCAGTGGGGACACGCGTTTGTCAAGATTAAATACAACACATAAGCATAATCGTAAATATTCAACATGTAATTTTTCCTCTGTCTGGCCAGTTACTTTATAGCACTGCGGGCTACCCCGAGGATACTTTTGACCCCAGACCTATTTACGGTCCCTGACTAAAATAATGTTCATGATTATAGCACTACGGGCTCCCCGAGGATACTTTTGATCCTGGACCTATTTACGGCCCCTAACTAACGTGATTTCCTCTGTCACATTACACATAAACAAAAATACATATATGAAGTATTTAATAATGACAAACAATACTTAAATAGAAATATCCCCACCTCTAAAATAATTACAGATATCTTATGTCGAGAATGTGAAAAGATGCAGTAAATTATGTTCCCATCTCCCAACTATCTTTTCTCTATTTTTTTTTTATAACTCTCAAAGTTGGTTTGTATGGGTATGATTGATTTTGAAAATAGAAAATGATTATTCATTGGTGATGGAAATGGGAAGATTGAAACTGAAGTTGGGTTCCGTAACTTTTTACCTGATTTTAGCAAATAGGTGTAAAATTTGTAGGGGAGAAATTGGAATTTATAGTGATAATTTTGTTGAAAATTGATGGTAAGGATTTTATGTTTTAATTTACGTTAAGAAATCATAAATGTGTCACAATTAAAGTTTTACGTTTAAGAAATTTATCTTCTTCTCATTAATCTTAAGATCACTTTATATATACATAACTTAAAGTTTCTATTAAATGGCCAGTTATATAAAAATCCTAATTATAATTAAATTTATCTGATTAAATAAAAACATTTATGGTTAGAAACCCCTAAATTGAATTTACTCCAAATTAAAAAGTTAGGCATTTAAATCCCCAAATTGAATCTAATTATGAACCCTAATTATAAATTTCTGCACCAAATTATTAAATTAGGGTGTATTGAAAGAATTTGTATTTATAGGATGATTTTGTGGAGTTTGAAGATAAGTATGGTTTGTTAATGATAAGATAAAAACTGTTTTTTTTTTCTAAATATAATACGAGTGAAATTCTATCTTAATAGGGTTTAATTAAAATCTGGATTGCAAAAAGGATAATGACTGATTTATAAATATTAATATCTGATAAATTAAATTATAATTTAATAATAATAATTGAAAAATATGGGATATTACATACTATCCCCCTTTAACAAAATTTCGTCCTTGAAATTCGTTGTCTTAACAAAGTTCATAGAAAATGGTGTCATTTTTTTACACGAGGAATTCTTGCCTAATATTCAAAGTACACATGCAATAATGCTTTTAAAAAAAATAATGACTTGAATTTATAAAATGCACTTTTAAAACATGATAATATAAAATATTTCATGAATAAAATAAATAGCGTGACATAATAAATTTTGCGTACCTTGAGGAATCCGACGAGATATGGCGGAGGTGGATGTGACTAGAAAATTTTTCTTTTAAAATTTGAAAAGATATATTTTTTTCAAGTATACAGAATCGTAGATCTGCTCTGATACCACTTGTAACGACCCGATTTTTAAAAATTCAAGTAATTAAATAAAAGAACTATAAAAGAACATCTTTTATAAAACATAGTCTATAATTAAAAATTATGCATCTAAATAAATTAAAATACTTTATATCCAAAAATATTTGTCCTGTAAAAATAAAACACTTGCAATCACAATACTTCAAAATCATCAATAAAAGAAAGTTTTCCTAAAATTTTCAAATTAAATAAAAATCTTTGACTTTGCATCCACCACCTCTAACTCTCGCCCGGGCTCCTCAACCTGAAAAGTATTAATAAATATGGGGTGAGCTTTTCAACTCGCTCAGTGGGGACACGTTTGTCAAGATTAAATACAACACATAAGCATAATCGTAAATATTCAACATGTAATTTTTCCTCTATAATATTTCCTCTGACTGGCTAGTTACTTTATAGCACTGCGGGCTACCCCGAGGATACTTTTGACCCCATACCTATTTACGGTCCCTGACTAATATAATGTTCATGATTATAGCACTGCGGGCTACCCCGAGGATACTTTTGATCCCTGACCTATTTATGGCCCCTAACTAACATGATTTCCTCTGTCACATTGCACATAAACAAAAATACATATATGAAGCATTTAATAATGACAAACAATACTTGAATAGAAATATCCCCACCTCTAAAATAATTGTAGATATCTTATGTCGAGAATGTGAAAAGATGCAGTAAATCATGTTCCCATCTCCCAACTATCTTTTCTCTATTTTTCTTTTTTTTTTATAACTCTCACAATTGGTTTGTTTGGGTATGATTGATTTTAAAAATAGAAAATGATTATTCATTTGTGATGGAAATGGGAAGATTGAAACTGAAGTTGGGTTCTATAACTTTTTACCTGATTTTAGCAAATAGGTGTAAAATCTGTAGGGGAGAAATTGGAATTTATAGTGATAATTTTGTTAAAAATTGATGGTAAGGATTTTATGTTTTAATTTACGTTAAGAAATCATAAATGTGTCACACAATTAAAGTTTTACGTTTAAGAAATTTATCTTCTTCTCATTAATCTTAAGATCACTTTATATATACATAACTTAAAGTTTCTATTAAATAGCCAGTTATATAAAAATCCTAATTATAATTAAATTTATCTAATTAAATAAAAACATTTATGGTTAGAAACCCCTAAATTGAATTTACTCCAAATTAGAAAGTTAGGGATTTAAATCCCCAAATTGAATCTAATTATGAACCCTAATTATAAATTTCTGCACCAAATTATTAAATTAGGGTGTATTGAAAGAATTTGTATTTATAGAATGATTTTGTGGAGTTTGAAGATAAGTAGGGTTAATGATAAGATAAAAACTATTTTTTTTTCCTAAATACAATACGAGTGAAATTCTATCTTAATAGGGTTTAATAAAAATCTGGATTGCAAAAAGGATAATGACTGATTTATAAATATTAATATCTGATAAATTAAATTATAATAATAATAATTAAAAAATACGGGATATTACATAGAGTAACTCAACTAGTATGCTTTTAACACTTTGGTTGTTATATTTTCTGTTTTACAGCGAAAGACTCACACCTTTTTAAGTTTGATTTCAACAAAATAAGATTGAAAGATTGATTTTAGGCTTGTATGGAAGGGTAAAATGTAAAGTGCAGGAATTTAAATGCAGTAAATAAAAATCACAAATTTTATAGTGGTTCCAGATGGGGTAATCACTCTAATTCACTATTCTCCTATTCTTGGAGGTATCCACTAAGTAATGAGTTGCTTTCTCTAGACAAAGTACAACAATCACAACATCTTTGGTTACATAACCCACTGCTTTGATTCAACTTCTTCACAAGAGTTGATCACATAATCCTCTTGTTGCCCTGCTCAACGAACTCTGCAAGACTTGATCACACAACCCTCTTGCTTCATTCCTGGTTCTTAGAACCTCACCACTAGTCCTTCACTTCAAGGAAAGGTGAACCCCAAACTTGTTTCTTCAATAGTTTTCTCTTCAGCTGATTTAGCAGCTCAGTTCTTTAACAGGTGAGATAACCTTGCATTGTCTCTCAGTTTTGGCTTGAGGAAGTTTGAATGTAGCTTTAAAGTTCTTGAGAGAATTTTGCTTGAATGTTTGTTGCTTGTTGTGTCTTGTGTATCTCTCATTGAATGTTCCTCATCATTTTATATGTGAGATTTGAATTTTGTCTGTTGAAGAGATAGACACATTTTGAATCACACTGTTGGATAGTTGGCATGTCCTTTCTTGCCGCCTTGATATTGACCTTTCATGTGTACTTTTCAGAATGTCAGTTTTCTGAAATCTGCAGAAATGCAGGTGCTTCCTATTGGCTTTATTACTTTGGTGTTCATTAAATGTAATGCTACTTTTGGTCAACATCATACTTTATTTTCCTCAAACAAAAAACCTTCTTGATCTTTGTGCAACGAACATACATCCAGTTGACTTGAGATGAATATACTGCAACATACTTGATACTTTTGAAATCCAAGTCTTCTAATAGACTTCTGATCTTTGAGTTATCTCTCGGCCTTTTGTCTTGTATTAACTTAGTTGTAAGTCTTATTAATTGTTCTGACTTAGCTATAAGCCTACTGAATGTTTTGAACTCAGCTGAGAGTCTTTTGAAGATGCATTACTCAGCTGGGACTCTTCTGACTTCTTGCATAACTCTTCTAAGAGTCTTTTGGGTTATCCACTGAGGTGTATATCGCATCTTATTCACTAACCATTACAAGAATTTACAAGCACATGATTTTAGAATATATTAGTGCAAACAGTCTAATATAAGTTTTCTAAATATTATCTAATTCTATACAATAATTTTTCTAATAATGTCTTCCTTTTTTATGATACCAAAACTTATATAACATCTGTGCATTGAAATTAAAAAGAGATGAGGGAATTTCATTTTATTGATCTCTTTCAAGCACTTATACCAAAATTTTCAAAAAGAAAATTTACATAAAACTACAACATATTCCCCCTATCTCTATTCTCTTTGCTGCGTCACCCTCCGATTCATCTGATCATCATCTTCAGACAAATTGATTGAAGGGTTGTCTCCTCCAATCCAACAGCTGAGGGGTTCTCTGAGGGGATTTCTATCATAAATCGTCCTCTACCTCTGGGTGTACTTCTGCCTCTTGGAGGACCTCCTGAAGGGGCCTTCCTCTCCGAATGCCTCTGCTTGAACAAATTCTTACTAGAGGTCTACTGCTTGATGATTCCATCCCTTACACTAGAAGTTCTTGCCCTTCAAGCACTTGAATACCTAGCAATACTCTATCCCAGTATTGTTTCCATGCAGCTTCTATGGATAAATCACCATAAAATCCTTCTGAGAAAAGAGTCTCAAATTATTCATCAGATTTATCCTGCATGACTCAGCTGACTGGCATTCTACCTAGCCTTTCCCTAAGGCTTTCAACCTTTTGCTCTTGAGTCTACTCTATTACAGTCTATTCAACTAACTATTTCTTGGAAAATTCTAACAAAGGTCTGGGTGTAGCAGATGTTGAGGGAGGCCCACTACTACTTCCTTCCCCCTTTTTGGCATCATCAACAGAGGCTTGGAAGTTTTCGATCAAAAAATATGACTTGGAGTTGATTATTGAATCATATGCTTTGGTTTTCCCTGACAGCTCTTTGATCTGCTTATGAATTATTTCCAACTTAGAGTTAAACTCATCTCTGATAGACTCCAACTTTTTATCCTGTTGAATCTTCAACAACTTTAAATCTGATTTTCTGTTGTCGTTCATCATGTTGAAGTGATTTCGCTAGCATTTTTCAATCTTTTTGTGAATCAAATCCCAGTCAATCATATGAATGCTAAGTGTAGTGAGGGCATGTCTTTGCTGGTTTTGAAGCTCAATAGTCTCCAAAATCCTTTTTTGATACGAATAATGCAGACATTTACATCTTTATGGATAACAACTCCCTTATTATCCACAAAATGAGAAAGAGATGTAAATCCCCTTTTCAGCTGGTCCATCTCCTTGAACATATATTCAAAAGCACTTATCAATTCATTTTCCTAAACGACTGTTATCAGCAGGTGCGAATTCGAACTCTGGAGGCTGACCATAGGGGTTATACTGCACCATACCTTTCTCTAAGTTCTGCTCTTCTTCTTCTGAATCTGGAAAGGTGACTTCTTGCACATCACTTGAGTTGTAACACTCTAATTTTATAAAGAGTGAAACCATGACTAATTTTTTTTCGCTAAATAAAATAAAAAGGTTTATAAATATCTCACAGTTAAAGAAAAGGACGATTAAATTTCTGCTTCAATGAAAAACAAATAATTTGTACCAATGAAAACATTAACTATCCATGTGTGCAAAGGGAAATTTAATAAAAAATAACCATTGTCTGAAAACTCTCAATAATTATAAAATAAATTCAAAAGAAAACTTTGCATGACTCTGATCACAACAATCCGGCTCCATGCCACATCGAACTCCTAATCTATAAAATTATTAAATGAAAGGGGTGAACTATCAACAACTCAGTGGGGACGTACTATCTAAATTATATACGCAAGCATAATCATCATTGTATACACACATATGATTTTTATTGTTTAATTAAACAAGCCCAGAGGCCAACTGTGGGTGTATAATTAAGTACATTCATGTTTGTACAATTAAGTACCTTTGTGATGTACAATTAAGTGCCTTCGTGTCATGTCATGTTTAACGTGCCCATACTGACATATAACAATCATATCAAGGCATTTAAAGTAGACAATAAGCAATATACTCCACCTTAATATGCAGTCCGTGAACTTGAAACAATTGATTGAGCTTGAAATCTTAGACCTCGAAAGTATCGTCTCCTAGACATAAAAAAATAAACTTAACTTAATACATGGCTTTGGAAAAAATAGGACTAAACTTGATAAATAGAAGAAAGGATGGGAATAATTGAATTTAGGATCAAAACAAGATTTCGGTTGAAAATCTGGGCAAATTCCTCAAATAATGGAATTAATGTGTTGACTTGTAAACAATGAAAAACTCAAGGTGGGTCAATATGTAATTCTAGAAAAATAAGTAGGCTAAAAATTCCCAAATCACTTAAAAGCTCAGCAACTAAAATTCTAAATTCCTTAGTTTACATTCTGCAACTCAACCCCATGCCCCTCTGCTTGTCACTCTCGATCTCAGCTCTTTCTTTTTGTTTTCCAAATAAACTAATCTCGTCACCTCCCTAATCGTTACTTTCGAAATCACTCTGTCCCTTATCTATTCTTGTCCCTGTCCCACACATATTCACGCCGACCACTAGACGTTAGGTAGTGGCACGCGATTTGGTGTTTTTGGTGGTGGGTTCAAGGATGGTGGTGACTGGGGGTTCTGGGCATTAAGGCATGGCGACGGGGCTGAGTGTGATAACAAAAAATTAAATATGGGTTAATTTAGGAGTTATTTTAGGGGTTAGTTTTTAGATTAATTTGGGGGTTGGGTTAGGGGTTAATTTAGGATTTAAAAAAAATATATAAATAAAAATAAAAATTAGCCTATAAATACATGATTAACCCACATATATTTTTTACAATGTTCTAAATTCTCTACAATAGAAAATGAAGTGATCGAGGACTAGGACTCTTATTGTTCAATTTTTCTACATCGAGTATCTGCGATTATTAAGGTAGAGATTTCTATATTATTTGTCTTTATTTAATGTTTCATGATTGTATTTTATTAATTGCAATATATGTCAAGGGGAAATAAATTCATATAAGCTAGGGGCCATAAAAAGGGTCCGGGATCAAAAATATCTTCGGGGTGAACCCGTAATCCTAGGAACTGGCCAGTCGGAGGAAAAAGAGAAAATTAATTAAATTATTATTGTAATTATGTGAATGCTTTTCATGTTATATTAAATATTGACAGATATATCCCTACTGAGTGAGATAAAACTCACCCTTATTGTTATTATCATGACTTTCAGGTTTAGGAATCCGGCTGAAGATATGATATTGTGGATGATGGAATAAATCTTGCTATATTATATTTTAAATAATTATGATCGGACTAAATTTTGGATTTATGTATTTAATTTTTTTTCTAGTTTATTCTTGGAATAATTGTTGGATATTTAATTTGGAAGATGTAATATTAATATTATTATCATTATTATTATTTTTTTTTCCTTAAGAATTAAAAATTCTAAATCAACTTTTTGATAATTATTGGGATCACTTCAATTTATAAATTTGTGTTTTCTTAATAATATTTTTGGAGTACTTTAATTTCATAAAATTGGGTCGTTACAAGTGGCATCAAAGCAGGTCTACGTTTATGTAGGTTTGTTAAAAAAATATTTGAAAATTAAAATGTATAGTTTTTTAGAAAAATTAATAAAAATCAAACTTTGTATAAGATAAAATAGTGTAATAACATCCATCTCCATCATATCTTGCGGATCTCCTCGAGGTATGAGAATTATTAATGCAAGTTACATTATACAATTGTATCAATATGTTCATTTATGTCATGATGTATTCCATGTTACTATATTCTGCTTTAGAAATATAATACCAGTTTAAATGTTAGATGAATAGAAATATTGTATTCCTTCAAAAAAAATAAAATATAAAAATAGACTTATGGTTGCAAATTCACATATATATAGATGGCAGGAACTCGCACTCGCCACACCTCAAGGAAGAACAATAATAATAATGAGGAATATCATTGGCGCTCCAAATGAACGCGCTGCCTCCCGTAGAGTGATTAATAGCTTACTCTCGTTTTGGAACATCAAGGCTGAAGAGCTTTATGCCTCATTATTGGAGTATGACAGGCATGGCGACCGACCTAAAATCAACTACGAGACATTCACTGGAAGGTTATACAGTAAATAGATTGAGTTTTTAAACAATGAGGCCATGACAGAAGACGAGGAACCGGAAGGGAACTTGGAAGAAGACCTGGAGGAAGATCCAGAAGAATATCTATAGGAATATAAAGACATGGATCAGTAGAGATAGATATAGGTATTGCAATAATTGATAAATAAATCCTTATTATATATAAAGATTAGTTGTCTTTTAATTGATACTAATTTATTTGACCATTATATTAGGATATTTATATTTTAAGTTAGATATCTCATGCGAAATCCATTTATATCTTGGGATAAATAATAATAATAATATTGCGTATTACCTTAGGAATATGGCTCCCCGTCATGGAAATCAAGTCAACGGTGAGAAATCCACTAATACAAGAAATCAAACCACTGCTACTGCTGGAGATATAATTGCTGAGTTCCTCAGAGGTGTGCAGAATAACGGGGACAAAAACAACAACAACGCACGAGTCATGGAACAATTCTGCCACTATCGTCCACTAACATTCAATGGACGTGATGGCCGATAGCAGTAGAAGAATGATTTCGATCACTAGAGTGGATTTTTCGACTTATTGCCTTCCAACTCACTGAAGACGCTGATCATTGGTGCGAAGGATATTAGAGGACTAAGACCGAGGAAGAGCAAAATTCTTTAACATGGGATGAGTTCAAGGTGATTGTAATGGAAAAGATTTTTCCACAATCATATCGGGATAAGAAGGAGACAGAATTCCTTAACTTCAAACACAGAAACATGATTGTCCAGAGTATGAGAGACAGTTCAATCAACTAAGTTGGTTTGCTCCACATCTAGTGGATACTGATTTGAAAAAGGCTATGAGATTCAGAAGGGGACTTTGGGCACAACTATCAGAAATACTATCAGCTCAAGGTTAGAGTACTCTGTGATGGTGATAAGGGCTCATGAGGTGGAGGCAAGTTTTGCTGGGGACGAGGAGGAGCAACAGTTGGTCGTTTAACTTGAAAAAAGAAAATGGGACGGGGCAAAACATAATAAAAATGAAAATCAAAATAAATAAATAAAGACTGATGGAAATACACGCACGACTATGCAAGCAGACATGCCAACTTGCCCAAAATGCAAGAAGTATCATTTTGGAGAATGTTTAGCTCGACAAGGGAAATTCTTCAAGTGTAAGAATCCAGGCCATGAAGCCTCTAATTGTCATCTCTTGAAAGCTGAGGGGTAGAGAAGAGAACAAACATTTGGAGGTAGAGCTCGAATGTATGCTATGACTCAGGAAAAAGCTGATCAGAACCCGGGTACAATGTCAGGTATGCTAACCATCTTTGGAATACCTGCTCTTGTACTATTCGACATTGGTGCCACACATTCATTTTTATCTGCCAAATTTCATGCTATATTAGGACATAAGAGTGCTAGAGCAAGTGAACCCCTTGAGGTTGGCTTGCCATCTGGAAATTCAATAACAACTGACTTAGTGAATAAGGATGTTGAAGTGAACATAGGGGGAAAATATCTTAAAGCCGATTTATACATAATTAAGATGAAGGATTTTGACATAATCTTAGGTATGAATTGTCTTAGTAGATATTAGGCAGACATTAAGTGTCACGAGAAAGAGATAATATTCAAACTACTAGTAAATCGTGAGATAAAATTCTATGGGATTAAGTTTAAGGCAGTACCACGAGTAATATCAGCAATAAAGGCAAGAAAGATGTTGAAAAAGAAAAATTGTCAAGAATATCTAGTGAGTTTAGTAGATACCTCGACAACCAAAGTGACACCTAATGATGTACCAATTGTGCAAGAATTTTTGGATGTATTTCCAAAACACTTGCCAGGAATTCCTCCAATTCATCAGGTTGAATTTGGAATAGATTTGGTACCTTGGGCAGCACCTATATCTAAAGCATCCTATACGATGACGCCAAAGAAGTTACAAGAGTTAAAGGCGCAAATACAAGAACTTTTGAATTTGGGATTCATTAGACCTAGTGTATCACCATGGGAAGCACCAATTCTATTTGTAAAGAAAAATAACGAGTCACTTAGAATGTGCATCGATTATAGAGAACTTAATCGACTAACAGTGAAGAACAAGTACCCGCTACCGAGGATTGAAGACTTGTTCGATCAATTAAGAGGTGCCAACACTTTCTCTAAGATTAACTTGAGACCGAAGATCATCAATTAAAAATTAAAGAGAGTGATATCCCAAAAATGGCATTTAGAACCCGATATGGACATTATGAGTTTGTAGTAATGTCATTTGGGTTAAGTAATGCACCAGCAACATTCATGAACTTGATGAATAGAGTGTTTCATCTGTATCTAGACCAATTAGTCATAGTCTTTATAGATGATATACTTGTATATTCAAAGAATAGAGAGCAACACACTGAGCACTTAAGAATAGTGCTAGAAACACTTCGCAAGGAAAAGTTATATGCGAAATTCAATAAATGCGAGTTTTGGCTAGATCGAGTGGTGTTTCTTGGACATGTAATCACTAGCTCAAGGAATTGAAGTGGACCCGGTTAAAGTTGAAGCGAGCAACGAATGGGCGCACCTACGAATGCTAATGAAGTTCGCAGTTTTCTAGGTTTGGCAGACTATTATCGGAGATTTATTGAAGGATTCTCAAAGATAGTTGCGCCTATGATTCGACTGACAAGAAAATAGGAGAAGTTCCAATGTAATGAGAAATGCGAAGAAAACTTTCAGTAGTTGAAACGAAGACTAACTTCTTCATCAGTATTAACAATTCTTGACCCCACCAAAGATTTTGTTATTTATAGTGATGCATCAAAACAAGGCATGGGATACGTGCTAATACAACATGGTAAACTGATTGACTACGCCTTAAGACAACTAAAGCCACATGAGTTAAACTATCCTACTCATGACCTAGAGTTAGCTGCTATAGTGCATGCATTAAAAATCTGGCGCCATTACCTATATGGAGGGAGATGTGAAATATTCACCAACCACAAAAGCTTGAAATATCTGTTTACTCAGAAAGAGCCAAACATGAGATAAATAAGGTGGTTGGAATTGGTGAATGACTATGATTGCACTATCAGCTATCATCCGGGTAAAACTAATGTTGTAGCCGATGCATTGAGTCATAAAACAAAAGGAAAAATGTCAAGTTTGATATCTGAGCAAGAACATCTTATGAGAGAATTCACCAGGATGAGAATTAACGTAGTGGTACCACCAAAAAGCACAGAGATAGTACTAGCATCTTTGGTGGTGCAACCTACTCTGAGAGAGAAGATAAAAGAAGCTCAACCTCGAGATAAATTTTTTAGCAAATTAAAGAAAAAGCTCGTGAAGGGAATGTAAAAGGATTTGTTATAGCAAATGATGACATTTTGACTTGTGAAGGGAGATTATGCGTTCCTAAAGAAGAAGGGCTTAAAAAAACAATTCTCAAAGAAGCTCACTGTATGTCGTACATAGCTCACCCTGGAGGTACAAAAATGCATCGAGATTTAAGAGAAGTATTTTGGTGGCGAAGTATGAAAAGAGATATTGGAACTTTTATGGAAAAATATTTTACTTGTCAGCAAGTTAAAGCCGAACACCAAAGACCATCTGGTTTTCTCAAACCACTTGACATTCCAGAATGGAAATGGGAGCACATAACTATGAATTTTGTGGTAGACTTCCACCATCAGTCAAGGGAAACAAGGCTGTTTGAGTTGTAGTAGATCGGTTAACAAAGTCAGCTCATTTCTAACCCGTTAAGATCACGTTCATTATGGAGCGATATGCACAAATTTGTATTGAGGAGATAGTGAGACTTCATGGGGTTCCCGTGTCAATTGTTTCAGACAGAGATACACGTTTTACTTCTAAGTTTTGGAAAAGTCTACAAAGTGCCTTGGGAACAAAGCTAAAATTTAGAACGGCTTATCACCCGCAAACAGATGGATAGTCTGGAAGGACTATACAAATATTGGAAGATATGTTGAGAGCATGTGTGCTCGACTAAGGAAGTAATTGGGAAACATTATTACCCTTGGTAGAATTCGCTTATAACAACAGTTATCAAGTGACTATTGGGATGGCCTCATATGAGGCGCTTTACGGAAGAAACGGTAGATCACCATTACATTGGAGCGAAGTTGGTAAAAAAAATAATTTTGGGGCCATAATTAATTCGGCAAACTATTGATAAGATAACTATGATACAAGATCGAATCAAGATGACTCAAGATAGACAATGCTCGTATGCTGATAGATGGAGAAAACATATACAGTTTGATGAAGGAGGAAAAATATTTTTGAAAGTAGCTCCTATCAAAGGTGTTATGCGATTTGGCGAAAAGGGAAAGTTGAAACCGAGATATATCGGACCATTTGATATCCTTAAACGAGTTGGAGATTTAGCTTATCAGCTAGCATTACCACCGAGTCTATCAACTGTGCACAATGTTTTTCACGTCTCTATGCTAAGAAAGTACGTTCACGATCCAAGTCACATCGTGAATTATAAGGATCTAACAATCAACAATGACTTAACTTATGAGGAAGCACCATGAAGCTGTTTTGAAACGCAAGATTCACCATTTGAGAAATAAAGATATTGCTCTGATCAAAGTACAGTGGAGACATCATGACAGAAATGAAGCTACTTGGGAGCGTGAAGAGGAGATTAGTGTCAAATACCAAGTTTTTCAATTCCAGGTAAGATATAAAATTTCGAGGACGAAATTTTATTTAAGGAGAGTAGAATGTGATAACCAAAAAATTAAATAAGGGTTAATTTAGGATTTAAAAAAATATAGAAATAAAAATAAAAATTAGCGTATAAATACATGATTAACCAACATATATTTTTCACAATTTTTTTAAATTCTCTACAATAGAAAAAGAAGTGATCGAGGACTAGGACTTTAATCGTTAAACTTTTCTACATTGAGTATATGCGATTATTAAGGTAGGAATTTCTATATTATTTGTCTGTATTTAATATTTCATGATTGTATTTTATTAATTGTAATATATGTCAAGAGGAAATAAATTCATATATGCTAGGGGCCATGAAAATGGTCCGGGATCAAAAGTTTGTTCGTGGTGAACCCGCAATGCTATATGCAGGAGCTGGCTAGTCAGAGGAAAAAGAGAAAATTAATGAATTTATTGTTGTAATTATGTGAATGCTTTTCATGTTATATTAAACATTGACAGATATATCCCTACTAAGCGAGATGAAGCTCACCCTTATTATTATTATTATCATGACTTTTAGGTTGAGGAATCCGACTAAAGATATGATGTTGTGGATGGTGGAATAAATTATGCTATTTTTATATTTTAAATAATTATGATCGGACTAAATTTTGTAGTTATGTCTTTAATTTTTATTTTCCAGTTTATGCTTGGAATAATTGTTGGATATTTAATTTGGAAGATGTAATATTATCATTATTATATTTTTTCCTTAAGAATTAAAAATTCTAAATCAACCTTTTGATAATTATTGGGATAACTTAAATTTATAAATTTGTGTTTTCGTAATAATATTTTTGGAGTACTTTAATTTCATAAAATTGGGTCGTTACACTGAGCTCGTGGTCTTTCGGAGGTTTAGGTGTTTTTGGTTTTTCGGCGATGGGCTGAGATTCGGATGGTCTGGGTCTGGGAATTTGATGGTGATACTAAAGAATAGACGGAAAAAAAGAAAACTTGTGGGAGTTCCTACCTTGGCAGTGTAAACGTGAAATTTGAGATTTTGAAAAATTCTTAAAATTGACGTGAGGTTCGTTGGGATTGAGGGTATTGATATATATATATATATATATATATATATCTGTATAAGCTTGAGAGTTCTTATGATATTAGGCCATGTATTAGGTTAAGCCTACTGGATATGCACAAATAAAATTCTTTTCTATCTGATAATGATTTTGTAAAACACGAGGATTCCCTTTTTTCTGATAAAATTCTGCAGCTTTTAAAATAAAATAAAATACACATATGAGCTTTAATAAAGCGAGCTCAATAAACAGGCCTATCAATATCATAATCACTGGGCTTACAATAATTAAGAAGAGAATTTCTATGTTGGACCAAAATTAAAATCATAAAAAGTCCAAAAAAATCACTAATCCAAAAATAAAATAATATGCGGGGTCTTACAATTCTATCCCTCTCAAACAAATTTCGTCCTTGAAATTCATTTATGTACCTTCATTAAAGAAACTGGGACATTGGATTTGATTTTCTCTTCTCGCTTACATGTTGCCTCATTTCTCTCATGTTTAATCCATTGTACTTTGATGAGAGCTACGTCCTTATTTCTAAGCTTGTGTACTTTTCGCTCCAAAATAGCTATAGACACTTCTTCATAAGACAGGTTTCTACCTATGTGTAGATCCTTGTAGTTAATAATATGGTTGGGGTCAAAAACATACTTCCTTAACATCGAGACGTGAAACACATTATGTACCCCGGACAAATCTGGTGGCAATGCTAAACGGTAAGCTAAGTCCCCAGTCCTTCCTAGTATCTCAAACGGCCGAATATAAGGCCGAGATACCGAGGAGAAGAGACTTCTCATTCAAATTTTTTCGGTAATTTCATTCTTGAGAAGGTTCGAATTTCTCATTCATGGAATTGATTGATCCTTTCGATGTACTCTTTCATTCTCTTCTGATATGCTGAATTATCCGCCCTCCACAACAGCATTTTTGCAAACAATGCTTTAAAGTACCGGACTTGCTCAGATCTCATAGCTGTCTGCTGCATAGCCCATTCCCTGATGCGCACAATAATCCCTCTTAAATCGGTTGTGAGGGTGGCATCACGATTGTCCGGGCGGAGGTCCAAAGATGCTTGATGGCGTTCCATTTTCTTAATCTCTTCACAGATAATCTTGAAAGCTTTCCGGAACTTAGCTGCGGAGGCGGACTCGGCTGCTGGCCATTCTGCATCAAAGTCAAAGTTCATTGGAACAATCGTATCCGTGGGGATGACTGGCTCTTCACGCACTGTATATTTCCTTAATTCCCTGGCAGATTCAGCTTCTAAGTCTGGCAATTCAATGGTGAAAGGGAATTATTCCTCAAAAACATCATCGCAAACAAAGGGGATCTCCGAGTCTCTTGCTTGCATCTCCTTCTCTTGTTCTGGATGAGTGGAATCAACTCTCGATGCCTTAGTTGCGGCAGCTTCATCGGAAGTGGTCACAGTTGTGGGAGCCTGTGATAGAGCTGTGAGAGTCGTTACTGCTGCAATTGTGAGAGCCTGCGCAGATGACTCGGTTCCAGCTGGGGCATTTGAGATGTTTTGCCCAGCTGACTGAGCCTCATCTGTCTCAACAGCTTCCTCGGTCACAGTGGGTTTTTCCAATTGAGGTATCTTGTCCTCAGATGTATCATCAGCTTCATCGGAGGATGATGAGACCTGTGGAGTTGGCTCATCATCAAAATTGAATCTTATAGGAGCTGTCTTTTCACTGACTTGGCTCTGAGATTTGTGAACGTCCTCTGAGATTTGGGTGGATTCTGCTTCATCTTCCGATCCCAAAAATGATGTGTCAATGTTTTCTTGGGATTCTTGAAGGGCACCAATGACTTCATCTGTGGCAACACCTTCGACCAGAGGAATGTTCTCAACAGCTACATCCTTATCCTTACCTAGGGAAGTCTCAACCTCCCCAAGGCCTTCAGTACCCTTAGCAGTCTCAACTGCAGTAGGGCCTTCTGCATTCCCTTCGACAGACTCAGCTGTCTTAGGGTCTTGGAAGATGGCATCCATAGGATTCTCAACCCCTTGGATTGCACTTTCATAGCCCACAGTGTTAACTCCCGGGGCTTCACCATCCTGTGCCTTGGCCGCCGCATCGTGATGTCGTTGGCCTTTAGAAGCGAGACATTTTAATTTGAGACAGACTTAATCGTCCGAGCCGTCAATGTCTCTGTTTGTGTTTGATTCTTTCTCACCATCGCCTCCAAACTCCATTAATGTGTCTCCCACATCAACCTCCAACCTAGCTGTGGTGGAGAGAGTTTCCCCCTCAGTTGGCACACCAGCTGAGTGACTGATTGTGGGGTCACTCTGCTCTAGAGACGCGGATTTGTCCATTGAGTGCTCAGTCGCTGGGGCAGGTGTGAGAACACCTTCTTCACGGGTTGGCTCAGCTTGGGTGCCCAACTTCCCAGCTTCATCGCCAGCTCCCTTGGAGCCATCCTCTGATTGCACGGGGGCGTGGCTGCAACAATGTCCGACGCAATTTGCTGCGCCACTCCCAAGGGATCAGTTTGCAGAAGATTTTGGGAGGACTCTCCTAGACCTTCCAATAAACTAGGTTCGTGCAGGATTCCTTCAAAGCCTGCTGCATGTCTGACTTCTCGGCTGCAGCAGCTGGATCCAAATCTTCATCGCTGTTTGAGAGCATATCAAGATGCGCGTGAGTATGCTCTAGAGAGCCTGTAAATTGGCACATCTTTGATTTCTCCAAGGCTTGGGCTTGCTCAGCAGCTCTATCCTTTTCTTCCTCTTTGAGCAATTTTCTTCATTTAGGGCAGATCAGACATCATTTACGCCTAGGAATCGAAGAAGCTCTTCTTCTTCTTCAATAAACACAGGGCGAGTAAACTGTACCCTTGAGTGATCCAACTTCCATGCTCTCCATTCTCTTAAGCGTCGTTGAATATCAGGATAAACTGGAGAATACAATATCACATCATCATCATCATCATCATCATCATCTTCCTCTCCTGTCTCCTGGATGGGGGCTAGGGGACCTTCCTCATCCTCAGTTGCAGCAACATAAGTTATAGGAGGGGAGACAACTCTTTCAACATTAGGCTCAGTTGTCTCAGCTGCTTCGCTTTCCTCAACTGTCTTCCTCACAGCCGGGTCTTCGACAGATCTCTGCTGATCATCATTAGCAGACTTCGCAGATACATCAATAACCTCAGGGGACTGCTCTTCCTAAGCATCAACTGTCTCAGTTTCTTTCTCTGGCTGAGTACCGGATTCAGCTGTCTTCTGCAGCTCAAATTGCTTGAACAACCTTCTCTTCTTGGGACGAACCAGTGGAACTTCTGGTTCAATCTCAGCAGATTCATCAGAAGTAGGGACTTGGGCAATCTTCTTAGAGGTAACTGCCTTTCTGGGCTTGGCAGTCCTCGTCATCTTTACGACTAGAGAAGGCATTTGAGGTTCCTTCTCTATTTCTGCTGCGGGGGCAAGAGTCTCAGCTGCGCGGGCAGGTGACTCGGCTGTCGAGGCAGGAGCTTTCTTTGGCTTGGCTGCGGGGGCAGGAGCAGGCTTGGATGCCGCAGCTCTCTTCTTTCGGGGGAGGGGTCTCAGCTGTGTCTTCAAAGGTCAGCTGATTCCCCCTCACTTGTATCGGCTTTCTTGGCATGAGCTCTCTTCTGGGCACCGAAGAGATTTGCCCTGAACATTTTCTTGTTCACGTGGAAAGGCTTGCCATGGCGAAGAACAATGCTCTTTACCCCCATAAGATGGCCAATCACAAGGCCATAGCCCAATGAGCATCCAAAGGACTCATCCTTCTTGAAGGTCCTGTTCAGCACATTCTGGCAGAGTTTACTGTAAACAATCTCAGCCCAGTTAACTTTGTTTCCTTGCATGATCACAGCCATCACGATTAGCTTAGTTTTGGACAGCTGATTGAAGCTTCCAAATTTCATGTTAATGCATTTCGAGACGATATCCATCAACTTGTGATAGTCGTCTTTCAACAGTTCCTTCTTGGCCGTGTAGACCATTTTCTCAGCATACTCAGGCTTGGCAACTTCCTTCCAAGCAGCAGCTAAGTCGACATCAGCCTCATAGATCTCCTTCAAGCCCTCCGAGGGCAACAAACAGTGCTCAGCAAGGTCTTTTGCACTGAGTTTTATGACCTTGCTGTGGATGGAAGATTTGATTTCGTCGTCCTACACTTCTGCGTTTACGTAGAACATAGCTACTTCTTCAAGGTATGTGTGAGAGTATTCCATCGTCAGAAAGCCCTTCAGATTGGACTTTTCCAACATCTCAGCTATCTTCTGAACCAGGGTTTCATCGACACCATGTTTGATCATCCCTTCAAAATCCACTGAGGCACCAATGTGGATTTGCTTTGAAAGCTTCACAAAATCATACTTTGGGGCCATTTTTAGACGTTTCTACTGACCGAAATATGAGAAACTTGCTTGAGAAGAACTAGGGTTCGCACAGGTTTCAGAGAGAAAAACACTTCCTTTGCTTGAAGATGAACAATTTGCGTGAGGAGAGAGAAATGCAAAGTTCCGTATATAAAGGTCGTGAAAGTACATATTCCGGATTTTGAAATTTTTGATCAAAATCAACGGCTAAGATTAGAACGTCAAAACCGCATTTAATTCCCCACATTAAATGCAACAACATTTATATCTAATCATATGGATTACTGTGCAGCTTTTACTGTGACTGTCATTATTACGCTGACGTCATCCTTAAAAACATTCCCCCTCAATTAAAACGATTGCGTTCTTGACACTTAGCTCATAAAGGATTCAGCTTATATCCAAAGTGACTTATCTCTGCTTCTCTCTTCTCATGAAGTAACTCATCTGTCAGCTAACTTGATACAGCTGACTTCACGATAAGGCTGTTTCACTTGGCTGAAATGTGAAACTTGCTCTTCTTTCATTTTCTCATCTTCTATCTCTGCTGATTGAGTCTTCTGAGTGTACTAACTCAGCTCAATTAACCCTAACTCATTCTTGAGTTCTTCAAATCTTGATTCACATAGAGGGTTTGTGAATATATCACCTAACTGTTTATCAGTTGAGATGTATTCCAAGGTGATGTCTTTCTTTTCAACACGATCTCTTATGAAATGATATCTGACATCAATGTGCTTTGTTCTTGAATGCAACACAGGATTCTGAGTGATTGGAATGGCACTAGTGTTATCACTCATAATTGGAATCTCTTTTTCTTCAATATCATAATCTCCCAGCTATTGTCTCATCCATAAGACTTGGGCACAACAACTACCCGCAGCTACGTACTCTGCTTCAGCTGTGGATGTGGAAATTGAATTTTGTTTCTTATTGAACCAAGAAACCAATCATTTCCAAGCATTTGACATGTACCAGAGGTACTCTTCCTGTCAACTCTACATCCAGCATAGTCTGAGTCTGAGTAACCAATCAGCTTGAATCTACATTCCTTTGGATACCATAAGCCAACATCCTGGCATCCCTTCAAATATCTTAGGATTCTCTTAGCTGCAGTCATGTGGCTTTCCTTTGGTGCAGATTGAAATCTTGCACATACACCTACTGCAAAGGTGATGTCTGTCCTGCTTGCTGTTAGATAGAGCAATGATCCAATGAGTGCTCTATATCTGGTTTGATCAACAACTTTGCCATCTGCATCCATGTCCATCTTGACTGAAGTATTCATTAGAATTTTCACAGAAGATTTCCCTTCCATACCAAATTTCTTCATCAAATCTCTGGTATATTTTGTTTGACTTATGAAGGTTCCATCCTTCATTTGCTTGACTTGAAGTCCTAGGAAGAAAGTCAGCTCTCCCATCATGATCATCTCAAATTTGCCTTGCATGAGGATTGAGAACTTGTCACAAAGCTCTTTATTTGTGTAACCAAAAATGATGTCATCCATATATATTTGAACAAGCAGTATACTCTCTCCATCTTGAATGCTGAAGAGTGTTCTGTCAACCTTGCCTTTGGTGAATCCATTGTCAGTTAGAAATTGAGACAATGTATCATACCATGCTCTTGGTGCTTGTTTCAATCCATATAATGCTTTCTTGAGCTTGTAGACTTTATCTCCAATAGTTTTCTGCTCAAAACATGGAGGTTGTTCAACATAAACATCTTCCTCTAACAGTCCATTTAGAAATGCACTCTTCAAATCCATTTGATACACAGTGAAGTTCTTATGTGCAGCATAAGCAAGAAACATCTTTATTGCTTTCAATCTTGCAACAAGAGCAAACGTTTCATCAAAATTTATACCCTCTTATTGGCAATACCCTTTGGCTACCAATCTTGCTTTGTTTCTTACAACAGATCCTTCCTCATTCATCTTGTTTCTGAAAACCCATTTGTGCCAATAACATTATGATGGGTTGGCCTCTGCACTAATTCCCATACTTTGTTTCTCTCAAATTGATTCAGCTCTTCTTGCATGGCTTGAATCCAATGTGTGTCATCCAAAGCTTGAGACACATCTTTAGGATCTATCTGGGAAACAAAACAAGTGAACATAGCTTCATGCTGTGCTCTGGATCTGGTTCTTATGCCATCTCTAACATCTCCAATAACTAACTCTGGTGGATGGTCTCTCAGCCGTCTCACATTAGGTTGGAGTAAGTCTACTGGATTCAGCCGTCTCGCAGCTGAGTTGTCTTGAACAACTCTTTCATTTTCATCCAGCTGTAGACTTTCCATCTGTCTTTGAGATTCAGCTATCTCATCTTCATCTGGGTTGATTGCTCTTACTTCAACTTCAACATAAGGAATCTTCTGCATAGTTGGCTGATTCATCTTATCAGCTATCTCTTCAATGCCTTCTCCATTTACATTAGGTTCATCAAATATCACATGGATAGACTCTTCTATAACCATAGTCCTCTTGTGTAGCACTCTATAGGCCTTACTCTCAGCTGAGTATCCAAAAAACATACCTTCATCAGCTTTAGCATCAGAAGCCTTTAAATTATCTTTGCCATTGTTATGGATGAAACATTTACATCCAAATATCCTAAAATATCCAACATTTGGCTTTCTCCCTGTCCAAATTTCATAGGGAGTCTTGGTCAGTTGCCTGTTGATCATGCATCTATTTTGAGTATAGCATGCTGTGTTAATGGGTTCAGCCCAAAATCTCTTAGGCAATCCAGCTTCAGCTGGTCCTTGCAGCTTCCTTGAGGGTTCTATTCCTTCTTTCAACCACTCCATTCTGCTGTGGAGTTCTTGCAGCTGATAACTCATGAGCAATTCCATTTTCAACACAATATTGAGTTATTATCCCATTGACAAACTCAGTTCCTCTGTCAGATCTTATTTTTATAATGGTTTGGCTCTTTTCATTTTGAACTCTTTTCATCAGCTGAGGTTACTTCTGCAAAGTTTCCTTCTTTTTACACATGAAGATTGTCCATGTATATCTTGAATAGTCATCTACCACCACTAAAGTGTATTTCTTTCCTCTTATGCTGGCTGGCTCAACTGGACCAAATAAATCCATATGTAACAAATGTAATATCCTTGTTGAAGAAGGACTTGGTTTATCCTTGAATGAAGACTTTATTTGCTTTCCCATCTCGCATGCATCACATACACTTTCTTTCTTGTATACAGAGTCTGGCAATCCTTCTACAAGATGACTCCTTGCAATCTTGTTGATTGTCTTGAAATTCAGATGACTCAGTTTTTTGTGCCACAACCAACTTGATTCGACTGTACTCTTTGCTAGTAGACAAGTGCTTGGTGTAGCAGTAGACCAATATACCACATACATATTCTTCTGTCTTGATCCTTGCAACACTATTTCATTTGATTCAACATCTTTGATCTGGCACACTCCCATGTTGAATACATTGTAGCCTTTATCATAGAGTTGGCTGATGCTTAACAGGTTGAAGTTGATGCCTTCAACATAAGAAACATCTGGGATTTCCAATCCATTCTTCATGATAGATCATGTGCCTTTGATTTCCCCTGGAGCTTCATTTCCTCCAAGTATGACTTTTGCACCTCTAATCTCCTTGAATCGTGACAGGTTTTTCTTGTTTCCTGTCATATGTCTGGAACAACAACTACCCATGTACCAGGTTCCTTGGCACTCAGCTGTTCCTTGAACCTGTAATCAAGGAAATCAGTTTTTAGGTACCCATACTTGCCTGGGTACCTAAAAACTGATTTCCTTGAACCTGCAACCAAGGAAATCAGTTTTTAGGTACCCATACTTGCCATCTATTAGTGCCATAATCATAGTGCACATTAGCAAATTGCTTGGGGGTTTTAGGTTCATACAACTGTCTCTTTTGTCTGTATGCTGATAATAGCTCTTTAGCCTTTGGAATGACCTTTGCCGAGGTTTAGGTCTTTGCCATCTTGGCTTGTATTCCATAGGTTTTTGCTGATGTTTCACGTTATTCCAATCAACATAGTTTGGATAGTTTCTACCATTCCCAACATGTGTGTTTTTCTCGATGAAATTTGGGGTTTACGGTAGCTGTTTGCTTTTCACAGAGTATTTTCTATTTGGAGTTTGCTGAGGAACTCGGCTGGATTTCTTCTCAGCTGTCCTCTCAGCATACTCAACTGGCTATTTTTCTTTTCCTTTGTATCCAATGCCTATTTGTTTGTGATTGTGCTTTGGAGTAAATGTGGGTTCAACATTTGGTGTTTTGGATTTTTGAGATGCTTCATTGCTTGAAGATCCTTTTTGCATAATCACTCTTGGAGTTTGACTGTGCACAAAGGAATTAAATCCTATGCCTGTCTTATCTCCCCATTCTTTTTGACTCATAATAAGATCATCCAATGATTTGGATGCCTTTGTAAATGAGGCAATCACATTTTTGAGATCTTTTTCCCTGAAGACTTTTCTATCTTCCTCATTCCTATATTTGTTCACTGGTGGATAGGAATAGTCAACTGCAAAATTGTCCTGGTTGTCTGCAGTTCCAACACAGGTTCTCAGCTCTTTGATCAGCTCTTTCTGTTCTTGGATTATCATCTCTCGGATATTCAACCCTTTGATGTTCAGCTCTCTTGGGTGGCCTGTCTTCCCTTGACTTGGAAGGAGCTGAATGTCTTCTGCAGGTCTCACCCTTATTTCTTTTATAGTTCTTATTGAAGAACTTGTTGAATCTTTTGACCATCAGGGCAATTTCCTCATTGTCTGTGGCTTCCTTAGGTTCATCTCTCTTTCCATTATTAGCCATCAGTGCAGCTGTCTTGGGTACATCTGTCTCCTCTTGCTCTTTCCTTCTCAGCTCAAACTCATAGGCCTTGAGATCTGAGAATAGCTCATGATTGGATGTTTTTGAGAGATCCATTGAATGTCTCAGAGCCATAACCTTTATTTCCCATTCAGCTGGGAGGCTTCTCAAGATCTTCATACACATTTCCTTTTGTGTATATTCCTTTCCAAGAGCTAAAAGCTCATTTATGATTTCAGTGAATCTGGCAACCAGCTGATCCAAGGTTTCACCTGAAAGCATTTTGAAATTTTCAAATTTTTGAACGGCAACAATTAATTAATTTTCTTTAATTTGTTCTGATCCTCCACAAATTAAAGTCAGTTTATCCCAAATCTCTTTTGTAGATTTGCAAGTTTTAATTTGTTGAACATGGGTTTGTCCAACGTCTTGTAGAGTATATCCTTGGCCACATTGTCCAGGTTGTATCTCTTCATGTCCTCATTAGTCCACTCAGTCCTTGGTTTTTCAACCATGGCTGGTCTTGCTTCAGCAACAACTTCTTCTCATTCAGCTGCGGCTGCTCTTCTTTCAGCCGTGTTCTCTTTGAGTATTTGCAGTGGCCCATCCTCTATCACAAGCCACATTTCATCATGTAATGCAGATAGATGAGCATGCATGCGGATTTTCCAATCATCAAATTCTTCAATAGTGAACATAGGAATGCGTGTCAGATTTGCTTCCACGATAATAACTTTGCTTAAAAATGAAAGACTTTGAAGCACAAGTGTTTAAAATGTTTCTTGAAAAGATAGAGATCTAGTTCAGTAACCAGTGCGGAAGGCTCAATGAACCAACCACTCTGATACCACTTGTAGCTCCCAAGGGGTGTGAAGTAAGGTTTAGAAGGGGAGGGGGGTTGAATAAACCTTACTAAATTTTCGATTTAGTCCTTTTAAAATATTTCAACAGAGTTGACTCAAACAGTTATGTTCTTGATGGACAGCTAAGTTTGCTTTTCAGCTAAGTTACCCACTCAACAGACTTGATAGAGCTGTTGATAGTATAACTTGGCTGCTCTAGCCAAATACTTAACTTGGCTGATTGGTTTTAACAGCGGAAGACTTAACACCCTTAGATTTATTTTAAGCTTGATTTAAACACTTGATTCTTAGCACTTAGTTGTTTTTCAATTGGATAGCAAATATGATTCTAACAGCAGATTAATGTAAATATGCAGGAAAGTAAATTTGTTGAAAGTAAACAACACAAACATTTTATAGAGGTTCGAAGATGGGGTAATTCTTCTAATCCTCTCTTCTCCAACTCCTGGAGGAATCCACTATGTAACAGATCAGTTTACAAAGTGGTGAACAGTCTGGAGAGAGCCTTGATCACACAGCTGGCTTCTCTTGCAACTCAGCTTCTTCACAGGGCAGCTGCCTTGCTACTTCAGCTCACTTCTCAAGTTCTTGGATTTGATCACGAAGCCCTCCAACAAACTTGATAATTGTTCGACCTGGAACCTTTCTATAATCCTATCTAGGAAAGTAGACCCCTTTGATTTGTTCAAAAGTTTCCTCTTCAACAGATTTGAAGTTGTCTTTTCTTCACAACTTGTGTTGTATCGATTTTCTTCGAGTTTTAGGCTTGAGGAATTGCTTGAATGTTTATGAGAATATTGCAAGTTAAATGCTTGAATATTGCTTGCTTGTTCGTGGTTCAGGTAACCTCTTCTCAATAATGCTTGAAATTTTGCCCGTTGAAGAGATAGGCTAATTTCAAATATCACTTTTGTTCATTAGCTTGTCTTGTTTGCAGTCCTTGATGTTGACATTTCCTCGTATTAAATGTCTTTGTAGCTTTGCAGGTGCCTGACACAAGGTGCAGTGTTTCCCATTGGCTTCTTCCTTTTGAATATTTCTGGGACAAACACTTTAGACCTGACAGCTTTGACATATTACTATATTGAGTAATATTCTTGACTTTAATCAACGCATCAAAGTCAATTGTCTTGACTAGACTGCTGTCTTTACCCCAGGTGACTTGAGTCGGCTCCAGTCATTGGATAACTCATCTGTCACTTCAACTTGAGACTTGGCTTCTTGAGTTGACTTGACTGACACTTCTCACAGCTGTTCCTCAGCCGACACTCCTTCAGTCGAGTCCTTGACTTCCTTCTTGGCCATACTCAGCTCACACACAACAGAGTCTTCAATCCAGTCCGCAGTTGACTTCTTGTATTTCTTGGCATAGCTTACTTGACTCAACTTTTCCAGCCCTATCTATTACAATACAAATTACAAGGAAAATGGGGTGCCAACTTCCTAGATTAAGTTTTACATGGTATCATCAAAATCTACTCAATAAATTTCCTAACACATAGCCAAGTTTGTTCTGGACAGGCCAATCACCACCTTATAGTTGAGTATGTTTTGAACCAACTTATCAAAAATATATTCACTCAAGTTGACATCCATTTATTCCAGAATTGCAATAATCACCATCATCTCGGTATTAGACAACCAGTTGTAAGACCCAAGATTTATGTCTATACATTTGAGCATTATGTCCATCAGCTTGTCATACTCCTCCTGAATCACAAATTTAAACTTCTTCATCTAACAGTTTATTTAGAAAAGCACTCTTCACATCCATTTGATAGACTGTGTAGTTTTTGTGTGATGTATAAGCTAGAAACATCCCGATGCTTCTAATCTAGCAATAGGTGCAAATGCTTCACCAAAATCAATACATTCATCTTGGCAATACCCTTTGGCTACCAATCTTTCTTCGTTCCTCACAACAATGCCATCTTTATTTCTCTTATTTCTGAAAACCCATTTTTTTCCCAATAATATGTTGATGTCCTGGCCTTTGAATCAACTCCCACACATTGTTTCTCTCAAACTGATTCAATTGTTTTTCTGTAGATAAAATCTAAAGTGTGTCTTTAAGAGAATCAGGCACATCTTTTGGTTCTATTTGAGAAATGAAACATGCAAACATGCTTCATGTTGAACTCTTGACCTTGTTCTTACTCCTTCCCTAACATCTCCAATAATGAGCTCAAGTGGATGGTCTCTTAGTCATCTCACATTAGGTTGGAGTGGGTCAGTTGGGTTGATTTGATTATCAGTTAAGTCCTCCGAAAAAGTCACTCATTGATCAGTTGCTTCTCTTCCACTTCCTTTTGATATTCAGTTGTCCCATCTTTTTCTACATCGATTCTTCTAGAAATTATCTCAATGTAAGAACTCTTCTGCTTAGTCTGTTGATTCTTCTTATCAGCTAGGTCATCAATGTATTCTGGACTTCTATTTGGCTCATCCAATACAACATATATTGTAACGACTCAATTTTATGAAATTAAAGTACTCTAAAATATTATTATGAAAATCATGAGAATAATAGGGTTGAGCTTCATCTCGCTCAGTAGGGATATATCATCCAATATTTAACATAACATGAAAATCATTCATATAATTACAACAATAAATTCATTAATTTCCTCTTTTTTCTCTGACTGGCCAGTTACTGTATATAGTATTGCGGGTTCACCTCGAAGATACGTTTGATCCCAAACCCTTTTCATGGCCCTTAGCTTATATGAATTTATTTTCTCTTGACATATATTGCAATCAATGAAGTATAATCATGGAACATTAAATAAAGACAAATACTATAAAAATACCTACCTTAATAATCGCAGATATTTGATGTAGAAAAATGAACAATAAAATCCTAGTCCTCGACCCCTTCGTTTTCTACATTGAATAAAATTATATAACTAATATGTGATTTTAATAAATCGAACTAACTAATGAAATAATTTGTAAAAATAAAATATTAAAAGAAGCTTATGAATTGGGATTATATATATATATATATATACACACATAGGCAACTTGAATAATAAGTAGAAAAAATATCATTACCTTACAATTATTTAAAATTTGGTGTAAATTTGAGGATGAAGTTATATATATTTATAGTAATTAATATTAACCCCTAATTACTCTAAAATAACCCCTAAACTAAACCTCTAAACTAACCCCTAACTAACCCATAACATAACCCCTATACTAACCTCTAATCAAATCATTAATTAACAAAAATGGATTATCACATTCTACTCTCCTTAAGTATAATCTCGTCCTCGAAATTTGATACATTACCTGGAATTGAAAAACTTGGGTACTTGACACGAATCTCCTCTTTACGCTCCCAAGTAGCTTCATTTGTGCCATGACGTCTCCATTGTATTTTGATCAGAGCAATATCTTTATTTTTCAAATGGTGAATCTTGCATTCCAAAACAGCTTTTGGTGCTTCCTCATAAGTTAAGTCATTGTTGATTGTCAGATCCTTATAGTTCACGATGTGACTTGGATCATGAACATACTTTCTTAGCAAAGAGATGTGAAAAATATTGTGCACACTTGATACACTCGGAGGTAATGCTAGCTGATAAGCAAAATCTCCAACTCGTTTAAGAATTTCAAATGGTCTGATATATCTCAATTTGAACTTTCCCTTTTTGCCAAATCGAATAACACCTTTAAAAGGAGCTCATAAATACTTTTTCTCCTTCATCAAATTGTATATGTTTTCTTCATCTATCAACATATGACTTTTGTCTATCTTGAGCCATCTTGATTCGATCTTGTATCATAGTTATTTTCTCAACAGTTTGCCGAATTAATTCAGGCCCCAAAATGTTTCTTTCACCAACTTCGCTCCAATATAATGGTGATCTACACTTTCTTCCGTACAACGCCTCGATGGAGCCATCCCAATAGTCGCTTGATAACTGTTGTTATAAGCGAATTCTACCAAGGGTAGTAATATTTCCCAATTACTTCCTAAGTCAAGCACACATGCTCTTAATATATCTTCTAATATTTGTATAGTTCTTTCAGATTGTTCATCTGTTTGCGGGTGATAAGCCGTACTAAAGTTTAGCTTTGTTTCCAAGGCACTTTGTAGGCTTTTCCAAAACTTAGAAGTAAAATGCGTATCTCTGTCTGAAACAATTGACACAGGAACTGCATGAAGTCTCACTATCTTCTCAATATAAATTTGTGCTATCGCTCCATATTGAACGTCATCTTAACGGGTAAGAAATGAGCTGACTTTTTTAACTGATCTACTACACCCCAAAAAACCTTATTTCCCTTGACTGATGGTGGAAGCCCTACCACAAAATCCATAGTTATGTGTTCCCATTTCCATTCTGGAATATCAAGTGGTTTGAGTACACCAGATGGTCTTTGGTGTTCGGCTTTAACTTGCTGACAAGTCAAACATTTTTCCACAAAAGTTCCAATATCTATTTTCATACTTAGCCACCAAAATAACTCTCTTATCAACTGCTCTTGCTCCGTGAGCAAACAAGTCGCTCACCCTTGGTCTCACAGTTTAAACCGTAGTTAGGGTAATTACCTTATGTTCAATACAACCAAACTCTTAAATAAGGAAACCTTACATGCTCAAAATGTAATTTACAGAAATCCTAAGTTCAAATCTCATTAGGGAAAATCCATCTCAAATCAAAATTTATTTCTGTATTCAATACATTAACCCTTAGTAGGAGAACTTTTCATCAAATAACTAACCTTATTGGTTGTCAACCCACAACTACAATAATCAAATCTTATTGAGAAAACCTTATATTTCAATATTCCCAAATACTCAAAATGTAATTAGGAAAAACCATTCACTAAAATACACGGGATAACCCTATATTCAAATAACTCAAATCCTTTAAGGGAAAATCTTACATTCAATGATTCAAATCTTATAGGGCAAAATCTTGTGTTCAATATCTCATACCTCATTGGAAAAAAGGGTATATTCAATAACTCAAACCTTATAGAGTAAACCATATAGTCAAACATTAATCAAGAAAAACACTATAATCATTAGTTCAGCTATAACTGGGTAAACCTTATCACCTTCATTTGAGAATAAGCCTATAGCACAGTAATCGTCCAACTCAGCAATAACAATCTAATTTACATAAACACATAAATCATTATAAGCTTTAGGCGACAAGCCTCGTAATTAAACATGAAAATTAATAGCAATAGCTTATCAAAAATTCCGTACGAGGCTAATTATATCACTTGTCTGTTTAACTTGGATTGTAGTAAAGTCATTTCTAGGCCTCCATCAAAACAAACCTAGACTTGAGCCCTGTATCATAGGGTTAGTAAAAACTTAATCAAATTCATTGTACAACTAAAATCAAGAGATTATCCTTTTGCATTTATCGACTTAATAGTTCCCATATGTTTCTCATAATCCAAATCAGGACGTGTAATCCTAAAGAAAAAATAAAATCTTATTAATAATAATAATAATAATTCTCGAATAACCGAGGTTAATGCTTAAAACAAATAAAAGTCAACAACCAGAACTTAACTAACAATAATGATTAAAGAACTAACGTAAAGCTAATGGCGATTAGCCAATCATCTCTAACTATAGATAATATATCTCACTCCTCATCTCTATCAATGATAATGGTTCTATTAATCAATCCATAAAGTTTACAAGACACTGAGTCTTCTAAAACTTCGAATCTTTCTCAAGTTCCCCTTCCTGGACTCTTTTTTTTTTTTTTTTTTAAGGAATACAAGATTTCTATTCATCTAACATATAAACTGGTATTATATTTCTAAAGCAGAATATAGTAACATGAAATCATAATAAAATACATCATAACATAAATAAGCATAATGATACAATTGTATAATGTAACTTGCATTGAAAATTCTCATACCTTGAGGAGATCGACAAGATATGATGGGTGTGGATATTATTACACCATTTTATATTATACAAAGTTTGATTTTTCTTTAATTTATCTTAAGAAAAACTATACATTTTAGTTTTTTTTTTTTTAACAAGCCTACAGAAACGTAGACCTACTCTGATACCACTTGTAACGATCCAATTTTATGAAATTAAATTACTCTAAAATATTATTATGAAAACACGAATTTATAAATTAAAGTAATCCCAATAATAATCAAAAAGTCGATTTAAATTTTTAATTCTTAAAAAAAATATAGTGATAATAATAATAACAACAACAACAACAATAATAATAATAATAATAATAATAATAATAATAATAATAACAACAATAATAATAATATTACATCTTCCAAATTAAATAATCCAACAATTATCCCAAGCATAAACTGGAAACAAATTTAAAGACATAAATCCAAAATTTAGTCCGATCATAATTATTTAAAATATAAATATAGCATGATTGATTCCACCACACACAACATCATATCTCCAGCCGGATTCCTCAACCTAAAAGTCATGATAATAATAGGGGTGAGCTTCATCTTGCTCAGTAGGGATATACCTATCAATATTTGATATAAAATGAAAATCATTCACATAATTACAACAATAAATTCATTAATGTCATCTTTTTCCTCTGACTAGCCAGTTACTGCATATAGCATTGCAGGTTCACCCGAAGATACGTTTGATCCCGGACCCTTTTCATGGCCCCTAGCTTATATGAATTTATTTTCTCTTGACATATATTGCAATCAATGAAGTATAATCATGGAACATTAAATAAAGACGAATACTGTAAAAATCCCTACCTTAATAATCGCAGATATTTGATGTAAAAAATGAACAATAAAATCCTAGTTCTCGACCCCTTCGTTTTCTACATTAAATAAAATTATATAATTAATATATGATTTTAATAAATCGAACTAATTAATGAAATAATTTGTAAAAATAAAATATTTAAAGAAGCTTGTGAATTGAGAACTATATATATATACACACACACACATTGGAAACTTGAATAATAAGTAGAAAAAATATCATTACCTTATAATTATTTGAAATTTGGTGTAAATTGGAGGATGAATTTATACATATTATAGTAATCAATATTAACCCCTAATTACTCTAAAATAACCCCTAACTAAACCTTTAAACTAACCCCTAACATAACCCCTATACTAACCTCTAATCAAATCATTAATTAAAAAAAATGGATTATCACATATATTGACTCTTCTGTGACTATAGTTCTCTTATTCAGAACTCTAAATGTTTTACTTTCAGATGAGTATCCAAGAAACATTCCTTTATCCGCTTTGGCATCAAATGCTTTCAACTGATCTTTTCCATTGCGGTGCACAAAGCATTTATTTCAAAACAAATATGGAAATATCCAACAGTTGGTTCCTTCATGTACAAATTTCATAGGGCGTCTTCGACTGTTGTCTATTGATCACACATCCGTTTTGAGTATAATAAGTTGTGTTAACAGCTCTAGTTCAAAATATCTTTGGCAAACTAGTTTTAGCTAACATGGTTCTTCTAGCTTCCTTGAGTGTTATGTTCCTTCTTTTAGCTACTCCATTATACTGTGGAGTCCTTGCAATTGATAGTTCATGAGAGATTTTATTTTTTTTGCATTACTAAGTTATTATCCCATTGACAAACTCGTTTCCTCTTTCTGATATGACCCTGGTGATGGATTGACTCATCTTATTATGAACCTTCTTCATTAGCCGGGGCAGCGTTTTAAAAGTTTCTTTTTTTTTCACACATAAAGACAGTCCATGTGTATCTTGAGTAGTCATCCAGTACTACTAAGGTACACTAATTTCCACTTATATTTGCCGAATCCACAGGACCAAAAAGTTCCATATGCAACATGTGCAAAATCCTTGTTGATGAAGGATTTGTTTTCTCTGTGAAGGATATTTGATTTGTTTCCCTTTCTGACATGCATCACATATTATATCCCTATTGTACACTGAATCAACTCCACCTTCTACCAGATGACTTCTTGCAAGCTTGTTCATTGTTTTAAAATTTAGATTACCCAACTTCTTGTGTCATATCTAGCTGGCTTTAGCAGTGCTCTTGGTAATTAGGCAAGTGTTTGGTGTTGCAGTAGATCAATCTACAACATATATATTCTTTTTCTTATCCCTAACATGACAACTTTATTAGATTTTATCTTTGATTTGGCATCTTCCCTTACTGAATCCAACTATGTATTCTTTATCACACAATTTACTGATTCTTAACAGATTGAAGTTGTTGGGAAATTTATGTAAGTCCAAGCGGCTACGATAATCTAGAGGGGGGGTGAATAGATTATCGCCATCTTTTCGATTTTACCCTCTTTTTAGAACCGAATGCTCAAAGACAATAATAAAGGTGCGGAATGTAAACAACACACGTCGATTTAAAGAGGTTCAACCCACCTAGGGCCTAATCCTCTACCACCCCAGTATATCCGGGATGGATTTCAAAAAGAAAAAGAATTTTATTAATTACCAAAATTAATACAACACCAACTTACAATACCGTAAAGAGCACCACACTCTTCTTCAACGCCATTTTTGAGATTACCACAATCTCTTCTTTGAAGATTACCACAATCGTCCTTCAACGGCACCTTGTGAAGATTACCACAATCTTCAGCCTTGAAGAATACCAAATTCTTCAACACCTCAATAAGAAGATCACCACAATCTTCTTGCACCTATCACCTAGATCATCCAAGTATGTTCTTACCACAAGAACACTCACAAGGATATTTTGTGTTTGAATGATAACCAAAAATCAAGATTACAACTCAATAAGGAATATTACAATTTGAGTGAAATGTGTAATCATGAATAGCCTAGACCTCAAAGATGTGAAAGTGCAGCTAGGCAAATATATAACAAGAATAATAACAATGAAGAACAAATGTTTGCTTGAAGTGTATCTTGTTGTATTGTATCTCAATTGTTGTCTTTGGTTGCTCCAAAACTTCCTCTATTTATAGGAGATGATTGATCAAGCATAGGCTCCTCTTGGGGATTGAAAATCTACAGAAAAATACAATTAAAATCAAGAATATAGTTGTTAGAAATCAATCCCACATTTTAAGGAAATTTGTCTGCTGTCAAACGGTCATATTTTTGCTGTCAAAGCACAGGGCGACCGGTCGCACAGAAATAAAAGTTTGAAACGTAACACAGGAAAATTACATAGGGCGACCTGTCGACGTAGGGTTCGACCGGTCGTCCCCCATCTCAACCGGTCCCCCTCAATAGGTTTGAGAAGAAAAAATCGTTCTGTTTCAACCAAGAACTTGCAGGTACCGGTCGCCCAGGACCGGTCGACGCCCAGGACCGGTCGACGCCCAGGGCAACCGGTCGACCTGCATGATTTTTCTTCCGTCTCATTTTCTGTTTCAAAAATCATCTTCAGGTACGGGTTGCCCAATAGGGCGACCGGTCGACCACGAGACAGAAATGTTGTCCAATTTTTGTCGAAAATAAAACTCAAGAAATACTCCGAAAATTTAGTAAAAACATTTTAAACCAATCGGAAGTATTTAGACAACATTTAGAAACCTTGTTTTGAAGTAAAAACATATAAACATAAAATCATTAGAAGTGTTGTCCAATTTTATCTAAAGTAAAACTTGAAGAAATACTCCGGAAAATATTAAAACCATTTTAAATCATTTAGGAGTATTTGGACAACAATTAAAAATATTGTGTTGGTGTAAAAATAAAATCATCAAAATTAAGATAAAAACATGTATCAAACAATCTCCCCCTTTTTGATGATTACAAACCAAAACAATTTTTACACAAAATAGAAGAACAATTTTAGAAATGATTTTCCGGTAAAAACATTTAACCGTTTGGAAGCAACCAAAATTTCCAAAATATAAAAGCAACCAAGTAGGGAAGTAAATATATTTAGTAATAAGCACAAGCTCCCTCTATCAACAAGCACATCAAGAATAATGTAAAAGCAATTATCCATAAGCTAAAAGCTTAGCTTTTACATTTTGTTCAAGAGCTTATAAGCTCCCCCTGTCACAAAACACCATTAGACAAGTATAGACAAGTATATAAGTCCATCAAGCAACAATTGGACTAAAAAAGATCATAACTTATGGATTTTATGAGCCAATAGCTTATAGCTTTTATAACAAGCTTTTTTGAGCTAATGAGCCATTTTCCTGTTTCTACCCCTTTGGAATCATCAAAAAGAATGTTAGAATGATAAAAATATCATTCAAGTTTATCAAAGTGCGCCAACAATACGTTTTATCAACCATGAAAGAATTAAGCTTAGAATCCAAAAAATGGGAGAAATGTATCATAAGAAATCCATAAGCTCATTTGTTAGCTAAAAATATGATCTCAAAAAGATTTTAAGACTATGGAAAATAAGAGAATCATGTATTTTCATTAAAGCATTATAACGAACACTTGGCGGGCGTCAATAATTTGAAAAAGATATATATAGCCCTTGTAAATGAAATCAAGCCAAGTTGTTCATACCATCACCAAAAGCAATTTTCAACATGTACCCAACAAATAATAGGCATAAACAAAGTAGAATTCTCAAGGGTTCAACCCAATTGAGATAATTTTAGCCAAAAATATCAAGGCATTACAAATGCCATCAAGCATCACAGATGATTATGTTGGCCAATCCACTTATAGGTTTGTTAATTAATGCGCCACTGCTTCAGGTTTCTTTTTAGGCGCCTTATGTTTCCTGGGGGGTACTCTTTTTCCTTCCAAGGGTTTTTCCCACAAGGGTGGGTTTTACCTTGGAAGGTTTTAACGAGGCCCCAACCATTCAGCCATTTGGTCGGCTTGTGACCACTGCGTACTTTGGTTGTTGACTTTATTTCCAGGCTTTCAATTGGTTACCTGATCTGCCTGTGATCAGGATTACTCTCTTTTCATTTTTATATATTCATGATTATTAAAAAAAAAAATGCCATCAAGCAAAAAATAAAGAGCCATCAAGTGATACATGTCATGCCTCAACCAATACATATAAAACATTACAAATGTCCCAAAATATCTATCTAAGCAAAATGATCAAAGCATCTCAAATGCATCTAAGCAAAAATTAAAAAGAAGCACTTTTACCATCAAGTACTTCATACCAACATCAAACAATGCTAAATTAGAGTATTTTTACCATCAAATACTCCATCAATATCATGATCATCCATAAGTCATTATCAACTTGCAATTTTAACCCTTTCAAGAAAACAAGCAAATCTCATTAGTACGAAAGAGTTTTACAAAAAGTTCATAAAAATACAAAGTAACATGAACAAGAAGGAAAATGCTAGAAAGTAAAGAGGTGGGGACATCATTCTTCGTCCGAAGAGAAGCAAGATTCGGGAATAAAGTCTTTGATGAATTTCTTCAACTTGCCGATTGATTTTTGCATTTTGGAGGTCTTTTGCTCCAAAGCCTCATACCTCGCCTCATGAAAAGCTCTTAAATCATCAAACTCGGCTTGGGTGTACCTCCTAGGCGGTTGAGCATCGGTATTACCCTCCGGATTGCTCGGTTCGCCTTCTTCCGCCAATCTCGCGGCCTCGGCATCATCAAAGAAGTCGTTTGGATCGGGGGAATCTTGACCTCTTCCTCTAGCCATTTTAGTTGGTCGGATGTCCATATTCTTGCGCATAGTGACCATTTGGGAGATGTTATCAATGTCAAAGTCATTTTGAAATACCTCCGAGTTACACTCCGACGAAAGTAGTCCCGATTGTATAAGAAGTTTACAAATCCAATTTCCCATAACCAACTTCTTATTACCTTGAGTGAAGGACTCGATAAGACATTGAATAAGTATGGCGCCAAAGTTAAGCGGTTCCCTCCTAGCAATCTTATAAGTCAAAAAATAATCCATGTTGCTAGGCATTTTACCCGCCTTTCCACAAATACAGTAGGCGACAATAACAGATAGAATACGGTGCTCAAGTGTCATCGCCAACAGAGAATATTTTGGCCAAATCCCCAAATATGTCTTAACTTATTTCATAGACACCCCCAACATTTCATCATTCCAAGTACCACAAGAGAAATAGTCCCAACCACCTTCTCTAACATGTAAAAGCCGACAAATATCATTCGGAGTCCACCTAAAAATGACGACCCCTTAAAAACGAATTAACGGCAATTGGCTTCCTTTGATCATCATATTGCACCCACATATTAGCATAAAAGAGTTGGATAATATCATCATCATATAAGACATAAGCATGCTCCCATAAAAACATCCAACCTTGCTCCTCAAAAAATCCTCTAATAGTAGGATATTCATTTGTAAATGAATTAAAACGACACATTTTAGTCCGAGCGATCGATTTTCCTCCCATTCCCGAATCTTCATAGTACCATTCCGCATATTTATTGATGAAATTAAGAACATTATGAGAATGATGAGCTTGAGTAATAAAAGATTTCTTACTTTTCGCCCAACGGAAATTTTGGAGCGAAATTGTTCCGCGGAGCTCAGTAATTTGGGCCCGAGAGAGTATGGGATTTTGAACATCATCACCTTCTTGAGCCACATTTCTCTGGGTAGCTCGAATATCCCTTTGTTCGGCTTCTTCTTGCCGATTTCTTGAAGAACCCTCTCCGCACCTTCTACGCTTGGAGATGGGATTTCGACTGGTAGAATTTCTTGGAGGAGCCATATATGTAAGATTCTTGCAAAAATGAGAAGATTAGCAACAAGAATCGTGAAAAATGATGAAGAATTGAAGAACTTATGAAAAAGGGGATGATTTTCGCTGTTTAAAGGTTTGGAGAATTTTGTGCGTCTGTTTCGAAAGTGAAGAGCAGAACGTTTTTAACTTGGAAAATTTCCCTGGGCGACCGGTCGAGGTGGGGTGCGACCGGTCGACGTGCAGGGCGACCGGTCGCCCTTGCCTTGACCGTCCCAGTGCAATTTTTCATTCTCCAGGTTTTTTAAAAATTCGGTTTTTCTCCCCAAAAGTTTTAAAACTTTGCAAATAGATAATTTTGAACCAAGTCCAACAAATACGAGTTTCGGGAAAACATATATTCGAGAAAATCGAGACTTAACGAGTAGTGCCCAAAAAAAAATTTGCAAAATCATTTAGGAGAACTTAAGGTGCATAAGCATGATATCGAGTTCTAATGAAAATACGAGTGAACATACCTCGATGGTTTAAGAAACTTGATGACGAAATAGCCAATGAATATGAGATATATATCCTACACAATTCTTAAACAAAATTTGCACTAAAGCACAAGTGTAGGCAAGTAATAGGAGATATCAAGAAAATACTTATGCTATAAAAATACATAAGAGATAATAAACCACATAAGTCTAATTAAATGCACAAGAGTTTTAGAAATATCATGCAAGGTCTTCTTATAAAAAATTTGAAACTCACAAATATATTGAAGACCAAAAAAAATAATTAAAACTCATTTACAATAAAAACATGCATACTACAAAATAAAATGCATATTTAAATGGGGAGATACGGTTTACCAATTACGCCATTTCCATGGGTTGTGTCGTTCCCATTGTTGATGATATCTTCCCCTTTGAGGATCATTTTGTTGATGATGACTTCTCCAATTTCTCCATTTCCAAACATTGTGGCTTTCCCATTTTTGAAAATGTCTTTCTCTTGGAAAATCATCTTGTTGATGTTGTTTTTTCCATTTCCAAGGATTATGTTCTTCCCATTTTTGATTATTTCCTCTTCTTGGAAAGTGACTTTGTTGAAAATGTTTTCTTCTTTCATCAAATGAATTGATCATTTGATGTCTTCTTTGCGGTATGAATTTTCTCCGATTGTTATTCCGTTGGGTACCTAATAAAACATTATTTTGTGGTACCCTCAAGTGCTTGGGTCCTTTAGGATTAGCTTTGGGACTTTTAGGTCTCCAACAATAATTAGAGCTATTTCTAGCCCGACAAGTATTAATCGTATGACCCTTTTTACCGCAATAAAAGCAAGTAATAATTCTAGAAGCATAATGACCAACATGCTTAGTGACTTGATTCTTTTTCATATGATTGACAACATTAAGCTTATGATCAAGTTCACTAATCAAATTATCACAACCATTTTCATTTACAACATTAGGCAATTCATTGGTACTCAAGTTGGATTTTGATAAATCATTTTTCAAGCAATTAATATCATCAACAAGAGTACTATTTTCTTTTTCAAGGTTTCTAACCTTGTCAAGTGTGGTGGTGTGAGCCATGATAGTGATTCATAGGAAGTAAATAAACTATCCTTATCATTTTTCAAAACATTGAATTCCTTTTTCAAATTTTTGTATTTAACAAGTAAATTTTGGAATTCATTTTGAAGATCATCAAAATCATTTTGCAAATCACTATAATCATTTTGAATAACAATATCATAAGAAGTAGAGGGTTTAAGACATACCTCGTTTTCTTCTTTGATGCCCATAAAACAATATTCAACTTCTTCATAGTTGAAAGTTGTAAGAGGCTTGTTCCTTAGATTTGAGCTTGTATCCCTTTGAGAAGTAGATGCTTTTGTTTGACTCCTTTCATTTGCAAATACTCCATAGATGGCTTCTAATTTTTGCCATACTTCATGTGCCGATCGAATTCCTACAATATGTTCATATTCCAAATTAGTAAATGAACAATACAAAATATTGAGAGCTTTACCGTTTAAGGAGATGATTTTCTTCTCTTCATCATTGAGCTCTTTGAATCTTTTGGAGGTGTGTGGTGTGTCTATCATAGGAATGGATTCTCCGTTTATGATGATGTTCCATAAATCAAACCCGCAACCTTGTAGATAACATTCCATTCTTTCTTTCCAAAATATAAAATTTTTGGAATCAAATAGAGGTGACTTGGTGGTGGAGGTGCCGGTAAGATGAGCTTCGTTCGTAGCCGACGATCGTTCCTCTTTACTCGCGATGTGAAACGAGCTTGCCAAAGAGTTTCGCTTTGATACCACTTGTAACTCCAAGCGGCTACGATAATCTAGAGGGGGGGTGAATAGATTATCGCCATCTTTTCGATTTTACCCTCTTTTTAGAACCGAATGCTCAAAGACAATAATAAAGGTGCGGAATGTAAACAACACACGTCGATTTAAAGAGGTTCAACCCACCTAGGGCCTAATCCTCTACCACCCCAGTATATCCGGGATGGATTTCAAAAAGAAAAAGAATTTTATTAATTACCAAAATTAATACAACACCAACTTACAACACCTTGAAGAGCACCACACTCTTCTTCAACGCCACCTTTGAGATTACCACAATCTCTTCTTTGAAGATTACCACAATCTTCCTTCAACGGCACCTTGTGAAGATTACCACAATCTTCAACCTTGAAGAATACCAAATTCTTCAACACCTCAATAAGAAGATCACCACAATCTTCTTGCACCTATCACCTAGATCATCCAAGTGTGTTCTTACCACAAGAACACTCACAAGGATATCTTGTGTTTGAATGATAACCAAAAATCAAGATTACAACTCAATAAGGAATATTACAATTTGAGTACAGTGTGTAATCAGGAATAGCCTAGACCTCAAAGGTGTGAAAGTGATAAGCTAGGCAAATATACAACAAGAATAATAACAATGAAGAACAAATGTTTGCTTGAAGTGTATCTTGTTGTATTGTATCTCAATTGTTGTCTTTGGTTGCTCCAAAACTTCCTCTATTTATAGGAGATGATTGATCAAGCATAGGCTCCTCTTGGGGATTGAAACTCTACAGAAAAATACAATTAAAATCAAGAATATAGCTGTTAGAAATAAATCCCACATTTTAAGGAAATTTGTCTGCTGTCAAACGGTCATATTTTTGATGTCAAAGCACAGGGCGACCGGTCGCACAAAAATAAAAGTTTGAAATGTAACACAGGAAAATTTCACAGAGCGACCGGTCGACGTAGGGTTCGACCGGTTGTCCCCCATCTCAACCGGTCCCCCTCAATAGGTTTGAGAAAAAAAATCGTTCTGTTTCAACCAAGAACTTGCAGGTACCGGTCGCACCCTGGGCGACCAATCGACCGGATCGGTCGACGCCCAGGGCGACCGGTCGACCTGCATGATTTTTCTTCCGTCTCATTTTCTGTTTCAAAAATCATCTTCAGGTACGGGTTGCCCAATAGGGCGACCGGTCGACCACGAGACAGAAATGTTGTCCAATTTTTGTCAAAAATAAAACTCAAGAAATACTCCAAAAATTTAGTAAAAACATTTTAAACCAATCGGAAGTAGTTAGACAACATTTAGAAACCTTGTTTGAAGTAAAAACATATAAACATAAAATCATTAGAAGTGTTGTCCAATTTTATCTAAAGTAAAACTTGAAGAAATACTCCGGAAAATATTAAAACCATTTTAAATCATTTAGGAGTATTTGGACAACAATTAAAAACATTGTTTTGGTGTAAAAATAAAATCATCAAAATTAAGATAAAAACATGTATCAAACAATTTATTTTATAGATTTTGATGGATGTCATGTAAAACTTAAACTAGAAAGTTGGTACCCCATTTTCCTTGCAATTTGCATTGTAATACATAGGGCTGGAAAAGCTGAGTCAAGTCAGCTACGCCTGGAAATACAAGAATTCAACTGAAGATTGAAGTGAAGACTCCACTGCGAGACAACTAAGTATGGCTAAGAAGGGAAATCAAGAACTCGACTGAAGGTGTATCAGCTGTGAATCAGCTGTATGAAGAGTCAGTCAAGTCAACTCAAGAAGCTAAGTCTCAAGTTGAAGTGACAGATGGGTCATCCAAGGATTGGAAGCTAACTCAAGTCACCTGGGGAATAAAAGACTGCAGTCAAGTCAAGACAATTGAATGAGATCCGTTGATCAAAGTCAAGATTGTTACTCAGAATGGTAACATGCTAAAGTTGTCAGAGATAAAGTGTTAGTTCCAGTTGTGTGCAAAAGGAACAAACCAATGGGAAGCACTGCACCAAGTGTCAGAAACGCTGCAATGCTGCAAGACATTAAATACGAGGAAATGTCAACATCAAGGACAACAACAAGACAAGCCAACGAACACAAGTGACTTTTGAAATCAGCCTATCTCTTCAACGGGAAAGATTTCAAAAGATCACTATAAAAGGCTGAGGAAATTCATTGAGAAAAGGTTACCTGAACCACGAGCAAGCAAGCATCATTCAAGCTATTAACCTGCAAATACTCTCAAGAATATTCAAGCTAATTCTCAAGCCTGAAACTCGAAGGAAATTGATCCAACACAAGCTGTAAAGGAAAGACAACTTCAAATCTGTTGAAGAGGAAACTTTTGAAGAATCAAAAAGGTCTACTTTCCAAGGAGGATTGTAGGAAGGTTCAAGGTCGAACCAGTATCAAGTTATTGGAGGTCTTCATGATCAAATCCAAGAGCTTGAGAAAGTGAGTCAAGAGCAAGGCAAACGCCTGTGAAGAAGCTGAGTCGGAAGAGAAGCCAGTTGTGTGACCAAGGCTGTCTCTAGACTGTGACCACTTTGTAAACAGATCTGTTACATAGTTGATTCCTCCAGGAGTTGGAGAAGAGAGGATTAGAAGAATTACCCCATCTTCGAACCTCTATAAAAATTAACTGTGTCATTTATTTTTCAGCACATTGACATTTCTGCATACTTACATCATATCTGCTGATAAACTCATATTTGATATCCAACTGATTAATAACCAAGTGTTAAAATCAAGTGTTAAAACAAGCTTAAAATAATTCAAAGGGTGTTAAGTCTTCCGCTAATAAAACCAACACAACCAAGTTAAAGTTTAGGTTAAACAGCTGAGTTATTCTATCAACAACTCTATTGAGTCTGTTGAGTGGCTAACTCTGCTAAATAACCAACTTAGCTGTCCCTCAAGGACACAGCTGTTTGAGTTAACTCTGTAATAATCTTAAAAGGACTAAAATGAAAAGGTGATAAGGTTTATTTAACCCCCCTTCTAAGCCTTACTCACACCCCTTGGGACCTACAAGTGGTATCAGAGTGGTTGGTTCATTGAGCCTTCCGCACTGGTTACTGAACTAGATCTCTATCTTTTCAAAAAGGTTTTAAACAATTGCATTTTCAAAATCTTTCATTTTTAGCAAATTTATTATCATGGAAGCAAATTTGACATGCATTCCTATGTTCACTGTTGAAGAATTTGATGATTGGAAAATTCGTATGCAGGCTCATCTATCTGCAGTACACGATGAAATGTGGTTCATAATAGAGGATGGGCTACTGCAAATATTGAAAGTGAATACAACTGTAACAACAGCTGCTGCAGCTGAAGGAGAAGAAGCTGCAGAGGAAAGACCAGCCATCGTTGAAAAACCAAGGACTGAATGGACTAATGAGGATAGGAGAAGATACAACTTGGACAATGTGGCCAAGGACATACTTTACAAGACATTGGACAAAGCGATGTTCAACAAAGTCAAATACTGCAAAACAACAAAAGAAATCTGGAATAAGCTGACTTTAATTTGTGAAGGTTCAGAGCAAATTAAAGAAAATAAATTATATGTTGCTGTTCAAATATTTGAAAATTTCAAAATGTTTGCAGGAGAATCTATGGATCAGCTGGATGCAAGATTCACTGAAATCACAAGGAATATACACAAAAGGAAATGTGTATGAAGATATTAGGAAGCCTCCCAGCTGAATGGGAAATGAAGACTATGGCTCTAAGGCATTCAATGGACCTCTAAAAAACATCCAACCATGAGCTATTCTCAGACCTCAAAGCCTATGAGTTTGAGCTGAGAAGAAAAGGTCAAGAGGAGACAGCTGTACCCAAGACAGCTGCACTGATAGTCAAGGATGGAAAGAGAGTTGAACCAAAAGAAGCCATAGATTAGGAGAAGATTGCCCTAATGGTTAAAATATTTAACAAGTTCTTCAATAAGAACTATAAAAGAAACAAGGGTGAAACCTCCAGGACACATTCAGCTCCCTCTAAGTCAAGGGAAGATAGGCCACCTAAGAGAGCTGAGCATCAAAGGGTAGAATATCAGAGAGCTGATAACCCAAGGACATAAAGAGCTGATCAAAGAGCTGAGAACTGTGTTGGAACTGCAGACAACTAGGATATTTTGCAGTTGATTGTTCCTATCCACCAGTCAACAAATATAGGAATGAAAAAGAAAGAAAAGTCTTCAGAGAAAGAAGACTGGAAAAGAAAAAAGCCATGTTGGCTGCTGAGACTACTGAGACAACTAAGTCTAAAGAAGCAGCAGACTTAGAGAGTAGTGAAGCTGACTACTCAAGTGATTCTGAAGAAGAAGCCATGATCTATCTTATGGCTAAAGAACAAGATCAACCAGACCAAGAAGATGAGGTACACTCTAACTCATCTCATTCAGATTCAAGTGATAGTGATTGTGAGACACACACTTCATCACCCACCGATCTTTATGATTCATTAGGAAAAATGATGAAAGACTTTGAGCACATTGAATCCTCACACAGACTTCTAAATGAGAAAAACAACCAGCTCAAAAGCCAAAACTCACAGCTGACTAAGGAGCTGAGTACTCTAAGTCACATAGCTGTTGAGAACACAGAGCTGAATGCTGAATGCCAAAATGATAACAGAGATAGCTGCTATAGAAAAGAGGGAAAAAGATCTCAAAAATGTGATTGCCTCATTTACAAAGGCATCCAAATCATTGGATGATCTTATCATGAGTCAAAAGGAATGTAGAGATAAGACAGGCATAAGATTCAATTCCTTTGTGCACAGTCAAACTCAAAGAGTGATTTTGGAAAAAGGATCTTCAAGCAATGAAGCATCCCAAAAACTTCACTTCTAAGCACAATCACAAACAAACTGGCCTTGGATATAAAAGGAAAGGAAAATAACCAGTTGAGTATGCTGAGAGGACAACTGAGAAGAAATCCAGCCGAGTTCCTCAGCAAACTCCAAATAGAAAGTACTCTGTGAAGAACGAACAGAGCTACCAAAAACCCCAGAAGTTTAATCAGAAAAACACATATGTTGGGAATGGTAGAAACTATCCAAACCAAGCTGATGGTACAATGTAAAATATCAGCAAAGACCAATGGAATACAAGTCTAAATGGCAAAGACCTAAACCTCAACAAAGGTTATTCCAAAAGGAAAAGAGCTATTATCAGCACAAATATGCACCCAGGCACTACACTCAGAAATATCACAACTATCCCAAGAAAGCAATTGCTAAAACACACACACAGGCATACAGACAAAAGAGACAGCTGTATGAATCTAAAACCCCCACACAATTTTCTAATGTGCACTTTGATTATGGAACTGATAGATGGCAACCTCTTAGAGTCAAGTCCTTTGGCTATAGGTTGGTTGGATCATCTTATAGCACTAACCCCTCAGGACCCAGACAAGTATGGGTACCTAAAAACTAATTTCCTTGATTGCAGGTTCAAGGAACATCTAAGTGCCAAGGAACCTGGTACATGGATAGTGGCTGTTCCAGACATATGACATGAAACAAGAAAAACCTGTCAAGATTCAAGGAGATTAGAGGTGCAAAAGTCATATTTGGAGGAAATGAAGCTCCAGGGGAAATCAAAGGCACATGATCTATCAAGAAGAATGGATTGGAAATCCCAGATGTTGCTTATTTTGAAGGCCTCAACTTCAACCTGTTAAGTATCAACCAACTCTGTGACAAGGGCTACAATATTTGATTCAATATGGGAGTGTGCCAGATCAAAGATGCTGAATCAAATGAAATAGTGTTGTAAGGAAGAGGACATAAGAATATGTATGTGGTAGATTGGTCTACTGCCACACCAAGCACTTGTCTGTTAGCAAAGAACACAACCGAATCAAGTTGGCTGTGGCACAAAAAGCTGAGTCATCTGAACTTCAAGAAAATCAACAAGCTTGCTAGGAGTCATCTCGTGGAAGGATTGCCAGACTCAGTGTACAAGAAAAAATGTGTATGTGATGCATGCCAGATGGGAAAGCAAATAAAATCTTCATTTAAGGATAAGCCAAGTCCTTCTTCAACAAGGTATTACATCTGTTGCATATGGATCTATTTGGTCCAGTTGAACCAGCCAACATAAGTGGAAAGAAATACACCTTAGTGGTGGTAGATGATTATTCAAGGTATACATGGACAATCTTCATGTGCAAAAAAAAAGAAAACTTTGCAGAAGTTACCTCAACTGATGAAAAGAGTTCAAAATGAAAAGAGCCAAACCATTATAAAGATAAGGTCTGACAGAGGAACTGAGTTTGTCAATGGGATAATTACTCAGTATTGTGTTGAAAATGGTATTGCTCATGAGTTATCTATAGCAAGAACTCCACAGCAGAATGGAGTAGCTGAAAGAAGGAATAGAACTCTCAAGGAAGCTGCAAGGACCATGTTAGCTGAAGCTGGATTGCCTAAGAGATTTTGGGCCGAAGCCATTAACACATCATGCTATACTCAAAATAGATGCATGATTAACAGGCAATTAACCAAGTCTCCCTATGAAATCTGGACAGAGAGAAAGCCAAATGTTGGGTACTTCAGGATATTTAGATGTAAATGCTTCATCCACAACAATGGCAAAGATAATTTGAAGGCTTTTGACGCTAAAGCTGATGAAGGTATCTTTTTGGGATACTCAGCTAAGAGCAAAGCCTATAGAGTGTTGAACAAGAGGACTTTGGTCACAGAAGAGTCTATCCACGTGGTTTTTGATGAACCCAATGTGAATGGAGAAGACATTGAAGAGTTAGCTGACAAGATGAATCAGCCAACTATGCAGAAGAGTCCTTATGTTGAAGCTAAAATAAGAGCAATCAACACAGAAGAAGATGAGATAGCTGAATCTCAAAGACAGCTAGAAAGTCTACAGCTAAATGAAGATGAAAGAGCTGTTCAAGACAACTTAGCTGCGAGACGGCTGAATCCAGCTGACTTGCTCCAACCTGATATAAGATGGTTGAGAGACAATCCACCAGAGTTAGTTATTGGAGAGGTAACAGATGGCATAAGAACCAGATCCAGAGCTCAACATGAAGCAATATTTACTTATTTTATTTCCCAAATAGAGCCAAAAAATGTGTCACAAGCATTAGATGACACACATTGGATTCAAGCCATGCAAGAAGAGCTGAATCAGATTGAAAGAAACAAGGTATGGGAATTGGTGCAGAGACCAACCCATCAAAATGTTATTGGCACAAAATGGGTTTTCAGAAACAAGATGAATGAGGAAGGATCTGTGGTCAGAAACAAAGCAAGATTAGTAGCCAAAGGGTATTGCCAAGAAGAAATAATAGAGTTTGATGAAACCTTTGCTCCTGTTGCAAGATTAGAAGCAATAAGAATGTTTCTTGCCTATGCTGCACATAAGAACTTCGCTGTGTAACAAATGGATGTGAAAAGTGCATTTCTAAATGGACTGCTAGAGGAAGAAGTATATGTTGAACAACCTCCAGGTTTTGAGCAGAAGACTATTGGAGATAAGGTGTACAAGCTCAAGAAAGCATTATATGGATTGAAACAGGCACCAAGAGCATGGTATGATACATTGTCTCAATTTCTAACTGACAATGGATTCACCAAAGGCAAAGTGGACAAAACACTATTCAGAATTCAAGATGGAGAGAGTATACTGCTTGTTCAAATATATGTGGATGATATCATTTTTGGATCCACAAATAAAGAGTTGTGTGATAAGTTCTCAAACCTCATGCAAGGTAAATTTGAGATGAGCATGATGGGAGAGCTGACTATCTTCCTAGGACTTCCAGTCAAGCAATTTAAGGATGGAACCTTCATAAGTGAAACAAAATACACCAGAGATCTAATGAAGAAATTTGGTATGGAAGAGAAATCTTCTGTGAAAATACCAATGAACACATCAGTCAAGATGGACATGGATGCAGATGGCAAGACTGTAGATCAAACCAGATATAGAGCACTCATTGGATCATTGCTCTACCTAACAACCAGCAGGCCGGACATCACCTTTGCAGTAGGTGTATGTGCAAGATTTCAATCTGCACCAAAGGAGAGCCACATGACTGCAGCTAAGAGAATCCTAAGGTATTTGAAGGGATGCCAGGAAGTTGGCTTATGGTATCCAAAGGAAGGTGGATTCAAGCTTATTGGTTACTCAGACTCAAACTATGCTGGATGTAGAGTTGACAGGAAGAGTACTTGTGTACATGTCAAATGCTTGGAAATAGATTGGTTTCCTGGTTTAGCAAGAAGCAAAATTCGATAGCCACATCCACAGCTGAAGCAGAGTACATAGTTGCGGGCAACTGTTGTGCCCAAGTCTTATGGATGAGACAACAGCTGAGAGATTGTAAGATTGAAGAAAAAGAAATTCCAATTATGTGTGATAACACTAGTGCTATTGCAATCACTCAGAATCCTGTGTTGCATTCAAGAACAAATCACATTGATGTCAGATATCATTTTATAATAGATCATGTTGAAAAGAAAGACATCACTTTGGAATATATCTCAACTGATAAGCAGTTAGCTGACATATTCACCAAACCCCTATGTGAATCAAGATTTGAAGAGCTTAAGAATGAGCTAGGGTTAATTGAGCTGAGTTAACACTCAAAAGACTAAATCAACAGAGATAGTCGATGAGAAAATAAGAAAAGAGCAAGTTTCACAATTCAGCCAAGTGAAACAACCATGTCGGAAAGTCAGCTCTATCGAGTTAGCTGACAGCTGAGTCACGTAATGAAAAGAGAGAAGCAGAGTTAAGTCACATTTGATATAAGCTGAGTCATTTATGAACTAAGTGACAAAAATGCAGTCGTTTTAAATGAGCGGGAATGTTTTTAAGGATGACGTCAGCGTAATAATGATGGGTACAGTAAAAAGCTGCACAGTAAGCAAATGATTGGATATAAATGCTGCCGCATTAAATGTGAGGAATTAAATGCGGTTTTGACGTTTCAATCTGAGTCGTTGATCTCGATCAAAATTCAAAATCTGGAGACATGTCCTTTCATAACCCTTATATATATAGGTTTTTCAGTCTTCTCTCCCACTTACAGTAACTGTTCATCTTCAAGCAAGGCAAAATCAAGCTATATTTTTCTCTCGGAAACCCTAAGTACTTTCAAGCAAGTTCGTCAGTTTTAACCGATAAAATTTTCTGAAAATGGCACCAAAGTTTGATTTCGTCAAGCTCTCAAAGCAAATCCACTCAGGAGCGTCAGTGGATTTCGAAGGAATGGTAAAGCAGGGTTCTGATGAAACCCTTGTCAAGAAGATCGCTGAAATGATAGAAAAGTCAGGTTTTAATGCTTTTCTAACAATGGAATACTCACACACCTACCTTGAGGAGGTAGCTCAGTTCTATGTTAATGCGGAAGTGCATGACGAAGGGATCAAGTATTCTGTCCACCGCAAGGACATCATAATATGTGTTAAGGACCTTGCGTAACACTGTTTGTTGCCATCGGAAGGCATAAAGGAGATTCATGAAGCTGATGTAGACTTGGCCGCTGCATGGAAAGAGATAGCCAAACCGGAGTGTGCTGCCAAAGTGGTCTACACAGCTAAAAAGAAACTGCTGAAGGACGACTATCATAAGATGATGGATGTCATCTCCAAGTGTACTGATATGAAGTTTGGCAGCTTCAACCAGCTGTCAAAGACTAAGCTGATCGTCATGGCTGCGATTATGCAGGGCAAAAAGATTAACTGTGCTGAGTTCGTGTACAGCAGACTCTGCCTGAATGTGATGAATAAGACGTTTAAGGAAGATGGATCCTTTGGAGGATCTCTTGGATATGGCTTTGTAATTGGCCACCTGCTGGAAGTTAAGGGTATTGCTCTTCGACATGGCAAACCCTTCCATGTCAACAAAAGGATGTTCTAGGCTAACCTCTCTGGTGCCCAAAAGAGAGCCCATGCAAAGAAAGCATACACGAGTGAGGGGGAATCAGCTGACCATGAAGACACATCTGCTACCCCTCCTCCAAAGAAGAAAGTTGCCCCTGCAGCTAAGAAAAAGGATGCACATGCCCCTACAGCTGAGTCACCTGCCCGAATAGCCGAGACTCCTGCCCCTGCAGCCAGATCACCTGCCCCCGCAGCCGAGGGAGAGGAGGAACACCATACTCCTTCTCCTGCTATGAAAAAGAAGAAGCGTGCTACCAAGATAAGAGAGGCAGCTGCAAAAGCTATCTCCTTCCAGGAACCTGAAAATATTGAGGAAGAGGTTCCCTGCTATTAAAAAGAAGACAGTGGTTAGACATCCGAATTGAGAAGACAATGAATCGCAACTCAATTTGGAGAAAGCATCCGAGCTCGCGACTCTCAGGAAGTGCAGTCTCCTGAAGTAATCGATGAAACGACTAAGTCTGCTGATGTGCAGCAGATACCATCCAGAGACCCAGCTGTGCAAGAGACAGCTGAGGGAAGTATCACAGCAGAGACAACTGAACCTTCAATTAAAAAGGTTGTCTCCCCACCTGCCACAGATGCTGCTGAAGGCGACGAGGAGCAGAGTCTCTTGCCTTCAATTCTTGAAAAAGGAGAGCAAGAAGAAGAAGATGATAATGACGATGTCATCATGTACTCTCCACTATATCCAGACATCCAGAGACGCATACGAGAGTGGAGGGCATGGAAACTTGATCACTCAAGGATGCAGTTCGCTCATCCTAAGTACATTGAAGAGGAAGAAGAGTTGCTTTGTTTTATTGGGGTCTCGACTGTTCGAAAGGCCCTTGACGAAGACAACTGTATGGATTTCCTCCGCATCATTAAAGCTGATGAGAAAGATAAGGCTGAGAAGGAAGCCCGTGCACTAGAAAAGTCCAAGATGTGCATGTTCACTGGTACTCACGAGCATACTCATAGCACTCTTGTTGAGTACACAGACAGTGACGAGGATATGGATCTCATCGCTGCAACAGAGAAGTCAGATATGCAGCAGGCTCTGAGGGAATCAAGACACATGCATGAGCAGCAATTTGTTGAAGGACCGGTAGAGTCGTCTCAGTCTCTCCTGCAAACAGACCCTCTGGGAGTGGCACAGCCCATTGCCTCAATAGTCGCTGCAACCACGTCCCCTGTTCAATCTGAGGATGGATCCAAGGGCATTGGCGATGTCACTGGGATTTTGGGCACCCAAGTTGAGCCAACCCGTGAAGAAGGTGTTTTACCACCTGCCCCAGCGGTTGAGCACTCAACGGAAGAAGCCGCGAGTCTGGAGAAGAGTGACCCCACCATTAGTCACTCAGCTGGAGTGCCAGCTGAGGGGGAAACTCACTCCACCACAGCAGGGTTGGAGGTTGCTGTGGATTACTCAAATTTGAAGCAAGTAGGCAAAGTGGAAATTGAGAAATAACCATAGCAGAGTGACATTGACGAAGCTCGGACAGTTGAGTTTGTCCCAGCTGAAATGTCCACTGCTTTGAAGGCTGATGACACTGTTCTTACAGTCGAGGCACAGGATGGAGATGCCCCGGGAGTTAACACTCTGGGCAGTGAAAGTGCAATCCAAGGGGTTGAGACTCCTATGGATGCCATGGTTGAAGACCCTAAGATAGATGCGGCTGTCTAAGGGACTGTACAAGACCCTAAGACAGTTGAGACTGTCGAAGGGAATGTTGAAGGCCTCGCAGCAGTTGAGTCTGCTGGAGGTATTGAAGGCCTAAGGAAGGTTGAGACTTCCCTAGGTAAGGGTGAAGAGACGCAGAACATTCCTCCAATTCAAGCGCTGAAATTGAGAAGGAGATAAGTGCACTTCATAACTCCCAGGAGAATCTTGATATATCATTCTTGGGGTCTGAAGATGAAGCTGAGTCCACTCCTGTTGAAGATCCAAAGGACCCAGCTGAGGATGTTCTCAAAACTACAAGCCAGCTAAGTGACAAAGGTGCTCGTCAAAAATTTAATTTCGATGATGAGCCAAGCCCATAGGTCTCATCATCATCCGATGATGCTGATGATGCAGCAGAGGAACCGTTTATTCATTTAGAAAAACCAACTGAGACCAAAGACACTGTTAAGACAGTTGAGGCTCAGTCAGCTGGGCAAAATCTCTCAACTACCCCAGCTGCAACACAGTCCAATGTGCAGGCTTCCACAACTGCAGCAGTAACAACTACACCAGCTCCGTCACAGGCTCCCACAGCTGTGACCACTGCCGATGAAGCTACCGCGGCTGAGGCACATAGAGCTGCATCATCACAGGCACAAACCTCACAAACCATCCCATATGTGAGTGATGATGCGTTTCCGAAGATATTTCCTTTCACGTCAATCCTACCAGATTTGGAAGAAGAGACCGCTGCTGAACAACGAAGATTCTTTGTGAGAGAAGATCCAATCGTTCCCACTGACACCATTGTTCCAGCCAAGTTCAACTTTGCTAAAGAGTGGCCTGCAGCTGAATCAAGTGAGACAGCTGAGTTTCGTGAGATCTTCAAGAAGATTTGCGAAGAGATTGAGAAGATTGAACGACATCAGGCCTCCCTCGACTTAAGACTAGGCAACAGGGACGCTACCCTCATAGCAAACTTGAGAGGGATAGTGGTGTGGATCCGGGAATGGTCTCAACAGTAATCTCCCATGCGACTCAAACAAGTTCGCTATTTCAAAGTACTATATGGCAGAATGCTCGTCTGGATGGCTGACAACACTAATCTAAAGCAAAGAATGCAGGCGTATATCGAAAGGTTACATGAGTCTCACAAAACAGAAATGGAGCTGCTGTAAGAATTCCAAAGAAAAGAAATTATACGCCTTGAGAACACAATGAATGATAAATTCAGCCTACTCATGGCTGAAATGAAGTTGGTGGTAGCCGAGTACAAGGTAACTCGCTCAGAATTTCAAATAGCTTATGCAGCAGCAGACTCCAAACAGAATTCAGCTCTCAGTAGACTCGACTTCATGCTCGCAGGCATGCTCCCCGGGGTCCCTCTCTCCTTTGATGATGCCAAAAAGGGGGAAGAGAAGTCCCTAAGGAAATTGAAAGAAGAGAAGTTGAAAGAATCTGCAACTGAGAAGATTGCAGCTGAGAAGAAGGAAAAAGCAGCTGAGGGGGAACGTTCGAAGGATTTGATGTTAATGATAGCTGAAACCCCTCAGCAGGGTCAAATTAATGCCTCTATCTTGAGCAAACTCGCCATAACCCTACCCATTGGGCACTCTACTGTGCCAATGTAGGAGAAAAGTCGAATTATCGAAGCATGGATTGAGGAATTCGACAAACAGACGGATGCTCGCATCGAAGAAGTGATGAAATAGTATGGTGGCATTCTGGCAGGGAAAGATCAAGATGCTATACCTGATAATAGATCTGAGCCAAGATCAGTTGAAAAATTCAAAACGCTCGAATCTGAAGGCTATTTTCAGGGAATGTCACTAGCCTAAGCCTGAGATTTGTACTAGGAGAAGGGTCTTGTGTTGTGCGAAGAAGCAGAAAAACAACAGACTACCAGCAACCGCTCAGCTGGTAAGCAGAAGACTCCCGTGCAGTACACACCCAGAGGAGGAGGAAGAAGTGGTGGTGGAAGAGGTTCTCGACCTCGTCCAAAACCCTAGAATATTGAATATGTAGATCTCGGAAAGAAGGGGCGGATCTATTGAGCTGGGTATGACGAAGTGGCAAACCTGGAAGTGGCAAGAAAGAATGCAGAGGCTGTAAGAAGACAGGAAGAGTAGAATGAAAGGCAGACGCAACTATGGCTAGAGAGAAAGCGAAAGGATTATGCTGCTAAAAGAGCCTATGAGAAGAAGCAGAGAGCTGCAGAAGAAGAAAGAAAAAGGAAAAGAGCTGATGACTTCGACAGAACTGAAAAAGAAAGAATGAGGGAGCGAAGGCGTTGAAGTGTTGCTGTGAACCCTCCATGTATTACTCTTGTAATTACATCTTTTGTAAGTCATCTGTAATACTTAGTGATGTTCCCTGTAATTTTTCACTTTGTATTTACTCTTGTATCTTAGCATAGATATGTGTTTGTTTTGACAAAAATGCTATGATACTATTTGTAAACAGCTATGTAAAGGACAAGAATGCTATGATCAATAAAACGATCTGATTAAGCATACATTCTTTGTTACTGCATTGTCTGTATGTATCTTTGCTGTTTACATTTTGTTGAATGTTTTTAAGTTTTGGCATCATCAAAAAGGGGGATATTGTTGGGAAATTTATTTTATAGATTTTGATGGATGCCATGTAAAACTTAAACTAGAAAGTTGGCACCCCATTTTCCTTGTAATTTGCATTGTAATAGATAGGGTTGCAAAAACTGAGTCAAGTTAGCTACACCTGGAAATACAAGAATTCAACTGAAGACTGAAGTGAAGACTCCGCTATGAGCCAACTAAGTATGGCTAAGAAGGGAAATCAAGAACTCGACTGAAGGTGTATCAGTTGTGAATCAGCTGTATGAAGAGTCAGTCAAGTCAACTCAAGAAGCCAAGTCTCAAGTTGAAGTGACATATGAGTCATCCAAGGATTGGAAGCTAACTCAAGTCATCTGGGGAATAAAAGACTGCAGTCAAGTCAAGACAACTGAATGAGATCCGTTGATGAATGTCAAGATTGTTACTCAGAATGGTAACATGTTAAAGTTGTCAGAGATAAAGTGTTAGTTCCAGTTGTGTGCAAAATGAACAAACCAATGGGAAGGATTGCACCAAGTGTCAGAAACGCTGCAATGCTGCAAGACATTAAATACGAGGAAATGTCAAGGTCTAAATAAGGTTTCTTCTTGGATTATCTTCAATGGCGATCCAAGCCTTCCTCTCCAAAACTCTTCAATCTCCAAACTTTCTCCCTCTCTCCCCACAATATGTTCTATTTTCTAAAAATCTGAATGTCTCCTCCATCCTTATTCTTGAGATTTTATTGACATTGTTTTTGAGAAGATATTCATTAGCAATGTCATTTTTAGATAAATAAATGCTCCATTTCATGAGTTTGGTTGGTGAATACTTGTTCCATGCAAAATTGTTGGTAAGAAGAGGATTTTGTGCAGCAAAATGGGGTGTTGAAAGTGGCAAAAGTGGTCAAAACGCTTTGTTGAAAGCTATCCGAAAATTCCGCCAAAAATTAGTGCTAAAAAATGGGCAGAACACGGTTGTGTTCACTGTTGAATATAAGAACACGACCATGTTCTGGAGCACGGCTTGGTCATGCTTCATACGGCTGAGAATCTACTATTAGAACACGACCGTGTTAATAAACATGGCCAGGCCGTATTTTCTATGCTTTTTTGTTGTATTTTTGTTTTTTTACACGGTCGTGTTTCTGAACACACCCGGGGCATGTTTCCTACCAACAATGTGATATTTGGTGAATATTTTTGTGCGTGGTGATATTTCTCTATTCCAAATCAATATGAAATTGCTCCAAATCCTTGACCTACATTATTTAAGAGAACCAAATTGATATTGTTCGAAACTTATTCAAGATTCTATGAGAAAATGAATATAAAGTTTTAAAAATAAACTAAAATATCAAGGAAAATATGTACAAATAGACACTTATTATTAAACCTGGTTAATGGTCTCTTTTTGTGACTTAGTTTTTTAATGTGTTTCTATGTAGGGATCTCTGATTAGATGGATATCGCTTGATGCTCTTCTATTCACGTCTTTAGTGAGAACTCCATCTTGAGGTTATGAGATGTTTGAGGCTATGAAGGCCAATCAGAGGGAGGTTGGCATATGGGCGATGAAGGCCACTTGAGAGCTGAGGGTAGGTAATTAGGCGAGAAGCCAGATCTTGTGAATGTGGTTGATTACGCATAAAGGCCTGATCGAGCACATTGAGGGCTCGATGGTACACAACCAAGAAAGTGGGAGGCCTCATTTTTAGGGGCGCACCCTCTGGGTGCTAGAGTGGCATGCAGTCGAGAGTAGGGGGTCCCCCCAATCGAGAGCACCTCAATGGTGTGTGAACACACAATCGAATGCATGCGAGCGCATGCATTGGTGCCTCTAGTGGTGTCTTTGTCTTCATCCACCTCCTTGATATGTTTGTTGCAATAAATATTTCTCATCTTGGATAGTGGTACTTGTCTCCTTTTGGGATCTCCACGCTTCATACCTTAAATGGCAAGGGGATATCTCATTTGGGGAGCTTACTTCTACATGTCTTGGACAACATGGAATCACCTGTTACAGGGGGTCCAAGTGATTATCCATTTTGGCATAGAATTTTTCCAAGTGCTCTTGAGGGCCTCATATTCCTTCATACTCCGGGAGGTTGGATGTCTCTACTCCCATGGGGAGTGGCTCAACTAGGATAGCAGTGTTGAAGAGGTTTATTCTCACTCATGCAATAGCTTTGGAGTTAGCTTGGCTGAGGTGAGGGGCTCCTGACTTAGCAGGTGAGATGGATGTGTGCTTTGGAGTGTTCCTGTTTTGCTCTTGCACGTTCTCCTCCTCCAACAACTGCTTGTTCTCGTGGGTTATCACCCAGTCCGTGTCTTTCATTTCCACATTCTTCTCCATCTATGTTGGGGTCATTTGTTTTTGGTGAAACTTGTGGAGATCCTCTTGCAGCTTAGGTTGTGGTGTGCCACCTCAATGCATTTCTGGTAGCTTTTTCCATTAGCGCTTGTAAAACATCTTTTGTCATGTGCACCTCCTCTACTGGAGGTGCTCTTGTTGAGGAAGGGGGTGTGGATGTGGTGTTTCATAAGTAGCTCCCATTGCCTGGCGCCAAAATGATACTGTTGAAAATTGGGTAGCTTACTCCGAGTGAAGGTAATAAAAGCTACGGTATCTGACTCCAGTCTAAAGTTCAATCCACGTGTAAGGAACTGGTCTGCAACACGCAAATAAGATTACAAGGATTGTCCCGGAGAAACTCCTCTGATGCTTAAGTTAACAATGTACAAGAGAAAAAATACCGAGCGTTAAGGAATTAAATAGTTAAATTATACTTGATGAATAATAATTACAGAGGGGCTATTTATACCTGGACTGTGAGTCGCATGTGCTTAGTGTGTAATGAATTGGACCTCAAGGACCTTGTGTTATAAGTTGAGCCTCATGGGTTTAATGTGATGAGTTGGGCGTTACAATCATTTTCTATGAACTTAGCCCAATTTTATCTTCTATAGGCTAGTAATTAATTAAAGTGAATTAAATAGATAATCAAATATTTAAAAGGAAAAAATATAATTTTACCCCTCATCACTTAATATATACCAAACAAAACTACGTAGACAATATTTCTATTATGAATTTGTCCCATTCCCCATCAACATTAAGCCATACTATGTACCAATAGTAATTAAAAAGTGAGATACATGGCAACATCCTTAAATATTTATTTTTTGCTGGATAAAGGGATCAAACCAAGATCAAAATTAAGAATAAACTATTATTAGACATAAGTGACAGGATTATGAAAAAGGTACAAACATAATTTAGAACAGACAACCGAAAGATCAACTAGCCATGTGCACTCTTCAGTTTGGAACACCATTTACATATGGGTAATTACTTTATCCCTTGCATTATCCAATTTGTATCAAATATTTCTCTCTATTATTAAAATCTTCAAATACCCCTTAAACTGTAAAAATATACTAATGAACCTAAATATCCCTGAACCATATGTTTTGTTAAATTTCATATGTTGCCTTCTCTAATATTAATTTCAAATATTATTTAGTACTACATTTTATTTCACTCTACTTTAGTTAAAAAACTAAATATAGAATGCACAAGAATAAATTTATACAACTATCATTATGTGCATTAAATATATAATATGTTCTTTAATAACTACTAAATTTAGGGTCATTTTAGACTAAGATTATTTTTATTTAATAAATTAGTGTTGCATAAAATATGATATCAAATTAATAGATATATAGTTAATTGTAGAGGTTGTAAAGTAAATTTAGTATATTATTTATATCAAGGGTACTTTTGTCCATCAACATGTTTTTTTATAGTTTGGAGGTATTTGAAGGTTTCAATAGTAGAGGGGAGTATTTGATACATAATGAATAGTTGTGAATAATCAATAAAAGATAAAAGACATTCTTGAAGAAATGAAGAACTTATTCTGAGTTTGTTGAATAAAACTTGATAATTGAATTACGTTTTATAGAGGACTTATTTATAGAAGAAACTACAGCTGAATAACTAATATATAAATCTAACTTAAATAATTGGCTTCGAAACTTCCAAAACTAACTAACTTAATTTTCTATTGTTGAATCTTGACACCCTCCCACCAGCAAGTGAGGCATGAATATCAGTCATGCCTAACTTGGATGTAAATATCTGAACAAATAAGGTGAAAGAGGCTTAGTAAAGATATTTGCATCTTGATGGACGGAAGGGATATGAATGATTTTGATGAGACGAGCTTGAATCTTCTCCCTAACAAAGTGACAATCAAGTTGAATGTGCTTTGTTCTATCATGATGACAAGAGTCTTGAGAAAGCAATATGTTGACCGACTGTCTGTGTATATTGTTGTTGGATGACTCTGTGAAATGAATAAGTTGGAAGGAGATAATGTAACCATTGTATCTCACATGTTGTTGATGCAATTGCCTTGTACTCGGCCTCTGCAGATGATCGTCTTACTGTGGCTTGTTTCTTAGCTTTCCTAGAGATGAGAGAGTCTCCCAAGTATATAGCAAAACCACTTACTTGGTTTAGGACAACTATCCCAGTAAGCATCACTGAAGCTTTTGAGTTGCAGAGCTGAAGTTGATGGATAAAAGAGGCCTTTACCTGGATTTGCTTTAATATACCTGAGAACTCTATGAGCAGCAAATAAATGTGTATTAGTTGGTTTGGACATAAACACACTAAGATTTTGTATGTTATATGATAATTCAGGTCTAGTAATTGTGAGATATAATAGTCTACCAACTAATCTTCTATACAAAGAAGTGCAAGAGGTGTTTTATCAGTAGTGGTGAGATCTAACGTGGGATCCATGGGAGTGGAGCATGGCTTACAACCTAAGTATCATGTTTCTGATAATATGTCTAATGCATATTTCCTTTGACAAACATTAATGCCTTTTTGTGATCCTGCTATCTCAATTCCTAAAATGTATTTCAAAAGTACCAAAATCCTTAATTATGAACATATTATCCAAATGAGTTTTGATATCCTCAATATCTTTGATGTTATCTCCAGCTCATATAATATCATCCATGTATACACATAAAATAGTAATAAAATGTGAAGTAGACTTTATGAAGAAAGAACTATCAGGCCTGGATTGATGAAAACCAAAATTAAAAAGACAAGAATTAAGTTTATGAAAATTGTCTAGATGCTTGTTTTAGTCCAGACAAACTCTTGTTTAGTTTGCACACCCTTGTGTCATTGCTCTTAAGATAACCATGTGGAGGGGTCATGTAGACTTCCTCATCCAAGTCTCCATGTAAAAAATGCGTTATCAACATCTAACTGGTGGAGAAACCAACCTTTGGCTGTTGCAACTGCTAAAATTAATCTGACAATAGTAATCTTTGCAATAGGAGAAAAAGTGTCAAAATAATCCAAACTTTCCTCTTGAGTGTAGCCATTAGCTACAAGTCTTACTTTTTATCTCTCTAAAGAACCATCAGATTTATATCAAAAACTAAAATGTGTTATATAACCTAAACCTAAAATTATCAACTAAAATATATTAGTATTGTTAAAAACCTAAACTACACAAGATTTCAAACAATTACGAAAAGCAATCCTAGGAACATAATCTCAACATGCTTTACCAATATTAATTCCAAATTAATGTTGCATCAAAACCAGTTTCTCTGTATATCTAATGGTTCAATTCCTAAAGTAGTTTATTCCCTCTCCCGAGTGCACAAACTGTTGGTTAATTAGAAGTGCAGGTATACCTACTCAACAATTAATATCAACTCCCAAAAGCATATAGAATTGAAGTAAACCCCCACAAAACATCTATAGGTCTCCGACTCAATACCCGTTTATGTTATGAATTTGTTTATCTAAAGTTAGATCTCATCACGAATTTTGAACTAACAAATAAGACATGCAAGTTATTGGCCAAATAATCTACAATAAATTAAGCACACAAATTCATAAATAAAACACAAGAAATCAATTAAGAAGAAACAATCAAATTAGAATTAACATGAATCCACAATTTCGATCATGCCCTAGGATCAAAAAATCTAGCCTAACATATTTTATTGCAAATTCATAGATAAACCTGAAAGCAAATAGTTTGACATTGAATTAAGTACAGAAGAAAATCTCTAAACTATGATGATAAAATCTTTCTTGTGTAGATGAATCCTTCTTCACAATCGTGTACCCTTGTGCCTTCATAGTTGGAATAGGTCTTGTGTTGTTCTTTGTTGAAGTGTGCGTTTCATTCTTCAATGTGTGTTTTTCTTGTATGTAAATTGTATCTCCAACTTTAGGGCTTGGTCTTCTTTTTATAAATGCTTTGAGAGATCCCTGATAGAGCCCCGACGAAATTAGGAAACAAATCAGCCGCATGACATAGTACTTTCATACGGCCAGGCCGTGTATTCTGTTTTGCTCCCTGTTTTTGCTCGAATCACTTTACACAGCCATGTACTTTCACACAGGTTGGTCATGTATTTTGTCTTTGAAATTCTTCCCTCAAACAAGTAGTACGAGCATGTAAAATAACAAAGAATCAATTCACACGACCGTGTAGTACCACACATGCACACTGTGTATTTTGTTTTTCCTCATTTTTTTGTCGTATTTGATCGTCTCTTGGCATTCGGCATTCTTGTCTGGGTCTTCCTACTGAAATCTTTTCACAAAAAGCCCTATTTCCTATAAAATATATAAGAATATGCATTATCACGCCCAACAAAGGAAACCAACTAAAACACACTAAATATTCAAGCCCCTAAATGCACGTATATTTTACACTTATCAATGCCCACATATTTGGTCAAACATGACGTATTTCCAACAACCCCCCACATGACTGAGAAATTATGTGAATCAAATGCAAATGCATGTGTAAATGCATACGCTAGAGAGAGTACAAACGAAAAGTTATTGCATCAAGAGAGGTAGCTTCTGGTTTTGAACCTTCCCTATTATAATACTATTGGATTTACTCTGTCAATCAGTGAACATGATGTCCTGAATTGTTCAACTGTTGGAGTAAACCAAGATAACAATGCCCACACAATAACCTCCCTAACATTTCAAGTTCTCATGGTTTGTGTTCATTTTAGCCTTGAACAACCTTTGGTTGCATAAGCATTTTAGAGAATTCATGCTTAAAAATTATCATAAAAGCGGCCCCACTTCACACTTATATAGTTGACCTCCTATTAAGAGTATTTTGCCTTATCCTACTTGGCATAACCAAGCTATAGAAATCATTAAAAATTGAAATTAACTTTATAACTTAGTTGTCCCATTGAACCAAGTTCTTGCGATCTCCAGTCATCATGGTTGGTTACCATTACAGAGATCCATGCGTTGTAGGCTTCAATCACATTCCCTTCGATAATCGATATACTTCATCTCTTAGTAAACCTTTGCTAAGAGGATCCGCGAGATTTCTTCTTAGATTTTATATAATTAATGGTGATAACATCAGTTGAGATCAATTGTTTAATGTTATTGTGTCTACGAAGTATATGTCTAAACTTACCATTATACATGTTATTATGCACCCTTCCTATGACCGATTGACTATCACATTGTATACTGATAGCAGTGATTGGCTTTGGCCAACACAGAATATCTTCCAAAAAATTCCGAAGTCATTCTGTGTCTTCTCCAACTTTATCCAAATCTATAAACTCATATTTTAACGTTGTATCGAGCTATAGAAGTTTGTTTTGAGAACTTCAAACACAAAGTTGCACCACCAATGGTAAACACATAATCACTAGTGGATTTTGAATCTGATATCCAGCTGGGATCACAATATCCTTCCAAAACTATTGGATATCTTGTATAATGTAATGCAAAATTCAAAGTATATTTCAAATATCTCAAAACTCTATTCAGAGCTTTCCGATAATCATTGCTCGAATTACTAGTGAACCTACTCAGTTTATTCATAGCATATGCTATATCAGGTTGAGTGCAGTTTGTTATATACATTAAACTGTCTGTGACCTATGAATATCTCCACTCAGACGCTGGTTCACCTTTATTCTTAACTAAGTATAAACTTGTGTAAATTGGAGTTTTCATCGAACTTTCATCATACACATTAATTTCCTGATAATAGATTCAACTTAACGAGACTGGGATAAATCAAGCACATTAGATGTCTTAGATATTTTAATCCCTAAAATAACATTTTCCACTCCTTTGTCTATTTTCTTTGTATTCATGAAAATATCATTATTACTGCCTGTTATCAGCATGTCATCAACATATAGACATATAATTACATATGAGTTAGGTGTATTTTTAATGTAGACATATTTATCACACTCGTTAATGCTAAATCTATTTGACAACATAGCTTTGTTAAATTTTGGGTGCCACTGCTTTGAGGCCTGCTTCAATCCATACAATGATTTAATTAGCTTACACACCTTCTTCTCTCGTCCTGAGCAACAAAACCGTCGTGTTTTTTCATGTATATTTCTTCTTCTAAATCACCATTTAAAAATATTGTTTTAAAATTCATTTGATGGATCTCAAGATCGTATTGTGCATCAATTTCAATAAGAACTCTAATAGAAGTAATTCTTGTAACCGGTGAGTATGTGTCGAAGAAATCGAGGCCTTGCTTTTGCTTATAGCTCTTAGCTAGCACCCTAGCCTTATATTTATCAATAGATCCATCTGGTTTTAACTTCTTCTTGAAAATCAACTTACAACCTAGAGGTTTATTTCCACGTGGGAGATCGACCAACACCCAAGTGTGATTTTACATAATAGATTCTATCTCAATATTGATAGCTTTGTTCCATAATGGAGCTTTTGGAGTTGACATTGCTTCTGGAAATGTCTTAGGTTCATTTTCTAATATGTAAGCGAGAAAATCAGGACCAAATGATGTTGACCTTCTGGCCCACTAACTTTGCCTTGGTTCTTCATCATATTCATGACCAAGATTTATAGTACCGAAAGTTCTCTTATGTGAATTATTTCACCTTTATTCTTGTATTTACATGGAAACACATTCTCAAATAACACCACATTATTTGATTCGATAATTATATTTTCATGAATATCAAGAATGTCTGACTTGTGCACAAGGAACCGATGTGCACTACTGCATATCCAATCAATTGTTTTAGACCCAATTTTTACTTGTTTATGCTTAGGAACTTCTATTTTAGCCAAACAGCCCCACACTTTCAAGTGTTTATAGATTAGCTTATGTCATTTCCAAAATTCATATAGAGTTTATCCATTTTCTTTAATGGAATTTATTAAGAATGACATTGGCCTAGAGAATTGATTCTCCCCACAAGTTCCAGGGCATTCCCGAACTTATCAACATAGCATTCATCATCTCTCTAAAATTTCGATTGTTGCACTCAGTATTTTCATTTGATTGAAGTGAATATGGTGCAGTAGTTTGATGAGCAATGCCAGATTTTGAACAAAATTCATCAAATGGAGCGTCTTATTCTTCACCTCTATCACTTCGAATACTTTTTATTCTTTTGCTAAGTTGATTGTCCACTTCAATACTAAAATGTTAAAAGCATCCAAAGCCACATAGTTATTTCTCAACAAATATACATTACAATATCTTGTCCAATCGTCTATAAAAGTAATACAATATTTTTAGCCACTTATCATTTACACGAATTTCAAATCACATATATCAATGTGAATAAATTCTAAAGGCATGGTAATCCTTTCAACATGATTATATGGTGTTTTTTTTGTTGAGAAAGAAATGCAATTGCATTAAAAATGCTGAAAATCGTCCAACAACGATTGACAAAGGGGCTTCGGGAGATGGTCCCAGAGTAAAGAATCCAGACTCATATGTTTCGCATAGTGTGATAAATAATGACTAAAAAATTAAAAGAATGACGAAACCAAAAAATTCCTTTGAGATTTACACGAGACTAGGGACAAATAATATCCTGGAGAATGCCTAAAGAAGCTAAGGACCCATGAGCCTGCTCATTTGCAGCGACTACAACTTGAGTCACATTGCCAATGATCGAAACAGAGCTGAGATTCAATTTGACAACAAGGAGAAGGGCTTCCTTAAGCGCAAGATACTCTGCAATCTCGGGATCAATAATACTGCTGAATTTTTTGGAGAGACCTTCCAAGAACTAACCATTCGAATCGAAGCAAATAGCACCACATCATGCAGGCTGAGAAGAGATAGCACCATCGAAGCAAATACAGGGAAAGTCATCCAAGGGAGGTTAATGAGACAGACGCTTGGATTACATTCTTTAAAATGATAGTCTCTTAAGATTGAATTAGCAGCCAATACAAAAGAAAGATAATCGGAGGTGTGACCCTCAAACTTTTATTTATTGCGATGGTACCAAATCATGCAAGAGAGGACTATAAATAAATTTCCAACAGCCAGAGGGGAGTGAAGGAGGGCGTCTTGATACCATGAAGAAAAACACGGATGCCTGAATCTAAAAATAATCTCTATATACCAGCTGCAGACCAAATCAACTTTGCAAAATGACAGTCAAAAAATAAATGGTTAGCATCCTTGAAGGAGGCACAAAATGTGCAAACATCCATAGAAATAATATGATGGCTTGCAAGGAGATCCACCATGGCTAAGGCTGCTGAGGCGCACCTCCAAGAAAACATATTGAATCGAGGGGCGACTTCGAAATTCCATATCTTCTTCCAAACTGGATTAGGAGAGGATCCAGAAGGGAAAAGATGCTTGAAGTCGAAAGGGGTGGAGCTCGAATTTAAAACCGTGTGGTATGCAGATTTAACGAAAAATTTGTCATTTTTATTGTGATGCCAACATAACATATCTTCAGACTAACAAGCAGCAACGGGTAAGGAGAGAATCAGGGTTGCTTCCTCTGACGCGATCATATTTTGAACAATATCTTCCTTCCAAGAAGCATTAGATTCATCAATGTGAGAGTTGACTGTAGTATTAAGGTCAACCAGGGTCCCAAGAAGGTGAGCAAATAAATCTGAGATACGAGGAAGCCAAGGGTCCTGACATATGCGTGTGGAGGATCCAGAGCAAATAAGACTGAGCACAACCAACAAAAGGACCGAATGACTTTCTAAAATACTCCGCCAACTCCAAGAGGGTCTAGAGCCAAGCTGAGTACCAAATAAATTCCCGTCTGGATAATACTTTGCACAAAGAAGACGAGGAAGTAAGGAGGAAGGTCGTGTGAGGAGCCTCCAAGCTTGCTTCGCAAGGAGTGCAAGATTGAAGGCTCGAAGATGCCACAAACTAAGTCCACCTTGCTCTTTCTTGCGTGCAATTTTCTTCTATGCAAGCCAATGGATTGTTTTCCCATCTGCCAAACCACTCCAAAAATAATATGCCGCCATTGACTGAATTTTGTCGAGAATCACATCAGGAATCCGAAAACATGATATAGGATAGGTTGGGATAGCCTGAATAATTGTTTTAATGAGAATGTCACGATCCACCTGAGATAACAATCTTTTTTTCCATCCTGAAGCGCGCTTCCAGACCCGATCTTGGATACAAGAAAAAAATATCTTTTGTTCTTTCCAATAATGGGAAGGATGTCCAAGATATTTTCCATGTGACTCAACAATCGGGATGCCAAGGATATGAGAAATTTGTTGCGCAAGTGCCGAATTTGTGTTTATACTAAAGAGAACACCCGATTTATTATGGTTCTGTCTTCGGCCAGAAGCCCATTCGAACAAGTCAATAGCAAATTTTAGATTCTGAGCCTCCTCAACTGTAGCATGGCCAAATAAGAGTGTGTCATCAGCGAAGAAGAGATGTAATATGCTCGGATCGTACCTATTTATTTTGTTGCCATGAATTTTCTCGGTCGCCTGTAAGTCCTGCAAAATACCAGAAAAAACCTCGGCGCAAATAATAAATATATATGGTGAGATGGGATCGCCTTGGCAGATCCCTTGGTGAGGAGTGACTGAACCAAATTCTACCATTCAACAAGAAGGAGAACTTGGCAGTGGAAATGCAACAATTAATAAGATCGACAAACGCGGGGGGAGGAGGGGGTACCAAGAGCAGTAAGAATGGCATAAAAAAATGGCCACTCAACCCTATCAAAAGCCTTGCTCATATCAAGTTTTAAAGATATGTGACCCAATTTTGCTATTGTTTGTTTTTTCATCGAGTGATGCAGTTCATATGCGACTTGAATATTATCAGTAATAAGGTGATTAGGGAGAAATGAAGACTGGCTTTTGGAGACGACATAGTTTAGTATAGGGCGCATGCGATTAGTTATAACTTTAGATGCGATACGATAGATTACATTACACAAACTAATGGGGCAAAATTGGGAGACAAAATCCAGTTTATTAACTTTAGGAATGAGTACATTATATGTATAGTTCATGTCATTAAAGAGCTCTTTATTACTAAGGAAATTAAGCACAGATTCAGGGACTTCTTTACCAACAATATAACAATAATTTTGAAAAAAGATCGGACATATACCGTCAGGACCAGGAGATTAATAGGGGTGCATTTGTTTGACTGCTTTGGCAACCTCAGCCACGGAACATGAGATTGTTAAACTACCGGCCATTTCCGGAGTAACCCGTGATCGAACTCTCAAAAGTTCTTGTCGAATATCATGCTGCGTAGGGGAAGCAGTGGTTAAGATGGTGTCAAAATATTGAATAATGAGCCACTCAGTATCAGCATAATCAGAGTGCGACTGCCCATGCTCATCCTTTAAAGATTCAATGTGAAGTATCTCTCGATATTTGGATGCGAGACTATGAAAATATGAGGTATTCGATCCCCATTTTTATACCAATGTTGCTTCGCATGTGTCATCCATTTTAAATCATTTAATTCAAGTAGAAGGTCCAGCTGCTCATGGAGAGTACAAAGTCGGTGTTTCACTGTATCAGATATAATGCCATTATCTAAGGTGGATATTTTGTTTTTAATATCTGAATCTTGTCTGTGAGATCACCAAAAGTATTAGAATTCCAGCGAAGCAAGCCAATGATTTAGTGAGACATCTTCGATTGGAGATTGCCTTCTAAAAGTGTCCAATTTTCCTGAATGAGCTTTCGAAACTCCATACTTTTAATCCAGAATGACTCAAAATGTGGGGGCTTTCTTTTTGGATGGTGAGAATGAGATGGAGGAGGTGGTTCGAATTGAGCTAAAATGGCAAAGTGATCGGATGTGAAAGATGGAATATGTGTGATTTTATGTCGAGGGAAAATATGGCCAAAATTTTAGATTCTTAGCCTCCTCAACTGTAGCATGGTCGAATAAGAGCGTGTCATCGGCGAAGAAGAGATACGATATGCTCGGAGTGTGCCTATTTATTTTGATGCCATGAATTTTCCCACATGTGTGTGAAATATGGAATGTGTGTGATTGCACAATGAATGATCAAGCCTTCCACGTTAAGTATAAGGATGGATAGAAAGATGATGCCAAGTAAAGCGCGGCCTTACAAAACCCATATCACCAAGATCGCAATGGTCAATAGATTTCCCGAAAAGAGAAATTTGCCATGGCGCACGCGGCCGAACACCAGAGAACTCACTTTGGTTTAGAACTTCATTAAAATTGCATATACATATCCACAGCATATTAGAAGGTGAGTAAAGATTTTTGAAACTGTTCCAAAAAACACGGCAGTGCGCAAAATTTGATTGTCCATAAATCCCGATGACTCGAAACAAATACCCATGCCAGAAAAGGCCAATGTCAATAAATGTATAGTTATAACCCCGAAGTGAAACAAATATATTACGTCGCCATAAAAAAACAAAGGCCTCCAGATCGGCCAATTGCTGGAACAGAAACACCAAAAAAAACCCAAAGAATTTCTAAAATTTTCAAAGTCTCGAGCACCTAATTTGGTTTCACAAAGGAACACCAAATTTGGGGACTTTCCGCGAATTCTTGAATTGTTCGAGGATTTCCAAGCCCTCGGCAATTCCAACTGAAGATATTCATGGTGATTGGTGGGACCGTCTCACAAGCTCTTGTCTCTCCATTAGTGTTGACTCATCAGAAGTATCCATATGAAGCATCTTGAGTCCATTTATATTGTTTAAAGTTCCCGCGATTTTTTACTAAGCACTTCAATAGAGACCATTTGCAAGTCCGGAATGTCACAGTTAAAAAGTTGAAGTTTTCACTTTGCCCCCGCTTTGGGAAGAGGAATTTCAGAGAGAGAGGTTTAAGAAAGACGATTTTTTGCTTTGATGAATTTTCGGGTTAGTTTTTTGGCGGGGGTATCCATGTGCATAGGTACGTTAACGAGAAAAGGGCTATTGGGCAGGTGATTTTGAGGGGATGGGCAATGGGATACTGAAGACGAATGAGGATTGGAAGATAAATATTCATGGGGGATGACATAGGGGTAGACTTGGAAGAGTGACTTGCAGAGGAGTAATATGGCCATAGGACGAAATTATAGCAGCAGAAAGGGGAGATGATTACAGGGGGCGGCAGGGCAAGGGGGAATTATTATGGGAGTGGCGTGTTTTAAATGTTTGTGTGTGTGAATTTTGTGTAATTTCTATTTTTCGTGTGTGTGATTGTGCATAATTTTGTGTCTTTTACCCCCGTTTTATATTGTCATTTGTTACGTATTATATTTTTGTTTGTTTCGTAAGTTTTCGTAAAAAGAGAACTTAAAAACGGGCTAAAACGGTCAAAAATAGGCATTACGGGCGAAAGACGGTCAGGGAAATTGACATTTTGTGCGCGCGCGCAAGGGTGCACAACGCGACCGTATGTCAGTAAAGGAAATTGTACGCCACACGCAAAAATGATGGGAATGTGCACGCGTGCGTGGATGCGCACAACACGCCGGCCAAGGGTGCACGCACGGGCGCGCGCAAGGACATCGCACCAAGGGACGACGCGCGCCACACAAGGGCGCGCATGGGGCTTGTGCACGCCACGCAGGGCATACGCGCGAGGGCGCTGCGTGGGCGTGCACCTATACGCGAACGCGCACCGGACGATTTTTCTAGAATTTTTGTCAGCTTTTCCTTTTCCTTTTTGGATTCTTCCACCTTTATAGGGATAAGGCTTATAAATAGCACTTGTGGGATCCATAATTTCGTATACTCTCATTCTTAGCACTTTTAGACTTTAGTTTTTGGTATTATTGTCTTCCTTCCAACATTGGGATTGCTTGGGTTCTTCCCCTTGAAGTTACTTTGCTTCTTAATCAAAGAGTAAGATTTCTTTATCTCTTTTGTCTGATTTCAATTGTTAGGTGATTATTATTGTTTCATGATCATGTTTATGATTATTTTCTTTCCTTCAATTGAGATTATGATTCCATCTCCAAGCATGAACTAATTTCCTTGTTCTAGGATTAGGATGATTTGATTCAAACAAACAAGCATGAGTATTGACTAATTGATTTGCTTTCCTGAACGAATTGCTTTATTTGATAATTGATTGTTTGATCAACTTTTGATTGTTTTGAGGGAATAATTGAGATCGATAGAAGATATTATTCCTGGACTTAATTTATTCATGAGGTTACATATGAATCAGAGATGTATTATCTAACCCTGGGCTTAATAAAAATAGTAAATTATGTTGGGATAGCCATAATCTATGAATACGAGAGCTATCAGACCTAGGCCTTACTTTTACATGATTGTTATATTTGTTACCCGCATGATCAATTAGTTGATATTCTGCTTGTGAGTTTGATGAGATGAATCTGAAATCCTAGACTTTCATCCATATATTTTTCTCAAAGTTTACTCGTGTTTAGCTTGATTATTATCTTCCTAATTGTTTTCCTTTTGGTTATTAAAAATCACAAATTTGGTTAGAGTGTTTAGTATTTACTTTTTGTTTATTGTGAAACATAATAATTATTTGTCGGCTAAGTCTTCCTTGAGAGACGACTTGTGGTCAACTTGCTACCCTATGATTGATCTCGTTCTCTTGTGAGGATTGTTAGATTTTTATAGGTGTTTAGCGGTCGAACATGGCGTAAAGATGACCGAGTGACGAGAGCAAGAGGAATGGAGTGGACGATGATGGAGTCAGTTCAAGACAAGGAAGAAGCAGTGCATGCAGAGAGGGATTGGTTTAGTGAGGGGTTGGGATGGGAGGAAGGATGAAGGGTGCTAGGCTCTGTATCAGATGAAGGGGCTGGAGGAGCTTGTTGAGATAAGGTAGGGAATGAATGTTGATTATGAGATAGGAAGTTTTGATTTTGAGGGGAAATAGGATTTTCGGGAATGTGTCGAACATAAGAGATTGATTGGAAGCCGAAGAAGCACGAAGCCAATTGCCAAATTGAAGCATAGAAGTATCAGTTTTTCCTGAAACTGAATAAACATCACAATCCTTTAAAATATGACCCAATTTGCCGCAGTGAAAACAGAAGTCGGGCAGGCGCTCGTATTTAAGAATAATAAGTCGATTTTGAAATTTGTCATCCAATTGTATAACTTGACACAAGGGTTCTGGATATCAATCTCCACTTTTATACGAAGGAATTTACCAATAACGAAGCCTGTAGAATCTTCATGAACTTCGAGAAATTTTCCAATATAGTTCCCTGCATATTCTGCGAAATTCTTTAGATAATAATCCCAAGGGAAGGTCGCGAAGTTGAATCCAGAAAGGGCACTTTGAGATATTCACACTTTAGGAAATCATATCACCGGAGGCATCCTTTAGAAGGAGGAGGTACTTATCAAATAACCAAGGGGCACCCATTAAGACTCATTTTTTGTCTGCAATCGATCCAAAGGAAAAGTAGAACACATAATCGGCTAATGGTTTCCAGAAAAAAGTATGTTTCGGGGCCCAAATTCGCTTATATAAAGACGAGACTTGATCAAAACCAATGTTGCGAGAGGCCAAAATTTTTTCAACCAAACAAAGGGTTATATCAGATGAATCCGGGATAAATTCGTCTGTTGGGAGAGGGGAGGCCTTCTTCTCTCCGAGTGTGAGATGCGCATAGAGGTAACTCAAATCTTCTGCCATGCAGTTAAGAGAGCCGACGACACTTGACAGAGTTCGATCATGGATCGGGAGAGAATGATTTTGTAGACATCCAATACTGTAACCAGGAGGCTGAGATCTGCAAAGTAATCAAACAAGAAAAAGAGAGTTAGGAAAAGAAAACACAAAATAATATGGCTACAAAAAAGAAAGAAAAAACAAGCAGAGAATGAGACACAGAGGACAGCAAAGGAAGGGAAAGAGGGAGGGTAAGTGGATTATATGTTGTTGGATGCAACAGAGGAGATAGCTATGAGGTATTGGTCAATCATGGTTTGGAGATCCATGAAAGGCGGTACGAGGATGAACCCCGACAACAAAACGATCAGAGAAAACTCTCACAGGAGACAAAAAACCCTAGGATGGTAATCCCATTTTATAAAATATTTTTAAACCCGGACTGGTCATCAAACCATATTAATAACCTGGTCATTGGGTCACTGGTTCAACTGGTTAAACCGTTCTAAAAAAACCGATTTGTTCCATATACATACACATATATATATGTACACATGTAAAAGATAAATACAAGTACAAATGTAAAAACAATAACAAGAACGAATAAAAATAAAATAAATTTAATAAATTATAATAGCCAAATATATATATATATAAATCCAATATAAAGAAAAATTATGTGTAAATTTACTAAATACTTTTTCGTTTTTTAAAATAAAACATAGAAAACTTTGCTATAAAAATGGGGCGGGTTAACCGGGTCACTGCTTTCCGGGTTTTTGTTGGGTTTCACTGGGTGGCAACGATTTTTTAGCCACCTAGTTTTAATATAGAACCGGACCAGACATGTGACCGGTTCCCGATTAAGCTGGTCGAACCGGCCGGTCCGGTCCGGGTTTCAAAACATATCAGAATCGGATTAGATGGTGTTTTGGCTAACTTAAATTCAACACATATTCTACATTTATGATTAGGATCAAATTGCAAATTCGGCAATAAATTCAAATTATTCATTCTACGAACATATTTAAACAACAAGAGATGACGAACTTCAAATGTTTTGTACTCTCTCTCTTTTTTTATCAAAACATTTGACAAAAAATATGCTTATCTATGTATGCGGAAGAGAATAATAAAAATCTCCAGATATAAAAAACTATATATGGATTGCCAAAGGTTTCTGTTTGCCAAAAATATTTTGGTTCATACAACTGCAAGTGTACAGTGTAGTTTATAGAATAATGGCAAGCAATGTCGTATTCCTCAGGGATTGAAGCTTGAAACACTTAGGCTATAATAACATCGCATTCCAATTTTATTAAAGCGACCAAAAATCAATTTATTATATCTAACTAAAATCAAAAATTAAGAAAAATAACTAAAATAAATTTATGAACCTCACAAGTATTTTCAACATCTTTAGGATCAACCTTAGGCACATAATCTCAACATGCTTCTTCAATATTAAATGCGAATAAAGTTTTAAAAACCAATTCATGCAATTCTATGGGTTCAAATTCCTAATATCATTTACTCCCCCTCCCGGGTGGTGCGTAAACAGTTGATTAAGAACAATTGTAGTCCTCCCGGGTCGTTAAAATCTTTAATAACTCCAAAAAGATTTGTGAATTAAATGACTCCCCACAAACACGCCTGTCACACATGTTTCATGTCTGAATTCAATTTTCGTCTTTGTTAGAACTCATCTCCCGAATTTCGCAATAACAAATATGACATGCTAATTATTGATCAGATAAAAAGCAATTATAAATAAGCACTCGAATTCATAAAATAGAACGCACGAAGTAATTAACAAAATAAATAATCATATTTAATACAAATCCATAGTTTCGATTATGCCCTTAAGATCCAAAAAATATGCCAAACATTGATTACAAACTCTTGTGCTCCCTAGATGTGAAAGCCTTGTGGTGTTCTTCGCGACCTAGCCTTTTGCTCTCAGAAGCTTCTCGATTCCTTCGTTCCTGTGTTATTTGATGTGTTTTCTATGTAGAGAACGATGATTTTTCATGCAAGACTTGGTCCTCTTTTATAGATGCTTGGAGAAATCACTTGTAGAGTTGGAACGGGAAGCAAACTCTAAAAAACACGCTGAAACAGACTTCCACACGGTCAAACCATGTGGGTCCACACGGGCGTGTGGCCTTGGGCTTAGCCCTTTGTCGCACAAGCAGGCTGGTCGCACTGGTAGGTGGTGCGGTTGATAACCTTGTCCACGCGGCCATGTGAGTTCACACGGTCCGGCCGTGTGGACCTGCTCCGTCCTTTGTTTTCTTCGTTTCTTCACACAAACGTGTGATCTTCACACCACTAGTCCACACGGCTGTGTGAGGCTACACGGTTCGGCCGTGTGACTTACTTTTGTTCCATTTTTTCATCGTTTTGATCTTCTCTTTGCATTCGGCAATCTTATCCGGGCATCCCTACTGACATTTCTTCATTTTAAGCTCTGTTTCCTGCAAGAATTACAAGAATACGCAGTATCATGCCCTAGCTTTGAAGGAAACCAAGTAAAAACATAGTAAATATGCGTGCAAATGCATAATTATATATCCATTTAATCCCCAAAATGCACGTATATTTTACACATATTAAAATCCCCCAAACTTAAAGCATTGCTCGTCCTCGAGCAAATTTAGAAAAATAATATAAGGGGTAAAAACGAACGAACACCCAAGAACACTATAAACATTAAATAACACTCGACTCCATACTCAAGGAAACCATGCAATTCATCATCAAGAGATCAATTATTCATAAACTTGGCACTATTAATACTCTTTCGGGTACTTGACAAGTAAATAGTGTATCACTCTACTCTCAAAAGTGTATGGTAAGTGTTTATGCTCAAATTCAATTCAATGAAAGTAGAACTACCATAGGCTTGCAAATCGTCTAACATCTCTACCACTTTTGTGTGCACAATCTAAGAATCAATAAGGACTTTTTATTTGGTTGTAATGTATGCTTTTTGGTAAGGGTAGGGAAATTTGGATTAAGTGACTTGACTTGAGGAAATAGAATTTAAGCATACAGACTTGCAATTCACTAACCCCTTTTCATCATAATATCGGTTTTCTTTTTCAACTCAATTCCACCCTTTTTTCTCCTTTTTTTTCCATTCTTAGGCCTTGCCTTCTTTTCTTTTTCTTTAGCCTCAAGCTCTTTTTTTTCTGCTCGATTTTTCTCTATGTAATTTTTCAGAGATATTTTCTTTTTCGAGCTTCATGTATTTACCCAGATACTGCTCACCTCTCTTTCTTTTGCCAACTTCTCCTTTTCATAAATTTTCACCACATCTCCACCAAATTTATTCATTTTCTATAAGCTCAAGAAATTTGTAGGGATTAAAAACATGTAAATTTTAAATATCAATGTGGCTCTGAATAAAAGTTCTGGCTCAAACTTGGCTAACTAGGGAATCATGAGTTCATAAGTAGGCTTTTTAAGCTATGTAGGCTAAACAAAGATGGCCTTAGATCATTTTCAAAAACTGCACACACACATGGCTTTAATGAAGACACCAGAGCAAGTTCTAGAGTTCTAGTAATCATGAATGACACACTCAAGAAAAAATAAGTGTGCATAGTATAAAGCAGTTTAAGGCACAAAAGCTCACATGCTTATTTTTCGCAACATGCTCAAATACCCAATTTTCTTAACACATGCCAAGAAAATGATTAACTTTTCTCCCAAGAATTTATTACATTATTCCCCCAAGTATGTTATCCCATGCCATATAATATTCATAGTAAAATCATAGGGAGCTAGGCATAAAAACTGGATTAAAAACACACACAAAAGCAATTAAACGTGCTAAAGTGGTAAACATGCTAAAACAGAAATAACTAAAAATCGAAAAATCAAACAAAAAATCATTTTTTTTCGAAAACTATAATGCAAGTGCTCCTACATGCAGTCTTAAATGCAAAACAAAATGCAACAATACTAAATTATGTATTCTTGACAACCCCCCAAAACTTAAAATATGCTTCATCCCGAACATATCAGAAAATTATCAAAAGAAAAGAGAAATGCGTAATAAGTACTTACAAAGATCACTGAGGTGGTGGAGGTGGATAGTAGTGGCCTTGTGAGATGTGGCACTGGTCCATACGAGACATCATCTCGTACATCTGCTTCTGCTGCTGGGTGATGGCATCAAAACGCTGTAAATACTCCTGGTGATATTCATCAGCGGTGGCTGTCAACTAGGGCTGCAAATGAACCAAGCCGCTCGTGAGCTATTCGGAGCTCGATTCGATAAAAGCTCGTTCGAGTTCGTTTAGTGAGGCTCGTTAAAATAAACGAACCAAACTCAAACTTAGAGATATTCGGTTCGTTAGCTCGTGAACAAGCTCGTTAGTAAGCTCATGAATATGCTCGATAGTAAGCTCGTATAAATTGAACTAATAATTTGATTTTAATTTTAATTTTTCTTATTTTTACTTAAGATAATATACAAATATTTCAATAAAATTAATTTTTTGAATAAAATTATAAGTTTTAATGAATATATTATGAATTTTAAATATAAATAATTTTATTTTTTGTAATAAATTGAAGAATATTTTAATTTTTAATTAATATTTACTAAGCTCGTTTAGGCTCAAAAAAGTTCGTGAGCCATCAACATGTTCGATAAATTCAGGCTCGAGTTTGGCTCGATAATAAACGAGCCAAACTCAAACACTCAAAAGCTCGGCTCGGTTCGGTTCGATTGCAGCCCTACTGTTAACTGATATGTGTCATCTATCAATTTCCCCACATCAGTTTCTACCCTTTCTAGCCTCTCACTCATAGTCAATGGCCGGTTACCCCCTTGGCGAGAGGTTCCCGGCATATCCCTCGTTTGCTCATCTTGCTCTTCTTGAGCAGCAGCTCCTTCTACCCCCACATCTCTAAGTAGCCAGTTACCCCTATTTCTGGTTGAAGTTGCCTCGGGGTTCGGAAGCCTAACTGTTGTTCTATCACCCTGAATGAGCCAGTAATCCTGCCCATCGAATGTTATCATTTTCATCGCAGTTAGAACATTTAAATCAATCAACTTAGGCCCAGCTGCCTCCGCATACCCCTCCAAATTAATATTAAAATGTTCGGCAATAGGGGTAATCATCCCCCCTATACAAATTCCACCCCTCTCACTCTTTTGAATTCTATCAAATTGTCGGGCTATCATAGCCCCGACGTTTGGCACCACTTCAGTCCCCGATGCCATACACCAGACTATAAACAATTCATCAACCCTTAAAACCCCTTTACTATCCTCTCCCTTGCAAAGATGGTTTCAGCCAAGACTCGTTGAACATATCGGAATACTGGGTTGTGAATACTAGATGCCTTAGAAGTGCCCGGCATATAAATTCGCTTCCCATTTATCTTTTTCCAAAACCTATCCTTATCAAATTCCGTTTTATAAATTTCATTTAAATCCTCAATTGATAGTTCCCTTTGCTCATTCCCTAACCGAAATCTAACCCCCATCAGATTTCTTTTTCGTACTACCAATTCAAAGCTACTTAAGAATTCAAGAGTAATAACAGAGTAAGTAGCCCAATGCCCATTAAGAAAATCATGTCAATCAATTCTCCCACATAAAGCCCTAAAATCTTCCAATAAACCCAAATCCGTAAGAGTAGGTTCATCGGGATACCTCGTATTAATCCATGGACAAAAGCAGAGTATCATCCATCTAGCTCGGTGGGTTTCGTTGGGCAAATTAACGTTGGAAGCTTTGGGCTCTTTGGGGTCGAAAATCGGTTGAGGCTCGGGTTCGGGCTCCGGGGTCGGCTCCCTCCTTCTTCTTGTATTCCTCCTAGTTCCTCTTTCATCCCTAGAGGCCATGAATTCAAGGGTTGAAGAGTAAAAATCGAAATTTGGGAACTTGAAGTACCCCCAAACTTGGTGTAGAACTTGGAGAAGTTGATAATTTGAAGGTATTTGATGATGGGTTTCTTGAGAAAGTGAACGATTTGTGTTTTTGGTTTGAGGTTGGAGGTGTATTTATAGAGATTTGGAGAGTGGTTTGAGTATTTGGCAGAGAATTTTCATGGGTTAGGGTTTATGTAGAAGAAAGTGTGAGAAAAAGTAGGATTTTGGGGTAAAAATAGGGGTAATTCGCAAGCTGCCAGGTTTTTGTTTCTGGGGCCACACGGCCGTGTGGCCCTACATGTGCTGTCTATTGCGTCTGCTTTGGTAGCCCTTGACCAACGGTCGTGTGATGGTCACACGGTCCGGCCGAGTGGTGCTGGGTTATTTGCCCTATCGCACGGCCAGGTTGTGTGATATCACACGCCCGTGTTGAGTTGGTTTCGTACTTCTTTTTTTTTTTACCGGGAGTTTGCCGTGACGCCTTCTACACAACAACTCAAGAAAACTAAACAAAACTAAAAATTAAGTTAATAAAAATTATAACTAAAAATAAAAATTAAAATTGAAGGCGATAAAAATGTACGGAAAATAGGAAATAAATTGGGTTGACTCCCATACAGCGCTAAGTTTAATGTCTTCAACCAGACTTTAGATTTCTACTTAGTATTGCTACACTATGTCATTTCAAACCTGTGGACCCTCAATGCCATCCATCAGATGAATGGCGTTGCATTGCTCCTGTGGATTTAGCTCAGTATCGCTTGGGAATTTGCCTTTCTGGTGTTGGCCTCCCACAGCAATTGCAATTTCGGCTACTTGTGTTTCCAGAGATTTAAGTCTTGCATTTATGTTCGTGTTTAGCTTAGTGACATGTTCTTCTATCCTGTCTATTTTGGATTCATCTTTGTTCAGTCTTGCCCTTGTTTCTAAATAAACGAGGATAAAATTTCTTCAGCAGATGCTTTCTTTTCATTGGACTCCGCTCTGCCTTGATTACCCACGTTATATCCCTGTGGTGGTTGCAAAATATTTTTATTATTAGCATAAGAGAAATTTTCATGGTTTCGCAACCCTGGATGATAGTAGTTGGGTATTTGATTATTTCTGTAATTATTGTTGAAGTTTCTTTGTTGGCCCACAAAGTTTGATTCCTCTTCAACAATAGCAGGATCTCTTGGAGTCACTTGCTGCATCGCTTCTAGTTTCATATTCAGCACGGATACCTGTTCTGTGAGCATGGCGACTTTCTTATCCTGAACTTCTGCCACTCGTGGGACAGTCGACCTTTCAGATGGCCATTGGTAACTATTGTTCGCCATATCCTCTAGTAACTCTAGTGCCTCCTCAGGATATTTCCCTAGTAGTGCACCTCCAGATGAAACATCTATAATTGTTCTTGTGTTACCACTCAAACCATTATAGAAGTACTGAACCTCTTGGTAGTCGGGATACCCGTGTTGAGGGCACTTCCTTAGCAATTATCGGAATCTATCCCATGCTTCATATAGCGGCTCAGCATCTAATTGCCTAAACTGGGCGATTTCAGATTTCAACTGCAGCGTCTTACTGGGGAAAAAGTATTTGGCTAGAAACCGCTGACTTAGCCCTGCCCAATTTGCGGCTGGTGGTGTTAAAGAGCATAACCATCCCTTAGCCTTATCGCGCAGAGAGAATACGAAAGGCGGCATCGAATGATATCCTTAGAAACAACATTCATCTTAACAGTATCGCAAATTTCTAGAAAGTGCGCTAGATGCGCGTTTGGATCCTCAATGGCTCTACCCCCAAACTGGTTTTGTGACACCATCTGGATCAATGTTGGTTTTAGTTTAAAATTATTAGCATTGATTGGCAGACGGGCCATACCCCATAAGTTTGCCTTACCTCCGGCTAAAAATAGTCCCTAACTGCCCTTCTCGCGGGCCTTTCCACTATTCCATCCTGGACGCCGACTCCTGGTAGGCGCTCCTCATTGTTTATATTTTCCACTGTGTTCGGATTAGTCCCATCCGCCATTGTTTTGGCTCTTTTCCTTAGTTTCTTGGTTGTCTTTTTTATTTCCAAATCAATGGGAATTGGTTGGGTTGATCTGGAATGCGTGATCATGCACTATCTGCACTAAACAAAAACAATGTTAAAATCGAATCAAAGGAAAATAATCAAAAAAATCAAAAATAAAAATAAAAAAATATTTACAAAAATGCTTCAATTAAGATTGAAGTACTTATTACTATATCTAAGTAGAATCTAATCAATCCTCGGCAACGGCGCCAAAAACTTGTTAGCCAAAAATATTTTGGTTCATCCAACTGCAAGTGTACAGTGTAGTTTATAGAATAATGGCAAGCAAGGTCGTATTCCTCAGGGATTGAACCTCGAAACACTTAGGCTATAATAACAACGTATTCCAATTTTATTGAAGCAACCGAAAATCAATTTATTATATCTAACTAAAATCGAAAATTAAGAAAAATAACTAAAATAAATTTATGAACCCCACAAGTAATTTCAAAATATTTAGGAGCAACCTTAAGCACATAATCTCAACATGCTTCTTCAATATTAAATGCGAATAAAGTTTTAAAAATCAATTCATGCAATTCTATGGGTTCAAATTCCTAATATCATTTACTCTCCCTCCCGGGTGATGCGTAAACAATTGATTAAGAACAATTGTAGTCCTCCCGGATCATTACACTCATTAATAACTGAAAAAAGATTTGTAAATTTTATGACTCCCCACAAACACGCATGTCACATATGTTTCATGTCTGATTTCGATTTCCGTCATTGTTAGAACTCATCTCCCGAATTTTGCAATTACAAATATGACATGCTAATTGTTGATCAGATAAAAAGCAATTACAAATAAGCACTCGAATTCATAAAATAGAATGCACGAAGTAATTAACAAAATAAATAATCGTATTTAATACAAATCCATAGTTTCGATTATGCCCCTAAGATCCGAAAAATATGCCAAACATTGATTACAAACTCATAGACAAATCCGAATCAATATTATGACATCATATAAGCATAGACAAGAGTTCTTAAACATAGAAAGAAAACCCTTTCTTGTCAGGATGGATACCCCTTCCAAGCCCTCGAAGCTCTTGTGCTCCCTAGATGCGAAAGCCTTGTGGTGTTCTTCGCGACCTAGCCTTTTGCTCTCAGAAGCTCCTCGATTCATTCATTCTTGTGTTATTTGATGTGGTTTCTATGTAGAGAATGATGATTTTTCATGCAAGACTTGGTCCTCTTTTATAGATGCTTGGAGAAATAACTTGTAGAGTTGAAACGGGAATCAAACTCTAAAAAACGCGCTGAAACAGACTCCCACACGGTCAGGCCGTGTGGGTCCACACGGGCGTGTGGCCTTGGGCTTAGCCCTTTGTCGCACGGGCAGGCTGGTCGCACTGGTAGGTGGTGCGGCTGATAACCTTATCCACACGGCCGTGTGAGTTCACACGGTCTGGCCGTGTGGACCTGCTCCGTCCTCTGTTTTTTTTCTTTTTTCACACAACCGTGTGATCTTCACACCACTAGTCCACACGGCCATGTGAGGGTACACGGTTCGGCCGTGTGGCTTGCTTTTGTTCCCTTTTTCTGTCGTTTTGATCTTCTCTTTGCATTTGGCAATCTTATCCGGGCATCCCTACTGACATTTCTTCATTTTAAGCTCCGTTTCCTGCAAGAATTACAAGAATACACAGTATCATGCCCTTTAAAGGAAACCAAGTAAAAACATAGTAAATATGTGTGCAAATGCATCAATTGTTGTTCTGCATGGCAGAAGAGGTTTTGTTGAATGGTTCGTCGGTAGGTTATTTTCTGTGCTCTCAAGGAGTTAGCCAAGGTGATCCCCTTTCTCCATTGTTATTCTGCATGGCAGAAGAGGTCCTTGGTAAAATCATTGATTTGGTCGTTCGCACACGTCACATTTCGCCCTTCTGGCGCCTCGCCATATTGAATTCCCTTCTTCGGTTATGTATGGGCATGATATCGTAATTTTATGTGCTGCTATTTCGGGTAATACGAGACAGATTGTTGATCTTTTGGGAGTTTACACGATTATTTCAGGGCAGATTTTTAATCCCAATAAATCTACAGTCTTCTTTGGTTCTAGGGTTTCTCTGCATGTTCAATGTCGCATCCAAAATATTACTGGTATTTCGTTAGGTACTCTTCTCACTTAGTATTTGGGCATCCCCATCTTTAAAGGAGCCCCAAAAAAGGTTATGTTGCAGACTTTATTTGACAAGATCCTTCTGAAATTCAAGCATTGGAAAGGATCATCTTTGTCTATTATGGGTCGTATTTGTTTGGTAAATTCTATGATCACCAGTTCCTTCGTGCATTCTATGTTGGTTTACAAATGGTCGGTTTCCATGCTTCACAAAATGGAAAATGCCATGCATAACGTTTTTTGGACTGGGGATATTGAGTCAAAGGGTTCGGTGGTGGTCAACTGGGCATGATGTTGTATGCCTCGTACAGAAGGGGGTCTTGGTGTACGATCAATCTGTATAGCTAATCATGCTTTTTTAATGAAACTTAGTTGGAAGGTGCTGACATCTGACTCGCATGTTTTGTATTTGCTTCGCCGACTCTACTTCTTATCCGATGGGACTATCTGTCGCACTTTCGTGCAATCCTCTATCTGGTCTGGGATAAGGCCTTTAAGGGATGCTTGTCTGGAGAACTCTCACTATATCCCTGGCTGTTGGGAAATTTATTTATTAGATTTTGATGAATGCCATGTAAAACTTAGACTAGAAAGTTGGCACCCCATTTTCCTTGTAAATTGTATTGTAATAGATAGGGTTGTACGAGCTGAGTCAAGTCAACTATGCCTGGATATACAAGAAATCAACTGAAGACTGAGATGAAGACTCTGCTGTGAAGCAGCTAAGTATGGCAAAGAGGAGAAGTCAAGAACTCGACTGAAGGAGCATCAGCTGAGATACAGCTATAAGAAGAGTCAGTCAAGTCAAGCAAAGAAGCCAAGTCAAGTCAGTTGAAGTGACAGATGAGTCTTTCTGTAACACCCCATTTTTCATAATCTTCAAAGTAAAATACGATTTATAAATTTAAAGTGCGATTTGATTTGAAAAGTGCTTTCTAAGTATTCTAAAAGAACTTTTATCAACCAAATAATAATATTAAAAAAAATTAGATGACATTTCCAAAAATATTAAATTATTCCATAAAATAATTTTAGCTTTAAAAATAAATAGTTTAACAAAGAAAATAGTAATTAGAATTCATTATTCTAAAATTTTACTTCGGGTCACCGCCACCACTTGTCCAGCAAACTCCATCAACCATCTGAAATAGAAATTTATTTTGGGGTGAGCATTCAACGGCTCAGTAAGGGCGAATTTGTCCAAGATAAATACACAATACATATCACAAAATAACATGCTTCAAATTTGAAATTGTAACTGTAGTTATGGCATTGAAACATGGCTCATAGATCTTAGGGATTTCAGGAGGGAACTTTTATGCCGGACCTGACTGTATGGTCCCGCACGACTATAGATATTGAAATATGGCTCGCACTGCCGGGATTTCACCGGAGGGAACTTTTATGTCCCGGACCTCTGTATGGTCCCACGCGACTATGAAACGTAGCACGTAGAAGCAACATTATAAGCAACATAGAAAGAGCATTTAACATGGACAAATAAAAGTGGAAAAACCCCTACCTCAAAGAAATAACGTAGAGTAGAGTGTGACGAAGAGGCAAATTTCTATGCTCGAAAATTCTTATTGCCTACAAATTAAATTTAAACTAGTATTAATATTTTATAGCTTATATATATATATATATATATATATATATAATAGGAATTAAAATTTAATGGCTAGAAATTAATTAGATAAAAATTAGGATTTGAGATCAATTTCCTAAACCCAAAATCAGAGTCATTTCTCCTTTCCCTTTTTCCTTCTTTTCTTCCCTTTTCCTTTTTTTCCTTTCCTTCCTCTTTCTTTTCCCCCTTATTCCCTTCTCTTTTCCCGTGACCCCATTCTTCTCAAATCTCTCTCTTAAAATTTCTTCACCTTTTTCCTTGTTTCTTTTTTTTCTCTCTTTCTCATTTCTCTTTCCTTTCTATTTCATCTCTCTCGCCTACCTCACAAAACCCAAGCCCCACCCCCAATATTTTTTCCTCTTTCTCCATCAACAATCCTATCCCCCCAAATTTTCTCTTTTCTTTTTCTTTCTAATTCCTCTCTATTTAATTTTCACATCCTTCCACTCCATGAATCAACCCCTATTCCCACCAATTCCTTCTCTGTATAATGTCATTTGACGGCGGTGGCAACACGGTGGCGTAATCGAGTATCGCCCTCCCTCTTTTATTTATTTTTTTTCTTCAATCTCTCTGGCTATGTTTTTTTTTTTTTTTTTTTGGGAAGTGGTGGTTTTGAGATTAAGGTTGGTGGTTATACCGGCTAACAACGGCGGTTCGAGGATTTCGGTAGTAAAGTCGTGCCGTCCCTTTTTTGTCTCGTTCTCCTTTACTTTTATTGTTTTTCCTTCTTCCTTTTTGGGCTGTTGATGGTGGCCGATTGGTGGCGGTGGTAGAATGAGAAGAGAAAATAATTTTTTTTTTTTACCTTCACACATGATATGTTTGTTGTGGGATTGAACTCTTGCAGAATATAGGGTGTATATATGAGTAGTAGTGGTTGAGTTTAAATTTGGAAGATGATGATTTTTAGCCACATTTTTATCTCTAATTGATTGAGATAATAATATAATTTACTGATAATTAGTACAATATATGCTTATAAATTTGTTGACTTTAAAATGTTGATTAATTGGGATATAAAGTAAATTTTCTGGAATTTATTACATTTTAAATTTGATTGTTATAAAAAATATTAATTGAAGATTATTAGGATAATTGGTGTTTTTCTTGGTGTTACCTTATTTGAATAGATGACATGGGTTGGGCTTGATAATGAGTTTAAGATTATTTTTCTTTTAATGGGCCAAGATATAAAGTCTACAAAAATAATTCATTAAGCCCAAATGTAATAGAATTTTCAGAAATTCCCAAATTTTAAAATCCCTAATTATCAAATGATCGAGCCCTAATTTATATTTTCCCCCAAACTATTCGGGTATTACACTTTCAATCATTGGAGCAAACTCAAGTCACCTGGGGAAAAGGCAGCTGCAAAGAGGAGTTAACTGAAAAGATTCCGTTGCACAAAAGTCAAAATATTACTTAATCAAGTAATACTTCCATGTTGCCATGTCTTAAAGTGCTTCAATCCCGAAGGAAGCGTCAAAAGGAATAAACCAATGGGAAGATCGCACCTTGGTCGAACTTGGAAAGCTGCAAGACATTTAATACGAGGAAATGTCAACATCAAGGACTGCAACAAGACAAGCCAACGAACACAAGTGACTTTTGAAAATCAACCTATCTTTTCAACGGGCAGATTTTTGAAAGTTCACTATAAAAGGCTGAGGAATCATTTTGAGAAATGGTTACCTTGACAACCAAAACCACGAACATTCAAGCAATTATTCATACTGTAACCTGCAAAATATTCTCAAGTTATTCAAGCTAATCCTCAAGCCTAAATTTCGAAGGAAATCGATCCAACACCAAGCTGTGAAGGAAAGACAACTTCAAACTGTTGAAGAGGAAACTTTTGAAGAATCAAAAGGGGTCTACATTCCAAGGAGGATTGTAGAAAGGTTCAAGGTCGAACCAGGTCTCAAGTTATTGGAGGGCTTCGTGATCAAATCCAAGAAGTGAGCAAGTGAGTCAAGCAAGAGCAATTACCGCCTGTGAAGAAGTTTCGAGTCGGACGAGAAGCCTTGATGGTGTGAGCAAGGCATCTCCAGACCGAGTCCCAAAGGATCAAGTCACCGTTTGTGTGATCAAAACTTGATCCTGACCGATAACCACTTTGTACTCGATCAATACTTAGTGGATTCCTCCGGGAGTTCGAGAAGAGAGGAGTAGAAGAATTACCCCATCTTCGAACCTCTATAAAAATTATTCTATCATTTACATTTCAAAGATTTAATTTTCGCATATCATTTTATATCTCTTGATAATTTGCTATCCAACCGATAATTAACAAAGTGCTAAAACCAAGTGTTAAAACAAACTTAAACCAAATTCAAGGGTGTTAAGTCTTCCGCTGAAAATTTCATCACGACCAAGTTAAGGTTTAGACTAAACAATTTGAGTTATTCTATCAACAAACTCAATCGAGTGTTGAGTGGCTAACTCATTTGGTTAACTAACTTAGTTGTCCCTCAAGGACTTAGTTGTGTATTTAACTCTTTGTAATATTTTAAAAGGATTAAAATCGAAAAGTTGGTAAAGTTTATTCAACCCCCCTTCTAAACCTTACTCACACCCCTTGGGACCTACAAGTGGTATCAGAGCGGTTGGTTCATTGAGCCTTCCGCACTGGATACTGAACTAGATCTCCAATCTTTCAAGAAGTTTTTAACACTTGTTCTTTCAAAAGCCATTTTTAAAACAACAAAGTTATTATCGTGGAAGCTAATTTGACACGCATTCCTATGTTCACCATTGAAGAATTTGATGACTGGAAAATACGTATGCAGGCTCATCTATCAGCTTTACATGATGAGATGTGGATAATGATAGAAGATGGGCCACTGCAAATAATGAAGGTGAACACAACTGCAAGGAGAGCTGCTGCAGCTGAAGGAAAAGAGGTTGCTCCTCCTAGACCAGCTATGGTTGAAAAACCAAGAGCTGAATGGACAAATGATGATGAGAAAAAGATACAATCTAGACAATGTGGCCAAGGATATACTTTACAAGACTTTGGACAAAGCCATGTTCAACAAAGTCAAATCTTGCAAGACAGCCAAAGAAATCTGGGATAAACTAACTTTAATTTGTGAAGGATCAGAGCAAATTAAGGAAAACAAATTATATGTTGTTGTTCAAAAATTTGAAAACTTTAAAATGCTTGCAGGTGAGACAATGGATCAGCTGGATGCTAGATTCACTAAAATTACAAATGAGCTCTCAGCACTTGGAAAGGAATACATACAAAAGGAAATGTGCATGAAGATACTAAGGAGCCTCCCAGCTGAGTAGGAAATGAAAACCATGGCTCTAAGGCACTCGATGGACCTATCAAAAACATCCAATCATGAACTATTCTCAGAGCTCAAAGCTTATGAATTTGAGCTGAGAAGAAAAGATCAAGAGGAGACAGTTGTACCCAAAACAGCTGCACTTATAGTCAAGGATGGGAAGAGAGTTGAGACCAAAGAAATCATTGACCAGGAGGAGATTGCGTTGATGGTTAAAAGATTCAACAAGTTCTTCAACAAGAACTACAAAAGAAATAAAGGTGAATTCTCCAGAAGACATTCAACTCCCTCCAAGTCAAGGGAAGATAGGTCACCAAAGAGAGCTGAGTATCAAAAGGTCGAATATCAAAGACCTGACAACCCGAGAAATGGGAGAGTTGATCAAAAAGTTGAAAACCTGTGTTGGAATTGCAGACAACCAGGACACTTTGCTATTGACTGTCCATATCCTGTAGTCAATAAATACAGGAATGGAGAAGAAAGAAGAGTCTTCAGAGAAAGAAGACAAGAAAACAAAGGGCAATGTTGGCTTCTGAGACTGCTGAAACAACTAAGTCAAAAGATACAACAGACTCAGAGAGTAGTGAAGCTGACTACTCAAGTGATTCTGAAGAAGAAGCTATGATCTGTCTAATGGCTAAAGAACAAGATCAACCTGACCAAGAAGATGAGGTACACTCTAACTTATCTCACTCAGATTCTAGTGATAGTGATTGTGACACACACACTTCATCACCCACTGATCTTTATGATTCATTAGGAAAAATGATGAAAGACTTTGAGCACATTAAATCCTCACACACACTATTAAATGAGGAAAACAACCAGCTCAAAAGCCAAAACTCACAGCTGTCTAAGGAGCTGAGTACTCTAAGTCACATAGCTGATGAGAACAAAGAGCTGAAGGCTGAGAATGCTAAACTAATAGAAGAGATAGCTGCTATACAAAAGAGAGAAAATGATCTCAAAAATGTGATTGCTTCATTCACAAAGGAATCTAAATCATTGGATGACCTTATCATGAGCCAAAAAGAATGTGGAGACAAGACAGGCATAGGATTCAATTCCTCTGTGCATAGTCAAACTCCAAGAGTGATCTTGGAAAAAAGATCTTCAAGTAATGAAGCATCTCAAAAATCCAAGACACCAAATGTTGCACACACATTCATTCCAAAGCACAATCACAAACAAACTGGCCTTGGATATAAAGGAAAAGGAAAACGACGATTGAGTATCTTTGAGAGGACAGTGAGAAGAAATCAGCAGAGTTCCTCAAAGAAACTCCAAACAGAAGTACTCTGTGAAGAAGAAACAGAGCTACCGAATCCCCAGAAGTTCTATCAAAGGAACACAAATGATGGGAATGGTAGAAACTACCCAAGTCAAGCTGATTGGAATAATGTGAAATATCAGCAAAGACCTATGGAACACATGCCAAAATGGCAAAGGCCTAGAACTCAGCAAAGGTCATTCCAAAGGCAAAAGAGCTATATCATCAACACACATATACACCCAAGCACTACACTCAGAAATATCACAACTACCCAAAGAAGGTAGTTGCTAAAACACACACACAGACATACAGACAAAAGAGACAGCTGTATGAACCTAAAGCCCCCAAGCAATTTGCCAAAGTGAATTATGATTATGGCACAGATAGATGGCAACCTCTTAGAGTCAGATCATTTGGCTATAGGTTGGTTGGATCATCTTACAGCACTAACCCCTCAGGACCCAGGCAAGTATGGGTACCTAAAAACTGATTTCCTTGATTGCAGGTTCAAGGAACAGTTGAGTGCCAAGGAACCTGGCACATGGATAGTGGTTGTTCCAGACACATGACAGGGAACAAGAAAAATCTGTCAAAATTCAAGGAGATTAGAGGTGCAAAAGTCATATTTGGAGGAAATGAAGCTCCAGGGGAAATAAGAGGCTTTGGATCCATCAAGAAAAATGGATTAGAAATCACGGATGTTGCTTATCTTTCAAGGCCTCAACTTCAACTTGTTAAGCATCAGCCAACTATGTGACAAGGGCTATAATGTTGGATTCAATATGGGAGTATGCCAAATCAAATACACTGAATCAAATGAAGTGGTGTTGCAAGGATCCAGACAAAAGAACATGTATGTGGTAGATTGGTCGATCGCCACACCAAGCACTTGTCTCGCTAGCAAAAGAGTACTGGCCGAATCAAGTTATGCGTGGGCACAAGAAGCTGAGTCATCTGAATTTCAAGACAATCAACAAGCTTGCAAGGAGTAATCTTGTGGAAGGACTGCCAGACTCAGTGTACAAGAAGGAAAGTGTTTGTGATGCATGCCAGATGGGAAAGCAAATCAAATCATCATTCAAAGAGAAGTCTAGTCCATCTTCAACAAGAATATTGCATCTGTTGCATATGGACTTATTTGGTCCAGTTGAGCCAGCCAGCATAAGTGGAAAAAAATACACCCTAGTGGTGGTGGATGACTATTCAAGATATACATGGACAATCTTCATGTGTAAAAAGAAGGAAACTTTGCAGAAGTTACCTCAACTGATTAAAAGAGTTCAAAATGAGAAGAGTCAAACCATTATAAAGATAAGATCTGATAGAGGAACTGAGTTTGTTAATGGAATAATAACTCAGTATTGTGTTGAAAATGGTATTGCTCATGAATTATCTGCAAGCAAAGGACTCCACGTGAGAATGGAGTAGCGAGAAAGAAGGAATAGAACCCTCAAGGAAGGCGCAAGGACCATGTTAGTCAAGCAGGTCGCTAAAAGATTTTGGGTCAAGCCATCAACACCGCATGCTATACTCAAAATAGATGCATGATAAATAGACAGCTGACAAAGACTCCCTATGAGATTTGGACAGGGAGAAAGCCAAATGTTGCATATTTTAGAATATTTGGATGTAAATGTTTTATCCACAACAATGGAAAGGATAATCTGAAGGCTTTTGATGCTAAAGCTGATGAAGGTATCTTCTTGGGATACTCAGCTTTCGCAAAGCCTACAGAGTGTTGAACAAGAGGACAATGGTCACAGAAGAGTCTATCCATCTGGTTCTTGATGAACCTAATGTAAATGGAGAAGACATTGAGGAGTTAGCTGATAAGCTGAATCAGCCAACTATGCAGAAGAGTCCCTATGTTGAAGCTGAAGCTGGAGCACTCAATCAAGATGAAGGTGAAATAGTTGAATCTCAAAGACAGTTGGAAAATCTGCAGCTAAGCGATGATGAGAGAGCCGCTCAAGGCAACACAACTGCAAGACGACTGAACCCAGCTGACTTACTCCAACCTGATGTGAGATGGCTGAGAGACCACCCACCAGAGCTAGTCATTGGAGATGTAAGAGATGGTGTAAGAACCAGATCAAGAGCTCAACAAGAAGCTATGTTCACTTGTTTTATTTCCCAAATAGAACCAAAAGATGTGTCCCAAGCATTGGATGACACATATTGGATTCAAGCCATGCAAGAAGAGCTGAATTAGTTTGAAAGAAACAAAGTATGGGAATTGGTACAAAGACCAACCCATCAAAATGTTATTGGCACAAAATGGGTTTTCAGAAACAAGATGAATGAAGAAGGTTCTGTGGTAAGAAACAAAGCGAGATTGGTAGCTAAAGGGTATTTCCAAGAAAAACGGGTAGATTTTGATGAAACATTTGCTCCTGTTGCAAGATTAGAAGCAATAAGGATGTTTCTTGCCTATGCTGCTCACAAGAACTTTAATGTATATCAAATGGATGTGAAAAGTGCATTTTTAAATGGATTGTTGGAAGAAGAAGTCTATGTTGAGCAACCTCCAGGTTTTGAACAGAAGACTCTTGGAGATAAGGTGTACAAGCTCAAGAAAGCCTTATATGGATTGAAACAGGCACCTAGAGCATCGTATGATACATTATCTCAATTTCTGACAGATAATGGATTCACCAAAGGCAAAGTGGACAGAACACTCTTCAGAATTCAAGATGGAGAAAGTATACTGCTTGTTCAATTATATGTGGATGGCATTATTTTTGGATCCACGAACAAAGAGCTGTGTGATAAGTTCTCAAACCTCATGCAAGGAAAATTTGAAATGAGCATGATGGGAGAGCTGACATTCTTTCTAGGACTTCAAGTTAAACAGCTGAAGGATGGAACCTTCATAAGTCAAACAAAGTATACCAGAGATTTAATGAAGAAATTTGGTATGGAAGAGAAGTCTTCTGTGAAAATACCAATGAATACATCAGTCAAGATGGATATGGATGCAGATGGCAAGCCTGTCGATCAAACAAGATACAGATCACTTATTGGATCACTGCTCTATTTAACAGCAAGCAGGCCAGACATTACCTTTGCAGTAGGTGTATGTGCAAGATTTCAATCTGCACCAAAAGAAAGTCACATGACTGCAGCTAAGAGAATCCTAAGATATTTGAAGGGATGCCAAGAAGTTGGCTTATGGTATCCAAAGGAAAGTGGATTCAAGCTTATTAGTTATTCAGACTCTGACTATGCTGGATGTAGAGTTTACAGGAAGAGTACTTCAGGTACATGTCAAATGCTTGGAAACAGATTAGTTTCCTGGTTTAGCAAGAAGCAAAACTCATTAGCCACATCCACAGCTGAAGCAGAGTACATAGCTGCGGGCAGCTGTTGTGCCCGAGTCTTATGGATGAGACAACAGCTGAGAGATTATGATGTTGAAGAGAAAGAGATTCCAATTATGTGTGATAACACAAGTGCTATTGCAATCACTCAAAATCCTGTGTTACATTCAAGAACAAAGCACATTGATGTCAGATATCATTTCATAAGAGATCATGTTGAAAAGAAAGACATCACCTTGGAATACATCTCAACTGATAAACAGTTAGCTGACATATTCACAAAGCTATTATGTGAATCAAGATTTGAAGAACTCAAGCATGAGCTAGGGTTAATTGAGCTGAGTTGACACTCAGAAAACTCAAGGAGAAGAGACGGAACGTGGAAAGATGAAAATAGAGCAGAGCGTGTGAATCAGCTAAGTGAATCAGTCATATCGGAAAGTCACCAGTCGAGTTAGCCGGTGAGTCACTATGTGAATAGAGAGAAGAAGAGTTGAGTCGATTAAGCGAGAAGTCGAGTCATTTATGAGCTAAGTGACAAAAACGCAGTCGTTTTTAATGAGCGGGAATGTTTTTAAGGATGACGTCAGCGTAATAATGACGGGTACAGTCAAAAGCTGCACAGTAAAGCCTATGATTGGATATAAATGATGTTGCATTAAATGCGAGCAATTAAATGCAAAGTGACGTGCTAAATCTGAGCCGTTGATTTTGATCAATATTTCAAAAACCAAAAACACGTCCTTTCATACCCCTTATATACCCATTTGTTCAGTTTTTCTCTCACTTCAAAAACTGTTCATCTCTCCAAACCAAGAAAGCAAGTATCTTTTCTCTCAAAACCCTACCAATCTTCAAAGCAAGTTCGTCAAGTTTCGTTCAATCAAAATCACTGAAATGGCACCAGCACATGATTTTACTAAACTCGCAAAGCAAATCCACACTGGTTCTACGGTGGATTTCGAAGGAATGGTTAAATAGGGTTCCGATGAAACCCTTGTGAAGAAGATAGCTGACAATATCGAGAAATCTGGACTGAAACCTTTTCTCACGATGGAGTTTCAGATGATTTATGTTGAAGAGGTCGCCCAGTTCTACGTGAATGCCGAAGTGTAGGGCGAAGCGATTAAGTCCTCCGTCCACCGCAAGGACATTCTAATCACTGCAAAGGACCTTGCGGAGCACTGTTTATTGTCGTCGGAAGGCATGCCGGAGATATATGAAGCAGACGTTGATTTGGTCGCTGCATGGAAGGAAGTGGCCAAACCCGAGTGTGCTGCAAAAGTTGTCTACACAGCAGACAAAAAGCTGTTGAAGGATGATTACCATAAACTTTTGGATATTGTTGCCAAATGTGTAGACATAAAATTTGGAAGCTTCAATCAGCTGTCCAAAACCAAGCTGATCGTCATGGCTGCGATCATGGAGGAGAAGAAGGTAAACTGGGCAAAATTCGTCTACAGCAGACTCTGCCAAAATGTTGCGAATAAATCCTTCAAAGAGGATGGGTCATTTGGAGGATCTCTGGGATATGGCCTTGTAATTGGCCACTTGATGGAGGTGAAGGGTGTTCCCCTTTGACATGGAAAGCCATTCCATGTCAACAAGAAGATGTTCCGGGCAAACCTTTCAGGAGCCCAAAGGAGAGCTTATGCCAAGAGGGCGGATACCAGTGAGGGGGAATCAGCTGACCCCGAGAAAACAGCTGTTGCCTCCCCTCCCAAGAAGAAAGCTGCCCATGCAGCTGGAAAGAAGAAGGTTGCCCCAGCAGCAAAGAAGAAAACCGCACCTGCCCCTGCAGCCGTGTCTCCTGCCCCTGCAGCCGTGGTGGAGAAGGAATCCTTAATACCTTCTCCAGGAATGAAGAAGAAGAGGACTGTCAAGGCGAGAAAGGCCGCTACCTCTAAGGCAACTCCAAAGGCCTTTACCTTCGAGGAACCGGAGGAAGTAGAACCAGACATTCCTCTGGTGAAAACCAAAAGAAGAAGAAGAATCACCAAGCTCTCAGAGCTTGAGAAGACCGCTGAGTCTGCCACTCAGCCGGAAAAAGTCTCTGAGACTGCTGAAGAAGTGCAGTCTCCAGAAATTATTGATGAAACAGCCAAATCTGCTGAGGCCGATCAGCAGAGGCAAATCGAAGACCCAGTTGTGGATAGAACAGCTGAGGAACAAGAAGCACCGAAGTCAGATGCTGCTGAGTGTGAAGAGCAGCAGAACCTGCTACCCTCCATTCCTGAAAAGGAAGGACAGCAAGAAGAAGATGAAGATAATGTAATTAAGCTCTCTCCACCATATCCAGACATCCAAAACCGTCTGAGAGAATGGAGGAAATGGAAGCTTAGTCAATCAAGGTGGCCAAGTTCGCACACCCTGAATTCATCAAGGAAGAAGAAGAATTGATGAACTTCCTCGGACTGACCACAGTGGTCCAGGCACTTGATGAAGACAACTGCCTAGATATCTTGCAAATTTTCAAGGAAAAAGAGAAGGAGAGATTAGCAGGGGAAGCTGAAGCTCGTGAGAAGGCCAGCATTTGTCCTCTCACTGGAACCACTGACCACACTCATCCTCATCTCGACATACTCTCAGATAGTGATGAGGACATGGACCCTATTGCTGCACAAGAAAAGTTGGACATGCAGCAAGCCATGCGGGAATCCACACTGATGTATGAGAAAGAGCTGATGGAAGGACCAGGAGAGTCTTTCAAATCACAGCTGGAGATTGATCCGTTGGGAGTGGTATAGTAGATTGCCACTGTTATTGTTGCAACCACTTCCCCAGTTCACTCGGAAGATGGATCTAAGGGAATTGGCGATGACACTGGGAACTTGGGCACCCAAGTTGAGCCAACCCCTGCTGAAGGTGTCTTACCACCGCCCTACCCTACCGACCACTCATTTGACAAAGCCGAGAGTCTGGAGCAGAGTGACCCCAACATAAGTCATTCAGCTGGTGAGCCAGCTGAGGGGGAAACTCACTCCACTGCAGCTGGGTCGAAGGATGCTGCAGCTGACTCTACCCTGAATCTAGGAGGCGAGTGGAGAAGGAACAAGAAAAGAAAACACAGCAAGTTGTCACTAACAAAGCTCGAACAGTTGACTCTGTCTCAACTGAAGTGCCAACTACTTTGCAGGCTGAGGACGCTGCTAATGCAGTCGAGGCACAGGATGGATCTGCCCCGGGAGTTAACACTCTGGACAATGAAAGTGCAATCCACGGAGTTGAGACTCCTGTGGATGCCGCTGCAGAAGACCCTAAGACAGTTGCACCTGTCGAAGGGATTGTACAAGGCCCCGCTGCAGTTGAGACTGCAGGAGGTAACGAAGGCCTAAGGGAGGTTGAGACTTCCCTAAGTAAAAATCAAGGAGATAAGAGCATTCCTCAGACCATAATTGCTGACTCAGATGAGGAAATCAGTGCTCTTCATGACTCCCAGGATGATCCTGATACAACTTTCCTAGGATCTGCAGATTAAGCTGAGTCTACCCCAACTGCACATCAAAAAGACTCAGCTGAGGACGCTCTACCAAGTACGAGTAAGCCCGAATTCAAGGCTGCTCATCAAAAGTTCAATTTTGATGATGAACCTAGCCTTCAAGACTCATCATCGTCCGATGACGCTGATGGTGCAGCTGAGGACACGCAAATTCATTTAGAAAAAACCACTGAAGCCGAAGAAGGTAATTAAGGCAGTGAGGCTCGATCGCCACCGCTAATCATCTCACCAAGGCCCAGTGAGACCGAGTCATCTCGCGCAGGCTCCCAAAGTCGCAAAGATGCTCGACTCAACCTGAATCATCACAAGCACGAACAGCTGAATCCTCAATTCCATATGTGCGTGATGATGCGTTTGAAGAAACTTTTCCTTTCCAGATTGAGTTGCCCGACCTTGAAGAAGAAACAACCCATGAACAGCGTCGTTTCATTGTTCGACCAAATCCAGTCATTCCCACCGACTCCATTGTCCCCATAGACTTTGATTTCGATGCTGATTGGCCGCCAGCTGAAACCGAGGTAACTGCTGAGGTACGTGAGGTATTCGAGACAATACTCGCTGAGATTGAAAAGATTGAACGGCACCAAGATTCACTTGATATGCGACTGGATAGTAGAGATGCCACCCTCACAGCAGATTTAAGAGGGATTGTGGTACGGATAAGGGAATGGTGTCAGCAGCAGAGTACAATGTGGATCGAACAGGTTCGATACTTTAAGGCATTGTACAATAAGATACTGATCTGGAGTGCTGATAATGCTGACATGAAGAAGAGGATGCAAGAGAATATTGACAGAATGCATGCCTCCCACAACACTGAAATGGAACTGCTGCGAGAATTTCACAGGAAAGAACTTCTACGCGTAGAGGAAAACATGAATAAAAAATTCAGTCTTCTTATGGCTGAAATGAAACTGGTGGCAGCCGAGTCCAAAGCCACCCGCTCAGAATTCCGAACAGCATACTCCGCAGCAGACTCCAAACAGAACTCAACTATCAGTCGCCTAGACTTTATGCTCGCAGGTATGTTCCCAGGGGTTGATGATGCCAAAAAGGGGGAAGAGGAATACCAGAAGATGCTTAAGGGGACGGTTGGTGAGAAGGAAAAGGAAATAGCTGTTGAGAAAAAGAAAGAGAAGGGAAAAGCAGTTGAGGGGAAAGGATCAAAAGGCATGACCCTAATGTTTGCTGAAACCCCTCAGCAAGGTCTTGTCACAACTGACATAATCAGCAAACTTTCAGTAACACTACCGCTCCAACACTCTGCTGTACCTATGTCTAAGAAGAGAAAAATCGTAGAAGCAGGGATGAAGGAGGTCGAAGGAAAAATGGATGCCCGTGAGATGGATATACTGAAACAATACGGAGGCATTCCAGCAAGAAGACACACTGATGCCATTTCAGACGTCGAAAACAAGCCTAGATCAGTTGATGAATTCAAAATGCTCGAATCCGAAGGATACTTTGAAGGCATGTCCATGGCCCAAGCCTGGGACTTGTATTGGGAAAAAGGCCTCATGCTGTGCGAAGAAGTTGTGACAGACAATGAGACCACCAGCATGATCACTCACCGGGAAAGAAGAAGGCTCCAGTACAATACACGCCCAGAGGAAGAAGCAGTGGAGGAAGAGGTTTCAGACCTAGACCTCTACCCAAAAACATTGAATACATAGATCCCAGAAAGAAAAGAGGGATCTATTGGGCTGGATTTGATGCCATAGCAAATCTTGAAGTGGCGAGGAAGAATGCTGAGTATGTAAAAAGAATTGAAGAAGAAAATAGAAGACAAGATCAGCTGTGGGAAGAGAGTCAATAGAGGCAAGAAAGAAAGAGAAGAGATGATGCTGCAAAGAGAGCATATGAGAAAAAGAAAGCAGCTGAAGATGAAAAGAAGAGAAGAAGAGCAGAGGACGACAGAGCTTAAGAGGAAAGAAGGAGACAGCGAAGGCGATGAAGTGTTGTTGTCCACCCCTTCATGTATTTTACTATTGTAAATACATATGTATGTAAGTCTTCTGTACGATGAATAAAAGTTATGCAATTTCTATATTTGCGTAGATATAGTCGGCTATGTTTGCTATGATACACTTTGTAAACAGACTTGTAAAGGACAAGAATGTTATGATCAATAAAAAGATTGATTCTACGCATACATTTTATGTTATTACACTGTCTGTATGTATCTTTGATGCTTACATTTTGTTTGTATGTTTTAAGTTTTGGCATCATCAAAAAGGGGGAAATTGTTGGGAAATTTATTTATTAGATTTTGATGAATGCCATGTAAAACTTAGACTAGAAAGTTGGCACCCCATTTTTCTTGTAATTTGTATTGTAATAGATAGGGTTGTACGAGCTGAGTCAAGTCAGATATGCCTGGATATACAAGAAATCAACTGAAGACTGAGATGAAGACTCCACTGTGAAGCAGCTGAGTATGGCAAGGAGGAGAAGTCAAGAACTCGACTGAAGGAGCATCAGCTGAGATACAGCTGTAAGAAGAGTCAGTCAAGTCAAGCAAAAAAGCCAAGTCAAGTCAAGTTGAAGTGACAGATGAGTCTTTCAATCATTAGAGCAAACTCAAGTCACCTGGGAAAAGGCAGCTGCAAAGAGGAGTTAACTGAAAAGAATTCGTTGCACAAAAGTCAAGAATATTACTTAATCAAGTAATACTTCCATGCTACCATGTCTTAAAGTGCTCAGTCCCAAAAGCGTGCAAAAGAAATAAACCAATGGGAAGCACTACACCTTGTGTCAGAACCTGGAAAGCTGCAAGACATTTAATACGAGGAAATGTCAACACCAAGGACTGCAATAAGACAAGCCAATGAACACAAGTGACTTTTGAAAATCAGCCTATCTCTTCAATGGGCAGATTTTTGAAAGTTCAATATAAAAGGCTGAGGAATCACTTTGAGAAAGGGTTACCTTGACAACCAAAACCATGAACATTCAAGCAATTATTCATACTGTAACCTGCAAAATATTCTCAAGTTATTCAAGCTAATCCTCAAGCCTAAATTTCGAAGAAAATCGATCCAACACCAAGCTGTGAAGGAAAGACAACTTCAAACTGTTGAAGAGGAAACCTTTGAAGAATCAAAAGGGGTCTACTTCCAAGGAGGATTGTAGAAAGTTTCAAGGTCGAACCAGCCTCAAGTTATTGGAGGGCTTCGTGATCAAATCCAAGAAGCTTGAGCAAGTGAGCTGAAGTAGCAAGGCAGCCGCCCTGTGAAGAAGAAGCCGAGTCGGACGAGAAGCCACTTTGTGTGACAAGGCATCTCGGATCGAGTCCCAAAGGATAAACTCACTGTGTGTGATCAAGACTTGTATCCGGACTGATAACCACTTTGTACTCTGATCAATACTTAGTGGATTCCTCCAGGAGTTGGAGAAGAGAGGAGTAGAAGAATTACCCCATCTTCGAACCTCTATAAAACTTATTGTGTCATTTACATTTTAGCATTTAATTTCTGCATATCATTTTATATCTGCGGATAATTTGCTATCCAACTGATAATTAACAAAGTGCTAAAACCAAGTGTTAAAACAAACTTAAACCAAATTCAAAGGTGTTAAGTCTTCCGCTGAAAATTTCATCACGACCAAGTTAAGGTTTAGACTAAACAATTTGAGTTATTCTATCAACAGCTCAATCGAGTCTGTTGAGTGGCTAACTCCGCTGTTTAACTAACTTAACTGTCCCTCAAGGACTTAGCTGTGTATTTAACTCTGTAATATTTTAAAAGGACTAAAATCAAAAAGTTGGTAAGGTTTATTCAACCCCCCCCCTTCTACTTGGGACCTACACTGGCTTCAATTATGAGATATTATTTTGGACTAATAATTGATTGGGTTATTCCATTGCTGATAGAATGGAAACTCCCAAGAGTACAGACATCATTTTCAAAACCATATCTCGGACTATTTCTATGACAACTCTTGGCATTTCACTGTCTCTTTTGTTGAAGCATACCTGGATATTGTACGGGACATTGTGCACATTCCCATTGCCCTTTCCTCGGTGGATAAGCGACTTGGCTTCATTATTTAGATGGAGATATTTCTTCTAAGGCAGCATACGCTCATTTATGGATGTCCTTGTCAGCGGTTAAATAGGGAACTTGGATCTGGTCTCCTTCGATCCCGGAGAGGCGGTCCATTGTTGTTCGGAGAGCTATTTTACATCGCTTGGCCATCTTGGACTTACTACGGCATCGTGGATTTATCGGTCCTTCATTCTGTTGTCTTTGTCATGCTCATTCGGAATCCATTAGTCGCCTATTTGTGTCTTGTACTTTTGCAGGGGCTCTGTGGCAGTGGATTGTCCATTCTTTCGATGTTATTTATCAGCATGCTCACAACATTAATGAATTTATGGTTTGTCTCATGAATTTTTGGTTCAGTGATCAGATCATGTTTTCATGACGGGCTTTGGTGATCTCTTGTATTTGGCTCATTTGGAATATTCAGAATGAAGTTATATTCAATGACAAGACATGGATGGTGGAAGTAGTTGTAGGTTCCAAGGGGTGTGGTGTAAAGTTTCGAAGGGAGGGTTGAATAAACCTTACCAAATTTTTACTTTTTAGTCCTTTTAAAATATTCAATAGAGTTGACTCAAATCAGCTGGATACTTGGGGGACAGCTAGTTTGGCTTTCTTCAGCAAAGTTACCTACTCAATAGACTCGACTGAGTTGTTGATAGTATAACTTGCTGCGTCAGCTAACACTTAACTTTTCAGTTGATTTGGTTTTATACAGTGTGTTAGATAAATGTTTTTATCAAGATTTTGATGATTTTATTTAAATGAGTTTTTATACCAACAATGTTTATAAATGTTGTCCAAATACTCCCAATTGATTTAAAATATTTTTGCTAATTCTCCGGAGTATTTATTCAAGTTTATTTTTGACTAAAATATTGGACAACACTTTTGATGATTTTGTGTTAATGCGTTTTGCATCAAAATGATATTTCTTATGTTGTCCAAATACTCCCGATTGGTTTAAAATATTTTTACTAATTTTTCGGAGTATTTTTTGAAGTTTATTTTTGATAAAAATTGGACAACCTTTCAAGTTGGAGGTCGACCGGTCGACCGTTTACCTGGAGAACGCACAAAATAAAACAGAACGTACTGGACATGAAAAATGAGGGAGGGCGATCGGTCAAGGGTAGGGCCGACCGGTCGGACCCCCCTCCAACCTGTAACTAGATCGCACTAAATTCTTTCCAACATTCAAAATTTTCTATAGGGCAACCGGTCGCCCTGTGTATTTTTTAACAGCAAAAATTGTGTCGTTTAAACTCCATATCAGCAATATTTGCGTTTGATTTTTGTACAATATTTCTACATCTTGTGATCCTCTTTTTGTAGACAAAAGTGAAGAAGGATGAGCCTATGTCTATGAAGACTCTCCTATAAATAGAGGATGATTTGAAGACACAAGACACAACAACACAAGCAATCAAAACAACAAGAAGAATCTGCAAATTCTCCAAGCTTTCATATTTTACATTCTTGTTGTAATAAGCCTAAGTTCTTGCACTTGCACAATCTTGAGGTCTAGGCTTTTTATTCTTGATTACACTTGCACTCAAATTGTAATATTCATTATTGAGTTGTAATCTTGATTTTTGGTCAATCATTCAACACAAGACATCCTTGTGAGTATTCTTGTGGAAAGAATACACTTGGGTGATCTAGGTGATAGATGTTTCAAGAGTGTGGTGCTCTTGATGTGTTTGAAGAATTTGGTGTTCTTCAAGATTGAAGATTGTGGTGATCTTCACAAGGTAATCTTGAAGGGAGATTGTGGTAATCTCCAAGGTGTTGTTGAAGAAGAGTGTGGTGCTCCTCAAGGTGTTGTTGTAAGGTGATGTTGTATTAATTTTGATAATTAATAAAATCTTTTTTCTTTTTGAAATCCATCCCGGATATACTGGGGTGGTAGAGGATTAGGCCCTAGGTGGGTTGAACCTCTATAAATCGACGTGTGTTGTTTACTTCCCGCACCTTTATTCGTGTCTTGCTTGCTTGATTCGAAAAGGAGAGCATAATCGAGAAAATGGAGATAATCTATTCACCCCCCCTCTAGATTATCGTAGCCGCTTGGACTTACAAGTGGTATCAAAGCCAAACTCTTTGGCAAGCTCGTTCCACATCGCGAGTAAAGAGGAACGATCATCGGCTACAAATGAAGTCTACCTTACCGGCGCCTCCACCGCCAAGACACCACTATTTGATTCCAAAAATTATACATTTTGGAAAGAAAGAATGGAATGTTATCTACAAGATTGCAGGTTCGATATTTGGAACACGGTCGTTAATGAAGAATCCATTCCGATGATAGACACACCACACACCTCCAAAGGCTTCAAAGAGCTCAATGATGAAGAGAAGAAAATCATCTCCTTAAATGGTAAAGCTCTTAATATTTTATATTGTTCACTTACCATTTTGGAATATGATCATATTATAGGAATTAAATCGGCACATAAAGTGTGGATAAAATTAGAAGAAGTATATGAAAATGAAAGGAGCAACTCAAAAGCATCTACTTCTCAATGGGATACAACATCAAACCCAACAACATGGGATGAGCTTCCTACAACCTCCAACGACGATGAAAACGAATGTTGTCTTATGGGCTTCGAAAAAAACGAGGTAAGTTCTAAACCTTCTACTTCTTATGATGATTATAATGATTTGCAAAATGATTTTGATGAGCTTCAAAATGAATTCCAAAGCTTACTTGTTAAATACAAAAATTTGAAAAAGGAATTCAATGTTTTGAAAAATGAAAAGGATAGTTTACTTACTTCCTATGAATAACTATCATGTGCTCACACCACCACACTTGATAAGGTTAGAAACTTTGAAAAAGAAAATAGTACTCTTGTTGAGAATATTAATTGCATGAAAAAGGATTTATCAAAATCCAACTTGAGTACCGATAAAATGACCGATATTGTTGATGTTCATAGTTGTGATAAATTGAAACAAGGACTTGATCATAAGCCTAGTGTTGTTAATTATGTGAAAATAAATCAAGTCCCTATGCATGTTGGTCATTATGCTCCAAAAATTATTACTTGCTTTTATTGTGGTAAAAAGGGTCATACGGTAAATACTTGTCGGGCTAGAAATAGCTCTAATTATTGTTGGAGACCTAAAAGTCTCAAAGCTAATCCCAAAGGACCCAAACACTTGAGGGTACCACAAAACGATGTCACATTAGGTACCCGGCAGAATAATATTCAAGGAAAATTCATGACGCCAAGAAGACATCAAATGACCGTCTCATTCAATCAAAGGAGAAGACATCACCACAATGAATTTCCAAGAGAAAGACATTATCAATGGAAAGGACATAATCCTTGGAAATGGAGCAATTGGAGAAGCCATCATCTACAAGATGATTTTCAAAGGGGAAGATATCATCAACAACGGGAAAGACATAACCCATGGAAATGGCGTAATTGGTAAACTGTATCTCCTCATTTAAATATGTATTTTATTTTGTTATTATATTTTACTAAATGAGTTTTCAAAATTTTATTTTTAAAATTAAGGTCTTCAATATATTTGTGTGTTCTTAAAATTATTTTTTAAAAAGAGGGCCTTGCATGTTATTTTTAAAACTCTTGTGCATTTGTTTAAACTATAGTGCTTTATCATCTCTTATGGATTTTTATGGCATAAGCATACTTGTGACATATATCATTGCTCTAGCCTACACTATTACAATTATTGTGTAGGATTTATATATCTTCATCACTGGTTATCCACTCATTATTTGACAAGAGAGACATAAACTATCGAGGTACGCTCACCATTGTTATTCATCTCTTAGACTCGATTTATTTTTGTTATATGCCTATGTGCTTGCTTTTCAAGATATTTCAAAGTATCTCATACAAGTGCCATTAAAAGAATTTTTCGATTTTTGAAAGGCATTATTCGATAAAACTTGTCTTATCCGAGACTTGTAAAGAATTATATTTTGTTTTGATAAAACATTTGATTTTCTTCCTTATCTCAAAATTATGCATTTGATTGCTCATATTCATTCTTGTCAAAACTATTGTTCAAATGCTTCTTTTAAATGAGGTCTCAATTATATGCTCTCGGATTTTCAAATTTCAAAAGAGACCTTATGTAGCTTTTTATAAGCTTATTTGAACTTACATGTTTTATGAAACTCTTGATGATTTGTTTGAAAGCATAGTATGTGTTACTTGCTATAGTGTCTCTATTATTCGATATTGATATGTTCTTGTGCAAGATGCCTTGTTAAGATTTTGCAGGAATTTTTGGTATTTTGCAACAAGTTAATGACCAAGGCAAGGTTAGTAGCTCAAAGGTATTGTCAAGAAGAAGGTATTGATTTGATGATACATTTGCACCCGTAACACATTTAGAAGCTATTCGCATTTTACTTGCCTATTCTTGCTTTAAGAAAAGATCAAGCTTTACCAAATGGATGTTAAATCCACTTTTCTTAATGGTTTTATTCAAGAAGAAGTCTATGAAAAACAACCGGGGTTTGAAAATTTTTCTAGGCCAAATGATTTTTATAAAAGGCCTTGTTTAGTTTAAAACATGCACCCCGTGTATGGTATGATAGACTTAGCTATTTTCTTTTGAAAATTTATTTTACAAGAGGTAAAGTTGATACTACTCTCTTTGTTTTTGAAAAAGGGCAAGATTGCTTATTAGTGCAAATTTGAGTTGATTTGGTGCTACTAATGAATTTTTGTGCAAGACTTTTTCTAAGTTGATGCAAGGTGAACTTGAGATGAGCATAATGAGGGAGCTCAAATTTCTTCCTTGGACTTCAAGTTAAACAATGCCAAGAAGGTGGTTATATTTCACAATCAAAGCATACACAAGAACCTTTGAAGAAGTTAGGCATTGAAGAAGGAAGAACAATCTCTATTCATATGGCAACAATATCAAGATGGACAAAAGTTGAGAAATGAATATTGGTTAACAATCAAATTCGAGGTATGTTTATCTTCGTTTATTACTCTTTTAGACTCGACATTTTCTATGCCTTATGTCTATATGCTCGAATTCAAAACTATCCCAACGAATCTCATTAAAGTGTCGTTAAAATAAATTTTCAAATATTTGAAAGGCACTTCTTCTTATAGCTTGTTTATCCAAGGTTTTAAAAAGTTCATATTTTTTCGGGATAACAAGTCCGGTGATAATATCTTTTCAAAATATGATTCGTCATAATCGAACTAAACATATTGAGATTTAATATTCTTTTGGATTGCGTTTTTTTAAAAAAACAAAAAATTGAGATGTGTTTAATTTCGTCTCAAAGATAACTCGCGGACATTTGCTTTTAATCGTTAACCGCCGAGTCTTTTACCTCATTTCGAGCTTAATTATGACATAATGTATATTGAATGAGGTCTACGTTTGCAATTTGCATGTTTTTAAAACTTAGGGGTGAAAAATCGGATTTTTGGTGCAAAATTCGGACAGAAACAAAACTGGTGTTCAGGCACCGGTCGACAGAGAGGTCGATCGGACGACCAGTTGTAGGCACTGGTCGCCCTACCCGTCAGCCGGTCGCCCTAAGCAATTTCAGTGATAAAATTGCTTTTGTCCTTCATTTCGTATTTTTGGTTGTTTTCTTCCAAAATCGAACCCCTTTGCATTTTTCACACACAATTCACTCAAAATGATTTTCTTCTTATAAAATCTATATTTTTGAGTTTATGTAACTTCTATTTCATCCATATCATCCGACTTCTCCGATCAATTGGTAAGAATTTCTTTTTTTATCTCAATTGGGTTGAACCCTTGAGAATGTGTTTGTATTTTACTATTTTGATGAAATTCTTGTATTAGTATGTTGTATATGATGATTGTTGATGGATGAATGTTGTTGTATTACAATTGGTGATGAAATTTTTTTGGCTTAAACGAATGACAAAGGCATGTATTTCTTGTTTTATTCGACGCACGCCAAGTGTTCGACAAAATGTTTCTATGAAAAATTCATCACCTACGTGATTCTCTTGATTTGAAAAGTCTTATCAGTTTATAGAGATCATGTTTTATCATTCAAATGAGCTTTTGCAAATCAAATGAGCAATTTTTCCCTTTTATTTGGAATTTAAGCTTAAATTTTTAAAGCGCTCGATAAATCGATAAAATTGCGCACTTTGATATAATTGTATGATGTTTTTATCGTGCTAACACTCTTTTTGATGATTCCAAAGGGGGAGAAACAAGAAAAATGCTCATATACTCAAAGAAGCGAAAATAAGCTCGCAAAAAAAGCTATAAGCTAGGGCTCTCAAAAGCCAAAAGTTGTGAATATTACTTAGTCCATTTGATGTATTGTGGACTTTTATGCTTGACTAATGATGTTTTGTGACAGGGGGAGCTTCTATGCTCAAATAATTCAAGCTTGTTTTGTAAAAGCTAAGCTTTTAGCTTTTAGTTGGTTGCTTTTATACTTGTTCTTGATATGCATATTGATAGGGGGAGCTTGTGCAAAAATATTTTGAAAAATCTTTGCTCCTATCCTTGTGTGTGTCACTTATGATAAATCTTGCTTGTAATGGATTGATGTTTTAGACCGGAAAATATGTTTTATTTTAAAATCGAATTCCTAAAATTGTTTTGGTTTGTAATCATCAAAAAGGGGGAGTTTGTTAGATAAATATTTTTATCAAGATTTTGATGATTTTGTTTAAATGAGTTTTTATACCAAAACAATGTTTATAAATGTTGTCCAAATACTCCCAGTTGATTTAAAATATTTTTGCTAATTCTCCGGAGTATTTATTCAAGTTTATTTTTGACTAAAATATTGGACAACACTTTTGATGATTTTGTGTTAATGCGTTTTTACATCAAAACGATATTTCTTATGTTGTCCAAATACTCCCGATTGGTTTAAAATATTTTTACTAATTTTTTGGAGTATTTTTTGAAGTTTATTTTTGATAAAAATCGGACAATATTTCAAGTTGGAGATCGACCGGTCGAGCAAACGGTCGACCGGTACCTGGAGAACGCACAAAATAAAATAGAACGTATTGGACATGAAAAATGAGGGAGGGCGACCGGCCAAGGGTAGGGCCGACGGTCGGACCCCTCGAACTCCGTACTGGATCACACTAAATTCTTTCCAACATTCAAAATTTTCTATAGGGCAATTGGTCGCCCTTGACAGCAAAAATTGTGTCTTTTGAACTCCCATATCTGCAAGATTTGCTTTTGATTTTTGTACAATATTTCTACATCTTGTGATCCTCTTTTTGTAGACAAAAGTGAAGAAGGAGGAGCCTATGTCTATGAAGACTCTCCTATAAATAGAGGATGATTTGAAGACACAAGACACAACAACACAAGCAATCAAAACAACAAGAAAAATCTGCAAATTCTCCAAGCTTTCATATTTTACATTCTTGTTGTAATAAGCCTAAGTTCTTGCACTTGCACAATCTTGAGGTCTAGGCTTTTTATTCTTGATTACACTTGCACTCAAATTGTAATATGCATTATTGAGTTGTAATCTTGATTTTTGGTCAATCATTCAACATAGGACATCCTTGTGAGTATTCTTGTGGAAAGAATACACTTGGGTGATCTAGGTGATAGGTGTTTCAAGAGTGTGGTGCTCTTGAGGTGTTTGGAGAATTTGGTGTTCTTCAAGATTGAAGATTGTGGTGATTTCACAAGGTGCCGTTCAAGGAAGATTGTGGTAATCTTCAAGGGAGATTGTGGTAATCTCCAAGGTGTTGTTGAAGAAGAGTGTGGTGCTCTTCAAGGTGTTGTTGTAAGGTGATGTTGTATTAATTTTGATAATTAATAAAATCTTTTTTCTTTTTGAAATTCATCCCGGATATACTGGGGGTGGTAGAGGATTAGGCCCTAGGTGGGTTGAACCTCTATAAATCGACGCGTGTTGTTTACTTCCCGCACCTTTATTCTTATCTTGGCTTGCTTGATTCGAAAAAGAGTGCATAATCTAGAAAATGGAGATAATCTATTCACCCCCCCTCAAGATTATCGTAGCCGCTTGGACTTACACAGTGGAAGACTTAACACCCATTGTTAATTTTTAAGCACATTTTTAACACTTGTTTTAGCACTTGTTATTATCAGTTGGATAGCAATATAACTTATCAGCAGATATAAAAATATAAGCAAGAAAGTAAAGTGCTGAAAGTAAATGACACAAGCAAATTTAAAGTGGTTCGAGGATAGGGTAATTCCTCTAATCCACTAAGTAATGATCAAGTTACAAAGTAGTTCTTAGTCTAGAGATGACCTTAATCACACACGGTGGCTACTCCGCGACTACCTTCTTTACAAGACAGTTGTCTTGCTACTTCAGCCTCCCTTCAAGCCCGGAATTGATCACACGGCCTTCCAACAAACTTGAAACTTCCTCGGTTCGACCTTGAACCTCACCACAACTCCTTCAACTTGGAGAGTAGACCCATTTTCGTTCTTTAAACTTTTTCTCTTCAACTCGGTTGAAGTAATCTTTCCTTCACACGGCGTGTGTTGGATCGAGTTCCTTCGAGTTTTAGGCTTGATGAATTTCTTGATAAGCTTTGAGAATATTGCAGTTATGCTTGCTTGCAAATGCTTGTTAGATCGAGTGTCATTCGTAACCTTTTCTCAAATGCTTCCTCAACTTTTTATAGTGCTCATTTGAAAATTTGCTGTTGAAGAGATAGGCTATTTTCAAATGACACTTTCTTGTTCGCTTGCTTGTCTTTTCTTGGCCACGATGCGATGTGATGTTGACCCTTCCTCGTATTAAATGACTCTACAGGCTTTACAGGGTCTGATACACGCTTCAGATTTCCCATGGTTTATTCATTTTACATATTTATGGGCCAAACTCTTTAAGACCTGGCAGCTTTGACTTATTACTATATCGAGTAATATTATTGACTTCCTTCCAACGGATCAATGTCAGTTGTCTTGATTATTGTCTTTACCCCTTTGACTTGATCTGCTCCAATCATAGGAATGACTCAACTGTCACTTCAATTGTTAGACTTGGCTTCTTGACTAACACTTCCACATCCTTTACACATATGTTCCTCAGCTAGCTCTCCTTCAGTCGAGTCTTTGTCTTTCATCTTGACCATACTCAACCGACACACAGCTGGGTCTTCACTCTAGTCTGCAGTTGACTTCTTGCATTCTTCAACATAGCTGACTTCACTCACCTCTTTCAGTCCTATCTATTACATCATAGAAATACAAGAAAAATAGGGTGCCAATATACTATTCTAAGTTTTACATGGTATCATCAAAATCTAAACAATATATTTCCTAACAGCAGCAATAGCACAACTCCGGGTGCTTATTGTTAAGTCCTCGACTTTGGATAAGGGTTTCATGAATAATGCCCAAGATGATTTGTTTCGACTTAGGCGTCTTCGTGTCTGGGCCATCCCAAAAAGCTCCGAGCATTATTCAAAGTTGATTGGCATCCACCTCTTCCTGGCTAGACCAAGGTGAATACGGATGGTTGTGCTCAAGGTGTGTCGGGTCGCAGTATGGCGGCTGGTATTTTTCGCAACTGCAAAGGTTTCTTTATGGATATTTTGTGGAGTTGTGGTATTGGATATGCGTTCGAGGCATAATTAGTGAAGTCCATGATGACAATTCACTATGCGTTCAGCAAAGGATGGCATTGTCTTTGGTTGTAATTGGATTCGACTTATGTGGTGGAGCTATTTCACAAACGGCCCAATTGCATTCCTTGGCGAAATTTAAGTCAATGGCGTTATACACTTCATTTGGTTTCTCAAATGGAGTTGGTCGTTTTGCACATTTATCGAGAAGGCAACAAAGTGGTAGATTGCTTCAGCAATATGGAGCATCCAGCGACGTGGTGGGACAGCCCCCCTACGCCTATTACATCACTTCTTAGGGAGGACTATGTTGGATACCCCAATTATAGATTTGTTAGATAGTTATTCCATTTGTTGTTCTGTATGTTTTCTATGACTTTATGGGGGTACTCTTTTTCCTATCAAAGGTTTTCCCCATAAGGATGGATTTTACCATGATATGTTTTAACGAGGCCCCAAACATTTAGCTACCTGGTCGGCTTGTGACCAGGACTCTTTTTGTATATTTATAATATTTCACGATTTATTTTTTTAAAAAAAAAGATTGACTACAGTTTAAATTAATTGTTTAATACTTGTATTTCTAAGTTAACCTATTTAATTCCGTTAATTGACTGACCAAGCATACATCCTCTTTAAAAATACTTTTTTAGTTATTATGTTGTACCTTTTTTTCATTCTTCATTTGTAGTATATTATGTTAGGGATTATAAAGTATGTAGGATAAATATTTAGGGATGACAAAATTATGGCGGGAAATCATTTTCGTTGCTATCCGAATAAAATTAGAGGAAGAATCCTCAGTTAATTTAGGGATGTGAGCGGGGATGGGATTCATTCTTCTCTAGAATTGGGATGTAACGTCCATGATATTTATATCCCATATCCCATCCGAGTTCATGTTCCTGATTAGATAAAATGAGGATTCACCATCCCCTAAAATTAAGGAATTAACTTGATGAATAGTAATTAACAATATTTTTTAGTGGAGTAGTTGACAATTAATATAATGTCATCGTTGCCATTTTAACAGAGAGAATAACTTGAAAATATATAAATTAAAAAATATTTTAAAATCAACTTAAAATTAGATCATTTCGGAATATAGTTATGATAGATTTGGGACAATAAAAATCTAAGAGCATGTCTCTTGTAAGACGGTCGCATTTGCGGTGCGACAAATTACACTTTTAAGTGTAAAATGTGATATTTAGTGTAAAAATTGATACTTTTAGTGTATAAAGTGACACTTTGCCGACAAGGTATCACTTTTTACACTAAAAGTATCACTTTTACAAGAACGTATCATCCGTCGTCGCCTTTGTCATCGTCTCGACACAAGTTTTTGCCAAAATCTAGTTTAGATAAATAGATAGAGCTTAAAGGTAGTCCAACATGCATACTTAATAAACAATATTTTCTCTTGTTTAACAAAAAAGAAAATAAATATTATTTGCAGATATTATAAAATAACAAAAAAAAACATTTAGAAAACAACGGTAGGAGGGCTGTTTTCATAAGATTTTCTTTTTTCTTTTTAAGTAAAAGTTAGAAACAGCACTCCGGGTGCTGTTTTCACCTAGAAAAGAAAAAAATATATTTTCTGCATTAATTGGTTAAATTGTTTTTTAATTTACACTAATTTAATAATTAGTCAAGCAACTAGAAGAAAGAAAAAGTAAGGGTGTGCTTGGTTGTGAAAATTTTTCCAATATTTTCATTTTGGAATGAAAATTTTTTAGAATGTGTGATTGTTTGAGAAAAAAATGAAAAATTTTCAAAGAAAATCTCATTTCTCTTCAAAATTAACTCATTTTTCTTTTTCTCTTTCACATTTCCTGATACCCAATTATACTATTTATTTCTCTCTCATCTCCCTATTTATATAAAGAATTCCGATAATTTCTTTCATTTATCACTATTTTTATTATTTTTCTCTTAATCTTGTTAAGAAAATTTACAAAATGAGATTCATATTGCCTATTTTTGGATCAATTTTTTATTTTTGTTCAATGTTCTTACATTATATTTCACACTTATTTCCACAAAAGTTTTCACAAACAATCAACATCTCTAGAAGATTTTCTATCACATCAACATAATCATCACTTTTTCTCTACACATCCAACTTTCACTTTTAAAAAAAATTTTACCACTATTCTCTTAGAAAATAAAAATAGATGTAATGAAAGTACAACTAATAACCGCCTAAAAATTTTAAACTAGAAAAGAGAGAAAAAAAAAAAGAATCTTTATTTGCAACAATACATTTTCTCCACATTATCACCTAACCAATAAAATAAAATATTTTCTCTCTCTTTCCCACGCACACAAAGAGAGAAGAAAGATGGGCAGCAGCAAACAAATGGACATCCATCCATGATCCATGTAAACATTATTAAAAAAAATAGTAATACAAGGAAATCAGATAAAAAGAGGGCATTTTTATTTTAACAGTGCATTAATGATTGATGTCTGTACCACACGACAAATAGTGCCAGTGTGTAAGTTGTGTGCCAGTTGCAACCGATGTCAGCCATCACCGTCACACAATGCTATTTGACAATTTCCCTTCCTCTCTCTTTCCTCTCATCACAACAAAATATTGAAAAAAAAGTAATAATGATTAATTAGTACAACATTCAATTAGGAACATAATTTGACCATTATAGTCCTTTGCTTTGGTAAATATCGAATTTTAGTCCTTTATGTATAAAGGATACGATTTGACATACACTAACTTTCAAGAAACTGCACATTTAATCCCATTTTTCAATTTTGTGGATATCTCACTCCTAAAATAAGAGATGTAGCAAGTGACTTACCGGCTACTAATGTGGATTAAAATTGGCGTTTTGGAAGGGAAATAGCCATGAAGCGGAAGCCAAAGTGAACAAGGGGATTTTAAAATATTATTTTAATTTTAATTTTTTATGTGTCGAAATTGTTTAGATTACTTTTTATTTTTTATTTTATTGAAATTTTGAATTATATTAATTAATTTTATGATTTCTGATATATATGGTTTTAATTATAATATTGATGCTGTTTTTTTACGGCAGATCACTCCAAGTTATGGTCTCTAATATAGTCTAAGTCTTTTTCTCTCAAAGCTGAAAATATTCTAATGGGAATTTGGGGTTATTTTTCAATATGTGGCATTTGCCACAGATTTTTTTGTTTCTACAGTGGGTTGGGAGGTTTTTAAAAAAATAGGTGTAGACGCCCTTAGAAAGGGCGCCTACTAAGCAGGCGCCACTACCAAGGACGCCTACTGCACACTTACTAAAATTCGATATCCTTTATGCAAGAGGCGCCTGTAGTAGTGGCGTTAGCAGTAGCGCCCTTTCTAAGGGCGCCTACACCTATTTTTTTAAAAACCTCCCAACCAACTATAGAAACAAAAAAATATGTGGCAAATGCCACAGATTGAAAAATAACCCGGGAATTTGCCTACAGAACTAACAAACGTTAGACGGACCTTTGGGTTGTCCCAGGGACGACAAAACTTTTTATAAGGCGAGGAGAATGTAACGACCCAAATTTTTATGACTTAATAAGAATTTTATTAATTATGTTCTTAGTTTATTTTATGGAATAATAATAGAAAATTAGGAATTTATTAATGATTTTACTAGATAGTTAATTGGTTAAATTATGGATAATATAGAGCAGGTTTTTTTATTAGACTGGGCATTTATTTAACTCGGGCCTAATAATATATAATTGGATCTTAATTAGTTTAGAGTATTAAATATGGCTCATATTGTTAGTAAGTTAGCAATAAGCCCTTATATCCAAAGTGCAGTCTAATTTGGAGTAGGTTAAAACATAGATATAATACATGTAAAACACAAACAGAGAGAATGCATTATACACATGACACACGACAGAACAAACGCAGAGAGGGTAGAGAGCTCGGCCAGAGAGAGAGAGAGAGAGAGAGAGAGAGAGAGAGAGAGAGAGAGAGAGAGAAGGACAAGAGAGAAGGAAGAGAGGCAATCCCCCAAACCGAATCCTACGTTTGATTTTAAAGAGTCTGAAATGAATTATAGTATCATTAAGTTGAACAGACAATTAATCTCCCTAGTTTCATGTAGATTATAATTTAATTTATTATTACTTGATTATGATGTTTGACGGTGCTCATGTTTGACTACAAGACTTGTCTCCTTTTGTAACGACTCAATTTTATGAAATTAAAGTACTAAAAATATTATTAGGAAAACATGATGATGATAATAATAATAATAATAATAATAATAATAATAATACATCTTCCAAATTAAATATCCAACAATTATCTCAAGCATAAAACCAAAAAAAAATTGAATTCATAAATCCAAAATGTAGTCTGATCATAATTATTTTAATATAAATATAGCAATTTATTCCACCATCCACAACATTATATCTTCAGCCAAATTTCTTAATCTGAAAGTCATGATAATAATAGGGGTGAGCTTCATCTCACTCAATAGGGATATATCTCTCAATATTTTATATAACATAAAAAGCATTCACATAATTACAACAATTAATTCATTACTTTACTCTTTTTTCTCTGATTGGCCAGTTATTGCATATAGCATTGCGGGTTTACCCCGAAGATACTTTTGATCTCGGATCCTTTTTATGGCCCCTAGCTTAAAAATTGCAGATATTCGATGTAGTAAAATAAACAATAAAAGTCCTAATCCTCAACCACTTCGTTTTCTACATTAAATAAAATTATAATTAATATGTGATTTTAATAAATCGAACTAATTAATGAAAGAATTTGTAAAAAATATTGAAAGTTTGTGAATTGGGAATTTATACATATATATATATATATACATAAAAAACTTGAATAAAAAGTAGAAAACTATGTTTACCTTATAATTCTTGGAAATATAGTGTAAAAAGTTTTGTATGACGTTATGAAGATATATAATGAGTAATACTAATCTCTAAATTAACCCCTAAAATAAACCCCTATAGTATCCCTTAAACTAACCCATAATTTATCCTTTAAACTAACTCCTAATTTATCCCCTAAACTTAACCCCTAGATTAATTGTGAAATTAGAAATAATATTACTAAAATTAGAGTTATTACATTATACTCTCATTAATAATAATTTTGTCCTCGAAATTCGATATCTTATCTAGAATTGAAAATTTTGGGTACTTGACGCACTTCCAAGTCACTTCATTTTTGCCATGGCGTCTCCATTGTACTTTAATTAGAGCAACATCTTTATTTCTCAAATGGTGAATCTTGTGTTCCAGAAAAGCTTACGGTGGTTCCTCATAAGTTAAGTCATTGTTAATTGTTAGATCCTTATAGTTCACAATGTGACTTGGATCATGAACATACTTCATTAGCATCGAAACATGAAAAATATTATGCACACTTGGCATACTTGGTGGTATTGCTTGCTGATCAGCTAAATCTTCAACTCATGTAAGGATTTCAAATGGTCCGATATATCTCGCTTTCAACTTCCCCTTTTTCGCCAAATCGAATGACATCTTTGATAGGAACTACTTTCATAAATAATTTTTCTCCTTCATCAAATTGTATATATTTTCTCCGTCTATCAGCATACGACTTTTGCATATCTTGAGCCATCTTGATTCGATCTTGCATCATAGCAATCTTCTCTACGGTTTGTCGAATCAATTCAGGCTCCAAAATTTTTCTTTCACCAACTTCGCTCCAATATAATGGTGATCTACACTTTCTTTCGTACAACGCCTCGTATAGAGCCATACCAATAGTCTCTTGATAATTGTTGTTATAAGCAAACTCCATCAAAGTTAATAATCTTTCCAAATTACGTCCTAAGTCGAGCACACATGCTTTCAATATGTCTTTTAATATTTGTATAGTCCTTTTAGTTTGTCCATCTGTTTGCGGGTAATAACCCGTACTAAATCTAAGCTTTATTCCAAGGCACTTTGTAGATTTTTTAAAAATTAGAAGTGAAACATGTATCTCTATATGAAACAATTGACACAGAACTCCATGAAGTCTCACAACACGCTTTAGAAATCAATCATGTCACAAAAATACATAAAAGAAAAATATCTATACAAAGAAATTTAACTTAATCATACAATTGAATTATGTATAAAAATAAGTATATCTATACAGATAATTTTGCCATTTGCTCCACAAAATTAATTATACAACAAAAATGACATAAATATACATATAAAGGTTATATCTATATAGTAAATTTAACTATATCATATAATTCGAAACTAATTATACAACAAAATGACATAAATATACATATAAAGGTTATATCTATACAGTAAATGTAACTATAACTGACAATTCGAAACTAATTATACAACAAAAATGACATAAATATATAAATAAAGGTTTAATCTATACAGTAAATTTAACTATATCATACAATTCGAAATTATAAAAAAGGCGTGTATTTTGAAAGGATATAACTTCCCCTTAAACATAGGAACCGGAAAAAGTAAAATAAAACTTACCTTCTACAGTTAAAATATTAAGAGACGTGTATTTTTGAAAGGATATAACTCCCCCTTAAACATAGGAACTGATAAAGGTAAAATAAAACTTACCTTCTACACTCAAATATAAAAGACATATTTTCCCTTAATTAAAAATTCAAAAATAATATAAATTGCCAATTTCAACTCCTGCATTAACTAATTGCCTAAAATAATGGGATTAATCTGAATCATCCAAAATATCAATCTAACGATTATAATAAATCTTCACTCTCTCATATAATAGGGGTGTCCCATTTGAACCATCCCCTATATATATATATATATATATATATATATATATATACACTTGAATAAAAAGTAGAAAACTATCTTTACCTTATAATTCTTGGAAATGTGGTGTAAATATTTTTGTATGAAGTTATAAATACGTATAATGAGTACTACTAATCCCTAAATTAGCCCCTAAAATAAACCCCTAAATTATCTCTAAACTAACCTTAATTTATCCCTAAACTAATCCCTAGTTTAATTGTGAAATTATAAATAATATTACTAAAATTAGAGTTATTACACCTTAAGTGTTATAAAGATTCATGTATTGGGCTTGCCGCCAACTATGTATGATTATTTGAATGTGTGATTTTCCTAATTAATTGAATGTATGTATTTTCTTAACTAATTGAATGTGTGGTTTCCATTAGGTATTTTCCTAACTAATTCAATGCGGGCTTTTCCTAAATAGTTTTGAATCATTGAATGTAAGCTTTCCCTTAAATTAGTTGAATGAATGGTTTCCCAAAACTAGGTTAATAAAGGATTTCCCTTAGTTATTTCGATAAGTAATGGGATGTAGGGTTAGTAATTTCTATAAGTAACTGAATGCATGGTTAGTTATTTGCATAAACAACAGAATGTAGGGTTTTCCCTAGCTAACCGAATGTAGAGTTTTCCATAGCTAATTGAATGTAGGGTCTTTTCCTATATTTCCATAAGTAATTGAATGTCGAGTTTTCCCTAGCTAACTGAATGTAGGGTTTTTCCAACGCTAATTGAAAGTAGGGTCTTTTCTAATAGTTGACCGTTGGGTCTTTCCCTAATTAAATTTACTTATGTCTTCCCCTAAATAATTGAATATCATAGTTAATTGCTCTAACTAATTAAATGTAATAGTTAATTGAATTCAGTGCGTTTTCCCAAATATGTTTGAACCTTGAGTTTCACTAATTAAATGAATGTAGGGTATTCCCCTAGCTAACTGAACATATGACTTTCCTCCAAAGAGGTTGAATAATTGAATGTAGGTTTTTCCTTAACTAACTGAATGTATGAATTTTCCCTGGATAAGTTTGAATAACTGAATGTAGGGTTTTTCTCTAACTAATTGAATGTAGGGTTTATCCTTAATTAATTGAATATCGGGTTTATCCTTAATTAATTGAAAATAGGATTTTCCTTAACTAATTGAATGTAGGGTTATCCCTAATTGATTGAACGTATAATTTTCCCTAATTAATTGAATATAGGGTTTTCCCTAACTAATTGAACATAGAGTTTTCCTTAATTAGTTGAACATAGAGATTATCTCTAATTAATTGAACGTATGATATTCAATAATTAATTGAACATTGGGTTTATCCCTCATTAATTGAATGTAGGGTTTCCCCTAACTAACTAAATGTAGCATTTTTTTTCCCGATTAATTGAATACGGATTTTCCCTAACTAATTGAATGTAGGGTTATCCTTAGTTGATTGAACACAATATTTTTCCTAATTAATTGAATATAGGGTTATCCCTAATTAATTAAATATATGGTTTTTCCCTAACTAATTGAATATAGGATTTTCCCTAATTAGTTGAACATAGAGTTTATCGCTAATTAATCGAACGTAGGATATTCAATCATTAATTGAACATAGGTTTATCCCTCAATAATTAAATGTGAGTTTTCCTCTAACTAACTGAATTTTGGGTTTCTCTAACTAATTGGATATAGGTTTTCCCCTGATTAGTTGAATGAATGGTTTTCCTTAATTAGTTGAATGAAGGGTTTTCCCTTATTAGTTGAATGGGATTTTGCTCTCAAGTTGTTTATAACATGATTTAATTATTATTATATATGCTTACGTGTATTCTCATATTTAATGATATGTCGCTTAGGTTCATGCATCATGTTAATATATGTTCATAGTATTTCACGAGCATCCCAACATTAAGTAAAGTCAAGTCTTAAATTTAAGAATTAATAATGTTTTTAAAGAAACGGGTGTTTATTATTCAATGATCCGGAGTGAGTGGGAAATGGGCGCGGAGATTAATATAGCGGCAATGTGCCGCGGCTAATGTTAATGTTAAAGGAAATGGGCATTTGGGCAAAATGAAACAAAATGGGTCTTAGTAAAAATGCTAATCGGGTTCCAAATAACAAGGCCCAATGTGACCCTATTTAGAGCAGTGTGTCACCAAGTGAACTCGCGTCTATGAATTTTTACAAAAAAGAAAGACAATGTTTTAAGTATGAATACAAAAGGTTTTTAAGTAAAGAAAGTGTAAAGTTTTACCAAGTTATAAATGTAAGATATTGCATTGGGCATGCGATTATGCAAGATATTACTTGTTGAGCTCCTTTAGCTCATTCCACTTAAAGTTGAATTTTTGATTAAAATGCGAAGAGGAAGGAGATGATGGTCGCTTGATGACTCGGGAACCCATGTCCTTCAATTTTCTTTATTTTAAAGTTTGACTTATTCGTTTTAAACATTGAATGTCGTTTTATTTTTCATATTAGGAAATTTATTTGTTAGATTTTGATGATACCATGTAAAACTTAGACTAGGAAGTTGGCACCTCATTTTCCTTGTAATTCTATGTTGTAATAGAAAGGACCGAAAAGAGTCGAGTGAAGTCGGCTAAGTCAAAGAATGCAAAACGTCAACTACTGCATCAGAGTGAAGACTCTGCTATGTGTCAGCTGAGCATGGCCAAGATAGAAGATAAGGACTCGACTGAAGGAGAGCCAGCATGAGGAACAACTGTGTGAAGTATGAGGAAGTGTCAGTAAAAGGAGCCAAGTCTAACAGTTGAAGTGACAGTTGAATCATTCTCATGATTAGAGCGGCACTCAAGTCAAAGGGGTAAAGGAAGTAGTCAAGTCAAGACAACTGACATTGATCCATTGGAAGGAAGTCAAAAATATTACTCGATATAGTAATATGTCCAAGCTGCCAGATTTTAAAGTGTTTGGCCCAGAAACATGCAAAAGGAATAAACCAATGGGAAACACTGGAGCATGTGTAAGACCCTGTAAAGCTGCAGAGCCATTTAATACGAGGAAGGGTCAACATCACAAGTCTTTGAGATCAAGAAAAGACAAGCGATGAACAAGAAGTGTCATTTTGAAAATAGCTTATCTCTTCAACGGGCAAATTTTCAAATGAGCACTATAAAAGGTTGAGGACGCATTTGAGAAAAGGTTACCTGAACCAAGCACGAACAAATCAAGCTATTATCAAGCAAGCATAACCCGCAATATTCTCAAGCTTATCGAGAAAATTCCTCAAGCACAGAACTCGAAGGAACTCGATCCAACACACGTTGTGAAGGAAAGATTACTTCAACCAGTTGAAGAGAAAATGTTTAAAGAACGAAAAAGGGTCTACTCTCCTAGTTGAAGGAGTTGTAGAAAAGTTCAAGGTGAAATCAGGAGATTCAAGTTTGTTGAAAGGTTGTGTGATCAAATCCAAAGACTTGAAGGGAGCTGAGAGTGCGCAAATTGTCTCTTGTGAAGAAGTTTCGAGTCGCATGAGAAGCCGGTTTGTATGATCAAGGCTGTCTCTAGACTTAGAACTACTTTGTAACTTGATCTGTTACTTAGTGGATTTCTCCAGGAGTTGGAGAAGAGTGGAGTAGAGGAATTACCCCATCCTCGAACCACTATAAAACTACTTGTGTCATTTGCTTTCAACATTTACTTTCTTGCTTATTTTTCATATCCGATGTTAAGTTATTTTGTTGTCTAACCGATAATAACAAGTGCTAAAACAAGTGTTAAAAACGAGTTTTAATAAAACAAAGGGTGTTAAGTCTTCCGTTGTTAAAACCAAATCGACTAAGAGTTTAGTGTTAGGCCGACGCAACTGTTATACTATCAACAACTTTCGGTCAGTCATTTGAGTGGGTAACTTAGTCAAGATAGCCAACATAGTTGTCCCCAAGGACACAAATCGATTTGAGTCAACTATATTGAAATGCTTAAAAGACCAAAAAGTGAAAACTTAGTAAGGTTTATGACCTAAGTGACAAAAATGCAGTCGTTTTATTCGAGCGGAAATGTTTTTAAGGATGACGTCAACGTAATTATAACTGTCAGTACAAAAGCTGCACAGTAAAACATATGATTGGATATAAATGTTGCTGCATTTGATATGGGGAAATTAATGCGGTTTTGAAGGCTAAATCCTGACCGTTGATCTTGATAAAAATTTTCAAATTCTAAAAACCGTCCTTTCAAGTCCCATATAAACCAAAAATATATTTTCTCTCTCCTCATAAAACTCTCTCGTCTTCAGCAAGCAAGAAAAATTCTCTCTGCATCTGTTAGAAACCTTATTTTCAAAGTTCAAGTTTTTTGCATTTTTCACCATTTATTTTTCTCTAAAAATGGCCGCTACATATGAGTTTGTCAAGTTATCTCGAGAAGATCCAGATGGGAACCACTGTGGACTTCAAAGGAATGATCAAACCAGGACGTTGATGAGACTATAGTGAAGAAAATCGCGGAGAAGCTCAAGAAGTCGGTCGAAGGACTTTCTCACCATGGAGTTCTCTCATACTTACCGGAAGAGGTCGTTATGTTTTACATTAATGCGGAAATACATGATGATGAGATTCGCTCATCTGTTCATGGCAAGGCCATCAAGATCATTGTTGCGGACCTTGTTGAGCATTGCAAGTTGCCTCTTGATGGCCGAAAGAACTTCTTTGAGAAAGACGTGAACTTGGATGTGGCTTGAAGGAGATAGCTAAGCCCGAGTCACCGTGAAGGCTTTTTACAAACCGAAGGAACTGATCAATGATTAC